>CM063505.1:141659550-141717050 GCA_032207245.1 Pardosa pseudoannulata
TCTTCCTAAATTGAAGGAAACTTTTTATTTTATAATTAATCAAAAAATTAGGATAAAGATTATAAGTCTCACAAGGTCTTATGTCCCTGTAATATATTTCTAATAAACTTTATATTCATATATTTCCGATATAGGCCGAATGAAATGGTGTTAGGAAAATGACTGTACCATTGTTCTTCTGAGGATTTGTTCTATATCTTAAGATCGCATTTTCTCGGTAGTGATGAAATGTCAAGATGTGTAGTGTTATTAATTTGGTCGGCGTTTGCAATCGGCATTAAGATCTAAATACGCGGCGAAAAATCGAAGGTTCCTTTCCTCACTTGTGATTCTTCATTTGCAGTTCCCGATAAAACCGGAATGAGTGATTGTGCCCATTTGTATATATTTGCAAAGAAATCATTCGCGACTGAATTTACAGTTGTGTCTGGGGCTGATACCGCTGATTAATAATTCACGTTTTCAGTGTTAGGGACGCTATCGATGAACGCCGTGAAAGACAAGTATCAGCGGCAAGACCATAAATCTTAAATACCGGATAGTTTAGACGCCGCTGCTCAATGTAGATCACCAATCAATCACTTTGACGTTTTCGTGGCAGGTTTGAACTCCAAATAAACATATTTCCTTAACGAAAAACTAGATAGGTTTTATGACTGGCACACAGCCTTAATGAATTAGTTCAGGGACGTTTACAGTGGAACGTAAAAAACAATATACACTTAAGAATATAATTCTTTTATTTTTTGTAAAGAATAGCAAAAATAGAATAGAACAGAATAGAATAAAATAGAACATAAAATTTTCCCTCTCTCCTTGTCTTTTGTGAAATCATAAACTGTTAGTGACTGGAGGAATGGATTGTATCTGTTTCTGCTATTAATAGTATTGGAGACGTTTGGAATAAAATTTTGTCACTGAGAAAATTACTAATCTACTAATTCTAAAAAAAATCTACAGACTCAGTACTGTTAGTGACTGGAGGAATGGATTGTATCTATTTCTGTTATGAATAGTATTGGAGACAAAAGTTTGGAATAAAATTTTGTCACTGAGAAAATTACTAAACTACTAATTCTAAAAAAAATCTACAGACTCAGTACTGTTAGTGACTGGAAGAATGGATTGTATCTGTTTCTGTTATGAATAGTATTGGAGACAAAAGTTTGGAATAAAATTTTGTCACTGAGAAAATTACTAAACTACTAATTCTTAAAAAAATCTACAGACTCTGTGCTGTTAGTGACTGGAGGAATGGATTGTATCTGTTTCTGTTATGAATAGTATTGGAGACAAAAGTTTGGAATAAAATTTTGTCACTGAGAAAATTACTAAACTAAAAAATTACTAATTCTAAAAAAAATCTACAGACTCAGTACTGTTAGTGACTGGAAGAATGGATTGTGTCTGTTTCTGTTATAAATAGTATGGGAGACAAGAGTTTGGAATAAAATTTTGTCACTGAGAAAATTACTAAACTACTAATTCTAAAAAAAATCTACAGACTCAGTACTGTTAGTGACTGGAGGAATGGATTGTATCTATTTCTGTTATAAATAGTATGGGAGACAAGAGTTTGGAATAAAATTTTGTCACTGAGAAAATTACTAAACTACTAATTCTAAAAAAAAATCTACAGACTCAGTACTGTTAGTGACTGGAGGAATGGATTGTATCTATTTCTGTTATGAATAGTATTGGAGACAAAAGTTTGGAATAAAATTTTGTCGCTGAGAAAATTACTAAACTACTAATTCTAAAAAAAATCTACAGACTCAGAAAATATTATATTACCATAGATTAAAAATTGGTATAAAATTAAAAAAATTAAAAAAAATAATTCAATTGTGATAGTAATTTTTTATGAAAATTGTACATTTATTCATACCTTTTTCAGTCAAATTTGGATGGATTCATACAAATGAGGTATTTTCAAATGTAATTAAATTACAAGTGAAACATCCGAGCAAGAATGTTTTTTTTCACTGAAAAAAAATCTAGCTAGGCCAACACTTAATAACGTTAAGAAGTTTTCAGAGGTGAAGAATTATTTTGCTTTACTAAAACTTTCTTTTAATCTTGCAATATATTTTTATTTTTAAAACTTGAACACTATATTTTCCCGTTTGATGTTATTGCATTGTTTCACTTAACTGTTTTTTAATTGCTCTTTTATCAGTCACTCTCAAATTCTTGACATTGTCAACTAATGTGTTGACATAAAACAGAATATGCTTTTTAAAGAGATAATAATTTTGTTGAATTTCAGAGGGTTTAGTTCCATAATACAACTAAGAACGTTGCCAAAACATAGTACAATTTGAAATAATTTTTAAAAAAATCATTGAACGTATAAAAAAATCAATACCAAGTTCTTTTATATATAAAAGTGAAATAAAAAGTAAAAACATAGAAGTACTTAATAAGAAGTTCATAAGGAAAATATTCAATAGATGTTATTGGAAGTATAGTTTTTTAGGAAAATATTTTATATTTTAGTAATTGACATGTTTTATGCAACAGCATTATTTACGTCAATTATAAGACTACAACTACAAATTCTAAAAATTTATATTAGAAGTCTCTTGTCCCCTTTATAACTGTTAAAAAATGTCCTTCGACTGAAGTACTAGCAGCTAGTATACTGTAAGAGTTTAAAACTAAGAAGTTTACCGAAATATGAGTATAGAATGCAAATTCAAATTGCATTAGATTTTTCACTAATTGAACAGTTTCTTATGAATAATACTTCTGTTGTTTTTAACAACAGTATAAAAATATACAATAACTTATAAACTTGGTGGTTTTTGAAAAAAAAATGCTTCAGTTTACTACTTTTAAAAATTTACTACAATTTGGAAATGAGTAAAAGTAACTAAATTTTAATTATACACCCATAACACACATAGAAACACATACACATATGGATAGATAGATAGATAGACATGAGTATAAAAATGTACAATAGCTTATAAATCTGCTGTTTTTTGTAAATGTTTTAGTTAATAAGTTTTAAAAACTAACTAAGAAAGGAATAGCAATAACTAAGTTTCAGTTATAAACGAAGAAAATACATAGACACACATACATATATGGATAGATAGATAGATAGATAGACATTAGTATAAAATGTACAATAGCTTATAAGCCTGCTGTGTTTTGAAAAAGGTTTAGTTAACAAGTTTAAAAAAATAACTAAAACTTAGAAATGAGTAAAATTTACTAAGTTTCAATTATAAACCAAGAACATACATAGACATATATACATATATGGATCGATCGATAGATAGATGGATAGATAACAATTTAAATTGCTGTAAAGCATTTAAGAAATCCTTTACACTTTCAATTTAATATTAATTTGAAATTTTTTTGTTGCTTTTCAAAAACATAAGAGTTTATTTTGCTCATTTTCAGACCCAGCATTTTACATGTAACTTTTTAAAAATTCCTTTCTGAATGAGCAACCATTATCATTCATTTTAATAACATTTTCCGTGCAACCAACTTCCCGGACATATTCATAGCAAAATCTCAAATAAAATTTAAAAAAAAAATCTTTTCTGAGTTTTAATACCGAGTGATTCACTAAAAGCGTCCATTATGATCTCGAGAACAATATTTCAAATTGAAACAATAATTTCCTTCAATTTCCACTCTTGAATTTCATTACCTCTTAAGCACTTAGCGGATTTGGAAGGCGACGCCCGGCATTTTCCATTGTATGTCTTTGGCTACCTGTAGCATTTATAAAACCATTAAAAATGGGTTATAGCTGCCATTTATATTCTGCCACGTGGCTTGAAATTGCGCAACGAAATTATGAGGGCGAACTGCGGCAACCTGTTGGAAGCCGGTGCCCGTATTATCATAATTGGAACATTTAAATGATGATCTTTAATTTGTTGGGTGGTTCTCAAAATATACATTTGGACCAGCGAAGAAGGCACGATTTTGTTAGTGGGATCATCTATTTTATTTTATTTTTTGTCTTTTTATTACAGAATCTCATCTCGTTTATTTTTAAAAATTGCCGACTTGTTTACCGCTAGAGATGGTTTTGGATCTTCATACATGAAAATTATTATTTTACTTTTACTATCATGTGCACTCAAAGGAATAATAAGATTTTGAACTTTTTCAATATAACCATCTCAATTTTTATATTACTCATTTAAAGGTTTTTACTTACAAAAGATTTAATTCTATTGTGAAAGCCAAAATTTCTATGTGACTTAAATTTATATCTTTTAAGGCTAAGGCCAAATTCTTAAATTTTAAATTCATCTCTTTCCTTTACTCGATTAAATGAAAGTTAAAGTTGACATAGAGATAACGTGAAAGTGGAACGCAGTTACTCTTTAAATAGGTATACACATGTATATGTATACGTATAGATGTATATATACGAAGGAAAAAAAACAAATTTTATGATAGCTCTAGAATACATGATGTACAGTCACTCAGAATTGGGATTCCTACTTTTGAAGGAGTCACCCTGTTTAAGTATCTATGCACTCTTGTTACCAACAAAAATGAGATAAAAGTAGAAGTCAGGAACTTTTGAAGGCTAATAAATGTTACTAGGGTCTGAAAAACCTATTAAAATCGAAATTCCTTGCCACTGGTACAAAACTAACTTATACAAAAGACGAATCAGACCAATTATCCCCTATATAATAATAGCCTAAGTTATTGCTGGTCTGTCCTCGAATTTATGAAGCAGTTGTACCTGAAATGGATAGAAGCATCCATATTGGATTCGTGCTGACTTAGGATTGGTAATGTTCGAAATTGACATTTTCCCCCTTTTCTAGAATTTAATGCCATTATTTCATTTGCCGAACGATGACCGAATGGTTAGGGTGCTGGCCTTCGGAACCGGAGTTCGTTGGTTAGAATTCCACAGTGACATGTATGCTTATAGCCTTTAGAAATAGGCTTTAAGCAGTAGGTCCTGATCTCATTAGCCCTCGTGTTGCAAAAAGTAGATCGCAGCGCTCCAACCAAACCATTATTTCCCGCCTTATTTTTACCGAGTAATAGCAGGTAATAATATTCATCAATTTATCCCATAAATGAATAGGCAAAAATAACATTTTTTTAGCATTATGACGTCATTCCTTTAACCATCACATTTAATCATTTCTTATTTTAAATTATTTAAATGTCATCTTCATTATTTTCATACGTTTTATCACTTGGCTTAGATATTAAGTAAATAGTTTTCTTTTATATTTCGCTTAAATAATAGATTAGGTACATATGTGATAATTTTAAATTTAATCATCGATTATATTTTGTTGCAATGAAAATTTTATCAATGGTATTAACAGCAAATGCTATCTACATCTAATAGTTTCATTTCTTTACTTCCATTAATTACTGTGACAAAAAGAAATTGGGATAACTTAACAATAATTTCGACGTACCTAAGAAAACTTTGAAATATCTTTCTAAATGAATTCAACGTTATTCTAAACTGTATTCACAGTATCGGGAGACTTTAGATGAATATGAAGATAAAAAAATTATTGTGCGTGTACCAGATAGTTCTCAGTCATAAAAACAAAGCTTTTCTGCCTGCCTCATTGGGTAGTTTACAATTCTGGAAATGTAAAAATTTTACTTATCTTGTCATATGAAGGGCTATACGCTAGTTCTATATGATAGCGAACATGGACAGATAATAAAACAGAGGAAAATAGGTAACTCATTTTTTAAATAAACATCTTTCGGTCAATTTTTGGAACAGTTAAAATAATACATAGAGAAGTTTATATAACCATGAAGTATACAATAAATAGACAACCTAATATTTTAACCCACTAAGCGGTTCACACGTACAATTGAGCCAAACCGATGATGTCTTCAAAGCGGTTGTCACATACAATTTTCGAAGTCGAAAAAGTTCCTAAACGGGATGTAACGTACTTTTCTGCCAGTGTTTGAGGTAGGAGGGTCAGGTCGATTGTTTAGAAACTGCATCCCTCTTTGACTGACATTTATTGAGGGATGCATCCCTACTCCCTGAGGCACAAAGACGCCGATAGCTTTTCATGGCTTTGTAAATCTCTATTTCGAAGTATTTCGTTTTCGGTAACAGATGTATCTCTAATTGCACCACTTAAATATCTTGGATGACTTTTGCAAAAAAATATAAATAATTCTCTTAAAGAATATTTTTATTTGTACTTTTAAAATCCATTATTTCTTACTGGATGATCTTCGAGACTTAACGAGCTTTATATGTATTAAAAATTAACAATCTATAATATATTTATATATCTATTTATAACCGGAAGTAAAGGGACAGTAACGAGGGTGGGTTTCCCGTATTCCGTTCTAGTCGACAAAAGGTGAAGTAAAAAATCATAGAACGCTTTGACCATTGACACAATAAACTCTTAGCGTATTTTTGGAGACTTATTTTAATCAGTGTGTTCCACTCGGAGGGTTAAGGGTTACTAAGTCGTCGCTGATGCATGTTTTCCTATGAGAAGATTCGGACCCAGTTAAAAAACTTACATTTCCGAGGATTAAATGAACAAGGAGAAGTTTCAGACCAACTACGAGATGGTTGGACAGTGTGAAGAAAGACATACACGAGTAAATAGATAAAGAAATCTAGCGGAAAGTCGTCCTGCCTAGAAGAAACAAATTGAGAAAGCCTTGTCAAGTCTGAAAAAGGGGTAGTTGGAAATTGCTTGAGTTGAAAGTGATTTTAAAAAGGGAACTCTTTTATAATAGTAAAATAAATGAAAAAGACCCACGCTCGTGTAAGCTTTTAGGATAATACGGTGAGGCGAAAGCATTTTGGAACAATTTGATGAGTTTGCAAACAGATAACAGTCAGTTGGCGCTTGGACATGGAACTGTGAACACACTCTACGCGTGTCTTCGACGAAAAAATGAAAATGGCACAAGTTGCTTTCAAATAGAACTATGATTTAATAAACTTATTATTATCAAGAAAGACTGTTTTCCATTCTCCTTGACACTGGATCACGATATATATGTATATATGTATATGCATATATACATATATGTATGTATATATATATATATATATATATATATATATATATATATATATATATATATATATATATATATATATATATATATATATATATATATATATATATATATATATATATATATATATATATATATATATATATATATATATATATATATATATTATATATATATATATATATATATATATATATATATATATATATATATATATATATATATATATATATATATATATATATATATATATGTATGTGTATATATATATATACATATACATATATATGTATATATATACATATACATATATATGTATATATATACATATACATGTATATATGTATATATATATATATATATACATATATGCATATATATATATATATATATATATATATATATATATATATATATATATATATATATATATATATAGATAGATAGATAGATAGATAGATAGATAGATAGATAGATAGATAGATAGATAGATACGTGTGTATCCCAAAATAGGGCTACTACATGAACAAAATGAAGGATCTTCAGTAACAGCAAATGCGATTACTTTTGAAAATTTGCCCCTTCCTTTACCTGAATTTGGTATATACGGAAGTAGATACCAAATTATAGTGAAGACCATAACAATATATTACAAAAACTTTCAATATATTTTAAAAGAAGCGACTAGGATTTTTTCGTCACACGAATTTTAAAGTATTCCTTAAGTATTGAAGTTTTATGATATATTTTTTAAAAAACGATTAAAAGAAATTTTAAATTATTAAGAGTTATGTAAATCCATTTACCCTGTAAACTTGCTCCACTATGAAGCATGATGGCATACTGTTACACGAGTTCGAGTAATATCTTACATTAAATATATTGACTTTTGAACGCAAAAATAGAATCTTTATTTTATTATTATGTTACTAGTTTGAATTCTTCCTGGAAAACGTCTACCGTATTCAGGTTTCAAATATTCCCTTACTATTGTAAGCTATTTTGACAAACTACAATGATTATTGTCTGAATTACAGATTTTGCTAACATACATTTTCTACATTCTTGCATAATAATCTTTAGTATAATTGAAGCAATATCAGAGGTCAACGATGCGTTGGGGATTGTTTCGATCTTGATTAAAGTGTTCAACATATTACATGTCTTGTCATCTTTGTCATAAAAACTTGCTTATAATACTGTTTTTCTGATTTGTGTTTCTTTGAAGTTCTTATTTTTCTCCTTATTTGTTGCTTGCTGTTTTTAGGTTTTTAGCTGTGAAAAAAAAAATATTTGAGAAAATATTATGATGACATTTACCATTGGTTTTCACTTGAAAATCAATTTTGTTTCTCCAGTTTTAAGATTTGGTCTATTTATTTGGAGTATGTATGAAGCTGTGCCCACTTTCAGGTAAAATTACCTTAATTCCGTGTAGAAACATCTATTTCAAAGCAGGAAGACCATGTTCAGATGGAGAAAAATCTCATTCTGTTGTTAAATGTTGTTAAATGTGTGTATTTTTTACAGCGCTCCATCCGTTACTTGAATTTTTTTTTACCCTGCAGGATCCTTCACCAGTGACAGCGAGCTTTCATTAATAAAAATTACTTTATTGAATGGCCAGAGTGTTAATTTTTGCAGTACTATTTGTGGAGTGTCACAAAACTTGCTTGACGTTTATTAAATGTTAAGTAAATTTTGCAATGAATAACCTGTCATTTTTTTCTTTCTTAGTTTCCAGAAATATTTCTGTATTTTTGTATACATAGTATGTCTTTTATATTTCCGCATGTGACCATTTCAAAAATAAAATTCTACAGAATTATAATTTACATGAAGTGAATTTTTCCACTTTAAGAATTATCCGCATCGGAACTGTTACAATTAGCCCCTGAGAAACTGTAACAAATAGCCCCAGAGAAACATTAACAATTTACCCCTTATGGAAACTTTTCATACATTAATGTAAGTAATATCAGACTGATGTACAGGAAATTTAAGTAATTGATTACTTAATAGAACTATAGGTTTTTGCGTGGTACAACAGCTTACAGATATCTCAAAGGATATTGTTACGACTTAAAAATGTACTATATAGGTGGAAAATCGAATGGCGATCTCCTTGCTATTGACTGTGAATAAAAAAAAAGTGGGAGAAATTATGTGTTTTAATGCCATTACCTAGCCAGATATAACTGAGTTTCTACATGTAGTTAAATTTAATTAAATATTAACTGTTGATTCAGTGTAACAATTATCCCCGGTCTCCCTTATTATCTATATGTATTTTTCAGCGTATGCATATATTATGATATACACGAAAACATAGTTCTGAACGACTGTCATTTTGTGTAAAAACTTTGAACTCAAAGTACCAGAAATAAGGATAATTGTCCGAGGCACCATTTAGGATCTTAAAAATTTAATAAATATAATACTCTTTTATTTTCTTGACTGAACTAGATATTGCTCAGTAATAATTTCCTAAACATGTAAGTGCAGCGCATCCTGTCCCGGCGGAAGCCATCCAGACTTAAATCCTAAGCATGTAACGCTTTTCAGAAAAGTATTTAACTTCATAAACACTAATAAATTATAATAACTATCCTCAACCAATTTTCTAAGTGGGCAACCATGGAATCGCATCCAAGTTGTTGCGGCATCCAGTTTGACAACTGCAAAGGTAGATAATGAGGAATTTGCACATGTGGGGGATTCGAACAACTTAGTATTTTTCTGATAATTCCAGACTCGTAAAAACCAAAAATGTTCTCAAAAATGTAAAAAAAAAAAATGTGTCCATCATTTTGAAAATTAATTTTAAAGTCAAGCGAAAACCACGTGACATCAAAACGCTCCGTGATTGGTTGTGACGTCATCGTTCACGATATCCAATATTTTCTTATTGCTTGTAAGCTCGCACTATTTTCCGATTTTGTTTTTGCTGGTTCTTGGAATTTTCTAGCTTTCCAAATATATTTTTATTTAAACCTGAAGGTTTATTTTATCGATTTCGATAGCTTAATTATCTCAATTTGTTATAAATGTCTCTTCTACCTGGATTTAAAAAAGGACAGTCGGACAACATACCAAAATTGACATTATGTCATTTTTTTCGTTTTTGGGGAAAAAAAACCCAGATTTTATGGGAGCAGAAATACGGGGAATTAAAACCCAAAGGTATCTAAAACCATTTATATATTTATCCAGTTTTACTTAACATGTATTAATATTTTATTCATGCTAATCACAGCTCTTCTGTTTGTAGACATGAATTAAGTATTATGATTGAATTCAGGAGCGTAAGGAGACTATTCTCATGGTTGGTGAATTTTTCCTTTATCACTCACATCTCTGAAAATTAATATTGCAATCCTAACATATATAATTTAGATATACAGCAATCCTTATGATGTGGTTACGAACTTCATTCCCTCCCCCTCGCTACTCCACTGCTTTCAATGCTTATTAGTGTAGAAATCGGTGAGGAAATCTTGAGTGCTCTTTATTTTTTTTAAAACCACATTATATTACCAATATTCTTCATCCAAGTCTCATGACAAAAAGGCAATTTTACATGTAGAAAATAATACTTCAAACAATACAAATATTAAAAGTTCCGTAAAAAGATTTGCCTATCTAAAATCTAGAAAAAATATTATATGTAGATTTATTGTTTATACTGTTTGAGCAAAATAATAAATATTGCTGTTTATTGCTTATTTAGAAGAAACCCATATAAAACTTCATTTCAATATTTTCTTTTCTAAAATTTTGTTTTATATGTGTGTGTGCATATATATATCTGTACATTTACATATACATATATATAAACACAATATATATATATATATATATATATATATATATATATATATATATTTATATATATATATATATATATGTGTGTGTGTGTGTGTGTGTGTGTGTGTGTGTGTGTGTGTGTGTATCCGCTTAAGAAATCTTCCCATGTAACAGGAGAATTAAACTTTAACGTAAATTTATTAAAGTAAAAAAGTTAAAAAGCGTATTGCAGATACAATTAAAACTTTAGTAGAAATTCGCTTTTTTTTTCTTCTAAATATTCTTTTATTGGTATAATGGCTTTAACATTATGGAAAATATTAGGAACAGATTTGGATTAAATTAAAACTAGGAATAATATTTTTATATTAATGTATCATGAGATTTGCTTAATTCTAGGAATTGGTGCTCGTTTTGTTTAAAACATATTTACTGTTATCATCCACAGTTAAATGTTCTTTTGGGATGATACAAGGAAAGAATAGAATTTACATGCTTTATAAAAGGTTGTACTTAACATGCTTTACATGCAGAGTGTTTAAATTTCCCAATTTCCAACAACTGTAACTATAAAAAATGCATTTTTTTATTGCTATACTATAATATTATTTAATCATTTTCCCACGAATATTTCTTTTATATCTCTGTAAGGAAAAAAATAACTAAGCTCACAATGAAATGGAATAAAATTGAACAGTGTAAAAAACTTCTTAATGTAAAAAATGCTTAAAAGTAAAATTTTAAACCCGGAAAAGATACTATTATAGATATAGAGAATTGTGTCTGCAGAAATAGAACGTTTTAAGCAGGAAAAATTCTTAAACAGGAACTTCCTAAAAATAATTTCAACTATATATGTATTCAATGATATTTTTTATCACTATCAGTTCTGATTCCGTCTTTCTGGCATTCTTTTCTAGAGACCTTGGGGAATATCGTTGTTCTCGAATGATTCCCTGTGGATTCTTTCCAGTTTCATAAGTATTTAAAAATAGATTCTGCCGCTTAAACAAAGTCATCGGCGTAACTCACGTGACTTGTAATTTCTGACTGGTTGGCACAAACAACAATTTAAACAAAATATAGAAATTTTACGAACAGTTCGTCCTTAAATAGTCAAGCATAAATAAACTATGTTAGTTTGATCTAAAAATTTCATTACCTTTATTTCATTGTCTTTTACGGCTACAGTTCCACGTCTGCAGGGCTAATTTTTCAGCTCGGAACTTTCCTTCGAGATGGGGTAAAAGCCTCATGCTATGTATATAAAGGAAAGTAAGTAAATCTGCAAACTAATGTAGATATTTTGTATAAATCAACGAAGAAAACCAGCTATGAATATATTGTTAGAATCTTTCTTCAATTCGATTTATTAATCTTGCCAAAATAAATTCATAGCCCTCATTACGGTCCGAGAAACTTTTCAGGACTTTTCAAATCTAAAGTGAAAAGCAAAAACTCCGCGTCTCTTTGCTTTTTTTCTTTTTAATCCCTAATCTAATCTGACCACTGAGGCTACAGTACGCGCCCTAAGGTTTAACAATCTAAAAATTTATACTGGCTTAGCGGCTAGTTTAGGAAATTCTGAACAAAAAGTGGATTCATTCTATTAGAGACTTATAGAACATTATTTCAATATATTCTTATAGACATTATTTCGTAGATTTTTCCAGAGATATTCTTTTTTTGAAGATTATTTCTTAGTGTTTTTATGTTAGCAGATCACTTAGATTGTCCCGTCCCTATGTTAAAGTGGCAATCCATCCAAACCCTTTGGCAATAAATATATTTCGTGGGTAAAAACGGTGACTTGTTTTAACATACCAACTCGCCATGATTGCAAACTACGTCTACGTCGTTTACTCCGTGTTACGATATGTATGTGTGTGTGTGTATATATATATATATATATATATATAAATATATATATATATATATATATATATATATATATATATATATATATATATATATATATATATATATATATATATGTGTGTGTGTGTGTGTGTGTGTGTGTGTGTGTGTGTGTGTGTGAGAGAGAGAGAGAATATGGGCGAGACTCATTCCAAATCACAACACAGTTTATTTCTGGTAAGAAACGAATTCCGTACAACAAGCAAACATCTTTACAACTTCGTGCATCTAGACAATGTGATCCTGCACATACGCTTTTCAAGTAGGGATTTCTAAGGTAAAAAAACTACGAATAATCCCTAAGCACAAATGATCCCGTCATAAAAAATACCCATGTTTAAAGAGAACGCTCTAACTATTGGCTAAAATAGTATAGACAGAGGCTGAATTAAGTCTGTAGCATGTCTGGAGGGAAAAATCAGAATTACCGCGCAAACCCCGAATTCACTTTACGAACAAAAGTTATTAAATTAATATTAAAATACGTAAATAAGGGATTTTAATATTACATATATATACAGCAGAACCTCGATTATCCGAAGTAATTAAGACCAATCCTACTTCGGAAAATCGAGAATTCATCAATAATCATCTAGTTTAATATGTAGTATCGTTATTGCTGCAATAACATTGGATTGTTCTGGGTCTCTAGTATGATCTTTGGAAATATGATGTCTTTTTGTTTAGACCAGAGATGTTTGGAAGTGGGGAAGAGTACACTCATACCGAGAATTGTGCTTGCGAGAAGGAATTCTATAAAAGGGAATTTCAAAACATTCGTAGTTTGGAAAGAACGGTTTGCATACAAAAGGAATGTAGGAAAAAAAACTTTAAAAATGCATATTTGTAAAGAGAAAATTTTGGATGTTAGTAGAAAAGAAAAAAAATTGATGAAGAAACCGACTTCAGTTATTGGAGAGTTTCGGTTAATCGAGATTCGGATAATCGAGGTTCAACTGTATATGTATTGCTGAGTCAATTTATCTTTCACATTCCATTCCATAGAAAGTTCAAATTAATTTATGGTTGTGTAAATATGCGACAATCCTATCATTAAAAGAAATTGCCTTTTTTAAATATCCGAAATTCATTTCCCACCAATTAGAGTATTTCTTTTTAATTTAGATCAAAACAAAATTTTTAAACGGTTTCTAAATTAACTAATTACATACAAAAACATTGACTAAAGGCACTAGTTTACCTATTTAAAATTTAAATCTTGGGCTGTAAATTTTAACATTTATAATAAAATGTCAGCTTTATTTAAGATTTTGAGTAAAAAAAAATTCATGTAATTTCTTTATTTAAACTGGAATTAAAATTAAAAAAAAATATGTTTTGGAATGAAAGAAAATTTACATTTAAATCCATGTTTACGTGTTCATTTCTGAATCTTTTTTTAATGTGTATTTTTATGACTAAGTGATTTTTGTCCTGTGTAATCAATCGGTTGATTCAAACTGAAGTTGAATGGAAGGGTGCTGCTTTCAAGTACCGATTTTTGGCTTATGGGTTCAGTGTAAGTTTAGGCAAGGATGTTAGTAATCATTCATAATCAGGTTTAAGGAGTTGTTCTCGTGTTTCAGAAAATTGACCATAGAAGTAGAAATGAAACCAGACTAATGAATCAACTAAAGGCACTTCATCAGCGATTACCTGCTGTTAGTCATAATATAGGAAAGGAAATTATTTTGAAGGGAATATTTTTATTAAATAAAATTTGAGGCGTCTATGACACACATATAAATGGGTAGTGCCACATTCATTACATTCTGCAAAATTTAATTTGATGTTGTAGTTTTCCATGCACGAATGTTTTCGAAAGCAATAAATATGTTTACCAGAAGAGAGATTGAGTAAAAAAAAAAGTATATATTTTACAATTTGTAGATAGACGTCATGTACACCAAACATTAGTTTATCGTAAGTGTGACATCATAAGGTTTCTCTATGTTTGGTAACACTTCCCAGAGAAACTCAGAGATCACGAACAAACTTTGGCAACAAAATAATGCACAGATTAAACGTTCCGATAAAAAAAGGAGATTTCAAATGTATGGAAATCTGCACTGGGTAGGAGTTGACACTTGGTGAGTCTATCAGAAGACTCCTGGCAAACCTAAGAATATTACTTTGGAGGTCAGGTCTGAGAAAGGCAAAGTCTATTTGATGATCACTCACATCTCAGGGTGATCTGGTAAAACACTCACACCCCACACTTTGTGGCATCTGTCTCTTTTCCCCCTTTTCTTTTTCTCTCTCTTGATTTTCGCACCACCTCCCGAACGACGATAGGCACTCTCTAGTTGGTAACTCCATTGGGAAGTCTTCGTTAGCTCGGAATTTGCCATTAGCCGGTAGCGGAAAGTATGGCTCCATCTTTGTCTACCACCTACAATAATTAAAGTGGACTTGTCAAGGGAGGGGCTGGACCAAATTTCTTTTTTTTTTTTTTTTTGCGTAGTGTCATCTTCCCAAACTTGTCAGTGACTCTCTTGTCCTACCAGGTGGATTGTTTATTGCGGGGGTATAAACAGGCGATTGCAGCGTCACACGAGCACAAAACAAATTACTACAACATAAGTTTTTTGAAATGAATATTCAAGTTTAGCTTGTTTATCAATGTGCAAATACTGATATATGTGTGTGCGTGTGAACATATATCTATAGAGTGAAATATAAATCACAAGATAGTTCTTCATTTTTCATACATGCTGTCTATATATTTTAGTGGTTTAAAACCTGACTTATAGGCTTTCCCACTTTTCCAAAATCTATACTACTACCCAAAAATCTATAATGAATCATCCGTAATAATAATCGGGCTATAATATGAAAAGAAGTATAAAATATATGTTATAAACATTAAAAGTAAAAGTCTGCAATTCCTTGTTTTCTCTTCACTTTTTATTACTTGCTTTTGGATGACATTTAAAACGGAATTATGATATAGTTCATCACCGTAAAAATATTACAGTGGATAAAAATTCCCAGACTACTATTACATAACTTGATGTAAATTTTGATAAAGATCACTGAGAAAAGTTTAAGAGCTATTGAGTAAATACATACTCATATGCTGATTTCCACAAGTACCTGTAGATATAAAAAATTTCATTTGAGTAGATATTAAGTGGATAATAATACTGTTTCTGTGAGCTGCCGTCCCGAACGGATTAATACTGTAGTTTTAGTAGATATTAATACTGTTGTTAAGTGAATAAATACACATTTAACAACTATTAAATATGTTTCAGATATTCAAATGATCAAAATATCCATCCAATTCAGTGGCAGTTCGATCATCTTTATCCATCGCTATTGTGCACTTTTGATTATGAACTACAAAATACTTTAGATATGCAGGTAATGTATTAAAAACTAGTAATTTATAATGACTGGGGAACTAGTAGTATCATTAATTTTAGACGAGTATCAGACGTGTGACTTTATTTTTGAAATTTTATAGAAATTTCTTGTTTTTATTTAAAATATTTTTTTTAATAAGATTGCCCTTTGCAAACTGTAAATATTTTAAAGTCTACTGGTAGTCACAGATCTCTCTCTTAAATTAGGAACATTGTCACGTAAAATAGTACTAGACGATTATAAATTTTCAAATAACTTTTTGAAATTCATGATATTATTCCTATAATAAATGCAGACCGAGAAAAATGATGGCCGAAACAAGTTTTTGGGTGTCTAAAGTATATCGGTCTAAGGCATATTTCTTACAGAGGTCACACCAATTATTTATTTATATTAGAATTCTCTTTTATAGGGCAGTTTATGAGTAAGAAACGTAGAAACGCGACATCGAAATGCTAATGCCTGATTTAATTTGGCGTGAAGAATAAATATTATTCATACCGAATTCTATATGCGGAATATTAATTGCCACATTCAGACAGAGTCGCGGACTACTTTGGCTTACAAGTGTACCCATCTCTGACGCTTCCAAACCCACTGCTTCGAATTCAAACATGCCATTTTATGATTCATCCGAACCACCAAAGACCTATCCCTTCAGAAAAACCAAGTGTTAAAGTTCATGCCCCGCGGTTGTACATCCATTTCTCAATAATCCCGGGGTCCTTAATATTCAACTAGTGCTTCTGTATCGTAGGAGGCTCTAGTGTTGGAGTTCTTTACAATAATTTGCTTTTGAAAAATAGACGTGCGAAGTTTTTGGTTGTTATTTATTTACAGACTTATTTATGATGCGCAAGTCAAGTTGTTAAATAATGGGGGAAAAATAAACGGATATGAGGTGAAAAAAAAAATTGAAAAGAGTTGTGGTTATTTATGAGCCATATCTGCTTGACTTTGACCAAAGGCAATTAACGTTGGTTTAAAGATAATTGTAAAGGTAAGGTGCCTCGTGGGTGATGAAAGCACGGTTATTTATGGCCCTTAAATGAAGATTGAGAATAAAAGTAATGATATCATAGACTGGTTTCAAGTTTCAATTATTCCTCACGCTCACACAATGAGGAAATCAGATTCATTTACATTCCTCATTAATTTAGACAAAAACACTAGAAAACGAAACAGAACTATGTCTCCAATAACTAATGCGTCGCTTTCAAGAGACTAATCAAATTTAAGACCACATTTTGAGTTCATTACTTTGAACAAAAACGCAAGAGAACTAAACATAAGAACAGAATAAACATCTCCTAATAATTAATATACAGCTTTCAAAAGACTCATCAAATTTAAGACCACATTTTGAGTTCATTACTTTGGACAAAAAGATTCGAAGACTAAATGTAGAAATATAACAAATGTCTGCCGATAATTAATACATCGCTTTCAATAGACTCATCAAATTTAAGACCACACTTTGCGTTCATTTATTCCGACAAAAAGATATGGACACTAAATGCAGAGATATAACCCAATGTCTACTGGTAATTAATGTATCGCTTTTAAGAGACTCATCAATTTTAAGCCCGTATTTTATGTTTAACAGTTGTACCATACAGACACGGAGGCTAAATGCATAAACGTAAAAAATATCGAGTAATATCAATTCATTTTCTAGAAATTCACCTAGTTTGAGACCGCCTTTTGTATTCATTTGGATTTCTATCTCTTCATACTTAAAACATTGACGGACAGTAGAAACAAGTGAAGTTTGAAAATTAACACTAGATGTTTTTGTAATTTTTAGAATATTAGAAATTCAGTTTTACTCTTTCTGCTTAAATAAACTTAATTTTGATTCATTCAGCATCTTTAATTAGATTGCGGCTATAACCTTCGTCTCGCCAGTGGACTCTAGATACTAAGTAATGGGACGATGGCGGCTATAACAGCAAAAAATTAAAAGCGTAAATGACAGATCAATGACTCAAAAAAAGGAATTTTTTTGTGTGCAACAAAGTATCTTTGGGAGTTTTAAACGAAATGTTAGTTCATAATCAAACAAATATAAATAAATGACAAAAAAAAATAAATTTAAGAGAAAACACAATCGCACAACAATGTGCATATTGAAGCTGCAAGAGGTGTATCAGGTGGTAAACGAAATTTTACATAAAATTTTTTTTCCAAAACATGACACTAAGCTTCTATTTGTACGCCGGTAAATGCATATTTGTGCCGCTATAGCCGCAGTGTCTAAAAACGACCATTTCGTTTTGGACAGCTTTTGCCATCATGACACCTAGTGAACTTCGCTTTGACGACTGTAGGCGCAAGTGTCAGTCAACGTGTTAATGAATGAGTTTTTATAGCTTATATTAATTATAAAATGTTTTCAAAGGAAAATATTCCTTTAATTTATATTCAGAATGCTTTCCTATGGAGGATTACAAAGGTAGAAAATATCGGACTTCAGCAGTTAAAATATTTGCTTAAACTACTGAAAGTAAAATAATTGTGAACATTTAAATAGTATATTTAAAGGCTTAAATACCTCCTTTTCTATAGTACAATCCAAGTTTATAATCGAAAGAGCTTTATTGATTTTTTTCAGAGAAAGACACATAATCGTGGATCACTTTGCTGACTTAGACGTTGCATATGTATAAGTGTTAGTGCATTGGTTGTGAATTCTCAATAAGGCTACGCGTAAGCGGAAAAAAGAAAATTTCTTGCACCTGCGCATTTTACTCTACTTTAATTAAATTTGTTATAACCCAGAGAAATATTTCATATTGAAAATCAACAACTGCAGATAATTTGTCACAGTTCACCTTTTTTAATTATTTTTAATACATGCATATATATGTATATATACATATATAAACATATATATTTATACATACATACATATATATATATATATATATATATATATATGATATATCAATTTTATTATACTTAAACTATCTCTTAAAAATTCTCCTCTTTCCCATTCTTATTCACTTTTCTCTGTCACAAAATATCTTACCTAAAGGAATATCCGGAACTTAAAATTTTTTTAACAGTCTCTCCAGCTCACTGTGAAATAAATGCAACATTCCATTCAGTACATCTCCCAGCTGCCCAGGCAAAAAAAGCTCACTCTTTTTAAGGATCTAAATTCCTTTTTAGGGTTGAGAGGTCTGATTAAGCTACTTTCTCTGGGAAAGAATTAGTCTTTACGTCTCGTTCTGGGGTCCAAACCTGTAATTAACACATATTTTTATTATATCATTCTATCTTCTACCTTTAATAGAGCAGCATGTAATTTTCATAGCTCTAAAATAATGTTTAATTTCTTTTACGAACTCTTTGTTCTCTTCAATGTGCCACGACTGTTTACTTCAATAGTCTAGTTGCTTAGGCTTATCCTTGCCCAGTAGCACAGGCAAGCATAAACCATAGGAGCTACCATTTCATGTAATCGTCGAATTAAATTTGCTCTAGTTTACATATACATATGGGGGTATCTATAAAGGATTGAATATTTATGAATACGTCAAAATGGTGTACAATTTAAGCCAGTAAGTTTTGCTGTTTTGCTCATTGTCTTGACTGTCAGTGTCTATTAAACTGTAGAAGAAAATTATGTTAAAGTATACTTGATTTTCAAGTAAAGTATAGTGTGAAAGTTAAATGTGGTTCAATTTGTTCAATAAAATGCCATAAAATTTAAAATTCTCCTTTTCAGGTTAGGTGCTTTGCAACATTTCCAAGGAGTACTGCAACACCGCATTAATCTTTGCCCTACAATAATTTGGATTAATTTTAATTTTAGATTTATACTTTATGTTATCAAAAAATACATTTCGTATAAAATTAGTAAATTTTAAAAGAGACTCAATATTTGGGTCGAGACCTAGGAACCGATAGGTAAACTTTCTTAATAAACTCGCCTTTAACATTGAGCTCACATTTTCTCCCCACTTGCACGTTGTTTTAATTGATCATATAATAGCCACTAGTTTATTTTGTATTTTTTATAATATAAATTATATTTTGGCTAATAAAACTAATTTTATGGAATATTTTTTTTTACGTTTAACGATCGTTGACTGAGTTGTATTGATAAAATCTGAAATGGAATGAATATGAAAAATCTGATATCTAATACTTAAGGAATACAAATAATCTATCTGAATCTGAACTCTCCTCTTAAACTAATCATAAAGGTCATTCTAACTAATTTTTAGAGAGAGAGAGAGAGAGAGAGAGAGAAAGTAAGAGATAGTGGGTGACGTTAATTGGTAAGGAATGTTGATATTTATTAAAATAACTAAATAACGTCATGGCAAGAGCTTATAAGTTTATAACAAATAAATTATACAAATAAATATATGACTTATACAATTTTTTATCATACTAGATAGGTTGAAGACCACTTGGATAATTACTCAATTAAACTTA
The DNA here is from genome assembly GCA_032207245.1 of Pardosa pseudoannulata. Classification (NCBI taxonomy): domain Eukaryota; kingdom Metazoa; phylum Arthropoda; class Arachnida; order Araneae; family Lycosidae; genus Pardosa; species Pardosa pseudoannulata. The sequence goes on from CM063505.1 coordinate 141,680,131, forward strand.
ATTTCCAATGTCTTCCTGTTTGTTACCTATAACTTATGTATCTACAAAAATATGTAGAATGCATCAGTTTTTCTTTACTGTCTTAAGACGTCCTAATATGTAAGGCTCTGTATATGACTGAACAGGAAGGCTAGGAGTTACAATAAATTTTAACATGCTAATCAGGTTTAAGAGCACGTTACTTGGATAATTACTCATAGGAAATTAATTTTCTCTGCCTTTCTATTTGTGCCTTTGAATTTATGTTTTTAGAAAACTGTGTAAAATGCATTATTTTCTTTGTTTTACTGGATGACGGCCGAATATATAGGGCTCTGTATATGACTGAATATTATGGTTAAGACATACAAAAAATTATAGCAGTCAGGTTAGAGAGCACTTAACTTGGATAATTACTTATATGAACCTGATTTTTTATGATTTCCTATTTGGTCCTTTTAATTAATGTTGTTACAAAAATATGTAAAATTCGTCAGGGATTCTTTCCTTTGTTACTGAAAGACGTCCTACTATATAGGACTCTGTTTATAGGTACTGAAGTCTGCCGGTTTAAATCACGATGCTGATAAGAATGTTCATAGTCATTCATAATCTGCAATAAGCAGTAGGAGCCACTCTAATAAGCCATCTTGTTGTAAAATATTGACAGTACAGCTCCAAGAGGAACATGTCTATAATAGTCAGTAAAATACGAAATTCAATTTCAGCGTACCCAAACAAGAAATTTTCAAGAAAAAAAAAACTATGTCCCTGTTGTACACATAAAATCCAAGATTAATTCACAAGAGTCAAATAAATAAGGAGAGATTTTACTTTTATTACAGTATTGCATGTCTGGTGATTCTTTCAATCATGTCTTAATATTAATTTGGTAATATAATAAATATTCAATTTTAAAGATAGACGAGCTGTTTTAAACCAAAATAGTCTCTATGAACTTTTAAAAAAGATAATAATCTTACTAATTTTAAAATAAAACTAGTAAAATTTGACTGGTTTGAGCTGTACAATAGAAAGGAACAAAAGCTGATTTAGAAAAGACAGTGTAAATAAAACATTAAAATCTAAAAAATCTAATAATGCCGGCTGTAAAATTTGACAGCACATATTACATATTCTTGCAGAGACTTCAGTTCAAAAAATTTAGCATAACAAACCAATTTCTATGTATTTTTATGTCCCTTTCACTTAATAGTGTTATGTTCCCCACTCCCATTTTTAGAAGAACTTTAGTATAAGAACCAAAAAGTATATTAATCAGATTCCTTATTGGAAACACTCTAGCATTAAAAAACAAGAAATATATCTGTTAGGAGAAATTTAAACACTCTTGCAGCGGCTTTAAGTGAAAGAATATTAACTATAATCAAACAAGTGAAATACGAGTTTAATTTCACTTGTATTTGATAGTGTTATACACTTTCAATGCTGGAAACACTCTAGTACTGATAAACATAAAAGACATCTTTTAAATATGACATATATTTTCTTGTAGCAATTTCAATTTAAATAGCATTAAGCATCTTAAAACATTTACTGTACACGCCTTTAATCTCCCGTACATTCGACAATGTTCCTAACTCCTATTCCTGCAAATTCTCTAGCACTGAAAAAAATGTTATCAACTCATTTAGATAGAAGCAGGCATCATTCCATATAAGAATTAAATGTTTTCTATTTAAAAACATATTAAATACAAATAAAAACATAAACTATCGGCAATCATAACCTCAATCATTAAAATACCTTCATGATCAAAATTATCTACCGAAAAGTAGTCCCCGCACCTGATTAATATGCCAGCACAGACCGCAATCGTAAATCAAAAGGTATCTGGAACGATAGCGATAAAAACTTAAGTCAAACGAAACGTTATTTTCTGTTTCAACAACCATTTATCCGATTTGTTGCAGTAATTACATTTGAATGGTAGCCACAACAGACATTGTGAGTGGTTGTAAATCAACACCGGCAGAAGTTAGGGCTAATGAAGAGGGATATTAAGCGTCAGTCTTCGTACTTCTCCGTCCATATCTTCATTCTGCAGCCATTAATAACTATTTGATTAGGTAAATTAGAATCTCCATGCGTAAGCAGCTTTTGAATAACGCATATTAGCAGAAGGCTATATATCAAGAAACGCGTTGGATGACGAGGAGATAGCGCCTGTTATTGCCATTATGTGCTTTTAAACCCCGACTATTGCATTGCACTTAAAAAGTGCTAAGCTTTTGGATTCACAGACTTGTACTGTTAATAGTTTATTTCTTTTTCTTCATAATTTTGGGAAAGATTTATATGACTTATTAAATATTTATCTCAAAAATTATTAGCTTCATCATCGTTTTAAGGAATAAATACCCATAAAAAAGTATTACAGTACTTATAATCATAAAACTATGCATAGAAGATATATGATATTATTAAGGACCATTTATGATTCTTCTTAGATATACTGCTATTGATTCTGCATTATTCTGCTTTATTTGGGCACTTTTATGCTCTAGCAGCCTCAGTCCAGGAACGGTTTGAAGGCCCACCAGAAATTGATCTGACATTAACTCTTTCCAAAGCCGTAGAAAATAATTTCCTTGTACATAAAAATTCAACATTTAGCGATTAAATAAAATTATTAAAGTTAATAATAAATGATTCTTAATCTTTTATTTCCTTTTTTCCCTGGTTAGTTGAGGGATGACAGAAAGTTATTGTATGATATTAGCTACCAAAACTATTGTTAGGCTTTAAATCCTGCTGCTGGTATATATTATATTCGTAGCAATTCGAAATCGGCATTAAACAGTAAATACATGTCTCACAAGACCTCGTCACCAAAACAATCAACCATAGTACAGCAAACTAAAAAACAAACCAAACCATGGTTCTGGGAAAGGTTTATTAAATACCTATCTCAGTGATGATTAATTTTACCATTGTTTTACGTTTTTAAAAATAAATGCTTATATGTATAACTGTACTTTAGTTCCTGAAAATCTACTATAGAAAATAAAAATAATTATTAACCTCATATAAGAAAAGCGTTTCAAAGTAAACTGTAACCACATAAAAATACTCTTGTGAAATATTAGAAAATCACCATTAATTTATTTTTCCCAAATTGACCCTGTTTCATTATATTTCCAGTTTCTAGGTCCGAAAATGCACACAAATGGCCAACTTTAAGCTTACAAATTTTTACAACCCTATGTAAATAATTTGCAAAAATGATATTTAAACTTGAGTGAAAAATTAATATTTCGACATAGTTGAATTGTAAAATATAACTAAGAAGATGGAGTAGTTTTTATGTCATGCATCTTATAATGAATATAATTTTTACAACTAAACACTATACAATTACTGCTTATAATAAATTTAAACTTTTTCATTCAAATGAAACATTTTTCTGTTTTATTAATATTTGCAACGCTTCCAGTAAATTTTTAACTGTCTTTTCCCTCTGAAACTTATTGACTGTTTATTTTCTAGGATATAAAATAGAAGTTAGATTAAATTAACTTGTCTCATACACCTAACATGTAAGTTATGAACTTAAAAGAATTTTTAAGCATATTTAGAACAAAGCAAAATAGATGTTTTAATCATTAATATTGTTTTCTTTTAATATTTTTAATGAATGTTTACTATAATATCTACGGTCTTAAGTTTAAAAGATATCCTATAGATGAAAAAAGGCATGTAAGGCTTAAAAAAAATGTGCCTGGGCAGGGCCCGACTTACAGAAATGGGAGACAGAGTAAACCTATTCATCTGGGGCCCCCTCACTCTACTGTACACAGGTGGTGACAACGGGGAGATTGTTATATGTAGTGATGCTTAAACTATGGCCCGCAGAGCCTTTAAAGTTGACTCACTAATGTAGTTAGTAAAATGAGATTAGTTTAAAATAAAATGAAAAATTATGAAATAAGTAAAATTATAAAAAAAAAGTTACAAAAAAAAATCCTTGAAGGCAAAGCGTACATTAGAATTTTGCAAGTGCTTAACCGAGGAATCTTCCTGCCTAAAATAGAATGTAGCTCCGTGTTCTACATTTTTTGCCAGCACTTACATTTGGGAACTAGCTCTCTAATGATACTGAATAAGTCAAAAACTAAAATAAGAAATTGTCGATAATTTTAAGTGAATTTTAGACACAGGGATCATATTTTTAGCTTGAAATGGCAGTTAAGTTGGGAGCTTCCATTTGACTGAAGGCCCGGGCGCTTGACTCATTTGTTTTGTCAAAAATCAGGCCCTGTGCCTAGGACATTTTTAGAAAAAAAATCTTGAAAGTGTTCAATAATTATTGGGTATTAAAACAATCAATAATTAATTTAAAATTTTAACTCCAATTGCATACATATATCATTGATAACATACTAAGTCAAGCAGGTTCTTTAAAAGTAAAATATATTAGTTTTGAAAGTCTTTATAACAATTGCATTCCCCCACAGTACGTGCCGTTCTATTGGTATTCCGCAAGTCTAATCTATGTATCACTAGAATTTTGTCTTGAATAAGAATACATTATTTGATCTCATTTTTGATTCTGAATAAATAATTGGACTATTTTGAAATCCTACATTCTTGTATAATTATTAAGGATAATTTTAAAATAATAATATACCCAACATACATCACAGAGAGTTAAATTAAAATCAATACGCATTATATAAATCCTCTAATAGCAATAACTACTAATAAAATACTGCCAACATTTGTTACAGCAAGTTATAGTACGGAGATCATATATTTTATGACCACCAAAATGTGTACCTTGCATAAGGAAGTTCTTTGATTTGAGCGACTTCATTTCTAAATCTTTATATTAAAAATTGCTAAAAATAAGGAGTGGCCTTAATATACGAGTATGTAGGAAAGAAATTCTTGCTGACATGTTTTATTAGAATTTATAATTAATCTCAGTTATATAAATTATTTGTTATAGTATTAAAACAACTTTAATATAGTCTTATGCAGTCTTATGCATACTTCTTATAATATAGTTTTCTGTATACATACAAATATTCATAAATAAGTACATATGCAAGTATATATATATATATATATATATATATATATATATATATATATATATATATATATATATATATATATATGTGTGTGTGTGTGTGTGTGTGTGTGTGTGTGTGTGTACCTTTTTTGAATATAGCCAAATATTACTCTAGAGTATAAGACAAGTAGTTTGTTCAATGGGAATAGTATACAATCAACATTTCTGGTCAGAAATGTTGATTGTATGATGGTTGTACGTTGATGATTGTATGTTGTTGCTTAAAATTATTACAATAATTACAGAAACATAAGAATATTATATGGGAAACACAGAAAACAAAAGTAAGACGTTAAAAACATTAGCATAAAGTTAAACATCAGTATTCATTCATACATATATGTGTATGTGTATGTATAAACATAGGCATGTGTTTGTAATCCAACGACATGATGCCTGAAGGCAGCACATAACGATGCAGCCATATTTGTTAAACCGAAATGCCTCTGAGATAGTAGATAAAGCTATCTATCCACTTAAAGTTCACAATTAGTAAAGCATCTAATTTGTTAATGTAAAACACTTGTAAAATACCTTGTTTTGTTTGGAAGTTAATGAACCAAAAATCTTTGACCCCCCTTGTAGATGCATATTTACTTTACTAAATCTTCATACCGATAAACTATATGCCTTTAGAAATCATGGAAACTTCAGAATTTAGTTGAAATTTACTGTCAGAAACCAAATAAAAGCAAGTAAGTGTCATACATTGCACTGATTTGTTTCTTTCTGACGAAAAACCATCTACCTGTCAAAAACATTTTTTCAGTAGTTTACAAGCTTTTATTTTTAAGAGATCAACTCTCAAAGTTTACCCACAAAAGCAGCATTATATTTTCACAAATAAATATTGTTTTATTACGTACCTGAGCAGTTGCTGTCTACTGTATTGATGTTAGAATATGGTGAACTGTTTCACTTTGAGGTCAACGTTTAAGAAAGCCTGCTTTCTACAAAGATGAGTCACAAATCGTGCATATCCATTAGCATGTTCACCCCATCCTTCTATGCAACCGCGTTTACCAGTGTAATTTTATTTTTGAGGTTATTTGATAATGAAGTGTGGCATATTTCTGTACATACGCATTCAGAGATCAATTTTTCCTGCTGCCATACTGTTGTGACAAAGTTAAGCAATATTCATGGTTAATAAATCTAACAAATTGTATATGAATAATGATATCCTTTCATAACCGTAATTCAACCATAGCTGTTTTACGCAAATATTATTGTCTTCGTATTTTGTCTTAGCTTAATCACTTCGCCCCTTGTTTATTTCCACATATATCATGATTTCCACACCAGTCGAAATACGTTAACGGATTGGGGTAGGAGGCTGACTGCTAGTACAGAAATTTTCAGCTTTGAACCGTTCTCCAGGGATGGTTCTTTGTAGCCATTTACAAGTCTACGAGGCTTTTAGCAGTACGTTCCCTATCTGATTTTTTCTCTTGTAGCAAAAACGTGACTGTAGTGTAACCAACACTGTTTTAGAAATAATTAATTATATCATTTCCGGAAACAGATATTTCTAGTGAAAACATTCTTAATAACATTCCATTCACTAAATCAATGTAATAGTCCAGTTTTCACTAGAGTGCTTTAGATATGAATAATATATGTTGTCCGCCGATTGGTTAGGGTGCTGGACTTCGGTACCGGAGTTCGTGGGTTCGAATCCCACAGTGGCATGGATGTTCGTAGCCGTTCGGAATCGGCTTTAAACTGTAGGTCCCGGTCTCATTATCCCTCTTGTTGCAAAGAGTAGACCGTAGCACACCAAACAAAATCAATATAGGTTGTGCCTTATTCAAGAAATATTGATTATACGTTTAAAAGAGAAAAAAATGAGGGTCTAGAATCAACTGTAAGCAATCTTGTTTTTTTTCTTTTTTTTTTTTTTAAACTTTCTCTCGAAAGTTCTGAATTGATTTCTTTCTTGCTTTATTTCATAATAGAAAGTTTACCGGAAAAAATTTCCCCTTATCGTTTCCTGAGAAATCAAATGAAGCCAAAGCTTATTAATTTTCCCTTTCTTTATAAAAGCCCCCATTCGTATTCACATTTCGATATCACACAGAGATCCTATGATCCTATTCTAAGAGATGGCCCAGATAGCGAAGCTATCTACTAGAAATCCTCCTCCTCGCGAATTTATGCTTTATCTTGTGTTTTATCTGAGAAGAATACTCTCTTCTGTGGGCATATTCTCACTTCAGATTTGGTGTAAATCAGATTAAGAGCCTGTATGGCTCACGCGTCACCGAAATAAATCTGTCCCAAGTTCACGAGAAAGTCCTTTCCATGCCACCATTTGATGTGTTTCTAAGTCCAATGGACAATGAGAATAGCTGATTTGCATGCTTTGACGATAAGACAGGAAACTAAACTCGTTTTTTCATTTTTTTCTAACTTAGCAGGTGCGCCCGCTGTTTGGACTACGGCGGAAATAGCTCATCAATGTCAAGAATTTTTTTTCATAAAAATCTATATTTTTTTTTTACCTTTCGCATTCCCTTTATTGCTAAAAGATTTTTTTTAACCTTCCATTTCACGATCTGGTTTTGTTAAGAGATACGATGGCATCAGTGTCAAGAAAAGTCCATCTTATTTATTTCAGCTCTATGTATGTATTCCCTTTTTTCAAATTCGTTTAATGTAGTGTAGCAACTCCATACATTTAAATGAGTTGAAATGAAATTGTAAGGCGTCCTGATGTATCTATTGCGTCAGAGAGATCTATAAATCTCACTTGGAAGATGATAAGGGAAATGGATTAGTCGCTTAGGTAGTAAAAGAATTTTCATCGCTGCAATTAGAGGTTACAAATCATAATGGAAATTTAATACACGGCGCCTCTTTTCTGCTTATTTCCAATCTTCCATTCCAGAAGTTTTTGTATTTCTAACAGCAATTTAGTTTAAATTAGATGAAGACATTTCATATTCCCGACAATTATATTACAAATATATATGATTTTGTCAGCTCTTTATCAAGATTTTTATTACTTTGTCAAATAAAACATGCAATGCTTAATTTTTATTTTTTGATCCCTTGCTCCATAATTTTTATTTTAAAAATATTAAGATAAACATTATGGAGTTATCACCTCTTCATTCATCTTTTTTTGTTACCATTTTCATTAAAGAAGTTTTCAAAAGCTAATTTAATGTTAGTTGGGTAGCTGCCATGGAAAATTCATATAGATTCATGTGAACATATGGACAAAATTGTTTGCTGTGAAACAAATTTTATCGGAAACAAATTTCTCCACATAATAAAGTATAGTTAAAGCCTAGTTAATTAAATCCATATAAAAGTTTTAAAATTCTAGTAATCGTAGCAGATTTCTTAGTTAAAGTCTTATAGTTAAATTCTCTAGGATAACGTGTGACTCTTTTTAAAACATATGCTGATGAAATATCAATAGTTGTTGTTAAAGAGAAATATTTTATTTTTTTTCTCAAATAATTAAAAATGTACTATATTTGTCTCGGTATTTTTACAAATTTAGTCATAGAAAATTTCCCCCTCTCTCCCATGATAAAATTTTTAATTAGATGTTTAAAAATTTCTAAATAAATAAAATGTTTGTTAAAGAAATTTTAAATGCAAACTACCGAGAAATAGAAAAAAGTTTCCATATCAATGAGCATGGAGCTTGAGGAATCCAATGTGGACGTTATCAGACTACCTTAAAATCAGAGATAGTTCAAGTCCTTCTTTTCTATTATAGCATTATAGTATTCTAGATGTTTTCAATTGATTTATCCTCAGGAGATAAATGATACTTTTTAAAAATTTTAGCTTAATTATTATTGCAAATATTTTTAATAGTTTCACATTTTAAAATCCAATTTAAAGCACATGCAAGAAAGTAATGTATGTCTGAATAGTTTATTAAATTAAAATTTAATTTTTAAAATTTAAAATTAAAATCTTTATATCTTTAATTTAATAAAATAAATTTAATAAAAGTCTTTATATCTTTTTTGAAATATTGGTTTAAAAAATGTGACTAAATTTAAAGCCTTTTACACAAAAATGTACATGAATTGATCGATAGCTTTAAAAATAAATTTTAAAAAATATTTCACTTAGAGTAAAAAAAGGAATTTCCTTGTTTCGGTATACACAGGTATGGGAAAAAAAAGAAATAAGCAACATATCACTGATTCCCATGAAGAGTTTTATTTTATACATTATAATAAATTGCATAAAATCGTAACACTTTTAACTTAGATAACATAAAATGCATTAGCATTTTTAATACTTGAAATTCAAAGAAAATTAAGCATATACAAAAAGCAATTTGCAATTTTGCTTTATTAAAAAATTTCATATAAATGAAACCGAAAATCAAATTTCTTTATAAACCCGTAAATAACTTCTGTAATATCGAAGGTACTCAAGTTTTCCTGTATTTGTAACAAGTTTAGAGCAATAACTTGAACCAGTAAAACTTTTCTATATTTTGTGTTGCATTTCTTCCTAATTACAACCATTTTCGTTTTAGGGTTAAAAGCTCAGAGTTAGTAGAGAAATACCTAAAGGCTTGCTAAATCCTTTTGGTTGGTGAATGTACTGAGTCATCTGGAAAATTCTGCGGTTTGCATGTCTTTTTAAAAGTATTAACCTATTTTGTATGAGGTGTGTGAGCATAGTTTACACTGCAAAATTATCAATAATGCCAGCATAATTTTTATTTCAGTGCAGTGATCAATAAGTAAAAAAACCAAAAGTTCATTTCTGTCATATTCTGCTCTTTTGTTAAAAATTACTAACAGAACTGTTCGTAAAGTTTTTGCTGTATATGAACAAATTGGAGTTTCTAATGCCACTGTTCAAGAATGCCTTGAGAAAATCAAGTTCGGATATTTTAGAATTAAATTCCCTTATTACAACCATCATCTTAATAAAGACTTGTTAAAATTGAGCTTTGAATATTCACAATATATAATCTAGGAACTGACAGACAAATAACATCATCCTAAAATACAATATATGATCATTTAACTTACATCCGATGTGTAATCTGCATTAATTTATGGATAATTTATACTATTGGATATGTAGAGCAAAATATTCTTGCCAGAATTTCGGCATAGGTGAAATGAAATAAAGAAGCTTCTATGATAAAGAAATTTATTACAGGATATTAGAAGTGGGCTGTAAAATAGTGTTGGTTTAAAAAAGTCTTAAGAAAAACCAAATAAAAGCCTTTAGCAACATGTGAATGGATGCTAAACTCTAAAAAAATGCTCTGTGAAATCAAATATTATAAATTGTTGCCTCCATATTTGCTAAAGTATTTCTGAAAGATTTTCTTCTCAAATGGCAGTTTTGATTTAGAAATCAAAGAAAAACTCCCAGATTTGACCAATCTCTGACGTCTTGTCTTGCCATCCATCATGAGAATGTTCGGTTTGATAAATGTTAATCCAAGATTTATCGATACTGAATGGGATGTTAATGTAACATCTGTATTTACTAGATCGTTTCATCTTTATATTATGATTAATTCATATCCCTTGAAATACATTTGAATGGCGTCTTTGTGTTTGGAGACTATCAAATTGCACCTCAACAAATTTTTAAGAAAAAAAAATTATAGATACTAAAATAAGGAATTTTTCAGATACCGAAAAGACAACAGTGCTTATTTAATACTTTTTTTTTACTTAGTCATTTTTATATAACATAAAAAATTGAAAAAATTCCATATGACCCATTATGTTTGTCACATTTCATATAAATAGTGATATTTTTGTTGAACAATGAGCTTGTGGTGAGTAGATTTAGAACTTAAGATTAAAACTTTCATTTATAATATTACCAGATACAGAAATTGAATTTTTTTTTCGGTTGAAAACTCAATTTCAAAATTATTGTTAAGAGATATTTTTCTCAGAAAATTTTAATATAGTAATGTTCAACTGTTCTTTTTTTTTCCTTTCCATAATTTTGAAAATTAATTTTTGTCATTTATATTAAAGTGTGAGCTATGGTAGCTCATTCGGTAAAGGCAGCGAATTCGTAACTGAAAGGTTCCGGGTTCGGGGCTCGAGCCGCCCTATCTGCCGTGTTCGTTAAAGGTGACTGGGGAACGTAAAATATGTTCGTGGTCACAATGTTCTCCTAATTTTCAAATGATACCTCTGGGGGTGTCAGGCTAGGATACCCCCAGAGTCTTCTGCTTAGTCCCTGCATCTAAATTAAGTGGACCCAGTGGGGGTAATGTTACTTGAGTTTGTAGCATACCTTAAGCTGCAGGTGCTCCCTGAGTATGGCTAAATGGGTAACAGCTTTTCAGCTTCGTACTAACATAAAGGTATGTGCCTATATTGCCAGCTGCAATGGATATATTAAAGGGTAGAGTTTTACATTACAGATAGTCTAAAACTAGAAATATATTTTTCAGAAAAGAGTATAGAGGGGGAGAGTTTTTAAGTGCAATGACATTTCCACACCATTATTTTCTTTCTTTTAAGGAACAAAAGACGTTGAATTTCAATTTTTAATAATATTTTTAAAAGATAACATATAATGTTCTTACATGAATCATATCAGATACAGAAACCTATTGAAAAAGAATTTTTGATTAAAATATGAGACTATTTGGCAAAAATGGAGTTGTCCAACAGTACTCCTTAAAATTAATCCTATTGCACAGCATGTAAACCAATTGCTTATAGTTTCACTTTATCTTTAGAACTTAAATATAAACAAAACTGGGTATTGAATTTCACTTACGTTAAATACCGTTTACATAACACAAGTATTTAAAAATATACAGTGCTTTAGTAAAGGTTTTAGCTATTTAACGGTATCATATCCTCTGTAACGAGAAAATAATTTGTGGGTTTTAAAAGTATTCCAGTTTAATGGCAAACACAAACTTTAAATAAGAACTGCATAAAAGAACATTTCTCACATGCTCCCAGAACATTTTGAAATTTCTATTTCAATACGAAATTCAATTAACTATTTAGACCTTTGCCAGAAATAGTCAAATTGGAATATATTTTTAAAAGTTTAAAATAATTGTGGAGAACACAAAATAAATTTCAAGACAATAAAATTGTCATGGGCAGTAAAATGTTTTGAGATAAAGCGTATACCTAACTTTACTTTTACAGAACAAAAAATCATTTTATACTTTTGGTCAAATTCTATCATTTTGTAGGTCCCTTGACACCTTAGGCTTCTCAGTCTCTTGTCATAAGAACATCATATAAAATAAAGAAATTGCCATACTTAACTTGGTATTCAATGTTATGCAGTGTAATATCAGTGTGATTTGTACAAATTATTTGAGGAGTTCAACCAGTTTTTACTACTACATCATGTTATTCCTACTTAGAAGAAGGTTAGACGTTTAATTATTCAAACAATTAAACAATTCTTATTTAGAAATAAATCGTAATAAGTTAATTTTACATGAAGATAATTTATGAAAATCTAATTCATTCATAAATTATTTTTACCAACTTTTGCCAGTAATGTAACTCCAAATCGTTAATATCGTTAAAAGCATTCCCAGTTTAATGACAAACACATTTTGAATAAGAACTTCTCAAAAGTACCGATCCCAGAAATTTTTGAAATTACTATTTCGATACAAAATTGAAATTACTATTTTGATCTTCACTAGAAATAGTCAAATTGGAATATATTACTTTTAAAAGTTTAAAATGAATGTAGAGAAGACAAAATAAATTTCAGGGCAGTAAAATTATTATGTGCAGTAAAATGTCTTGATGATAAAGCGTATACCTAACTTTACTTCTTCAGAATAAAAATCATTTTATATTTTTGGTCAAAATCTATCATTTTGAAGGTCAATTGACACTTTAGGTTTCTCAGTGTCTTGTGATAAGAACATCATATAAAATAAAGAAATTGCCGTACTTAACTTGGTATTCAGTATTATGCAGTGTAAAACGAGTATGATTTGTACAAATTATTTGACGTTTGACCAGTTTTCATTACTACATCATATTAGTTCTACTTAGAAGAATGTTAGATGTTTAATTATTTAAACAATTAAACATTTCTTATTTAGAAACAAATCGTAATAAGTTCAACTTATATGAAGATAATTTATGAAAATCTAATTCATTCATAAATTATTTTTACTTCGACGAACCAACTTTTGCCTGTAATGTAACTCCGAATCGTTAATATCGTCTAAAGCAAAATTAGTTAAAAGCATTCCCAGTTTAATGACAAACACAAATTTTGAATAAGAACTTCATTTAAGTACCGCTCCCAAAGCATTTCGAAATTACTATTTGAATACAAAATCTAAATTACTATATTTCAATCTTAACTAGAAATAGTCAAATTGGAACATATTATTTTTAAAAGTTTTAAACAAATGTGGAGAACACAGAATAAATTCTAGGGCAGTAAAATTATCATGGTCAGTAAAATGTCTTGATGATAAAGCGTATACCTAACTTTACTTTTTCAGAACGAAAAGTCATTTTATGTTTGTGGTCAAATTCTATCACTTTGAAGGTTTCCTTGACATATTAAGCTTCTCAGTCTCTTGTCATAAGAACATCATATAAAATAAAGAAATTGCCATATTTAACTCGGTATTCAGTATTATGCAGTGTAATACGAGTATGATTAGTACAAATTATTCGATGAGTTCGACTAGTTTTTATTACTACATGAAATTATTTATACTTAGGAGAACGTTAGATGTTTAATTATTTAAACAATTAAACAATTCTTATTTAGAAACAAATCGATATAAATTTATCTTACATGAAGATAATTTATGAAAATCGAATTGATTCATAAATTATTTTTACTAAAACAAACCAACTTTTGCCATTAATGTAACTCTAAATCGTTAATATCGTTAAAAGCAAAAAAAGTTAAAAACATTCTCCGTTCAATTACAAACACAAATTTTGAATAACAACTTCATAAAAGTATTTCTCTCAGAGCATTTCGAAATTACTATTTGAATACAAATTTCAAATTACTGTTTCAATAATCACTAGAAATAGTCAAATTGGAACATATTACTTTTTAAAGTTTAAAAAAAATGTGGGTAACACAAAATAAATTTCAGGGCAGTAAAATGTCTTGATGGTAAAGCGTATACCTAACTTTACTTCTTCAGAATAAAAAATCATTTTATATTTTTGGTCAAAATCTATCATTTTGAAGATCAATTGAAACTTTAGGTTTCTCAGTGTCTTGTGATAAGAACATCATATAAAATAAAGAAATTGCCGTACTTAACTTGGCATTCAGTATTATGCAGTGTAAAACGAGTTGGATTTGTACAAATTATTTGATGAGTTCGAGCAGTTTTTATTACTACATCATATTATTTCTACTTAGAAAAACTTTAGGTGTTTAATTATTTAAACAACTAAACATTTCTTATTTAGAAACAAATCGTAATAAGTTCATCTTACATGAAGATAATTTATGAAAATCTAATTCATTCATAAATTATTTTTACTTCGACGAACCAACTTTTGCCAGCAATGTAACTCCGAATCGTTAATTTAGCCTCACAAAAGATGACTCATTTCACTTGAGGATTGCGCATAATGAAAACAGTTCAGAAAGGTGTTGCAGGAAATCAAGGTTCTCGGATAGGGGCATTGCGATTTCATATTCTGCCTATCGTACGGCGGGGGTGGAGGTCCTAAGCAGAAAGTGACCTCCGAACAAAAACGGACCGTCTTCTAGGGCAAGGGTTTGACCGGAAGACCGTTCATGTGAGGCTGAAGGATTCATCATGGAAGCCCTCCTACGTTAATTTGCCTACAGGTGTGTTTAAATTGAATATAAATATTTTATAAACAAAATTAAATGTAGGTTGAGGGTCAGAATTAGATAACTTTCTTGGGTTTCTCCTCTAGCAACACCTTTTTTTCATCTCTGCTTCGAAATGGTCACGAGCAATTTATCTGAGGCAATTTTACAATTAACTGGTGTACAACAGCTTATCAGGAGATGCCAAATAAGTGGATGCTCTTCTTCGTGGTAAGCGAATCAGAGTTTCCGGGAGACAAGATTAATTATCAGTTTGTTATTTTATCATTTCTTTTCTTTTTTGGTGATATATATTTTGAGGCTCTTATACGCTGCTGATGCTAAGGAACAGGTAGACAGCAAGTCGCGGACACAGCTATAAATTTAAAATAAAATAAATAAAGCAACTATACATTTTGATGAAGAGTTGATCCATTTTTTAAAACTATATCAGAAACACTAGAAGAAAAACATGCGATAAATCAATTTACACCTTGTGCCTCTTAGAAAAACGTAATGTTATTTATGTTTATTCTTTTACTGAATCCCATATTTCATCCTCATGCATTATTAATATAATTCTGTTTTATTTCTCATATCTTCCTTTTTTTACTATATCTATATTTAGGTATAAAGCTTTAAATACATATAAAGAAGGAAAAATCAAAATATTTGAAGTGTTGGAATAAGGACATAAACAGCATAAAATATTAATAGAATAATACAAAGTTTTCATTAAATTATTAAACTAGTTAAATTGCATAATAAATGTAAACTTTTATATAAATAACTTAATATTTATTACCATATTTCGATTTTATTATTACAGAATTTATATTACACAATGATGATATTCAGTTTATTTGATTATGCTTCCATCGGAGTACATAACTCCACATACACTATTTATATCAGCTGTTTATATTAATATTATTTCGGGAGACTATATAAATAAATATATGTTTGTAGTTCAAAGTACAAAACCAACAAAATAATTAAAGTTTAATTTTAAAGCTGCATCAAGAAATAGAAGAAATTAAAAAAACCTTATAACTTATGTGATAAATGAAATTTAAGGTTCATATACTTGATCAATAAATCATTAATGAAAATTATTTATTTATTATACTCCCAAACTAATCTGTTGTAAGAACGTATTGTAATAATATAAATATTTTATAAGTAATAAGGTAGTTAGTTAATCTTTAATACTGTACCAGGGGAAAATCCAATCCATAACCATGTTTAATATAGTGACATGGATAATAAATCCCATTGCATAAAAATATATGTTATATTGAAACTTTCTTAAAATATTTATGTTGTTTAGATATATATACCAAGTAAAAGGTACCACTTGTGGGGCTAAAAAGATAAACAAAGAGAAAGAGAGAAATTTGAGAAAAATTCTGTTTATAGCATATTTATAATATATATATATATATATATATATATATATATATATATATATATATATATATATATATATATATATATATATATATATATATATATTATATATATATATATATATATATATATATATATATATATATATATATATATATATATATATATAAACACATATATATCTTTTAATATCAGTTCAGGCACTATATTTTTGTCTTTTTAAGTTTTGTCTTCAGGTTTTATTTATGTCTTGTTATTTATTAAAATAATAAAAAATATTTAATAAATAGATTAGAACTTTTTAAAATATAAAACTACTGATTTAAAATGTTGGTTTTTTATGTATAAAATTTTTGGTTTTGAAAAGTGAAAGCTGACTTAATTTTCTTTTCAATTTATTCTATGAAGCAATATATTGCATAACACTCTATAGGGAACTTTATAAATAAGAAAAATTTTAATCTCGTAGAACTCCTATTTTTAATTTGTCAATATATAAATGGTACTTTATGAATATACATGATCGTATGCATCTTAAAATATCTGACTCTAATTAGCAATTTGCATCCTTTGGTATCCAAGGTTTGATAGTACATGTAAATACCAAAAAAATGTTCAATTAAATTATGGGAAAAGACAATAAAAACATTTAGTACCATTATCTAAATGGTACTTTATGAATATATACGATTGTACGCATCTTAAAATATCTGACTCTAATTAGCAATTTGCTTCTTTTGGTATCCAAGGTTTGATAGTACATGTAAATACCAAAAAAATGTTCAATTAAATTATGGGAAAAGACAATAAAAACATTTAGTACCATTATCTAAATGGTACTTTATGAATATATACGATTGTACGCATTTTAAAATATCTGACTCTAATTAGCAATTTGCATCCTTTGGTATCCATGGTTTGATAGTACATAAAAATACCAAAAAAATGTTCAGCTAAATTATGAGAAAAGACAATAAAATATTTAGTAACTGTATCTAAATGGTACTTTATGAATATATATGATCGTACGCATCTTAAAATATCTGACTCTAATTAGCAATTTGCTTCTTTTGGTATCCAAGTTTTGATAATACATGTAAATACCAAAAAAATGTTCAGCTATATTATGAGAAAAGACAATAAAAACATTTAGGGTATGCTTCAAATATGAAATTGCTGATTTAAAAATATTCCTTTTTTATATCCGAAAATCATACAATATCATACGTATTTTTTTAGCTTTTTTGACTGAATAATAATAAAACCTCATCAAATTCTCTAATAAAATTATTTAATTTAAAAATTTTTAATTTGGAATCTTCTCATTTTTAAAATTTTTAATTTGGAATCTTCTCATTTTTAAAACGTGATCAATGTCTAAATGCTACTTTATGGATATGCATACTTTGTGCAGCTTGAAATGTAATTTTACTAATTGTCCCTTTGCATTTTTTCGTATCGTAAGGCTTCAGTGTGTGTATATGCCCATAAAACTACTTTTCTGCTACACTTCATGAAAAGTCACCTATCCCCTATGTAATAATTGTCTAAGTTATCTGCCCGTCTGTCCTCGAATTTATGAAACGGTTGTACCTGGAATAGATATATTGTATTCTGGATGAGTTAGGGTTAAAAAATTCAAAGCGATCTCAAAATCCACCCTTCCCTTCTTTTTGAGCGTTTAATGCCATTATTTCAAATTCCCGGTTAAGTGCATGTGATTAAATTTATAAATTTATCACATAACAAATAGGTAAAAGTAATATTTTTCTAGCATTATGACGTCATTCCTTTAACCATCTCATTTAATCATTTCTTATTTAAATATCGTCTGCATTATTTTCATATGTTTTATCACTGAACTTATATATGACGTAAATAATTTTCTTTTATATTTGGCTTAAATAATAGATTAGGTACATTTCAAATTTAATCATCGATTATTTTTTGTTGCAATGAAAATTTTATCACCAGTATTAACAGCAAATTCTTTTCATAAAAGTCTAGGAGTCTCTTTCATGGATTAATAAATATCTAGCGTTTAAGTTATATATATTTGAAAAGTTTGTGTGTTTGTTTTTTACACATAACCGCATGGTTTGCAATCGATTCACTAAATTTTGAACACCATTCATATATACCGAACAATAATCCCTGTCAATATTAAAACCTCTGCTGTCCATCCTATTACGTAATATGACAAGATAAATTTACAGTATCGGGAGACTTTAGAAGAGTATGAAAATAAACAAATTATTGAGCTAGATAATTCTCCGCCAAAAAGACAAATCATTTTTTCCCTGCCTCATAGGGTACTTTCCAATTTTGGAAAATTAAAAATTTTACATTTTCCGTCATTTGACGGACTATATGCTAGTATCGCTATTAAAAACTTATTAATAAAAACAGGCTCGCACTTAGGAGTATGACTAGTAAACTAGAGCAAAATCACCTAGAGCAAAAAGGCTTAGGCATGGGAATATGACGCCCTAAGAACCAGGGATCCATTTCCTGCACAGTATTCTATAAATGGAAAAGTATTGCTTTCTTATGCATACTTGGTAGTTTAGTAACTACTAATATTTCTTATTTATACCAATAAAATAAGTTATTAAACTATTTAAATCCTTTTAATTTTAAATTGTAAAAGAACTTTAAACCTTTCAATGTTTTAAAATATAAATATACAAAAAACTGTTTTAAATAAAAGTTTTTATTTACAGGGCTTTTATTCTTTTTAAAAGTTATTTAAAATACAAAAATTTAATTATTTATTTTCTTCTAGTGTTTAAATTTAATTTATAAATTTTGTTAAAAATTTTATCAAATAAAAATAAAACAGCTGAATTGTATGATAAATGGGAATGTGATGTAGGGGCTTTTGTCTTGACCCTCTCTCCCCCAATATTAAATCCATAAGCGATATTTTCGATGCTAAGATGGATAAAAACATAATATACACAATAGAAAAAAAACGCTTGTTTGCTTTTTCAAATTCTCAATAAAATATTGATGTTACCATAAATGATGTAATCGAGGAAATGATAAAAAATACAAAGATTAAATATTAATTCATAATTTCCTTATATATTTTAATTTTTTTTCAGTGCTTGTTAGTTCTTGTACTCTTTTATATATATCAGCCAATTAATTACAATGTAAAAAAAGGTTAGTAAAATAATTAATATATAATTTCAATATCTGGCACATTTTCCTTTTTATGTATTTTCTTATATTAAATATCATAGCATATATTCCTATTGTTCATTAAGAAACGTTTATGCTTTAGTTTGTTAAGTACCTGTCAAAACAAATATCTGGGTGAGCTCCTGAATGATTATGAACTTCTGAATAAAACCTAATAATTATATAGGTGATTAGGACATATTTTTAAAATAAAGTTGCTGATTTAAAAATATTGCTTCTTTATATCTAAAAATTACGTAAATTTAACAAATGAAACATGACTGAATTTTTTCATTTTATCAATGCCACCAAATAATGAAGCAATAAACTATATAACTATACAACAGAGCCGCGATTGCTCAGTCAGCAAAGGCAACACTCTCGTTAGAAGAAGGTTGCTGGTTCAGAGCCCGAGCCGGTCTAAGAACCGACATGTTCGTTAAAGTGACTGGGGCATGTAAGATATGTTCATTTTCACAATGTCCTCTAAGTTCTCTAGCAATACCTCTGGGGTGGCAGGCTAAGCCTATGGGTCTTCTGCTTGGTTCCTGATTCAAAACTACGAGGACCCACTTGAGCATAAGTCGTACTTTTACCTTTGAGGGTCTCGTTGAAAACGAAAGGTGCACCCTTTGTCTTAAATCCAGTAACCTACGGCTCCAAGTGGCATAAAATAACAACAATTATACAACAGTCGCTTTTAGACATTTTTATATTTTTAAAAGTTTAATCTCGGAGTTCTTCTTTATTTTCTACTTAATGCTTAAATGATACTTTATGGATATACATGATTTTATGAATCGTAAAATATATAACTGTATTTCTTATTTTGCACCCTTTGGTATCACGATGTATGAATGTGGACGTGCATCCATAAATAGGATTTTCTGTTGCACTATAAAAAAGACATAAATTCTACCACAATAAAAACTCTATATAAACGATTAAAGTATATTTCAGCATAAAGTAATTAATTTAAAATATTACTCTGTTTCATGAAAAACTTATACAAATTTAAAAAGTGAAATGTCACCTATTTATTTTCAACGTATTATTTTAAATTAATCATGAAGCAATGAGCTATATAACAAGTATAATCCAGGAAGTTCCTCTTTACCTTTTTCTTAATCTAAATCAGACTTTATGGATAAGCACAATTTTAATCCTCGTAGAATGTTTTACCCTAATTTGTCCGTGAAATCCTTTGGTTTCTGGATGTTTGAAAATGGGCATATATCCATAAATAGGATTTTCTGTTGCACTATACGAAAAAACATTACTTCTACCAGAATAAAATCTTTATATAAATTATTAAAATAATTTTAAAAATAAAACAGCTAATTTTATAAATATACCTTCCTCTGTTATATCCAAAATTTATACAAATTCGAAAAGTGAAATATGATTTTTTTATCCAACTTATTAATTTCAACAAACAATGAAGTAATAAACTATATAATAATCTTTGTTAAACATTTTTATACCTGAAAAGGGTATAAAAATGTTTAACCTACTTTTTTCCTTAATCAATGTCTAAATGATATTTTATGGATATACATGATGTTATACATCTTAAAATATATTAATGTAATTGCACCCTTTGGTATCACGATGTATGAATGTGGACGTGCATCCATAAATAGGATTTTCTGTTGCACTATAAAAAAGACATAAATTCTACCACAATAAAAACTCTATATAAACGATTAAAGTATATTTCAGCATAAAGTAATTAATTTAAAATATTACTCTGTTTCATGAAAAACTTATACAAATTTAAAAAGTGAAATGTCACCTATTTATTTTCAACGTATTATTTTAAATTAATCATGAAGCAATGAGCTATATAGCAATCTTTGATAAACGTCTTTATATTTTAAAAAGTATAATCCAGGAGTTTCTCTTTACTTTTTCTTAATTAAAATTTAAATGATTCTTCATGGATAAGCACAATTTTAAGCATCGTAAAAAATTTTACCTTAATTGGCCAGTTACACCCTTTGGTTTTAAGATCTTTAAGAGTGGGCATCCTCTATAAATAGGAGATTTTACTGCACTATACGAAAAAACATTACTTCTACCAGAATAAAATCTTTATATAAATTATTAAAATAATTTTAAAAATAAAACAGCTAATTTTATAAATATACCTTCCTCTGTTATATCCAAAATTTCTACAAATTTCAAAACGTGAAATATGATTTTTTTATTCAGTTTATTAATTTCAACAAAAAATGAAGTAATAAACTATTTAATAGTCTCTATTAAACATTTTTATGACTAAAAAATGTATAAAAATATTTAACCTACTTTTTTCCTTTATCAATGTCTAAATGATATTTTAAGGATATACATGATTTTATACATCGTAAAATATATTAATCTAATTGGTTCTTTTCACCCTTTGGTATCTCGATGTATGAATGTGGACATACACCCATAAGTAGGATTTTCTGCTGCACTATAAAAACAGACATCAGTTCTACCGCAATAAAAACTGTATATAAACTGTATATGTAACTTATTAATTTCAACAAACAATGAAGTAATAAACTATATAATAATCTTTGTTAAACATTTTTATACCTGAAAAGGGTATAAAAATGTTTAACCTACTTTTTTCCTTAATCAATGTCTAAATGATATTTTATGGATATACATGATTTTATACATTGTAAAATATGTTAATCTAAAAATTTCTTTGCAGCATTTGGTATCTCGATGTATGAATATGGACATACACCCATAAGTAGGATTTTCTGTTGCACTATAAAAAAGACATAAATTCTACCACAATAAAAACTCTATATAAACGATTAAAGTATATTTCAGCATAAAGTAATTAATTTAAAATATTACTCTGTTTCATGAAAAACTTATACAAATTTAAAAAGTGAAATGTCACCTATTTATTTTCAACGTATTATTTTAAATTAATCATGAAGCAATGAGCTATATAGCAATCTTTGATAAACGTCTTTATATTTTAAAAAGTATAATCCAGGAGTTTCTCTTTACTTTTTCTTAATTAAAATTTAAATGATTCTTCATGGATAAGCACAATTTTAAGCATCGTAGAATGCTTTACCCTAATTGGCCCATCACACCTTTTGGTTTCCCGATGTTTGAGAATAGGCATACATCCATAAATAGGATTTTCTGCAGCACTATACGAAAAAACATTACTTCTACCAGAATAAAATCTTTATATAAATTATTAAAATAATTTTAAAAATAAAACAGCTAATTTTATAAATATACCTTCCTCTGTTATATCCAAAATTTATACAAATTCGAAAAGTGAAATATGATTTTTTTATTCAGCATACTAATTTCAAGGAATAAGATATATAAACATTTTTTATGCTTAAAAGAGCTATAAAAATGTTTAACCTACTTTTTTCCTTAATCAATGTCTAAATGATATTTTATGTTTATGTATGATTTTATACATCGTTAAAACCTAGTATTCCTCTAATTGGTCCTTTGCACCCTTTGGTATATCGATGTATGAATGTGGACATACCCATAAATATAATTTTCTGCTGCACTATAAAAAATGATATCAATTCTATCACAATAAAAACACTTTATAAATGATTAAAATATATTTCAGCATAAAGCAATTAATTTAAAAAAATTACTCTGTTGCAGCAAAAATTTATACAAATTTAAAAAGCGAAATGTCACTGATTTATTTTCAATGTATTATTTTAAATTAATAATGAAGCAATCAGCTATATAACAATCTTTGATAAACTTCTTTATATTTTTAAAAGTCCAGGATACATAATCCAGGAGTTCCTATTTACTTTTTTTAAATCAAAAACTAAATAATTCTTTATGGATAAACACAAGTTTAAGCATCGTAGAATTTTTTTACCCTAATTGGCCCGTCACACCCTTTGGTTTCTCGATGTTTTAAGAGTAGACATACATCCATAAATAGGATTTTCTGCTGCACTATACAAAAAGACATTACTTCTACCAGAATAAAATTTTTATATAAATTATTAAAAAAAATTTAAAAATAAAATAGCTGATTTTAAAAATATTCCTCTGTTATATCCAAAATTTATACAAATTCGAAAAGTGAAATATGATTTTTTTTATCCAACTTATTAATTTCAACAAACAATGAAGTAATAAACTATATAATAATCTTTGTTAAACATTTTTATACCTGAAAAGGGTATAAAAATGTTTAACCTACTTTTTTCCTTAATCAATGTCTAAATGATATTTTATGTTTATGTATGATTTTATACATCGTTAAAACCTAGTATTCCTCTAATTGGTCCTTTGCACCCTTTGGTATATCGATGTTTAAGTCTGGGCATACATCCATAAAAACTATTTTCTGCTGCACTCTAAGAAAAAAACCACTTCTACAGTAATAAAAACTTTATATAAATTATTAGAATAACTTTTAATATGAAATTGTTAATTTAAAAATATTTCTCTGCTATATTCAAGTTTTATACTAATTCGAAAAGTGAAATATAACCGATTGTTTTCCAACTTATTAATTTCAACAAATAATGATGCCTTAAACTATATATCAATCTCTGTTAAACATTTTATATTTAGAAAAATTTAATCCCGGAGTTCCTTTTTTCCTTAATCAACGTCTAAATGATACTTTATGGATATACACGATTTTATGCATCGTAAAATGTCTTACCCTAATTGGCCCTTTGCACCCTTTGGTATCTCGAGGTTTGAGTGTGGGTATAAATCCATAAAACCGCTTTTCTGCTGCATTATAAGAAAAGACATCACCTGTACACCCACCGAAGCCCGACAGGCAAGAAGCAATTCCCCATAATCCGTTTAAAATCGCTCAATATAAATATGATTAAGCGTTTAAATTATCGAGCCCTACCCTCGGAGTCTCAATATGCCGTATCCTTGCTGCCTGTTACCCTACAATCACCGATTTCATTATATCCGGGGTCTGGCCATCCGCCTACTACATCTAATGACCGCGTACGCGCCCTTCTATTATGCAATTTGGAACCCTCTTTGTGTTGTAACATAATGGTCGAGTATGGAGCGCTTCTTTAGAGACCCTCTCACTGTATTCTAAACTGCTACTTGATCTTCTGTGGTCGAAGAACAGGTTCAGAAATCCGGAGGAGAGATGGGAGCCGATGCAAATACGGAGTTAACACGGATGGGGGAAACATAATTGCAGCCGGCAGTAAAGACAAAACGCAGTACTGCAGGAAATGAATTCATTTTTCGCAACTTACCCAGCAGAAGAACAGTTTCTCTTCTTATGGCAGGTTGAATTATTGTCAACTCCGAGAGCTGAAAATAATTTTGGCAGATAACATATGTGGGTCTAAAAACTGGTTCAAGGAATTCTTCAGTGAAAGGAAGTGAAAAGTAAAGACTATATTTGTCTGTAAAATTTCTTCTTTTAAAATACAAGACTATTGAAAAAGATCTATTTATTTCTAAAACGCTATACAACAAAGAGGTTGAACCTATGACATTTGGTAAGACAGAAGGGTTACTAGTGTCTCTCCAATCCGCTGAAAATAGTAGTAGGAAATACTTACGTTTTCTAGGGGAAGTACATGAGTGAGGTAAGTTAAAAAGAGAGAGCTCTAACTAAATTATAAATTATGGCATTGTCTGGGTTTTGGTTTTTATATTTTAACATGAATCTGGTATGCAACAAAACTGATGTTTCAAGGTATGGCGAATGATTTTTGGAAACTGGGAGCATCGATGAAGGCTATCATTTTCTTTACTAATTTAGGCAGTTTTATTTCCTAATAGAGCTGTCTGAAAATGTAACAATATTGTCACAAAGATTCGAATGAACACACCGTTTAACGTAACAGAAGAATTTATGGAAGCTAAGTAGCAACTCGCAACTTTACAAGACCGAGGAGTTGCCTACAACTAGTGGGGTATCAGCTTTTATACCCGAACAGAATATTCGAGAAATAACTAATTTACATATTAAAGAAAGATCTAGAATATTCAAGAACATAAGGAAACAATAAACAACATTTTTAAATTAAAAATCCGTACTTTGAATAAACTGCCATGTGAAGCATCGAACCCACAATCTCCGGGTCTGGATCGCGTGCTTTGACCATTCGGCCACTGAGCTAGCTAGCTAAGTTTCTTTATGCGGCAATATAAAAGGTTTCTATACCATACAAAAACTGAATTTTTAAGTAAATGTCACTCAAAACCTTTCTATTAGAACAGTAATACTCAAACTGTGACACAAGAACAATGAATAATTTTAAAAATTAAACTTTTTTAGCAGGTTATAGGGTTTTAAAGGTAAATTTTGAAAGAAATATAGCATGTGTCACATTGAAAATAATAAACTTTAATTTAACTTTAATTTTCGATTAGTGTAAGAAAAATTTTGATTGGAGAAAAGGCGGGTCGAAGATTTGAAAGTATTACATGTACAAATTTGAGTGAAAGATGAAAATAACCACACATTCTCTATTTTCTGAGCATTGTACAAATATTTTGCTTGCATTCCTTGGATCACATCCCACGTGTCCAAGTGATAGTTGAACTCGTTCTTCATATTTTGTAGCATCACCGTGTCAATGGTCCCCACTTGGTTATTGATGTCTTGTATGGGTTCCTGAGTCCTTCTAATTTTTTAGTAGAATACATAAACAAAACCCTTAATATGGCTCTAAAGGAAAAAGTTACTACGCGTTAATTTCCGTCACCTGGAGAATCCCAGGGAACAAAGCGAGGTCATCTCCACCAGCATACCCACTCCAAAGATACAGAATATTTTTGTTCAGGTACTAATACACATAAAAATGTCATAAAATGTGCAAAAAACTCGTTAAGTTTGTAGTTATTTTTATATTTTACTTATATTTGTATTTTATCATTTTTTAATATTTAGCGTTTTGAAAAGCAATAAAATTTTTGCAATAGCCTCTTATAGTGGGGTAGCGAGAAGTGGTCATGCCATGGACATCTATTGCAGAAAACAGGAAACAGGCTCATACCTCAGCCAACAAACTCAGGGTTTATGTCTCCTGAGAGATATATTATGTCCAAACTATGTCCAACTGGTGCGTTATATCTTCAAAATCCCTAGCTGGTTGGAAAGCCCTGCCCATAATGCTGCAAACGTTCTCAACAGGAAAGAGTTCCGGTGACCTTGCTGGCCAAGGTAGTGTTCTGCAAGTACTAAGACAAGCAGTAGCAAAAACATGCAGTGTATGGCCAGGCATTATCTTGCTGAAATGTAAGCCCATGATGGCGAGACATGCAGAAAAACCCAATGGGACTTAGAACTTCGTCGATGTACCGCTGTGCTGTAAGGGTGCCACGGATGACAACCAAAGGGATCCTATTGTGAAATTAAATGGCACCTCGGACCATCACTCCGGGTTGTTGGCTTGTTGGTTGTAGACAATCAGGTTGGTATTCCATAGCTGTCCGAGGCGTCTCTAAAAGCGTCTTCGCTGGCCGTTGGGGCTGAGTTCAAAGTGGGACTCATTACTGAAGACTATTCTAATCCAGTCAGCGACATTCTAGTTGAATGAGCTCGACACCACTGGAAACGGCCATGTAGTTCTACAGAGGTCAATGGTAGTCGTTGAAAAGAGCGGCGTGACCTCAGCCACCTTTCTGTGAGCCGCATGTGAATGATCCTTACGGTCACTAAAGCACTAGTTGCACGTTCAGTCGATGATAATGATGCATCAGAGGCTTTGAGTGCCTCTCTGAAGATTGCTCGGTCCTCACGTTCTGCCGTTTCTCTAGGCCGACCACTTCCTTCTGGACTTTGTGTCCAGCCATGGTTCACGCATTCCTGCCACCCATTCTAATAGTGGCAAATGTCGAACGGTTTCCCGATTAGACCGACCGGCTTCTTTGAGCCCAACCACAAGTTCTCTCTCAAATTCTGACATCTGAGCATATCATTCGCTCACCTATATGCGAGGAACAGTTACTTTGCTTGAGTATACAGAATGAAATTCACAAAGAATTCATGACCTAGAATCAAAATATTTCCTCTTAAATATCCTGTCAGTTTTCACAGATAAGATGCTCTGCAGCTACAAACGTTCATTCATTGGACATCAAACTTTAAAATTTAGCATTTTCCATCGAAACCTGTATACATATCAATTAGTGTCCAATTTGCATTACATCTTCTTGGTGCGTCATGGTATGCATTTTTTTAATTAATTTTTCTATAACAGCCAACAGAGTAAAGAACAATTCACCAACTTAAAGTAAAGATATGTGTAAATGAAGGGAAATTTGCCTTACATCTGTATATATCTAGACAGAGTCGATTAAACAGATAAAATCTATAAAACATAGTTTGACTGTAAATCCGTATACAGCCCTTGTAAGCATTAAACTTAAAGCAAACATGCAGAAGTTTAAAAATTTTGAAGATTTATCCGTTTCCGTTATAGCGATATATGATTTCTTCTTATTGTTATCAAAAATATCATGATTATGGAGAAAAATATCTGCATACACTATAAATAAAAAACTGCAAATCTTTTAACCCCCCCCCTCCAAAGTTAGTTTGATATACTGACAACATAAAATATTATCTTCTATAGTAGTATATTTTTAATGTAGGCGTTTAAGATATTCATTTTTATTAAAGCTTCTCAATTCTGATTTTTTTTCTTTTAAACCTAAAGTTCTAGAGGATAAGAAAGTCCCAATGTGATAGTCATAGAAAATATTTTTTTATCCATTGCTTTATTGATTGTTTAATCTACAACTTTTATTATATTCATTCCCCATTTTATAGTTTTTTTTCTCGGTCAGATTTTCATAATTCATGTTATATAATCAGCTTAACAATAAAAGTTTGTCTTACAAGTCATTTTTTCTGAAAAGGTTTTCAATTTCCGCCTAGTTTCAGTTCTTTCAACAAAACCTTGTTCTGTCATCTCATCATACACTTTGTTTCCAAGGTAAAAATAGCTCTGAATGAAAAAGGCAATAAACGAGGTCTAACATATGGGAAATAGAAACTAGCTGGTTTGGAATGTTTAAAGAATCATCTGGAAATTAGGTACCAGTCTGTTGACAGAAATGCTGGCCTTTTACCACGGCCTGTCAGTTGTGCCTTTTGACCCTCACATCCTCGACTCAAGCACTTGTTGATTTTCTTGCAGAGGTGGCAACAGAGGTGCCCGGTCGAACACTAAGCACCCAATGATTGATCTTTCCCTCGAAATCAAATGCGAGAAATAACAGCACAACAAACAGGAATACGCAAAATGAAAAGATGAAGAAATGAAAAAGAAAACTTCCACTCTACAGTAACATTCATTACCTACGAGGAGCTACTTAGTTATTGATGACTCTAGCTCATCTACGATCCCTGCGGGGTGAGGAGAATTATCGAATTGCTATCACTGCTACGTGCTCTTTTTTACGAACGTGTTTTTATCAGATCACAAAACTCCGTTTTCTTTCTCCCCCGATTCCCCCAATCATGCATTTTTCTTTTTCTTCTTCTTCTTTTTTTTTTTTTTTTTCCTTTTCACAAAAGGATGTTGCAATGAAACTTGGTGGATACGTGCCGCTTTCTCGCGCACCAGGTGGCGGTAGTGGCGGTTGAACTGTTCGGCTTTACACTGCTTGATAATTTCCTTCTCATTTGTCATTGCGTCTTTGAATGTGGCAAGCCTGAAAATGAGTTCAGTCACAATAGCAATGAAATGTAGTAAATCGCTGCCATGCATACCTGAAAAATAAATGCTTTTCATTTTAAAATATGGATCTTTTTTTTATAAACTTAATATAGTTAAATGTTTTATGTATTTTTGCATAAACATCATCGCTTATTTTTCAAAAATGTATAAAATATTTGTAATTTTACTTTTGTAACATGGCGATTGTTTCAGAATTTGTGAATGACTAATTATTTTGAAACATTTGAGTTAATCGACATCACCCTTTAGAAAGTTTTTTCTTTTAATCTTTCCACTGAAGTAATAACTACTATATATGATTATTTTACTAATTGTATATGGTGCTTTTATTTTAGGTTTTTTCATCAATGGAACCGTATAGTTTTAAAAACTCCTATTGAGGCAAACCTGATTAGGAATTCAGTGATAATAGTAATAATAATTTAGTAAGTCTCATGTATTCATGATAAATTATTGGGTTTTTTATACTTTAAATAGTGGTTGTAGTTTATAAATTTATTAAAGAGAAATTTGATGCTTATCAAGTAAAATATCATTGATTATTTTGCCTGTAAATTGTGATATTTTAAAATTTTACATTGGAAAATTGGACTACTTTAGAATTTAAAGTGGCCGATAATTAAGAAATATTTGAGTCAAGTGATAACGTCATTCAGAAAGTTTTTTTTCAGTTTTCTACTAATGATTTATTAGTAGAAAACCTAATGATTCACAGCGTAATTATTATTTTATAATGGTACATGAAGATTTTATTTTAGGATTATTTCATCAATAAAACCACATAGTTTTAAAAACTCCTATTGCGGTAAACCTGAAAATGAGATCAGTGATAATAATTATCAAAATTTAGTAAATGTGTCCCATGTATACACGAGATATAATTGGTTTTTTTATATTGCTTTAGAATTTAAAGTAGCCAATAATTAAGAAATATTTGAGTCAAGTGACAACGTCGTTTATAAAGTTTTTAATTAGTTTTCTACTGAAATAATAATCACAACCTAATGATTATTTTACTAATGGTATATGAAGGTTTTATTTTATGATTATTTTCAGTGATAGTAATAATAAATATATTGTAAATATATCCCAAGTATTCACGAGAAATAAATGCTTATAAATTTATTAAAGAGAAAATGTTTGATGTATAAAATAGCAGTAATTTTTTTTAAATGTCTATAAAATTTTTAAATTTTACTACGGAAAAATTAGATTGTTTTAGAATATATGAATCACCAATAGATAAGAGACATTTGAGTTTTACAACATCGTCTTTTAGACAGTTTTTTCCACTTTTTTATTGATAGCATAATCGCTACTTTATGGTTATTTTTTCAATAGCATATGAGGGTTTTATTTTATGATTATATTATTGATAGAATTGTATGGGTTTAAAACGTTTTTGATTGCGGTAAGTCTGAAAATGAATTAAATAGTAATAGTGTTTATAATGTAGTAAATCATTCCATAATTTACCAGAGAAAAAAATGCTTTATTTTAAATATGGATGGTTTTTTATAAATTTTCTATCAGTTTATTTTTTTAAGTGAATACGTATAAAATATTCACTTAAAAATAAAATAAAATAAATATTTGTAAAAGTATATATTTGTTTTCGTAAAATACCAACCAATTGTGTTTTTTAGAAATTTCTAAAAGTTTTGTATTTTTTATTTGACAACATTGTTTTTCCTTTTCCAACTGATAAAATAATCAGTATTTAGTGGTTATTTTAGTTGTGGAAAAGTAGGTTTTAAAATTAGCTTAAAATGTGATAAAGTCTAAAAATGAGTTCTAGAAAAATAAAAATAAAATTTTTAATAAAACGTTCCCATGTATACCTGAAAAATAAATCTTTCACATAGCCAGTTGGAATTTAATTGTCATTATATTTTAACTTCATTTTAATAAGTTAAAGTCTAAAATACTATAGAATCCGTAAAAGATTTTTATAAAAGCTATTTCTAATAATGCTATTGACAAAAGTACGCATCTAGAAAAATTTTATTTTTTAAATATTTTAAATAAACTAAACATCAACTTTGAAACAAAAAAAATCCATCTTTAGGTATATAAATCATAAAAACAGACAATTCCTTAAAAGTATATGCATCCCCACCGAATGCGAATATATTTAATTGTATTAATTCATAAGTTTTAAATAATTATTTGCTTCTTTTACGCCGAAGAGCCAAAATCTTGCAACTACCTATTTGGGCTCTTGAGGGTTATGAATTACCTTTTTAATGCTTTTGAAACTCTTTTTTTTTTTTTTTTTTTCAAAGTTGTGAAATGCACCGCATGTTTTTGAGTTAAATTGAGAGAGTGACTCCAATAAGGCTAACTGTAACACAGGTATTTTTTTTATATTTTCATAATATACACAATAATTATTAAATTATAGTCAAACTATTTTGCCTGTTATATAATAGTGTTATATAACAGTCAAAACTTTACAGTCATATGGATATATTTCGCACTTATGCAGTAAAAGAGTATTTTCTCTACATTATTTTTCCTCATTGTCGGTTTAGTTTTTAAATTTTTTTTACCAAATTATATTTTTTTCCAAAACTACAACATTAGATCGAAAAAACTTAATAGAAAAACTTGCAATATTTTGAAGAAAACTTTACATATTTTTTTAAACCCATGAACTGTATTTCCTTAAAACCATTAAAAAACTGCTAATAGACAGATAAATGTTATCGAAAAGTTAGAAATTATTTTCAGCCATTTATGATAGGGGTTAATCAATTTTTTTCAATACATTAGTAGTTTTCAAAATGCACAAATCATTAAAATGCCCCTGAAAATATGAATTCAAATAAGTCCTCTAAATGTACAAGAGTCGTAAACAAATTAACAAGAATTTTTTTATAAATAAATAAACTCCAAAGTAGTTACAATGTTAATGTGACACTTCAGTGTATATGAATACTAGAGGTTTCCAGACTTTTGCTATAAAAAGGGGTGCAAATGCACCCCTTTTTATAGCAAATACCTTACCAAGTACCCTCATGTGAGATAACTCTGTACAACTACATAAAAATAAAGTAAGAATTTTAGTTTTAGTGTATTTAAGAGTAAAGTAAAAAGAAGACACAAATAAAACATTTTGATCTTTAAAGTAATTTTTATCAAAATTATACCTTGTGTTTTATATTATAGAGATGTTATTTTGTAACGCTAGTAATGAAACAAGTGTGTGTAACGTGTTGATGCAATATATTTTCCGTAAATAGGTGTCCGTTCTTGCAACCAGAATTTGTGGTATCATTGTTCAGACAGTGGTATTCGCTACCCATATAGATAATCAATAAGTTGCTTCTGCAATGCTATAGGTTAATCAGACTTTGTAATGTCCTTACACGCAAGAGTATATAACACCCAATTGAAGATATTTAAGAGAAAAATGTCTCCAAATTTGAATTCATAATAGAGAGTTGTAAGTTTTGACAATAAGCAAGCAAATCTTAATCTCATTTTAAGTGAACTGCCGAAATATTATTGCCAACATATCGATTGTTTTTTTGTTTTAACTTTCATAAAAATGGAAATGGGCCACAATTCTTTTATTTCATATTAATCTTTTCGTCGATTCCCAAACTTGTTTCAGACAGTCCTACATTACTTTTTATTATATATGGACACTCTACTAAATTATATGGACTCTAAAAGGTATATAAGAACCACATTGTGAATTATTCACGTTCCGATACTTTCTTTCATACATACACATTTATGTATGTAAATAAATAAATATGTATATATGTGTGTATAATATATCAAAATCATTACCCCTAAAATACTTACTAAAATTCTCCTTTTTTCCACATCTCATTTTCTAATATATAATTTCACAGTAATAAAATGTAAGTTAAAAAAAAGCACCCCGTCTAACGTCAGAATAAATGCTAATTTTTTGTCTACTGCCACATCTTTAAGCCAGATATTCCATTATTGCAGGCAAATAGTATTGCTTTTGCACTAATTAAATTGTTAAGTGTAAACGAACTTTCTTAAATGTTCAAATTTCCTTCTTGCCTGACGAAATTGGTGATCAAGATCAATTCTCATAATTACAAAATGTCTCTCACTCTCTGTTAGCTTAACTGCAAATGTGCATATTTTTCGAGTATTCTATGTAGTACTATTACACTCTGAAGATGATCGGTATACCGATGTGTTTTGAAATCATACAAATGAGAAGTTCCGCGGCTCTTTGAACATAATTTTTTTTATGTCACGACTGCAATTCTATTAGGAATTCTTTGTTCAGAAAGATCGAGCAAATTAAATAATATGCACTAATTGTGTACAAGATTTTGAATTATAAGCAACATACTTAGTTTATGTTCACTTTTGCGGTGTGCATAAAAAAAATTCCCCCATTTATAGATATATGTGTGTGTAGCTAATTGAGAGTACAAGATTTTTAATTATAACCAACATACTTAATTTATGGTTACTTTTGCTTTGTGCTGAAAAAAAAAGTTCCCCGATATATAGATATATGTGTGTGTAGCTTACTGAGTACAAGACTTTGAATTATAACCAACATACTTAGTTTATGAGCACTTTTGCGGCGTGCAGAAAAAAAATCTCCATCATATATGAATATAAGTGTGTTTGTGTGTGTAGCTCATTGCGTACGAGATCTTGGGTTTTTGGTTTGGAGCGCTACGGTCTACTGTTTTGCACACGAGGGCTAATGAGACCGGGACCTACTGCTTAAAGCCGATTCCGAACGGCTACGAACATCCATGCCATAGTGGGATTCGAACCCACGAACTCCTGTACCGACGATCAGCGCCCTAACCAATCGGCCAGCGTTCGGCTACAAGATTTGAATTATAACCAACATACTTAATTTATGGCCCCTTTTGCGGTGTTCAGAAAAAAATTCCCCTTCCTTATATATATATATATATATATATATATATATATATACATATATATACATACATATATATATATATATATATATATATATATATATATATGTATGTATATATATATACATACATATATATACATATATATATAAATATACATATACATATATACATATATATACATACATAGATGCATATATATATATATACATACATATATATATATATATATATATATACATATATATATATATAAATATATATATATATACATATATATATATATATATATATATATATATATATATATATATATATACACACACACATACATATGTGTGTGTAGCAGATGTCTGCTTGAAGAATTGAATCTTTCCCTAACATCTCTATTAAATAAATGTATAATACTACGTCACAGATGCGCTAAAAACTACATACGTCCCAGCTGTTGTTTTATTTGCTAATCTGGCAGCTACAAATTAAACCTGGGCAACAATAGAATAGAATGACTGCCGTTCACCGGACCATACCCTTCCCCATGCTGACAACCCCCTCGATGGCTATCGCCGCATCCCCCTCCGCAACTAAAACACATTCGCAATCATCATCGTCCCCTAATCATTTAACTCTACAATCGAAGCACCTGGCCCACGGACTTGACGAGGCTCCATGTTTGACACCCATTACTCAAAAGAGCCTATAGAGTAATTGCTGATGCCGGGGACCGATTATGACCCTAATTATTGTCATGGGGCCAGACCCAACCAATCCTCAGAACTAGGATCGCCCCCGGGGATCTCACATACACATATATATGTACACCTTGCGTCACTTCAATAGTGATGATGGTGTCTTTTCGACGATGTCTAATTACTTGGGTCGAGATCTCTCGTTGTTTTGTTTTTTTCCTCGGAGATAATCGCCGGCTATACAGCGATATAATTAATAACTGCATATCGGTGTCGTGATGTATAAAACATAAAATGCGGCGGAACAGTCTCCTTCGAAGTTACTCGGGACGAGATGAGGGTCATTAATAACGGTAATGACCACGTAGTGATGTGTTATGTAAGGGTTACTGAGCTATCAATTATGTTTACAAGAAAGTGAGATATGCTGCAAGAGGTTGAGTTATTTCTCGACAGTTTATAGCGGGGCGTTCGCTGTAAATGACCTTCCCATTATTTTGAGATGATAATTCATGTGTGTATTTTTGAAGTATAACTAGGTGTTCCTTAAAAAAACATTTAAATCAAAAGATAATACCTAACAATTGGGTGTATTCTCTATATATCGTCGTTTATAATTTATATTAACTTCTAATTTCTACTTTTTTGAAAGCAGAATTTGTATGGGATAGGGAAAACAGACTAAAGTATTTGCTTAATATGAAGGAAAAATGAAGGAATAAATTGTAGATAAGAAGAAAAAGCAAAAAGAAAAGTACAAGCAATTTATACTGAGTAGCTATTTTATTGCATGGGGTTTAACTAATACCTCCAGATTATTCATTAAAACCAATAAAACTGCAAGCCATATTTTATAGTTTTCAGAGTTATAAATTTCCTTGTAATAGATATAGATTTTCATCTTTTGTGGAATTGGACAGTGGTTGGATTTGGAGCACTACGGTCTACTATTTTGCTACCCGTACTACTTAGACCAGTACCTATTGCTTAAAACCGATTCCGAAAAACTACGAACAACCATGCCACAGTGGGATTCAAACTTACGAATTCTGGTACTAAAGATCAGTGCCATAGTCAATGAGTTTGTGGATAAAGTCAATTATCCTACGTTTTATTTAATTCTTTCTTAATTTTGATATTCAATAAATACACGTGCCTCTACTGAATACTGATGGATGGTTACTGAAGAAAAGGGAGTTTTTTAACTTATGTTGTACGCTTTAGTGGTACTGATATCGAGTTGGAGTAGAAAGTGGAAGTTATATTTTAATACACACATGCGGATATAGATAGGAGAGTAGGAGGCTGGGTAGGAGCTGCTCTACCTTTCTTTTACTTTAAGAATTTATTGAACCCACGAATTCTGGTACCAAAGATCAGCGCCAGAGTCAATGAGTTAGTGGATAAAGTCAATTATCTTACGTTTTATTTAATTCTCTTTTAAGTTTGATATTCAATAGATACATTTGCCTCTATTGAATACTGAGGAATGGTTAGTGAAGAAACGGGAATTTCTTAACTTATGTTGTACTCTTCATTGGTACTGATATCGAGTTGGAGTAGAAAGTAGAAGTTATATTTTAATACACACATGTGGATGTAGGTAAGAGTTTAGGAGGCTGGGTAGGAGCTGTTCTATCTTTCTTTTACTTTAAGGATTTATTGAACCCACGAATTCTGGTACCAAAGTTCAGTGCCAGAGTCAATGAGTCAGTGGATAAAGTATCTTACGTTTTATTTAATTATTTTTTAATTTTGATATTCAATAGATACATTTGCCTCTATTGAATACTGAGGAATGGTTAGTGAAGAAACGGGAATTCCTTAACTTATGTTGTACACTTCAGTGGTACTGATATCTAGTTGGAGTAGAAAGTAGGAGTTATATATTAATACACACATGTGGATGAGAGTAGGAGTTTAGGAGGCTGGGTAGGTGCTATAATGGTTCTATCTTTCTTTTACTTTAAGGATTTATTGAACCCACGAATTCTGGAACCAAAGTTCAGCGCCAGAGTCAATGATTCAGTGGATAAAGTATCTTACGTTTTATATAATTATTTCTTAATTTTGCGATTCAATAGATACATTTGCCTCTATTAAATACTGAGGAATGGTTAGTGAAGAAACCGGAATTTATTATGTTGTACTTATGTTGTACGGAATTTAT
>CM063505.1:141722050-141777050 GCA_032207245.1 Pardosa pseudoannulata
TTGAAATAGAAACCGAAATATGTCGCAACCAAAAAGTTTATCATTCGTCTATGCGGTTGCTATTCGATACTCCACTCTAAATCAAAGTGTGACAGGGCACTATTAC
This sequence comes from Pardosa pseudoannulata, assembly GCA_032207245.1. Classification (NCBI taxonomy): domain Eukaryota; kingdom Metazoa; phylum Arthropoda; class Arachnida; order Araneae; family Lycosidae; genus Pardosa; species Pardosa pseudoannulata. The sequence goes on from CM063505.1 coordinate 141,722,157, forward strand.
TACGTCTCACAGACTGAGACGAAGACGGAGTGACTTAGATGTCTCAAACTGACAACAAACGTAAATATCTCTCTGCAAACAGGGGCAATTCATTGGCTTAGCCAACTAATTTTAACCAACAAGGAACTACTCACTTGCTTCCTCGAGTAATTAGGAATGACGTTGATGAATAGTTATTGACGTCACGTCATCAAGACCGAGTCACACTGATGTCTTATTCTCCAAAAATCAAACACATGATCGGGAAGATAACAATAATATCAATTTTGGCTTTTGCATTCTTACGTAATTGCTTTCCAATTGGCTATAATAGCTTTAAAAGATGTCAATGGATGATGAAATGAAATTTTCAAGGGTTGAGAAGTAATTTGTTAGGTTTGGCAGATTGGCAATTTCGGATATGCAGTAAAAGGAGAAACAGGAAAAAGAATCTGATGGCAGGTCAAAAGAGCTGTAATTTTTTAAGTGGACTTTCACATATGCAGCTATCCAAGTGACTCTGAAGATTTTAAAATTCTATTATATTTTACCCTATCAAGTCATTAATAACAGGAGTTTTAATTCAGTCTGAACTATATTAGACGATAGAGATTAAATAAAAGGTTGAACAATTTTTAAAATTTATATCAAGTTTATTTGAATTTTTTCAATATTTTCAGTATTAGTCTCTAACATATCGGCAATTGGCTGTAATAATTTAAAAAGATGTCAATGGATGATGAAATGAAATTTTCAAGGATTGAGAAGTAATTTGTTAGGTTTGGCAGATTGGCAATTTCGGATATGCAGTAAAAGGAGAAACAGGAAAAAGAATCTGATGGCAGGTCAAAAGAGCTGTAATTTTTTAAGTGGACTTTCACATATGCAGCTATCCAAGTGACTCTGAAAATTTTAAAAATTCTATTATATTTTACCCTATCAAGTCATTAATAACATGAGTTTTAATGCAATCTGAACTATATTAGAAGATAGAGATTAAATAAAAGGTTGAACAATTTTTGCGATGTATATCAAGTTTATTTATACCTTTTCAATATTTTCAGTATTAGTCTCTAACATATCGGTAAAATTTACCTTAAAATATATCACTTAGTTATCCCATGTTTTCATCTTAACTAGTTGAATAAATTATATTATTGAATATATGCTAATTCCTTTCTCTTACTCTTTGTATCGCATATTTTGGAGCTGAATTATCTGAAGCAGAAAAAAATTTAACAATTGGTACTTATCAAGCAAATTCTAAAATTGTTGGGATATACCGTGGAAAAAAAAAAGGAAGAATAGCTAGAAAATAAAATATTGTTTTTTGCTTCTTTGTCGTTTTGAGAGTACTATTATGTAATGATTAGACCTCAATAAAGTCTGCTTTTACTAAGTAATGTATTTTATAACACTTCAACTCATCATGAAAGACATTGTTTAAATAAAGCTTTTAATATTGATTTGTTTGCTTAAATTAACCTAAACACTAGTTTATACTCTAAGTACTAGTTTAACATTTAATTCCTCTTTGGAACTTTTAATTTTTTTTTTAAATTATTTTTGTTGAACTCAAATAAGATTAAGTAAATAACATATTTAGAGTAGAATGGAGCTTTTAGGAAACATATTTCTTTAATAAATGAATTGCAGATTATTCCGATGATTTTAAAAACAGGAATATGCAATAAAGTTTTTATCATTCATTATTAAACAGTACAACAATTTGCTTTGTATTTTCACAGATTTTGTTTAATATGCATGTAAAACACTTGTAATTTATTACTAGTATTGTGGGAGAATCGGACATCCGAGAAATTTGTGACCAACAGGTATATTTATTAACTTTCTTCGAACGCAAACATCAGATGCTCTTTTAATATTGCGGTCATTTCCCCCGCTCCACACAGGGGTCACGAGAAAACCATCTCTTCAAAAATTACTAATTCTGACTCCACCTAAAAACAGAGTAAAAATCCGAAAACATGGTCATCCTTTACATGCAGTCACACGACGTTTAAAGAAACGTCAAGATACTGTACAAAACGGGGTAGACAGTTTTCAATTGCGGGGTCAGTTTGTTGACAAAGGAATCATCAGCGTTGCCGCTAAAACTGCCTTTTACGTTAGCAATGTGACTGGAATTGGTAATTTCGTGGTAAGAGGGACTCCAACAGATGTTATCTGGAGCGAGTGTAATTGAAAACCGAGTGAATGAGAAACTCGAGAATAGACAATGGCAAGGTAAAATGCTATTTCAACAGCTAAATTATTTTGCTGGTAACCTTTGGGACGAAGCTCGCGGGCCCGTCTTCATTTATTACTTTCGTTATATTGTTCCTGCTGAGTTCCAGCTACTGATCTTTCAACCTAGCATGTACATGGTGAGCAAAATGAATAGTTGCGAAATATATCAATGACACGGCTACTTATGATTGCTACCAATTACAATGTACGATGAGTTATTGAAAGTTATTTTTTTCCTTTCCGAGTTTGTAAAAGATACGCTCGGCCACTATTTCTATGCAAGAAACCGGTACAAAAGTATAGATTAAAAAAGGAAATCGTCCTTCACTTAAGAGCGAAGGTCGATTTTATTCAATCTAGTTCTACACGCTTATCTTGCCTTTAATATAATTTTAAAATATCCATTTCTTTTGTGTTTTAAATAGAATAATGGTTTTATACGAAAACTTTGCTCAAAAGGATTATGATTTTGACAGTAAATACAGCTTTTTTCAAATTTCTGCAACCTCATATTGAAACTAATTAAGAAATTAACAAGTTCATAGTCTTATAAATAAGTTGGTTACATCAAGTTACTTAAACAAAAGTTTTTAAAAAGTATTTTTGGCTTGGATTAGAGAATTACAGTCTATATTTTATTACACAAGAGTTAATGAGACCCATAGCTACTGTCTAAAGCTAAACACAAACTCCTTCGAACACCCTCAGCAGTAGTGAGATTCGAACTCAGGTATCGAAAAGTAGTACCCATCTCAATCGGACATCTTTCATTGCAATAAATGTGTGGTTATAAATAGTATTTACTCTATTTATAAATAAAGAATACATGTATATTCGTACTCTTTACCCTTTAAATTAAACAGTTAACTTAATAAAGAAAAAAAAACGAAAACACACATTCTTTCTTAAAAGTATCGTTGCCAGATTTTTTGCTGGAAGGTCCAAAAGTCTGAATGTAAATTACAGTGAAATATCTCATAAAAATTAATACACACACATACACAAAAAAGTACATACATACATACATATCTGGTTTTGCATACATACGTAAATACGCCCTGAAACATATCAGCAACGCTGTACATAATCTGAAAAATAAATTTGCAACCACATTATGCCTTATATTACGTTTTAAGTATTTACCAGGTTCAAATTTGCATGGTAAATGCTGAAACATATTTAGTATCCATTCCATTTTTACCAGATGAATTTAAACTAAAGCAATTTTATGAATAAATAGGAAATTATAAATCATATATATTGAGAGAGAAATTTTGACATGCCTTTTTATTTTTATTTTTCAAACATACGTACCTTGTATGATAACAAAATTCGAAAAAACAGTATAGTATAATCAGTTATTTATAAACTACCTTTTCATAGTAGCAAATTAATTTTTCTAGCATTTAAAGCTGACTCGTTCAAACCTTCATCAGCCTTTGTATTTATGACTATATGCACCGAAAGTGATGCTAAATGTCAAACTTATGTGACCTATGGCGAAAAAATGTTTTTACAGTTTTCATGGTTGAAAATCATATTTAAACATTTATAGTGGAAACTAGCGATGTACACATACTTTAACAAGTTTTAAAAATGTTGTGATGCATACCTTGAAGATATTTTGGGAGGGGGGCTCAATCCCCCGGACCCCTTATCACATAACTAATTCGAATTATTTGCATTTGACACAAAAATTTACAAGACAGTTAAACAAATAAGTTGTTTCTGAGTAAAAAAAATATTCTAAAGTTCAAGATAAATGAAGGTAATAGAACCTTTTATTCTGCAGAATTTCACATATTTTATCACATTTAAATCCTAGCATTATAAGAAAATTTAGCCTTATATTAATCGTATTAGTCCTGAATGCAGTGAAAAAGTTTTTTCAAAAATATTCTTTTATAAACCCCGAAATTAATTTTATATAAAAAGTACTGAATCCGACACAACTGAACAAAGGCCGAATCTGTAGGGTGCATCTATTCGGTGACGAAGTTCTTGGGTTTGAAACACAGTGATGGCGTGGGTGTTTGTAGACATTCGAAATTAGCTTTACGCATTAGGTTTCGGTCTCATGATACTTTGTGTAGCAAAATAGCCGCCCGTAGCTATCCAAATCTACCAACCGAAGGAATGAAATGTATTTTACCCATGTCTTTCATGAATGATATAGATAAGCTATACTATTTTTCCCTTATCATTTTCATATCTATATTTTATTGAAAAAGACCTTGTTTGCTAAGGGTTATAAAAATTTAAAGTATAAATAACTTTTCAAGTCGATGAAAAAAATTACAAAAGACTTATTATTTTATACCCTAAAGTGTAATAAAAGAACAAAATCAGAAAGTATATGAACAAAATTTGATGTTGTAAGCATATTTTCTGTATAATATTTTTATATCATCTGAAAATGACCACTTTGTTGTTCGGAGAGCAACAGTCAACTATGTACTAGACCGTATGTTGTTTACGGAGGCGTTACCCCGTCCCAGTTACCCATGAAACCTTCTATGGCGGTGGTAGTGAGTTCAGAAGTAAATGTGGGTCATTAAGGCAGTAAAAGAGGGTGGTCAGTAGAAATAACATTGTAAAAATATGAATGATATCTATAAAAATTAATAAATCAATGGAATATTATTGTATTTACTCCAAAGTGAGATATTTTTTTTATTTACAAATTTTATGAATTTCACCACTGACTGCCCTTTAACCAGACGTGGGCTAGAATACAGAAATTTTAATTGCATTTACTTCCTCATATTTGATAATAGTACAGTAGCTAGTTGACTGTTTCAGAAAAAGAGCATCAATAAACGTGGTTATTTATGAATGATGTTAAGTGAAATTTGAACTCCATAGTGACAAATTGTTAAACTCCATTAACCTTAAAGATATCATTAATTTTGTTGTTTCATATCAATTTTATGTTTATTTTGGATTTTGTCTCAAACAATTTTTGATACATTTGATGACCACTTTAATTGACTTGTGATTCTTAATAGATAAAAAAAATATATAGATAATATGCAACAATATTTTAATATTTGGTTTAATTAACTATTATGGAAAGGTGGACATTCTAAATTCCTTCTTGTAAAAGGATAGCTGTTTAGAAAAGACTGAGAACCTCTATACTATACGAATCACTGGCTTATAAAACCATTAACTGTTGTTAAAAGCCGATGCAGAATGACTTAAAAAATTAGAATAAGATCCGAACCTACCGAAATCCAGTAGTTACCAAATGCAGTAAAACCAGGGGACATTGATAAAATAGTATCCCTATGATCACCAGAATATCATACGTTCTCACCTATTTGACGTTGGTTATAAGCCCCTCATCGAGACCCCAAAAAGGTCTGTGCAGTAAAATAAACATAGCAAACCTGAACAAAATCGAATGTTTGCATTATATATCAATTGGGTAAGTCAGCTGCATTATGGTGAACCATGCAACTGTATTTTTCTGAAATAATTTTGTGAAATTCCCTATTTTCTTCAATATTCTTTAAATTCAGTAAGTGCTTTTCCTACAACCAGCAGCATAAATGTAAAATCACAACGTTAGGTTTCAGTGAACAGTTTGTTTTGGTTTGAAGAGATAAGATCCAAGTAGATTACAAACGACTACACACATATGTACCAAAAGTGAGATCTGATTTTCCAATTTCCGGTACCGAAAGATATCATACTGCCATTCAACAACCGTTTATCTACTTCAATAAAAATAAGCAAGAGATGAAAGTGATTATAAAATGTCTAAAACCAGATTTAATGTGATATAATATAATATACTATTACTATATATACAATTACTATTATTAGAAATACAAAATTATAGATGAATCAGTATAATTACAATTTCTCAAATATCACAGCTAACCCTGCAGGGCTTATAACTGTCAAAAGCTTGCAAAGAGTTGGTAAGACTGTATTTGCATATAAGAAATTCTTTGAAAGTAAATGTTTACAAAATTTTATCTATTCAAATATTATTTCATAGCAAAAACAGTTGCACAAAAACATACAAGAAAAAAAAACCACAAAAGATAAAATTTCAACTAAACGTAGAAACAACAAAAAGAAAATCCCTTTTATTATAATGAAAATATTATTTAGTTTGCTGATATTAATTCTATTATCTACTCTTACCTTTCCGTTTATAATAGCCATGCAATTACTCATTTGTTTTCGACTTTTAACATGGACCTCTTAACATTTTCTATATGCATAATGAGGAAATTTTCCATATGGCCCCATGACACTGTCAGGATACGTTTTTTAATCAAATTTAAAAACAGAAAGCTTTTATGCCCTGTAGCAAAATAATTGTTAACTGTTTTAACACACGTAATATCAAAACCAATAAAATTGGCAATGGATTTGGTACGGTATCAGTTTAGGTAGAAACTTCAAAAGAAGATGGAAATCCCAAAGATTCAAATCGTTTAAAATCTTATGTGAAACCCAATTAAGTTGAGAACTATCAGGGTTTTTATCGGTACCATTTGATAAAACATTAGATAATACAAAAATGAGGTCAGTTTTAATTCAAGGTTGAAAAAAAAAATTCACCAAAAGGAAGCATTATAACGTGTGAACCCATTGAGTGAATCATTCTCAGTTCTACACTTTCACCTTCAACGAAGCAAAATTCATGTTATTTATCAAAAATATATTCCCTTATATTTATTCATTATCTGAGTCATTAGCTACCAAGAAGCTACTAAAACAACCACGACCAAAGCGGAAGCGAACTCTATAAACAACAATAATCTGCCGGTAGGCTGCGAGTAAACAATGTACGTGGTCACAAATGGACTGACAAAGCAATAACGAACCCGGAGTGGTTGTCGGAACGGTGAATAATCTCCACTCAAATCGCAGAGCTTTTGAGAGAGTGAGATGCTTCATTTGCATAGCAGGGGGGATGGATCAGATTACTCTATGCTTTTTCTATGGGGGTGGATTGGCAAGGACGGATAAGGCGTGGGACGCACCCGGAGGCCTACGCGGTGGAAAGCGGTCAAGGTTCAAAAGACGTGGTTCCTACGGTTACTTAGCATATATTTTTTCATATTTTTAATGACTTCTTACTACCCGGAAGCTTCAAGCAATTAAAATGGGGTAAAAATCTAAAAACGTCGAGAAAACTGCCTCTTGCTTTATATATAGGTATATAAAGATGGCCATGTGGCTTTGTGATCGTGTTCTATAAAGGTAATTTACCTTAAAACATATGCATTTTGTTCTGTATTTATAATCAAACATATAACCTCATGTGCAGAAAAGCTTTATAATAGCTGTGAGATGTTAAAAATTAGTGAAATGTATAATTAGATATATAAACTAAAATAAATACTTAGTGATTGAGAAATGACCAAAAGGAAGAAATTTGCTAACAGTTTATTGTATAATTAACTATATAAACTAGATATTTTGTGATTGAGAAATGACCAAAGGGAAGGGATTTGCTAACAGTTTATTGTATAATTAAATATATAAACTAAAATAAATACTTAGTGATTGAGAAATGACCAAAAGGAAGAAATTTGCTAACAGTTTATTGTATAATTAGATATATAAACTAAAATAAATACTTAGTGATTGAGAAATGACCAAAAGGAAGAAATTTGCTAACAGTTTATTGTATAATTAACTATACAAACTAGATATTTTGTGATTGAGAAATGACCAAAGGGAAGGGATTTGCTATCAGTTTATTGTAAATTAGAATTTGACATTACAAAGCAAATATATTACTAGCAATAGAGAATTAATGACTACTAACATTTAAGATTTTAACACAGTACAATAGATAAGAATAATATGAACGAGGGGTACACATAATACATAAACACAATCAAATAGAATTAAATGTATATTGATTGGATCAGCGTTGGGAAAATGAAAACCCAATAAGATTTATGATTAAAGGAATTAAGAATTTACTTACTACAATGACTTCGAATATTTTCACTCCAAACTTCGTCCAAACCATCCACTTTAAAGAAACATCAAGAAAAAACAGAGTATATTAGTTTGTAGCTGATTTAATCCTCCCGCTCTTCGCTCTAAGCGAACACTATTATTTTCATGGTTTCCGCGCACCTGGAAAGTCAGGGAAAGTCATGGAAAATAATGGATTTAGAAAATGGATTAATTTTGTCATGGAAAGTCTTGATTTTTCAAGTAAAATGAGTAAAAGTCATGGAAAGTCATGGATCAGCTAAACTACCAAAAAAAAAAAAAATGCAGTGAATTGTTTAATTCTGTTTTTACTCATCATTTGGCTGAAGTTACTGAGTTTGGTATTTATGTATTATCCTATTGACTAAGTAAAATTTGTTCACCAAGGATACTCAAAGCAAAAAAGCTTAATGGGTGGGTAAATGTATATTATTCTATATTTTTCTTAAATTGTAGATTAAAATTTTATTAATAAAAAATAATTATTTTTCAATTAAAAATAGTTAAGATTTTTGCACAAAATATAAGTTTATCTCTAGAGATATTGTATATAAATATTATAGGGTTATATTTGTCTATTATTCATGGTCCCCTGGATAATACCAAAGTACCCTGAAATCAAATTGGAAACATTTTGATTGAAAAATTGCTATATGATTAAACTTAGGTATGTAGATACAACGATTTATTTTTATGTATGCGAGTTTATTAACACTTATAAAGTAAGTTTATAGTTTTTTTATGATGAAATTCCTGTAATTTCTCTGAAAGCATATACTTTATTTGTATGTACATCAGAAGTTTTATTCATATATACTTTAACGAAAGCTTTTTAAAGTCATGGAAAATGATCTGCTAAATCAGGGAAAGTCATGAAAAGTCATGGATTTGAAAAATTTTATTTTGGCAGACACCCTGTATTTTCTTTTCTTTTTTTTCAGATGGTGCTACGCTTAACGGTAACAAAATAAACACACTTTGCAAAACTATTAAGCAATTGCTTCCGCTGATCCAGCATCATGGCTGCTGGAGGAACAATAGCAATTGCTAAACAAAATTATACATAATTAAACAAAACATGAAAATTTCTGCCCAATATTTTTGCTAGAGATATTTTGAAGTGGATGGAACATATATTTTTAAATATTTTCTACTAGAGAGAATAAATATTTTACGTTTCTAAACTTTCCAATGTTTAAAACATGGAATAAATATCATCATGGAATCTCAAGAGTAAATTGTTCTCACGACTGCTCATCCACTCATCAAAAATGGCTTTCGACCACAGAAATTTCAATTGGGTAAAACGCTCCAATAAGAGGTTTATTAAGATATTTCAGCTGAAGGCACCTCGTTCACATATCAATCCACCTAATTGCTAAGATAAACAAGACTTAATTACAGTATTTCAAGCTTTATAGCTTACTGTTAATTTCATGACTAACTTTAATTAAGTCGATTTTTTTAATTTTGTATTTTCCTATAACCATTTATTATTTTCAATAAAAATATCTAACCTTCTAAAATTCGGAAAAAAAATTAAAAATTTAACTTGTTGTTTTGATAGCTTCAGTGCGTGTAATTTTTTCTTTCTCAATATGCATATTTTGTAATCTCAGATTTTATGGCGGACCTTTGCACTCTTCTACTTAATTCATTATGAATTTGACGCAACAGACTATATGAGCAATTTGAATAACGAATACAGGTGAACAGAATGACTCATAATCTTTCCTATAACGTCACTGTTGAATTTAATGGGTTAGTTTTTGGGCCTTTCCCATCAATTGTGTCTTGTTTGATTAGCTGCAAAAAAAATGGTAATGCAAGATAAAAGACATTTCTTATTAGGGAAGTCGTTATTGTTCTAAGTAATTGAACAATAAATAAAAGGTGTAAATTGAGAACAGCTTTAATATACGGGTGTGATTTATTAGCATTTATTTTTGAGTGCTGAATACAAAACTAAATAACGAGATATATAATTTTTTAAACCGTGCTTGTTAAAAGTGAAGGCAACATAGGTGACTGTGACGATCGCCGAGCCGTTGTATAAATGCACATCCAAACAGTAGATTTATTTTCAACATTAAGGTTTATTTTAAGACAGCACAAACTACTACCGGACAATTATATATACAAATATTACAATATTTACAGTAACCAATTATATCAACTCAAGTATCTATCCTAAGAGCATCGCTTACACGTCCGGAGTCTACAATCACCTCCGACGTTCTCCCTATCTACTTACTTTCTTCCTAGGTGGCGCTCTCTGGCCGTTCACTATTACTCGCCTGTCCCTACAGTGACTTCTTAGAAGACATGAGAAAATGAAGTAAGAAAAGATTATATGGTACACCTGAAGGACACAATAAAATCTACATTTTAAAAAGTTTAAATTAAAGGTATTCTTTAATTCTCTATTCTTATTCTCTGCTATTCCTTTACAATTATGGTGTAACCTATAGTTCTGTTATAACTTGTTATAATCACATACCACATTTCCATATTACCACGTGGTATGTGATTATAACTGTGTGATAATCACATACCACGTTTCCCTATATTCTGACATGGAATTTAAAAATACTGATATAAATATCAATTATGCTTAGCATTTAAGCAGCAGTGTATAATATTGAATATAGGAATATATATGAAAAAAGTGTGAATGGTCCAGTAAGAATAGGAAATAGAATCTACCTATTATTCAAACAAAATCACATGTCAAACTACTAATGTCCAGGATTTTATTCTTTCTTTTTTCTTCTTTAAGATCATTCAGTCAATAAAAATCAATAAATCATTCAATAAAAAGTGTTTCAAAAACTTTTTTCTTCCTGTCTTTATTCAGTACTAAGACTTTGACAGAAAACACGCACACACACACACACACACACACACATATATATATATATATATATATATATATATATATATATATATATATATATATATATATATATATATATATATATATATATATATATATATATATATATATATATATATATATATATATATATATATATATATATATATATATATACATATATATATATATATATACATATATATATATATATACATACATATAAATACATATGGATATACATGCATATATATACATATATATACATATACATATATACATATACATATATATACATATGCATATACATACATATATATATACATATATATATATATACATATATATATATATATATATACATATATATATATATATATATATATATATATATATATATACATATATATATATATATATATACATATACATATATATATGTATACATATATATTTATATATATACATATGCATATACATACATATATATACATATATATATATATATATATACATATATATATGTATACATATATATTTATATATATGTATATATATACATATATATATATATACATATATATATATATATATATATATATATATATATATATATATACATATATATATATATATATATATATATATAGTATATATGTGTGTGTGTGTGTGTGTGTGTGTGTGTGTGTGTGAATTCCATAGAAATAAGTAAGCAGAATCTAAAACTTCGAAAGAAAAATAATTAACATAATGAGATATAATAGTGATAAAAGAATGGAATGGACACTATATCTGTTTATACCATTGGAAACTTGTTACTCCAATTTGGGTTTAAATCGTTTTTATGTGAGCACAACACTCAATTTCGGTACAAACTTAATAAATGTTGGTTAAACAAACAAAACTTATGTTACTGAAAAAATTACCACAGTATACAAGAACATTGAGAAATCAGTTATACAGAATCTATATAGAGAGCAGCTACATATACAAACAATATGTAAATATAAACAATAGAAAGTAATTCACCCTCCTAAATAGAGTTTGCTTTTCTTACAGGAATAAAACATTTGTCTTCCCCCAAAACAAAGGGTAATTTGTTGAATTTATAGAATCATCTTGGATCAGATCAGAACTTATTTTGATAAATATAGTACGTAAATTTTCATTTTGAATATAGCGTATTTATACTGACCTACATAACTTATTAGTTACAATAGTTTATTCACTCTTCATATATTAGTTTAATTAGTTCATATTTGGCTATATATATTTATACACACACGCATATACATGTACATATATGCTTAAATAAACAAGATCTCTACTTTTTTCTACTTATTGAAACTACCTTATTGAAATTTTCTTAATTTAACCATGGTCCAGATAATTGTCAATAAAAAAAGAAAGACAGTAATTAAAATAATCCTTGAATTCGATATACACATATGTGTGGGCATATAAAGATAAAAACATATATAAATAAGTGCACATATTTATTTACATACATGCTATAACTTTGAACTGAGAACGCTAGAGAACGCTTGTAAACTTTCGTATTCACATATAGGTGTCATACCAGTTTTTACTTGAAACTACTCCATCAAAACTAAAATTGTTCGAAACAACTATTTGTCAGATTATGTATGTTTTAATAGACTAAATAAATAACCATTATAAGATAAAATTTATCCGCGTTGACTTTTGTAGAGAGAAAAAAAAACTTAAAAGTCGTACGACAAATTCTTACTCTTGCGTACCTCCCTTTTGTTTAGCCCTCATTTACATTTGCCTCTTTCATTCCAAAAAAGAAACCACATCAACTACAATAAACAGATCTCGATGATGAATCACTTGCTCGACCTCAAAGCGAAAGAGAGAGGTCACAAGCAAACGAGGCATACTTGCTAAAATTGAATCAGCGACAAAACCGGAGATCATTTTTCTGCTCTTATCCACTGACTGTTTCGTGTCACTATTTACCCCCAAAACACGATTTTGCCTCTCATTACATATCGCAAATATTTATTAAGGGTTCTATAAATAAGTAATAATTTTACCGGGATTTCTGTTTGCCTTTGTGAATAAGTAGATATATTCCTTAAAGGATCAATTTGTGATTAGTTGTGTGTAATAGGTTTAAATTTAAATGCTACTACTGCAAACAATGACTCAAATAGAGTTTATAAGATGATGTAGGATAGTGTTCACGTTTTGTTAACTTTAAGTATTATAAGTTGTTGTATCACTCTTTTTTTAAAGAAATCGACGGACCAGCTGCTTCTTTTCCTTTTTTATTTTTACACACAACACAAATTTATACATTTTTTTACAGCCATTAATTTTGATAAAAAAAACATAAGAAAAATCCATTGTGAGCTTCGGGTTTTAACATCACTTTTTTGCTTACGTCACTTATGATAGCAAATTATCATTTCTTTCAAAATGGCGGTGTGCCACACGAAATATGACGTTGGAGCGCATGCTCCAACATAAGTGAAATGCGAAAAATAAAAGAAATTTAAAAGATTACTCTACATAAATATGAATTTTTCTCAACCATTTTTTTCATTGTTTTCTCAGAATCTTCTATATCTTAAGCTATCGTCTTGACAGTGGCTTAATATGCTTAGCTTCTACCTTTCTTAAATGACACTTACTTGTCAATATTTATTCACACATTGTATTTTTATTCCTCATCATATATAGTAAATAATCTGTGCCCCCATCAATGAATGTAATACTATATTCTTTTTTATTACCTTTAGTAATAACCAAATATAATTTGCAAAGGATTTAGTTATACATTAGGATTGATTAGTTATATTAACTATGTTTAAATATCCTAATCTTAATATGTAAATTATTAATTATATTTTAGGTTGAAAGATACTGTTACTAAAAATCAGAACATATTTAATTTGTTTCATTCATGATTCTTGTCATTAAACCAGATATTTTCATGGTATCAAGAATTGAATATACGATAACGATCTAAAATTAAACATTTTAGCAAATATAATTTTTATAAACAATAAATGTATATATAAATGTTGTTACAAGATTTGTTTCAAGTATACAGAAATTAATGATAGAATATTGAGGTTTTTAATGAGACGAATGTTCTTCTATCAAGCTTTTTGACTAAAAAAAAGCTGTAAAACATAATAAAGCTTCTGCAAGATCAGACAATGCTGGACATAATATATCGTTAGCATAAAATAATTTTTGGATTTATTATGAATTGCAACTGAAAAATACAATCTACACCAGTAGGTGATTTTGAATAACAAAACGAAGTTACTACTAATTTTCTTTAAAATTTATTTATCTAAATTAAATTTTTGAAACCCTAACGTTTCATTTAACCTACAGTTTAAGTATTATTGCTATGAACAAAGGTTCGAATAGAGTTTATTAAATGATATGAAGTAGCATTCACGTTTATAGTTTTTGTAGATTTTAGGTAGCATATATGGAAGATTAAAATATAAAAGAACAAAAATATTACTTGATTTGAATATGAATTTTCCTTGATTTATTTTTTCATTTGACTTTTTTCAGACTCTTCTAGATCTCAAGTAGTTGGCTTGCTGAGTGATTAATGTTTTCAGCTTCTGATGTTGTGGGTGGTATAAACCTTGTAGTTTCGAAGAATGAAATGGATTACTTTGCCTCAGGAAGTAGCAAATACATTCAATATTAATTTCGTTTAGAGAAAGATTTTCTATTCTTTATCTTTCTTGGAATCAGTTTTCCGTTTTATTTATTCCATGATTAATTGATTTTATCTCGTGGGATCAGGATTTAAACGTGAGTTATATACACGATAGTGATTTATAGATAGGTTGCTGTTAAATTCAATCTCTTTTAGTGCCTGCTCTACAAATGCGTATGAATCAGATTTTGTGCGGATATTTATGGGCGATTCAAATCAACAACCTTAATATTTTGAAAAAAAAATCACAAACATAAAACTGAACTTAAGGTGCCTTTGTATAGAAAATGATTTTATTCAATATAGCTTTACTTCAGTTTTGTAGTTTTAACTCAATATTTATTGGAAATTTAGTCTACGTTCATACATATAAAAGAATAACCTTAAACATTTTACTAAAAAAACACGACCATAAAACTGCGCTTAAGCTGGCTTAGCACAGAAATGATTTTATTGAATATAGCTTTACTTCAGATTTGCAGTTTTAACTTAATATTGATTGGAAATTTAGTCTACGTTCATAAATATGAAAAAAAATTACCTTAATATTTTACTAAAAAAATCATGTGCATAAAACTGCACTTAAGCTGCCTTAGCACATAAAAAGATTGTATTCAATATAGCTTTACTTCAGTTTCGTAGTTTTAACTTACTATTGATTGGAAATTTATTCTAACTTCATAAATATGAAAAAAAATTACCTTAATATTTTGCTAAAAAAATCACGTACTTAAAACTGCACTTAATCAGCCTTAGCATAGAAAATGATTTTAGTCAATATAACTTTACTTCTGTTTTGCAGTTTTAACTTAATATTGATTAGAAATTTAGTCTACGCTCAAAAATTATGAAAAAAATTACCTTAATATTTTTTACTAAAAAGGATCATGTGCATAAAACTGCTCTTAAGCTGCCTTAGCACAGAAAAAGATTATATTCAATATAGCTTTACTTCAGTTTCGTAGTTTTAACTTAATATTGATTGGAAATTTATTCTAACTTCATAAATATGAAAAAAATTACCTTAATATTTTGCTAAAAAAATCACGTACTTAAAACTTCACTTAATCTGCCTTAGCATAGAAAATGATTTTAGTAAATATAACTTTACTTCAGTTTTACAGTTTTAACTTAATATTGATTGGAAATTTCGTCTACGTTCAAAAATTATGAAAAAAATTACCTTAATATTTTACTAAAAAGGATCATGTGCATAAAACTGCTCTTAAGCTGCCTTAGCACAGAAAAAGATTATATTCAATATAGCTTTACTTCAGTTTCGTAGTTTTAACTTAATATTGATTGGAAATTTATTCTACGTTCATAAATATGAAAAAACTAACTTAAAATTTCGCTTTAAAAAATTACATACAAATAACTGCATAATCTGCTAGCATAGAAAATGATTTTAGTAAATATAATTTACTTTTTTTTTTTTATATTGATCTATTTCTCTGTTCAAAAATTATAATTTAATATTTTACTATCATGTATAAAATAATTAAAATTTCTCAATATATTTATTCATGTAATTTTAACTTATATGATTGATTTATCTATTCGAATGCTTTAATATTTCATTTAAAAAATCACATACAAATCCAATTTCCTTTAAAATTTTTTTTTTTTGTTTTAATCACAAGAGGGAAAAATATTTTAAATTTATTTAAGTTTTAAAATCCATTTTCCCCTTTTTTAATATATATATTAAATTTTTTCTGTTTACTATAGTAAAATGCATAATATAATTTAATTTTATATATCCTAATGTAAATTTTTAACTTCGAAATATTTTTTTTTGAGATTTATATTACACAAATTCGTTAAGCAAACTAATTTTTTAATACGCATCATAACTAAAAAAAACAATATTTTATGTGACGTCATAAGTAATTGTTAAAACGCATTGTTGCAGGATAAAATTTTCATTATCGTAATAAATGAAAACATATTTGTTTTAAAAAGTCACAAATATCTCATTTAATTCTTAGCACTGTTGTTTTCAAAATTTCCTATTCTAATATGGCAAGATCTGTTAATTTTGCTAATCAACGTACAGTAGTAATAGAGTAATGTAATTTAGGGTTAAACTTATATGTTACCATAAAAAAAGTTTGAGTAAATTTAATATGACACAAATTCGATTTAAAAAACTAAATCTCATAATACGCTTATGATAGAAATATATAAATATGCCAATGACTCGAACTGAACTGTGACGAATTTAGAGAGTTATTCACGAAAAAAATAATCTTTGTTTCAAAGTAATATTTTAAGTTCACCGTAGCGAAGCAGGGGCAAACTTGCTAGTTATGATATAAAATACAATCTGTTTGTGAAGGATTGTTAAGTCATTTGTGTAAAAGAACTTGTAATAAGACTGCGCTGTACGGGTTTGTAGTGATTTAAAACGAAAGCAAACATCTGAAATTTCTGCGAGATTTAAATCCACAGAATTCCCTAGTAGTTCTGGAAAAATAAGTAAAAAATAGCTAATGTAGCTATATATGTTAAAATAGTAAATGAAAAACTTAGAGTGCCTACAAAGCTAAATAAAAAATATTTTAACTGTTGATGAAATTTGATGAAAACAACAGAATGATTTATTTCGCACTATTGGGTATTAAAATTGAAGAATGTTGGATTAGTAAAATATGAATTAAAACATTTTTTTGGGCACAATGTTGGACTGTGGGTTGAAATTCAATATAAACTCCTATAAGATGTGTTGAAGCCTAATAAAAAGCCGCAGATCGCAAACACATTTTATTGAAAACACCAAAATAATCAAGAAATACGAGGTACATTGGGCTTTTATAGTTTTAAGATTCTGTGTCCAGCCAATTAAATTACAGGCAAAAACTAATTAAACACATCCAATCAAAACACAAAAGAATCAACTAAAGAAAACTTCGTACGTCAAAGAAAGCTATTACTTATATACAACAATAATCAACCAAGTCGTCAAGTATGAGTGCGATTATATATTTCAACAAGATGATTTGGAAATAAAATAATGTATATAACATTGAAGCAAAGTTCATAATTTTTTTCTGTAAACACACTTACGAGTCTATAATACGTATACTCTTTACCTGAAAGTAATTTATCATTTTCGAATTTAGATAAACGTTTTAACGAATCTGTAGGAAACTTGACGAATTATCCAGAAAATACGCTAAAGAACGTGTCAGCAGCATTCATTTTACGTTAAGTTATTTGACTAGCAGGAAAAATGTGTAGATAAATAGATATAAATAGATATTTTGTTAATTTTTAATGCACATAAGCTCGTCTTCAACATCCGATAAGAAAATATGGACTAAAAGTACAAATAAAAATATTCTTTTAGAGAATGATTTATATTTCTTCCGAAAGTCATCCAAGATATTTAGCGATAGTTAGAGATGCATATTGCCGCAAACGAAATACTTCGAAATAGAGATTTACAAAACGATGAGCTATCCGTTCTTTGTGCCTCATTTCCCTCAATAAATGTTAGTCAAAGAGTTGTGCAGGTCCTAAACAATCGACCTGACCTTCTACCGCAGAACTAAAAGCACCTGCAATGTAACTATTTCCATTTTTGCGTTTTTGGAGGTCGAAAATTGTACGTTTGGAAGACAACATCGGTTTTGGTGAATTGTACGTGCGAAGTTAGAGGGTTAACGAATCTGTAGGAAACTTGACGAATATCCATTCATATTGAAAACAGGTCAGACGTCATGGACGTTAAGTGAATATTATGTATAAAAATGGTGTAGTAGTAATAAAGCTTAAGTAAACGATAATCTGGGAGATTACCATATAAAAATTAAAGCTTCAAATACGTTGAAGCTCTAACATATGATTATAAAGTAATTCTCTGCGTTAATTTTTGTGATAACTGTATATATATAGGGATGTATAACTGTATATATATTGTGATATATATAGGGATATAAAACTTAAAGAAATAAACGTTTTTCAATTTTTTTTGTTTGTTTATAAAATGCAATCTATTCAATCCAATGTAATGTCATTTTCAGGGAAAGTGGCAAATTACACTAAAATCTAAACTCAAAAATGATTTAGAAGCTAAATATATAAAACAGTGGCGCAAAATTTAAAATTTGGGAGTTAAAGCCACACACACATATATGTATCTCCTATATAATAATAACCTAAGTTGTCTGTTCGTCTGTCCTCCAATTTATGAAGCCGTTGTAAATGGAATGGATAGAAACATCCATACTGGATTCTTAATGAGTTAGGTTAGCAAAATTTAAAGAGAGTAAAGCTTATCTTCTCCTAAACTATCGATTCGATTCTAAAATAAATTGATATAAATATGCGTCATATGACAGCAGAAAATACTGTCTTCTCTAAAACGGGAGAAATTCACTCCATCCCCCTTTTCGAGCGTTTAATGCCATTATTTCTTACCCTATTTTCCCCGGTTAAGAGAAGGCGATTCAATTTATTAATGCATCACATAATAAATGGCTAAAAAAAACGCGTTTTCTATCATTATGACGTCATTATTTTAACCCTCTCATTTAATCATTATTTTAAATTATTTAAATACCGTCTACATTATTTTCATGCGTTTTATGACTAAACTAAGATGTTATTTAAATAATTTTCTTTTATATTTGGCTTAAATAATAGATTAGATACATATGTAATCATTTTAAATTTAATCATCGATTATTTTTTGTTGCATGATAATTCTCAGCCAAAAAAAAAAAAAAAAAATTTTATCTGTCTTATAGGGCACTTTACAATTCTGGAAAACTAAAAATATCTACTAGCTATATGCTAGTATATATATATATATATATATATATATATATATATATATATATATATATATATATATATATATATATATATATATATATATATATATATATATATATATATATATATATATATATATATATATATATATATATATATATATATATATATATATATATATATATATATATATATATATATATATATATATATATATATATATATATAATATATATGTTGCTATATATGTTGCTGTTGCTTCTAATATCCGAGTCCAGCCACTACTAGATGAGATATACAAGTTTATTTACCTTCAAAAAGTGATAGACTAGCCCAGGAAAACCAGATAAATCATCGTAGGAAAAACCTAGGCACCTAAAAATATGTGCCAGAGAAGCTTGCTTTTGGTTACATTTCGGATAAATCGAGGGGAGGGGAGGGTTGACTACCCTAGAAGACAAGGCCTCGTAGATGGCCACTAAGAAAGCGGTAAAAAGCTGTCTGGATGCATCTGTCGCAGTTCAAAGCAAGGGATCCACCAGGGTACCAAGGATGTGCTGGAAGTACAGGCCAAGGCATTTCATTAATAGGTTTTCTGGCAGAATACATTTCAAGGTAAGTCAGACAATTAAAAGTACCTATAGCCTCCCCGGCATCCTTCTTCACCAAAACATCCACCTCCTCATAAACTCAAATGTCTACAAGTGAGGGCATCCACTATAAATGCACATCGCAAGAGGATGAAACTTGTTTTTATTTAGTGAGAATTAAAGTTCCAGTTTTATCACCAACGTTACACCAATTTCACAAATTTTGGATGTCACTACGACTATCAGATATGTAAATATATAACAGCTTAATCAGCCTAAAATTTCAAAATATTAAACTGCTTATGTGTTTTACAGGAGATTATCTATAAATACCTTTCTAAGAAGAACACTCATTAAAACTATCTAAAAATATTAATCAAACATGAGCAGTTTTAATCCTTATTTTATAAATGATAAGTTATAGTTTTTAGTATTTCAGGTAGTTTGAAGATAAATAAATGAGTATTATTTATTGAGAGAAATTTTTATATTTTGTCTTTAAAAGACCTGAAATACACAAAATTGTTACCTATAAAATCTATTGTATCGAATAAGAGTCATATCCCAAATTTTATTCAATGGTTCACATATAGTATTTACAAGAGTTTTTATTATGCATGTAATATGCTGTTATCATGCGTGGGCATTTTGAAACTGTATTATGGGAATGTATTATGAGATTCAACAATAATCTAATTTGAGAGTCACATATTTATTTCAACTTAACGGTAAAATAAGATAGGGTTTAATTTCCTATAAAATATGTTAGATCTAATAAGAAACATACTCCAAATTTTATTCAATGTCCCACGGGTAGTATTTACAAGAGTTTCTATTATGTAATAGGCTGTTATCATGCATGGCAATTTGAAACTGTATTATGAGAATATATTATGGGATTCAACAATAATCCAATTTCAGAGCCACATATTAATTTCAGCTTTACTGTAGGATAAAATATAGTATAATTTCCCCCAAAAAATATAAGATTAAGAAGTGACTAGGCACTATTTCGAAGCCTAAACTGGTAATCACTTATAAGAACCAGCATAAATGAAGAAAACCTACACAGAAGTCATGTACAGCCAGTAGATCAAAATTCTTACAATGCTGCAGCAGAAATACAATTCTCTTGTATTTATTTTATATCAAGAATCAATTTCTTTTATTTCTGTTATATAAATTATATATGAAAATAAATAAGTTCACATTCTACCACGTGAAATCAAACGATGCCGAGTGCTGCGTGAAATTGGAAAATAAGTTTCGATAAGAAGTGAACTTGTTTCGGTAGGAAAGAAAGATAAAAAGAAAAAAACGGAAAAGTAAAGTAGCAACCAGTTGGGGAAAGAGGCCTGTTCATTAGAACCTAAACGGTTTTGATACCCTAATTACAAGGCTTGTTTTCGATGATTGGATGGGCGTCCAGCAACTGGCTGTACATCGCTCCTGTGCAGTTTTTCTTTACTTATGCTGGCTCTCATGAGTGATTATCAATCCAGGTTTCGAAACATTGCTTAATCACCAAAAATGATTCTAAGTTTTAGTGGAAACCAGACCATATCTTGTCATACGGTTACGCTGAGATAAATAATTAGCTCTCAAATTAGATTATTGCTGATTCCCATTCAGACTAGGAGAAAAAATATTAAAATATTTTTTCTCCTTAGTTTTTAATTGCGTATATTTTAATAATTACAACATAAAACAAAATTGATTTTAATTGTATTGTTATTGCCAACTGTTCAAAAAAGGTTTTATTTAGGCTGGGATCTATGGTTTAACACTAAATCTACTAAGAGGGGTAAAATGACCCCATTTTTCATTATTTTTACCCTTATAAAAAATGTCCAGCAGTTTTAGTGTTAAATAGGATTTTAAATGGATTGCAATATCTAATCTAGGATTAGAATTTGAATTTACATTCTCTAATTCAAAAGGTAACACCATAGTAGTTTAGCCATTATCAATGAATATAGAAGAGAAGTTTGCTTATTTTCTCCAAAGTTAGAAAAAAGTACAAATGATTATTATACTTGGAGGAAATCATTAGAAACACTGATTTCGCATAAATAGGTCGTAGGAAAGTAAAGAATGATTAACCGTTAAAATATAAATGTATTGTTATTGCCACCTGTTCAAAACATATTTTATTTAGGCTGGGATCTATGGTTTAAATAGGATTTCAAATGGATTCAAATATCTAATCTAGGATTAGAATTTGAATTGACATTCTCTAATCCAAAAGGTAACACCATAGTAGTTAAGCCATTATCAACTAATATAAACGAAAAGTTTACCTATTTTTTTCCAAAGCTGGAAAGAAAAGTACAAATGATTATTATACATGAAGGAAATCATTAGAAACACTGATTTCATATAAATAATTCGTAGGAAAGTAAAGAATGATTAACCGTTATAATATAAATGTTATGTTAACGTTAAAATATAAATGTATTGTTATTGCCACCTTTTCAAAAAACATTTTTTTATTCAGGTTGGTATCTATAGTTTAAATAGGATTTCAAATGGATTCAAATATCTAATCTAAGATTAGAATTTGAATTCACATTCTCTAATCCAAAAGGTAACACCATAGTAGTTTACCCATTATCAAATAATATAGAAGAGAAGTTTGCTTATTTACTCCAAAGCTAGAAAGAAAAGTACAAATGATTATTACACTTGGAGGAAACCATTAGAAACACTGATTTCGCATAAATAGGTCGTTGGAAAGTAAAGAATGATTAACCGTTAAAATATCAATGTTATGTTAACGTTAAAATATAAATGTATTGTTATTGCCACCTGTTCAAAAAAGTTTTATTTAGGCTGGGATCTATGGTTTAAATAGGATTTCAAATGGATTCAAATATCTAATCTAAAATTAGAATTTGAATTCACATTCTCTAATCCAAAAGGAAACACCATAGTAGTTTAGTCATTATCAATGAATATAGAAGAGAAGTTTGCTTATTTTCTCCAAAGCTAGAAAGAAAAGTACAAGTGATTATCATACTTAGTGGAAATAATTAGTAGAAACACTGATTTCGCATAAATAGGTCGTAGGGAAGTAAAGAATGATTAATCTTTACAATATAAATGAAAATAATTTGTTTAAAACAGCTGATTATAGAATGTGTGGTAATACATATCACTTATTTAATGCAACCTTATGCTATAAACTATGAGAGAGAGGTTTTTATATGTTTTTGGATGTTTTATATGATTTTCAGGTTTGCATTAATCCTAAAAAGTTGGGGTTTTTAAATGAATATAAGTAGCAAACACTATTTTTCAGATCTTTTTGAGGTCCAATAAATGTGAAACTACCCTAACTTAAAAAAATATGAATTTTTTAAGAAACCTTTTGTTAAAAGAGTTTCTTAACTTTGAATTCTTTGTTATAAATCTTTGCTGAAATACATTGCCTTACAAAGTTAATCTATATTTTATTGGAGTATTATTGATTGTTAAAAGTTTATAATTTTTAAGTATGCATGGAATTTTGTTAAAAAATACACTGTCAATTTCTTTAGATAGAAAATTTATAAATCATAATTGATTGATTTAACTATGAATGAATTTTTTTCTATGTAATACGTGATAAAATATTTCTCAATTATAATTCATTTTCAGATTTTAAGAAACACAAGTGTATATATGTATGTATATGTATAAGTTTAAAAAATATAAATTGACAAAGAGAATGGGAATTTTTAGTTTCGTTTGGCGCCTAAAATTACCTTCCTTGGCGAAAAGACTTATTTACTCATCTTATTAGGCACAGGAGCCTTTCTCTCTAAAGGTGCAACCCCCGTGATGGATACGATAGCTTTAATGATACAGGAGGAGAATTCGAATGCCCTTCCAGGGCTTCTAAAAAAGCAAGAAAAAAATATAAAGAATGATACGCTCATTTGATTTCGATTTGAGAGCTCTTTACAGGAGACGATTTCCGTCAGCGATAATATCGACGCCGCAGCCGTGGTTCTTTGGGCATTTCGGGTTCCAAATGTGTTGGAATCATTACGTTTCCAGATCGTGCAAGTACAGTTGTCTAACAGATTGGTTAGATAAAATGTTTGCTTAAGTAGAGGGAACACGGGTTTTTACTTTTTTCTTGCTGCTAATTTTTGGGGTTGCTTAATGCTATCTTCGCTTTCTCTTAAGGCCACACAAATTATTAGAAGAGGGGAACACGACTGGGCTCTCAAAATTAAAATGCGATAAATCTGAGTGCATAATGATGATATCCATTTCATTTCGGATTCGAATAAGAAAACCGACAGAGTTAAATTATTGTAATTAGGTAAGTCAGAATTGCAATCGCATCGAAATGCTTGTTCAGACAGACATGATTGACCATGTTTTTCTTGAAGTGAAAATACTTTAACCTTAAAGAAAATAATAAGGAAAGATGATATTCTCGGCACTGAAACGAGCGTAGAAAATTTGAAATTTATCAGTTGATATGATAAGGCAATATTTATATGCAAAATGTTATTTTATAACTTTTTTCTTTCTACTTGCTATACACGTATATTATGTATGCTTAGGTATAGAAAATAAGTGTTCTGACTTTTGTAGTACATGAAAAAATCTCAAGTATTTGACAAGGTATAGGTTGTTCATATAATTATTACATGAGATCTTTCTAAAGGTGTACATTACGGGTTAGCATTTGAAAATGAATTCTTTCAGAATTTCAATAAGAGTCTTTATACCTCTTGAACTAGTTATAAATTTTACACTTATGTATCATGATTTAGGATCAATTAGTTATCCTGGCAACACTCACGGGATAATTGAATTAATTCAAACAAAAGTTCGTCGGATAAGCGGCTTGATGTAAACGACACATACGATTGGCTTTAAGCAGTAGGTATAGGTCTCATTATCATTCAGGTTGCAAATATTTAGCCATTGCTCTCATGAGAAAACAAATCTTCTTCAAGTTACCAACGCCAGGTGAAACTCTTGTCAATTTTAAACTTTCCTACCATTAATACAGAAATTCCCGGCCTCTATCTAAATCAACTCTGGTGCATTTACATAGAAATTGAACAGGCTGGTAACCTTACTATACCGTGCAACGGGTTGACATTACACGATACAGTATGAAAATAATCTTAAAGATCATGTAATAGACGCATGTGAAAAACTTTTAGTTAAAAAATATTTTGAAATGGTAGCAGGAAAAATAATATTACACCTCAAACGTTATATGTAAACTTTTAAACACTTAAAAACGAAATTTATCTAACTGAAATTAAGGCATATATATATATATATATATATATATATATATATATATATATATATGCCGTAGAGAGAGAGAGAGAGAAAGAGAGATACAAATATATATAGTATTGATGCCGTGTATCATCAGGAATACCCACAAATATCATTAAAAGAAAGGACATTTTCTGAAAGATGTGATCTATATAATAAACACATCTTGATACTGTACAATCATTATAGATAAAAAGGACAAAAGATAGCAATATCTCATGAACAAAAATATCAATAAATAATATCAATCATAGCACAAAAATAGCAATAACTCACGTTTCAATTTTAAGCAAAGATTTTGTAGACAATATAACAGTTAATGAAACTAACAACTAGTACTGTCAATTGGTTGGAAAAATAAAACCAAGGAGTTAAAAAACTATAAACTATATCAATAGGCCAAATATTGACACATATTTGTTATACTATGACACTAAATAGCTATTCCAAACACCAAGCAAAAAATAATTCATATCAGTAATTTAAATGTATAATAACATTATTATTATTCATTATAATATAAAATTAGTTATACTTTAGACTTCTAAAAATCATGCCCATTATTTAAGTATTCGTCAAATATTAAACTACCAATTACGTGTTTAGTGAGACTAATAGTAGGATTCTTTTTACATAGCACATTAGATTTTAAACATATTTAAACAGATTGATTTTTTATCCTAGTTTATTTATTCTAATAAATTTTTTGGCAGTATTGTGTTTAAAAATAGACTTGTGATAAGAAAAAAAACTGGATAAATAATCAGTACTAATAGATAATAATTCAAATAATTTAGGATAAAAGTTTATTTTTTTATTGCTTTTTTTTCATAATATTATGTAATGGATATGAATGATATATCATCTACGTACCGGATTAGTTCATATTGTTCATTAATCATTTTAGCATTATTGTATGAAAACCGATAGTGACCTATATGCTTGAAATGTGGTATAGATTTTTGTGGCTTCGTATAAAATTTCCCAAAGCCCTTTTTTCAAAATTAAATTTTTTTTTATTTAGTGTCTAAGCGAATTTTTGTATTTTATCACACATCTTCTATAGGTATCGAACGACTGATTGTGCACTGCCGATCTAAGTATCATCGTAAAGCTCAGATAATTTTTCAGATAAACAATTTTTAAAATTTGTAAACTGCATCGCTATTTTAAATTTCTAAATAGTAGTCATTGTTTTGGTTTATGAAATAGAAATTTACTTTGAAATTACGATGTCAAAAAATATCCGTAAATATAATTCTACACGAATTTGAAAATCCACATTTCTAAAAAATTAGCTGTAAAAATAAACATTTCGTGGTTGTTTTGTTAATTTTTAAGTTTAAAATAATCTGGAGATATCATTCCATGTATAGTTTTCTCATCGTGTGCATTCAGCTATAGTGGGCAAACGTGTTCAATGACGTCATGAACTTTTAATATACTGCTTTTAAAGCTTTTAATTTTTAACTACAAGATACGCTAATATAGAACCTATATTAAACTCACAAACTGAAATTAAACTACTTTGAGAATATTTTTTGGATTAAGATTTTAAAATGTATATGAATTAAAAGTTTACGAATGCATAACTTTTTACATTATTAATTAATTTTTAGGTGTTGGTACAGTAATTTAGTCTGTTTTAGAAGCCTTTCAACTAATATATATATATATATATATAATATATATATATATATATATATATATATATATATATATATATATATATATATATATATATATATATATATATATATATATATATATATATATATATATATATATACATATATATATATATATATATATATATATATATATATATATATATATATATATATATATATATATATATATATATATATATATATATATATATATATATATATATATATGCTAGATGAAAAGCATCTAAAAACAAGCTAAACTATTGTCAAGTGAAAATTAAGAATTGTAAAATCTTTAGATCCTATATTAGTAATTCTTTACGCATAAAGCCCTATAGTTCTTACTCCTAAGTGAAATCAGCAGTATCACCTAATAGTAAAAGAGGTAATAAAGTCTATAGGAAGGCATCTTTTACATTTGCAAAGTAAAAAGAAGAAAGAAATTTTAACACAACTGCTTTCGATGGAAATGTAATATGCGTCGTATCTTTAAGCATTTATGACGTAAAAGAGGTGTGACTATTATTTTGGGATGTGCATCAAGCCCTCTAAGAGACGAAAAAGAATGACTGTAAAGTTTAGTCTATCATGAATCCAGATGAGATTTTTCTTTATTTTAGCAATATCCACCCTCATACTAGGCTCCGGAACTAGAAAGCAATCCCCAAATTAGGTTGGACATTGCTCCTCCACTCTGATCTCTACATTCCTGAATTGACGTCATTATATTTTCTTCTATTTGGACTACTGAGAGATTCCCCATGTGGGACATGGTTTCAAGATGAATAGAGCGTGAATTTTGCAGTGTAAATACGGCTACATGAATATGATATGACCTAGTACTAAAAAGAAATGCATGAATGGTTTGGTTTTGGAGTGCTACGATCTACTTTTTGAAACACGAAGGATTATGAAACCGCTACCTACAGCTTAAAGCCGATTCCGAAAGGCTACGAACATCCATGCCATCGTGGGATTTGAACCCAAGAACTCCGGCTCCGAAAGCCAACACCCTAACCATTCAGCCATCGTTCGGCGAAATGCATGAATGACTTTGCTTTGTGTTGGTGTAAGACTGTAGACGTAAATTATATAGAAATATAATCTACGTAACTTTAATTAATTATAAAATTATGACTTTTCACATGCTTGAAAAACATACAAAATTATGAGGAGGGGGGAATACAAGTGTTATTTTCTGGTCATGTCGAATAAACATTGGGTTACATTTTCCCAATTACCAGGTTCTTTATTTCATAGAGAAAATGATTCTTCAATTACCAAATTTAAAATGCTACAATTTTGCTATCTTTGATTTTTTTAATTGTAATTATCTTTTATCATATAACACTAACTTGACCATTTATTATAAGAAACGCAATTTGTTCCCTCTTGTACCAATCAAAAAATAGCCGAAGTAAAATTATATTATGAGCTGAAACAGAATTTAAATGCTCTACAATCTTATAGGAGTCCAAGAGAAAGTACATGGGAAATAAATTATATTTATTTAGTAAATAATTATAAATTGTCTTTTATTTAATATTTATAATTTATTATTAACCTTGTCTGTGAAAAATATGTTGATACAAAAGTAGGACTTATTTTTAAGACCTTACTTTAAGTTTAAAGAGCTTTTAAGGTATTTTTAAAGCATCACTGTTAAGAGTAAGTTGATTCTAAACTACTTTTTATTCCCACAGGGGAATATTGGATTTACCCTCACTATCCTCTCTCGTCAATCTTCGAGGTATATATTTTTGACTATAGCTAATGTAATCCTTTTCCTATTAAAGTATTCTACTCGTGATATGAATGAGACATGCTTCATACTTACTCGATAAAGCTGCAGAAGTCATAAATTTGCAGCACCAGCGTCGGTACATTTAAATAATTTTTTCTTCCTCCAGAATCTCAGCACATAAAGACGAATGGGGTCGTATATAACTGGCGAATTTATACGTCATGCAGCACACTTCTTCCAACACACGATTCCGAATGTCTTCTTATACGTAATTTATCTGCGGCCATTCATCACACCTCGGTCCCCAATCGTACACACAGATCTGTGGTGGAAAAAAGAACAGAGCGCTTTGCCGCAGCTATTTAGATATCGGCAATTCGTCGTCTTAAGGTAGTGGTGATTTAAAACCTCTCGGACTCCATACAAAAGGTTAGCGAAAAGGAAAAAGAAAAGAAAAGACAGTCACGCCGTCGAAATAAATAAGATGTGGTATACGTTTCTCTGTTTTAAAGATTTATCTCTAGATTGTACTCCGCCACAAATTGTAGGGTGCCCCCCAACACCACGTCTTCTATTCCCCTCCCCCCCAAATCTCCTCTGATGTGTTTTGTTACGAATATAGTTTTCCAAGCTTGATATCTTAATGCATGCGCTCACAAAGCGTAGATAATTGATAACGAAGTGGTTTTAGGAGATTCCAATAGATTTTTTATTACTCTTTCTCTGACTGGGGTCGCCAGATTTAGTGTCATGTGGTTTAGTAATAGCCAGAAATACCTGGCTGACATTAAATTACCTGTTTTTCTTGAATTTTCGGGGTATGATGGCCCTTTTCCTAATGAATATCTATTGCAAGATTTATTTTTAAGGACTAAAGCTAGGAATGGGAATTTAGAGGAAATTCTCTCGTTAAAGATCGCAAACTGCAGGAATTTGATTTGTATTCAGGGGACATGGAGCACTCTTAAAAATGTCTTCTTTTGTAAGTGCTACAGTAAATATTTTATCTGTATTGTATTTCAGCATCCAATTTATTATAAACATATTCAAGAATGTAAAGTTTTTTTTAACTGTTCATTTAATTGAAATTCAAAATTTTGATGCTTTAAATTTTGTAAAATTTTTATACGTATTTTTTTTCAAATTTTAACAATTTTGTCTTAAACTTTTTTGAAATATTTATGTGGTCTCTCTACACAAGACTGTACATTAATTTTAAATATCTTTATAATTTAATTTTATAAAAGTCTTTACTTATATTTATTCTAAAAAATAATGAAATTTTGACAGTTTCCTTTATATAATTGTATACAAAAAACACAATAAGAGAGTGTGAAGGAGAAAAAAAAACAACTTACTAATTCTATGCGTGAAAGAAAACTTGCATGATAAATTTAACATTTGTATATTGTATAAGAAATAGCCTTAATATTTTTAGCGCTAAAAACTAAGGAAAACAAACACAGAGAAAAAGCAGTTTGAAGCTTTATTTTTTAAAGAAATCCCCTATAAATAAAACATACACGTAAGTTACTTTTGAAGTACTGAAATACAGATTTCAATTTCACATGCATGTGTAAAAAGAATTTAAAGCATTAAAGTAATTTCCTTCTTTTAACTATATTTTGGGTTCCAGGTCACCTTAAAATAATGTTAGAAAAACACTTTTTGAAGAGATGGATAAACCCACATAAAAATAGCTGTAACTAAAAAGATTTTAAAGGAATACTTAAGTAAAACCTCTAAATTCATAACTCAGAGTTATTATAACAATAGTTAAACAAAATAAATTGTTTATTAATTTTACACAGAAATATGCCTTTTTTTTCTATCGGTCACATTTAGTTAAAATAAAATTTAGTTTCTGTAATAAACTTTCATGAAATATATTTAAAAATAATTATAGTAAAAGTAAAAGTAACAATTTTTCAATTACGAGTTGCCGATACAATTTTTTTTTATTATAAAACTGACTTACTCTTAATTTCAAAAATGTTCTTCTTCTACAACGGCTTTATGACACGTCAACTTGTATTTCATAAAAAACATGATGGATTTATTTTATGATTTCTTTTTCCTAGGAAGAATATGTGGATCTTTAGCTTGACAGAAGAATTTGAGCTCATTCTTCATCAGGAAAAGGAGTCATAAACTGAATAGACTGTTTTCTTCAACGCTTCTTACAGGCTTACTTGTTATAAAGCTTTAACCTTACAACTTTTCGTGAATTGTGGCTTGCCCAGCAATTTTCTTTCAGGCTATCCTACTCTTTTTTGGCGAGTTGATGACCATTGGTGTTTTACCATCATCCTAAACATCATTCATCCATAGCTTTCTTGCTCTTCATCTAACTCTAGTGAACATTGATTTCAAATAAACCAATTTTCATTCCCTTTTTATGTTTAATCTTTCAATATACTCATGCTACGAAAGACGATGATACTTGATGAACTTGACAATATTCTTTTCCTTAAGCAATATTTCCAATTTATGGTTTTTTCTTAAACTCTACGACCCCTTAAGATGATAGGATCTATAAATTTTCAAAAATATTTTATTTTATATTTTAAGAGAATTGTCAATACATTTCACAAGAATATAGCTGCTAGACATTACCCGAAGCACTTAGAGAAATTTTATTCATAAAACACAAAAATGTTTGGCTGAAAATATAACTTATTAACAGTATTATATTATAATATTCTTATTATATTAGGGTATATATAACAAATAATTTAATTATTGCTAATTGGTAACTTGCATCCCGACTATCTTTAACTCTTATATTTTGATACAGAACATAAAAAAAATTATTTATAAATATATTTTTTCAAGTAATGAATGTTACATATTTTAAATGAAAATTAAAAACTTCCTTCCCCCACTCTCTCTCTCTCTCTTGTATAAATATATATTTACACAATTGTTAAACTATAACCTTTAACTAAAATTAAAAAATGATTTAATATTAATCCAAGAATGATTAGAATTGTATTCAACAATGAGTAGTATTAATTAGAGCTGAAATACTGCCATCTGGTGGCTACTAGTGAAATTATAATATTCGTTACATCGAGATTTTTTATTATTAGAGTACAGATTGCAATAAAAATTTGTGCGCAACTACATATTACAACAGTGCTAAATACAAAAGCTCAATTTCTACTAATAAAATCGGTTTTGAGTTTTGGAAAATACATACCTACGTGAAGATGTCATGACGAAACTTGTCAAAACGCATTCAGGGCTGGTCCAAATAGATTTTTAAAACTTCAAAGTTTCTGTCAAGTTATGTTTTGCACATGTTATGTTAAACAGGTAATTATACTTCATTTCCATTATTTTTTAATCTGCTCTCCATCTTTGGAAAGTGCCTCCTACTGTCTTTTTGTCACTGAAATTGTTTTGATTTTAAAAGTTGGTAACTAGTTTAAAAAGGCAGCATACTCAGTATGGCTCAGTACCATGCTGGATTATTAGGATTGAGTTGAAGATTTTACGATTTTTTTTTACTTTGCATGGTAAACTTTTTTCCATTAATGCAAAAATGATTGTTGCTGTTGTTGCTTATGCCACTTGTACAAACTAAGCATGATTGAGCCGGAGGCTACTCACATTAAGGCAAGAGGGTACGCCTTTCGTTTTGACGAGCACCTCAAGGGTGAAAGTACGACTTTTGCTCAAGTGGTTCCTGGTAATTTTGAAGCATGGACCAAGCAGAAGACCCATAGGCTTAGCCTGCCACCCCACAGGTATTGATTGAGAACTTGGAGGACATTGTGACCAGGAGCATATTTTACGTGCCCCATTCACCTTTAAAACTGATTTTTTACAGACTTTCATTGAAATGGAATAATGAGATGAATTTAGGACACCCTTCAGTAAGTCATCCTTCTCTTGTGAGTATCAATAAAACTTATAAAAAAATTGGTTGATAGTTAAAATCACCACTCCGACATCTATAGCAGTGCAATGGACGGATGAATAAATGCCTTACATGAAAAGAGGGTTTGAAAACAACTTCACTTCAAGCTTGAACGCTTACTAATATTTTATTTTAAAGTTATAATATCTATAAATTGTACACTCACTGCAGCATTTGGCAGTATAAAATAAAGGCTACATATTGGCTACAAAGTCACACGAAAGGTGGCGGGCAAGCTCAAGCAAAAGCTTAACCTACAGTATAAGAGCAAAAAAGCTTCAGTTCTGAATAATCACATGCTTAAATAGTACAAATAGCTGTTAAGTTTGCATGTAGTGGTCAACTATATTAAATATCATTATGAAATCTCCAGCAAGTTTAAACATTTATAAAAGAGTTACTTCTATACTGGAAGCGTAGAATCTACTAATATATACTAAAATGATGGAGAATTTTATAAAATGGACTAGATAACTGCTGAGAGTAATAAAGGAATATATATGAGATATGTGCCAAATGCATAAATAAAAGAGAAAAAAAATTAAACTTGTTTGGAAAAAATGTGGTAAAAATACATGCATTTATGGAAAATGGGAAAATTGATTGAAGTAATAGTTTTAAATAGGTATTAAATAGGATTATAGGTTATACAGGTTTAATAATATAGATTTTAAATAGGTAAATTTGTTCTCTTTTAAACTTTTTATTGATCTTTAGTGTGTTGGTTTTATGCTAAGAATTAGAGACAACCAACCTTAAATTTGAGATAAACTATGCATATATCCCGTTCGGGTGTTTTTTCGAGTGAGTAATTCCAGGTTAAAGTAATTAAAAATGGGTTTATGCTTGATTAAAATGGGTATTTTGGTTGAAATTTCATAGAAGAATTTTTTCGTGATTACACTACTTTTACTTTGTACAAGGAAGTTTCAACATTCAGTGAAATTGATAATTGTGAATACAAATATATTTTTTTAAGTTATTATATAGGATTGATTTCTTAACAGGAATTGAATCACGTTCAGAC
The DNA here is from genome assembly GCA_032207245.1 of Pardosa pseudoannulata. Taxonomy (NCBI): domain Eukaryota; kingdom Metazoa; phylum Arthropoda; class Arachnida; order Araneae; family Lycosidae; genus Pardosa; species Pardosa pseudoannulata. Next base: position 141,755,988 of record CM063505.1, read on the forward strand.
AGCAAACCAAACAGATAGAAAAACTTATCCTTATCTGCCATTCCAGAGCGCGGCATTGCCTGCAGAGCACCTGGCCTCGACTGCAATAAATTTCTGTGCCCAAGTCACTTATTCCGTCGATTTCCTCGCCGAATACATCATCTCTCTCCATCCCCGCTCTTTTGTTTTCCCGTTGTAATTAAAACCCTCGGACCGGGAATGCTCATTCATAATGTAGCGAGTGAGAGCGAAAGACTCATTTCGCTAATGGTCGGTCGCCACTCATTTGTTTCACTTTGTGTCCTCGCTCGGAGCGTCCAGACACCTGCCCCGCGCGCTTTGCTGGTAAACCACATGGTTGTGCGGGGGATTTGGTTAAAGCACGTAATGGGATGAAGCGAGGATGACGAGTTTTAAAACTCGGACGGAGATGAGGATTTGGGGCAGGGGAGAAAAGATGGAGTGGTCTGGGCTTTTTTCTGTTTGTTTGGAAAGGATTTGAGTAGACGCATCGCGAAATGATTATTTTCGGTATGTGCAAGAGACGCATTGATAAGTGTAGTTTATTAGAGTTTATTCCTTCATGTAAGCAATAGATAAAATATTATGCAGTGGGTTGCAAAAGGACATATGCACCTAAAGAGTTTTTTCAAAATTAAAATATTTAAGCATGCTTCTTAATTTAATATACAATCTCAAAACAATTAAAGGATATTGAGATTGTGGGGAAAATATGGCCCTGGTGAATTGTTTAGATTATTGTTGCATGATCCACATACATGGCAAGGTATGTTAGAAAAAAATTACAGATGACTGGCAAAAAAATATAAATAAATGAATATTATTGAACATTTCGGTACAAAAGGGAAAACAAACAAACGTCGCAGATGAGAAAAAAGGAATAAAAAAGATGTGACCTTCAAAGACAATCGTATTTAGGAGTAGGCATGTTCTTAGACAAAGGACAGCAACTTCAAACACCTGTGTAGCAAACTTTTCATACTCTGAAAATACTTCCATAGATTCAAAATTTTCATACTCTGCAGAATCTGCAGTGGAAAGTTAAAAAAGAAAATTAAATTTAAGACTATTTTCTTCCTTTTTCTGCAAAACATATTTTTATTGTACCGCTATAAGACTTAGAATATAATTTAATTGTTTTGGACATTGTATATGCTTTAAACTCAAAAAATATAGACTATATAAAAAATATATAGAATCCGTATGGCTGCTATAGGAGCTTAATAAGAATGTATATTAGATATTTCCACAAATACAAATGAACTTTTAATTTTTAATAACATATTTAGTTACTTTAACTGTTTCATAATGTACGAGAAAAGTTGTTTTCAATTATAAAGTATTTTAAAAACTACTTATGTAACAGTGCCTTTTAAATACGTTTAAATGAATTCTGTTTTACATTTATAAAAATGTATCTGTAAATACAGAAATAGTCTTATATATAAAAAATAAAGGCTGAGTATAAATATGTCTTTAAACGTAGATACATAGAATTTTTCATATCATTACACATGACTTTTTAAAACCTTTTTGTATAACTGTGACCGTTTTTACAATGATTAGTTAATTTTTATCAATTTTTCAATGATTTTGGTTTTTATCGAATCTGGAAAGTGAAATTGTTTTTCTCGTGGTATGTTGAATGTCACGTTCCTAAGGAATCATGCAATAAACCGAAAGCGCAAAAGTCCCTGGCGGTAGACTAGTATTCAACTAAATTGGACCCATTTTATATCTAATTTTTGCTTAAATGATCTGAAATTTTCGTAAATAATATTGATATGGCATATTCTTTAGTTTTTACCAAGTGATTTACCAAGTGAAACAGTTATATACAATCAAGAGCCAAAATATTATGACCACCTGTCAATAACGTGATGGCCCACCTTTGGCGTGCAACACAGATTCCGCAGTGAACAGTGTGTTCCGATACTATTTTACTTGGCCCTGCATTGTATTTGGTTGTCAGCTGAGCCACTGTCTGGCTTCGATTTTGCTTCACCTTGCGAGACAGTCTCCGACGACCTTTTTCTTTGATAGCGTGTGGACGTCCAACACCTTGTCGTCTACTGCTGTTTTCACCGTCCTTCATCCACTTTGCATAAGTACTAACAACTGTAGATCGCGAACAACCCACGAGCCATGCAGTGTCGGAAATACTTATTCCGAGCCTTCGAGCCATTACAATCTGTCCTCTATCAAAATCGAATTAAATCTGAAGCTCTTTACCATGATAAACAGAAGTAAGTGAAAGACTCTCCAGCAGCAGTTAAATACCACTTCCACCTGATCACATGCCTTCCACGTCATCCAGGAGAGTTCATTGCAAAATGTAGGGGTGGTCTTAATGTTTTGGCTCCTGAGGGTTTAGTTTATGGCACAGAGACAAATATTAACTATCAGTAAAACTAATCTTTTTTACAGGAATTTCAATATTTTAAGCTTTAATACACAATTCAGCCTTTTACAAATATATAAATGCACAAAATGTGTAAGCTTAATTTTTCTTTGTTCTTGTTGAAAATAAATTTATATATTTCAAAATTCCATTTTGAGTACCCCGAATAAAATCTTCCATTAAAATAGACACGCATGCTGATTCAAAAGTTAACATCATCAATTATTTCTCTAGACTTTCTGCGTGCCTCCAAATGGAGGTAATTGGTAATTACCAGATCATGAATGCATATCTCTCTGCTCTCTTTGCGTAATTACTCCTTTCTCCAGGAAAGATATATCGGTAAAAATTCATTATCGGTACTCTCAATTCCGTTCCTAACCTCTTAGTTGCACCGCTTCTTCTAATGAAGATACTTTACCAATGAAGGCAACGCGCATAGCCTTTATCTTATACATCGAAAGGGGCACTCTCTCCTTAATTAAAGACACCTTTCCTCCTGCTTTAACTTTGGACTAAAGCATAGAGATTAATCTGCGTTGAAAAAGCACGCAGAAAGGTTCCAAGCTGTTGCCTGAGGTTTGGCTAATAAGTTAGACATATTTGTAACATTCATTTGATGTGGTATTCCTATGAAGGTCATTTTAGAATTAGTTTTCTAATGTTTTTCAAAATCAATCAATGCCATTTCAGTTTACTTTAATTTAGTTGCCAATGAATTTAAATATATGTTAAGTTTTTTGTCTGTTTTTAAATGGTTTAAAATTGTGTGCATCGGATTTGCAGTTATATTACCCGTATGAAAATATTTAAACAGGCTGTCAATTACGTCAGAATTAATTTTCATTTTCGATTGAAATGAAAACATTTTAAAGACACATATTAAATCTTTGTATACCCCAGTTTGAAATGATGTAAAAGAATAATTTTGAATAGAGAATTAGTTTTAATGTTTCATAATTACATTTAGGTTACATATGTAATTTAATAAAAATAAACAGGCTGTCAATTACGTCAGAATTAATTTTCATTTTCGATTGAAATGAAAACATTTTAAAGACACATATTAAATCTCAAGGTTTAGACCCCTTGGCAAAGGAAAATGAAAACATTTAAGTAATTATTTTTCATAATCCACAGAATAATTTAATAAAAATAACTCCTCATTCCATGAAAAATTAGGGAAATATATTACAGACCTTAAAAGTAAAGATGTCTCAAATTTCCTTTTATGGGTAGCAATATAATCAAACATTTTATACTTGGTAAAGCACATGAGAACACCAGTATCTAATTTCATAACATTTAAATTTTGTCTAATAATATAGTAGATTAAGTGATAAAGTACATGTTGATCCACAATCACTGATTTGAGATGTTAAAAATGAACATTTCGTAGAAAAACATGAATTTCATTTAAGAAAAATAGAAAATTTTCAGTTAAAGATATCTAAGACAGCTTTAAATAAAGATATCCTTATATACGTAAAACTATATTAACTAAATTATATGTGGAAACATAAGAAGAAGTAAAAAAAAAAATTATTTCTTTTAATTTGACATTTTTCTCATAGTTACAAATTTAGAAATTTGTAATTTCATTTTAAAAAATTAAAACAGCATTAAAGATAAATTTTGTATAAATAAAAAAACACTTTGAAATGATGTAAAAGAATAATTTTGAATAGAGAAAGTAGTTTTAATGTTTCGGCAGTGTTCAATGATTAGATTTAGGTTACGTACATAAAGCTTTGTTTAATGATAAAAAACTTCCATAAAAAATGCAATTCCCATTAATGGTTTAGATTCTTTTATTAAAGATACACAATAATTTTTCTTAATAATCAGTAGTTTTAATTATATTTAAGCCCTCTTGTTAACATAAAATTTCTTTTTTACTTTTACAACATTCAGTATAAAATAAGCTGCTCAGATGGCAATAAAGTTAAGTACATGCTATGATTTTTCTAATTAATGTTTACATAAATGGTATGAAACTATGCATTATAGTTGTTAACCCTTTTCACTGATATGTACATAACATTTATAATTATATTTCCCTTACAAATATTTCTCCTATTGTAATATTTAAACAATATATCTATGAATTCGGAATTATTTTTCCTTTTCGATTAAGAGGAAAACGATTTAAAAACACATATTACATCTTAAAGTTGAGATTTAATAGGATTTAAAAATAGAACACCAGACATTTTTTTTGTTAACAGATGGTATACAAACCACTTTGGTCAGGGAAACTGAAAGCATTTAAGCTATTATTTTTCATAATCACATCTCAAAGCATAGATTTAGTAAGAAACATTTTGTACTATCAAGAATTTATCCCTTGTAATAGAAGGTATGCACACCCTCGTTCAGGGAAAGTGGAAACATGTATTTTTTTTATTTTTTCTAATCAATAAAATAATTTTATTGAAAAAACCTCCTCATTCCATTCTATTTGATATATATCAGTGACATTTAAAAATATAATAATCCTCCAAAATTGTCTAAAAAAACAGACAAAAAAAACGCAAAACCTAGCTATAGTAATAAATAACAATATAAGAAAATGTAAGTAACTTTGGTTAAAACGTATTTTTTATGTGAATTTAGTAATCTAATTGGTAAATACATTACCAAAAAAATCACTAACACTTACACGATTTTTGTATAAAGGTCTAATGATATCAAAAGTACAAAGTTCCAAATAAGGACATAGAATATTAGCTGCCAAGCAAGTAAAATACAATATAACTATTTATATGTTTCTGTTCATAAGTTGGCCAATGTGCAACTACCAAAATTGCAAAAGTTTCACTAGTTTATCCGTTACTATGACAATAAATAGCATAGTTTATTGTAAACATATTTAGTAAACCAAAAGTAAAAACATTACGAATTGAATAGTAACATAACATCACCAAATGCATCAAAAGCTAAACATCATAAACTGAAAATAAGACATTCCTATAACATTTCTGAAATGTTTGGTTTAATTGTCCCCCGAATAATCAACATTTTAATGAAAGTGCAAATTAAAAATATAAAGTGGAAGGTAGTGAATTATATAAAAAATTTACAATTACACTCATCAATCTGAGTAACCTTTTTTGACGTTTTCTGAGTAACATCGTTTTAAAAAAATTCCAAAATTCGGAACTCTGTCTTCATCACACTGTCAAACTCCATATTATAGAACCGCGGTTCTCAAACTGCATGTCTCGGCTTCATGAAGTACCCCGAACACCAAGGGTAAAACAACACTAGAAAACTTTTTAAAGAATGCATGATTACATTTCAAACTTAAAGTTTAAGTTGTCTTCTTTATCAACTATGTTGTTATCAAAATGTGCTGACAAATGCCACTGTATTTATCTCAAGGTACGGTTATTTTTTTAATTCCTTGGTTCTGAAAATGGATACCTTGGAATCTTGGAAAGCCTGAAGCATATGCCAGGAGTACTGCAGTGAAAATAATTCGAGAGCCGCTGATGTAGAGTATATAATTTTCAAGCTATTACACCACTATTCATCAAAAACCGTATTTTTTCTTGCGTTTTCTACAAAAGCTGAACTCTACAATTTAAATCATTCCTAAAGCAAATGTTTTCTTTATTTTACTCCCAATCAGTCAAAATCTAATTAAGTATTGAATTTCAAAAATAAATTGAAAGGGAATGGATTGTTTGAAATATTTATCAAGAACTTTTCTAAATATCATCGTCTCAACCAAATCAACCAATTAAAAGCTGTCTTCATCACATCGGCTTTTTTCTCTTTCTTCACTGTACTGGAATATACAATGAAATTTGAATTATGTGTTTCTTTCCTTATGTTAATTTTAATTTTAATTTATTTTTTTAATTTTTCAATCTTTGATTATTTATTTTTTAATTTATATACGTTGTTTTTAATAATTCATTATTAATCTATGTTGTATATAGTTTTCATATTAATCTTGTAATTATACCTTAATTTTAATACATTTTGGGGTGTATATTACCCAAACTATTTTTACTTGATGTTCTTTTTGTTTTTATAATGTACTATAATTTATAAAACTTGTTTGTCGCAGTATGTCCTGAGAAGATTTTGCGCCAATAAACACAAATAAATTAAATAAATAAATCGTCACATCCGGAAACGTCACTACATAATGCAGAGTAAACAATTCTGAAAAGACTGCTCCACTATTTAACAAACACTGAATCATTTCCCCCAAAAAGTAAACCCCTCCAAACTAAAAACTAAACATTCGTGACACAAATGCTTCCTTTAACCATTTACAAAATAATCAAAATCTGATCAAAAATGCAGCTTAAAAAAGCGGAAGAAGAATAGTATAAAATATTCACAGAAATACTTATTCACACAGATCGTTTCTGCACATCATAGATTCCACCCAGGCTCAGCAATTTATAAACAAAACCAGAATTTCTTCTCGAGTTTATTGTCAAAACCCAAAGCCAATAGACTAAAAATAAAACATTAATCTATCTTATATAGTTTTTAACTTAATCTTGTACTAATTCTATATAATCTTGTACTATATGTATACTATAATTTTAATATTTTTGAGATGTGTGTTATCCAAATCAACAGCACTACATACAGAGTAAACAATTCTCAAAAGACTACTCCACTACTTAACAAACACTGAATTGTTTCCCCAAAAAAGTAAACCCCTGCAAACTAAAAACTAAACATTCATGACACAAATCCTTTCATTAACCATTTACAAAATAATCAAAATCTGATCAAAATCCAGATTAAAAAAAGCAACACAGAAAGAATAGTATAAAATATTCATAGAAATACTCATTCAGACGGATCTTTTCTGCATATCCATCTCTTCCACCCAGGCTCAACAATTTAGAAACGAAACCAGAATCTCATCTCGCGTTTATTATCAAAACCCAAAGACAATAAACTAAAAATAAAACATTCCTAAAACAAATGATCAAATTAACCATCTTTTATCGAAATCTGATTTTTATTAAAAAAATAATGTCGAGATGTATGTTATCACAAAATTTTTACTTGATGCTCTTTTTTTTTATAATGTACTCACAATTATAAAACTTTTTCATCAGTATGTCCCCAGAGGATCGGCAATAAACAAAATCAAATAAATATAAATCATCACATTCGGAAAAGTCGATGAGGCATTAATACAGAATAACACAATTTTAAAGACTACTCGACTACTTAAGAAACACTGTCATTCCCCAAAAAGCAAACTCTCCAAACTAAAAACTAAATATTCGTTGACATAAATGCTTTCTTTAACCGATTTACTAATTTCCAGGAGATCTGGAAAAAATTAAAAAGCAAAAGAGGAAGAATAGTATAAAATATTCACAAAAATACTCATTCAGACAGACCTTTTGCATATCATAGCTTAAAGGTTCAACAATTAAGAAACAAAACTTGAATCTCATCACGTTTATTAAAAACCCAAAGGCAATAGACTAAAAATAAAACATTATTCTATCTTGTATATAGATTTTATCTTAATCTTGTACTAATTCTATATAATTGTACAATCTTGTTCTATATATACTATAATTTAATGTCTTTGAGATGTTAAATCCAAATTATTTTTATTGGTGTTCTTTCTGTTTTATAATGTATATAATTTAAAAACTTGTTTGGAATATATATATATATAGGATTTTACCAATAAACACACACACAAAATAAATAATATATATATATCTTAAATATCACTACATAATACAGAGTACACAATATATCATATAAGACTACACATTTAACAAACACTGAATCACCCCCATAAAAGTATATATATATAATATATATAATATATATATATATATATAATAAATGCTTCCTTTAACCATTTACAAAATAATCAAAATTGATCAAAAATGCAGCTTAAAAAAGCGGAAGAAGAATAGTATAAAATATTCACAGAAATACTTATTCATACAGATCGTTTCTGCACATCATAGATTCCACCCAGGCTCAGCAATTTATAAACAAAACCAGAATTTCTTCCGAGTTTATTGTCAAAACCCAAAGCCGATTATACTAAAAATAAAACATTAATCTATCTTTATTTTAACTTAATCTTGTACTAATTCTATATAATCTTGTACTATGTATACTATAATTTTTAATTTTTTTGAGATGTGTGTTATCCAAATCAACAGCACTACATAATACAGAGTAAACAATTTTTCAAAAGACTACTCCACTACTTAAATCACTGAATTGTTTCCCCAAAAAAGTAAACCCCTGCAAACTAAAAACTAAACATTCATGACACAAATCCTTTCATTAACCATTTACAAAATAATCAAAATCTGATCAAAATCCAGATTAAAAAAAGCAACACAGAAAGAATAGTATAAAATATTCATAGAAATACTCATTCAGACGGATCTTTTCTGCATATCCATCTCTTCCACCCAGGCTCAACAATTTAGAAACGAAACCAGAATCTCATCTCGCGTTTATTATCAAAACCCAAAGACAATAAACTAAAAATAAAACATTCCTAAAACAAATGATCAAATTAACCATCTCCCAAATAATCGAAATCTGATTAAAAACTCAGATTAAAAAAATTAAGCGAAGGGGGGAAAGAATTGTATGAAATATTCACAAAAGTACTCATCACACCCAGATCTTTTCTGCATATCGCCATCTCAACCAGGTCCTCACAATTAGAAACTCGCTCTTCATCATATCCCCAAACCCGTTATCTCAAAATATTATCTTTTCGCCGCTGAAGAGGATCGATGAGGCATTAAGCCTGAATAATGGCCCGATAATTAAAAGACCTAATCGTCGAGCATTGTATGTCTCCCGTACCTGGAGTCTAAGTTACATGATGAAAATCGTTCCCGCTTTTAGTGTCCCCCGATTCCACTATTTCCAGGAGATGGGGGTGGAAGAAAAAATTAAAAAGAGGAAAATTTTTCCATCATTTTTCAAACGGACTTCCCTAATGAGAGGTCATAATAATAAAAGTAGATTACAGAGCAGAATTAGGGGCAATTAAGCGATTAGAGAGGGAGAAATGTAAAAATTTATTGGCATCTTAAACGATGTAAAAGAAACCTTTGATAAGATTGTGGTTTTCTTACATTAAAGGAGTAATGTATTATTAAGCGGCAGGATAGCCTTTTGTAGTGCCTATAATGTTAAATTAGAACGAAATTTAACACTTTTATATTAAGATAACAAGTAACCTCCAATCTGGCAGAACTATGCATATATATATATATATATATATATATATATATATATATATATATATTTATATAATATGCGTGCAATGATATTTTAACCAAATTAACCAAATTAATTATAATTGTAATCTAAAATAATTTTTGTCGATTCTATACCTTAAAACAAAAAACTTCTTATCCTTTCCATTCTCTCCTCATACCTCCTGTTGCCAGTTAGCAAAACTCATTCGCCATATAATTATATTCTGTTGAAACTTGCATGAATTATATAATTAAGAGGTGTATCCACAAAGTAAGTTTCCTGATGTTTTCTCCTTTAAAGAAAACATATACAACCGTGTCAATTGGCCATGCGTAACAGATCTATGACGTATCAATCATATGCCAGCTGGACAAGTCCCTATTCGTGCCAGTAGTGTGGTAGCAGTGGTACGAAATTGGAGCTCTAATTACTTCTCTGCCTGCAAGGTTCAGTCGGTAATCGGCTGGGAGTTGCTTGATCATCCACCCTCATCCCTGATATTTCTCCCAGCTATTTTCCCGTTTTCTTGAACCTCCAGAAATCGCTGTCATCCGGGGAGCTTTTTGGCAACAATGAAGAGCTGAAGACGTCTGTCACACACTGGTTCCATTCACAAGCGGCAGAGTTCTACGATAGAGGTATACAAAAGTTGATCTCCCAATACGACAAGTGTCTCAGTTCTGATTGTGGCTATGATGAAAGATAGTAGAAACATTGCTGTACTTGTTGCTAGTAAATATGTTCGTGAAATTGTGAATTATGTTTTCTTTTACATAGGGAAATTTACTTTCTGGATGTTCCTCGTATTTATATAATAAAGATAGTGCTACCTTGTGATCATAGAACTAACATACAACTAATTGGCTAATGCTGATATTCCAGCAGCTCTTTTTCCAACTGTAAGGGATATTCCAGGGAATTGCCCTACAGGATAATCCTACCAATGTAGCTCTAAAAATTTTTTTTTCCTCAACGTAAAGAAAACGTCACGATTTCATCTCAAAGAGATATGCACAAACCCGACACCTCAAATGTATATGAAAGGGTCCTATTTATGTACACAAATTAATAACTCTTGAATTGCTTTAAAAACAAAGATTCTGCCGGCTTTTTCGACTTATATTTTCTGTCGTGAAGTGCCAAAAATTTGATATAAACTACATAGTTCTTCCCTTATTAATCCGCAATTTAAACAGTGAATTGCATTTATTGCTAAATTTACCTTAATTTAGAACTTTAAGTTTTGAAACCTGATATATATATATATATATATATATATATATATATATATGTACGTATGTATTAATTATTACCCCCAAAATATCTATCTAAAATACTCCTTTTTTTCTCTTCTCATTTTTAATACTAAATTTCACAGTTTTAAAGTGTCAGATATAGGAGTGTATTCTCACACTTAAATTCTTTTCCTCCGTCTCTAAAGCTTGCATAATTGCTAATTATCTGTCCACTAGCCAAATTTTCAGCTGTCCCAGGCGAATAGTCTAGCTCGTACAATAATTAAATTGCTGCCTGTGAAGTTTTCAACTTACATGTTAAAGTTTCACTCTTCAAACCGAAAAAGGATGATATATAAAGGTGATATATATAGGGTAATATAAAAAGGGTGATAACATGTAGTGTCTTGGGAAGAAAATCGATTGATCTCTCGCTCTGAGGTGAATTATCACTAAACGAATTTTCTTATGGCTCTCAATACATAGCTTTTGTCCTGTATAGACGATCAGTTGCCCTCTGCATTTTTCCTCAATGAAATTTAAAAGTTCAAGTTGTAAAACATTGAACTTCATCTTCTTTAATTGCTGCACAACATTTAGATTAGAAATTCTTACAACCCAGTAAACCCGGACAATTAAAAAAATAGGGAATAAAAATCAGTGTCATCGGTGATAGGTATTTTCGCTGATTACCTACATATACAGATATATATATATATATATATATATATATATATATATATATATATATATATATATATATATATATATATATGTGTGTGTGTGTGTGTGTGTGTGTGTGTGTGTAGGTACGTATGTATGTATGTATATGTAATGTCAGAACATATGCGCAATCAATTCTTAAATTAAAAATTCATTTATTTCTTTTAATTGATACAACAAAGATTATTTTAGATTAAGAGTGAACGTGAGAGTGCAATATTTTTGCATTGGCTTTGGTTTATATTTTGCATGTATATTTCAATGTAAGTCAACTGCAGTCTCATCAATCGGATATTTTAAAGCAGGTACCTGACTGTTGCAAGTAAATTATGTTTGTGGTCACAATGTCTTTCAAGATCTCAATCAATACCTCTGGGGGTGGCAGGTCAAGCCTATAGGTATTCTGCTTGGTCACTGCTTCAAAATTACGAGGACCCACTTGAGCAGAGTTGTTCTTTCACCCTGGTGGTGCTCATTAAAACGAAAGCTGCATCCTTTTGCCTTAATACGAGTAGCGTATGGCTCAATCGTGCTTAGTTTGTCCAAGTGGCATCAGAAACAACAACAACAAAGTAGATATCATTAGAACAGAGCACGAGTACGATGCCAACGTTTCAATTTTAAAATATCCACGTTATTTTGCAGCTTTTCTTGCAAATGACAAGAAGCCATATTGGATTTTAGTGGAAGAAAATAAACGAGAAAAAGAAAAACTTTAAAAAAGAAAACTTTAAGAAGATAATAAACGAGATTACCCACCATTTGCTGTGTATGTGTAGTTTATGCTATCCACTGATGTTCCTTAATGGATTAAATTTGCAAACCCCATATGTATATATGCATAGAATGAGAGAGAACGAAAATATATCTTAAACAACAGAACAAAAAGATGAAGAAGTGCTGTAAATAAGGTGTAAGAAATCTTGCACACTAACTAATAGAACTAGGTAAATGTTCAAGTACTTACAAAATATGTAACAAAACAAATCTCAAACATACATCCCCTCATCATAAACAACAGAACATAAAGTAACGAAAATGGCGCTTGTTGCTTTCCGTAAGAACGATGAGTTAATAAAACTTATTATTATCAAGAAGATTGTTGTCCATTTGCCTTAACTCTGCACCACGACCATAACACACACACACACACACATACACACACATATATTATATATATATATATATATATATATGCATAGAATGAGAGAGAACGAAAATATATCTTAAACAACAGAACAAAAAGATGAAGAAGAACTGCAAATAAAGTGTAAGAAATGTTGCTCTACAACTAATAGAACTATGGAAAGATTCGAGTACTTACAAAATATATAACAAAGAAAGCTCAAACATATATATCCTCACCATAAACAACATAATATAAAATAACGAAGAGCAGTATAACGAAATAAGAGAAAACACATATAGAATTAGCAAATCTAGGGTATACCAATTCTGCTTGGTTCATTAGAGATGAATACATACACATATATGTATGTATGCATATATAGGCATAGTTTATATATGTGTGTGTATGTATGAAAAATATATTTTATTAAATACTTTAACTTTCTTAGCTGTCAAGATATCTATCTACATAGAGTACGATTCATCAGTAATATTTCCTTAAAACACCCTTATTCTAGGTATGGGTGAAAGAGGAATCGAAATTAAGTGTCAAATATTTTTTCGATTGTTGCTTTTGTGGAAGTAAGAGAGCACTTAATATGAAATAAAATTTCTATATGATTAGCTTGAGTTCACAAAGGATTAAAGGTTCTCTAATTTATGACTTTTACACACTGAAAAATTAAAATTAAATTAAAAATAAAGTCTTATTAAAAATTAAATCTTAAAAGATATTAAAAACAAAATCTTAAAAAATAATAATTAAATCTTTAAAAAAATTAAAAATTAAATATTTAAAAAAATTAAAAAGAAAATCTTTAAAAAAATTAAAAACAAAGTCTTAAACTTAAAAATAGTCTTTAAAAAATTTAAAATAAAATCTTTAAAAAAATTAAAAATAAAATTAAAAAAAATTTTTTTAATGAAATCTGTAAAAGAATTTAAAATAAAATCTTTTAAAAAATTTAAAATAAAATCTTTTAAAAAATTAAAAATAAAATGAAAAAAAATTAAAAATAAAATCTTAAAAAAATTTAAATCTAAAAAAATTAAAATAAAAATATTTTTAAAAATTAAAAATAAAATATTTAAAAAAATTAAAAATAAAATATTTTAAAAAATTAAAAATAAAATCTTTTAAAAAATTATTATTTTTATGAAATCTTTTCTCTCTTAATTCTAATGGAATATAAAATCACTAATCCCATTTTATCTAAAAACCAATCGAGAGATGAAAGCCAATACTTTTAAAAGAAAATACTGTTGTATAGTAAGGCTAAGAATTCACTATTGATTATTGCTTATCAAAATGCATAAATGGATTCCATTCTATGGAAATTGCAGGGGTTTTTTCTAATTTTTAGTTCATTGCTCCGGAACTGCTTTTAAATTCTGTCTCAACAGGCTAGAAAATTTCGCTTCCTTCTCACGTAAATGCATCTATATTAAGACAGTAATGCATTGTGCCACTACACGCGCCGCACGTAATATAAATATCAAAACATCATGATATTAATCTTCATTCTATAAAGAAAATGGCCAGGGGCTGGAATTCCCCTTCCCTTTTTTTTTAGTCCACAAAATAAATCTGTTGCTTTGCTTCCCTATGTCCCTAACACAGGTAATCCTATTATAAAATGCTTTTCAATTAATAACACTCAAGCCGTTTTTATGCCCCAGTTTTTTCTACATAATAAAACAAAAGTAACGCATCTGTGAGAGCCAAAGCAAATTAATATGATAATAAATCTTTCATCCAGAGGAGTTAATTAAATGATATGAAGAATTAACGTGTCTGTAGAGCTTTTATTATTAATTTTTTTTCGGTGCCTCTGAACAAAAAAAAAACCCTAGTACCGTATATCCATCAACTTAAGATGCATCAGATGTCGTAATTGCTAGCCCTTTAAAACACTCCTTCAGTTTAGACAGAGGGAAGCATGCAGATACAGAGTATATTTTACATCATCATGGGTGGATCTGACTTGTGCGCTGAAAATTTCCTTCTTCAAAGTAAGAAATAACACCGTATTATTTAAGTTGTTATCGAAGATGTTTATGCAATTTTTCTAGAAATAAGTATAAAAAATACACAGGGAAAAATACAATAATAGAAGATTGCTTATTTTTATTCATTTTTGTATCTGAAGAGTTTTGTTCTATGTATGATAAAAAGAAAAATATTCCAATGAAATTAAACTTTATTCCACTCGAAGATGTTTATGCAATTTTTCTAGAAACAAGTAAAATACCGAGGGTAAAATACAATAACAGAAGATTGCCTTTTTTATTCATTTTTGTATCCAAAGAGTTTTATTGTATGTATGAAAAAAAGAAAAATATTCCAATGAAATTAAACTTTATTCCACTCGAAGATGTTTATGCAATTTTCTAGAAACAAGTATAAAAAAATACCGAGGGTAAAATACAATAATAGAAGATTGCCTTTTTTTATTCATTTTTGTATCTGAAGAGTTTTATTGTTTGTATGAAAAAAAGAAAAATATTCCAATGAAATTAACCTTTATTCCTCTCGAAAATGTTTATGCAATTTTTCTAGAAACAAGTATAAAAAAATACCCAGGGTAAAATACAATAACAGAAGATTGCCTTTTTTTTAATTCATTTTGTGTCTGAAGAGTTTTATTGTATGTATGAAAAAAAGAAAAATATTCCAATGAGATTAAACTTTATTCCACTCGAAGATGTTTATGCAATTTTTCTAGAAACATGTATAAAAAAATACCCAAGGTAAAATACAATGACAGAAGATTGCCTTTTTTTAAATTCATTTTGTGTCTGAAGAGTTTTATTGTATGAATGAAAAAAAGAAAAATATTCCAATGAAATTAAATTTTAAGCCACTCGAAGATGTTTATGCAATTTTCCTAGAAAAAAGTGTAAAAAAATACCGAAGGAAAAATACAATAATAGAAGATTGAATTTTTTTATTCATTTTTGTATCTGAAGAGTTTTGTTCTGTGTATGAAAAAAAGAAAAATATTCCAATGAAATTAAACCTTATTCCACACGAAGATGTTTATGCAATTTTTTTAGAAACAACTATAAAAAAATACCCAGGGAAAAATACAATAATAAAAGATTGCCTTTTTAAATTCATTTTTGTATATGAAGAGTTTTATTGTATGTATGAAAAAAAGAAAAATATTCCAGTGAAATTAAACTTTATTCCACTCGAAGATGTTTATGCAATTTTTCTAGAAACGTATAAAAAATACCCAGGGAAAAATACAACAATAAAAGATTGCCTTTTTTTATTCATTTTTGAATCTGAAGAGTTTTGTTCTATGTATGAAAAAAAGAAAAATATTCCAATGAAATTAAACCTTATTCCACACGATGATGTTTACGCAATTTTTCTAGAAACAAGTATAAAAAAAATGTCGAGGTAAAATACAATAATAGAAGATTGCCTTTTTTTCTATTTATTTTTGCATCTGAAGAGTTTTATTGTATGCATGAAAAAAAAGAAAAATATTCCAATGAAATTAAACTTTATTCCACTCGAAGATGTTTATGCAATTTTTCTAGAAACAAGTATAAAAAAAATACCGAGGGAAAAATACAATAATAGAAAATTGCCTTTTTTAATTCATTTTTGTATCTGAAGAGTTTTATTGTATGTATGAAAAAAAGAAAAATATTCCAATGAAATTAAACTTTATTCCACTCGAAGATGTTTATGCAATTTTTCTAGAAACAAGTATAAAAAAATACCGAGGGTAAAATACAATAATAGAAGATTGCCTTTTTTTATTTATTTTTTCATCTGAAGAGTTTTATTGTGAATAGGAAAAAAAAATATTCCAATGAAATTAAACTTTATTCCACTCGAAGATGTTTATGCAATTTTTCTAGAAACAAGTATAAAAAATACCGAGGGTAAAATACAATAATAGAAGATTGCCTTTTTTTATTCATTTTTGAATCTGAAGAGTTTTATTGTATGTATGAAAAAAAGAAAACATTCCATTGAAATTAAACTTTATTCCACTCATACCCATTCTATGTATTTTCAGCAATTTACATCAAACATTTATATAGCAGTAAGTCCTGTCTGACTTGCTTTTATGTTGCAAGAAATTAATTATAATGTCCCTATAAAGATAATTAATATGTAACATATATATGAAAGATGGCAAAAACTAAATCCGCCGGCCATAATAGAATTGTGTAACCCCTATTATTTTTACTTGCCCCGGCTACTGGACAAAGAGATGCCTAGACAACTAGACTATTGAATTAATATATAGTCGGGCCACATTGAAGAGAACGGCACACAGGTCGGAGTCAAACTTAAATTTTACTTTAGTCAAGAGAACGACAAGTGTTTCACAGTCAAAGGCAGAAATAGAAAGAACATCGAAACATGTGCTGGAACAGGTTTGGACCTCAGCGCACGACGGAGATGAAATTTTCCCAGAGAAAGTAACTCAGTCGGCGTTAATAAGAAGAAAAGGGAGCTTAGATCATTGAAAATTGAACCGGGGACACCTGAAAAATACGGAGAGTGCGCAGAAAATTTGCATTTGTTGCAGTGAAAGCTTTGGGAAATGGGTTGAAAGAATTTTAAGTCGAGGACACTCTATTAATTAAGACATTTTTTTTTTATCTGGAAAATCAGATTTGAAGGAAAAAGAATGGGGTAAAGAAGAATTTTTATGAAATATTAAAGTGTAATAATTTTGGTATGTTACATGTATGTACCATTATGTATATACATGTATACTTCTCATTCCGTTCTGCAATAAACTAGATAAATTCAAGCACCACCAAAAATTATCTTTTTCTTACTTATTGTTTTTCACTTAATGGTTGTTGCTTGTTTGATTGATTTGTATACAAATAGAGTTAATGTAAAACGGTATTTATACAATTACTATTATAATATAAAATAAACGTTTAAAAAAACTCCACGAATGAAAAAAAATCAAAATAAACAAGACATTTACGATAAAAATAAGTAATAATTAAAATAAAAATTGAATATAAGTAATATAAATAAAAAATAATAAATAAAAATACTGTATACGAAGTATAAGATTCATAAACAGATACAATCTACTAAAAGAGGTATAAAAAGCATTCATACAGTAAGAAACATACTGTATTTTGGGAAATAAATTTTCAATTCAACACCTTGTACGGTATCCATTAAGTTTTCGAAACCCCTTTATTTTTATTAGCAACCTGAGCGTTGAGATTTTTCTATAGTGTCTTCTTAAATGATTAATGAATAAGTTCAGGCAAGTGAAAAATAAATTTAAAAAAATATATTTCATAAACCACTTAGAGTCAAGTGTTGAAATTTATGTGCTTCAGATCTTTATCATTGATGAAGACATAATACTCATTCGAACTCATTTTTGTCGAAGTATAACACATATTTTACAATGTCATTATATACATGAGGACTCACAATACCATAATGATTAAATTACCAATCTCCGATTCATTAAAAAAGCAAATAAACCAGTAAGTCCCTATTTCCTGGTTCCTCTCTGTTTGTTTGTAGTCAATTTCTTTGATGCATCATTTTGTTTTGTCTATTCCACACCATTCTTTTGATGTCTCATCGAAAAATATTAAATTTTCTTTCATCTGGAAAAATAATGTTTTTCCATTTCGAAACATCTTCTTTCCTCAACATATTCCTTAGTGAATTATAATCGTAACTATATGCTGTTTTTGGTCGAAAGGAATTATCACCTCCATACAGTACTGTGAAAGCAGCTATGTTTGTATACTTTCCGCATTGTGATTACAAATATTATTGTTCATCTGATTCTCAATTCTTCTGCAAGCTCAGTTTAACTTAAGAACTATATTTATTTTGAAAAGTTCAAAAAATCGTGTATTAAGATATAACAGAGCAGATCGCTATTTAGCTTAAGCATTGTTTCTGAAACCAATCAACATTTCTATAATGGACCGCACAGTGGATTTTGGCCTACTGATAATAGAAGAAAATTCATGTTATTCTATGTTTACTTTTCCGATAGCATTTAAACTGAGACCAACATATTCTATATACAATTCACAAGATCAGTTTCATCAGCAATCATACAGTTCCTAAGCAACCTAATCACAAAACACTAGATATTCACCTTTCTTTAAGCATACTAATATTTTTTCCTGCTCCCAAACCACATCGATTGGTTAATTTCCTTATAATTAGAAATTTTACTGATTTTTTACCATCTTCAGAAAAGAGTAGAGCATGAATTTAAAAAATCAATAGTATTTAAAAGATAAAAACTATATTCTACCGAGAAACTATACCAGCATGAATGCGTTATACACTCACCGTATGTATATATGTATATATGTGTGTGTATATACCACGTCATCAGTAAAGACATATAGTAGTATCGAATTTGTACATAAGTTATTTCTAATCAACATTCCTATAATGGACTGCACAGTGGATATTGGTCTACTTAGATGAAAATTCATGTTATTCCATGTTTACTTTTCCGACAACATTTAAACTAAGACCAAGATATTCTATATAAAATTCACAAGATCAGTCTTATCAGCAATCATACAATTCCTAAGAAACCTAATCACAAAATACTAGGAATTCACCTTCCTTTAAGCATACGAATATTTTTTCATGCTCCCAAACCACCTCGATTCGTTAATTCCCTTATAACAAGAAATTTTACTGATTTTTTTACCATTTTCAGAAGAGAGTTGAGCATGAATTAAAAACATCAATAGTATTTCCACAATAAAAACTATATTCTACCTAGAAAATATGTCAGCATGAATGTTTTATACACTCACTGTATGTATATATGTATATATATGTGTGTATACACAACGTCATCAGTAAAGACATACAGTTGTATCAAATTTGTACATAAGTTGTTTCTAATCAACATTTCTATAATGGACTGCATAGAGTCCGTCAGAGGGGATATTGGTCTACTGATAATAGATGAAAATTCATGTTTTACCATGTTTGCTTTTAGTATCGTATTTAAATTGTGACCAACATATTCTATATACAAATCACAAGATCAGTTTCATCAGCAATCATACAATCTCTTAACAACCTAGTCACAAAATACTAGAAATTCCAATTCCTTTAAACATACGAATATTTTTTCATGCTCCCAAACCACCTCGATTGGTTAATTCCCTTATAATTAGAAATTTTACTGATTTTTTTACCATCTTCAGAAAAGAGTAAAACAGGAATTAAAAAAATCAATATTTTCATGATAAAAACTATAGGCTACCGAGAAAATATGTCAGCATGAATACTTTATACACTCACTGTATATCTATATATGTGTATGTGTATACACAACGTCATCAGTAAAAACATACAGTTGTATCAAATTTGTACATAAGTTGTTTCTAATCAACATTTCTATAATTAACTGCACAGTGGATATTGGTCGACTGATAATAGATGAAAATTCATGTATTTCCATGTTTGCTTTTCCGATCGTATTTAAACTGAGACCAACATATTCTATTTACAAATCACAAGATCAGCAATTATACAATCTCTAAGCAACCGAATCACAAAATACTAGAAATTCCCTTACCTTTAAGCAAACGAATATTTTTTAATTTTACTGATTTTTGACATCTTCAGAAAAGAGTAGAGCATGGATTTAGATTAAAAAATTAATAGTTTTTTAAAGAAAAAACTATATTCTACCGAGAAACTATGTCAAAATGAATGCTTTATACAATCACTGTATGTATATATGTATATGTGTGAGTATACACAACGCCAACAGTAAAGACATACAGTTGTATCAGATTTTACTATAAGAAATATAATTTCAGTAAAACCTACCAGTGCTTTAAATTAAACCGAACACCTACTGAGAAGCAAGTAGGTTTCGATAATTAAAAATATCTATTTATCAGTGTCAAAATAAATTGACTAATGACATTTTGTTTCTGGAATCATTAGCTTCGTACGAGTTTACCGGCTAATCACTGCGGAATGCTGCGGTTAAAGATGAAATATTACTCAGGGCTTTTTGTTTCACGGAACAAAAAACCAATCCATCTTCTTCACACCGAAGAACCAATGAAATGAACAATATTAACATACAGTGAAATTATTAATTGTGAATATTTTCTGTTCTTTCATTACTGACAGAAAACGAAGATTAATTTCTGGGTAAGTTTCAAGCAAGTATTTGCATTGATTAAGCTTACTTTATTTTATATACTTGTGCTAAATGTAAAAGGAATCGCTATTATATTTTACTCTTTTTTTTAAGCAAGTGCAGATTTAGGTGTAAAATTTCAGATATCTGCTTTAATCTTATACAATCG
>CM063505.1:141782050-141799550 GCA_032207245.1 Pardosa pseudoannulata
GCTGCATAAAACCGACTAGAAATCTAAAAAGCAATTTCTTGACCCCTTTTTTTAAGGGACCTCCATATTGGTAGGTAAACTTTACTCACTCTTAAGTGGCAGCATACAAACGACAACCAGATAACCAATCCTTACACGAGATTTAAATCCATATCCTCCAACTTAGTGGACTCACTATGCAGTCCAGGTGGATTAGGAAATATAAAATTTTTGATTATTTTTTTTAATTTCTATAAGCCCTCCGTTACATTTTATTTATCTGTAATACATTAACTTGAAATAAATACTAGACATATATTCTTGAGATGTCAACGTCCCTATTGATTATAAAACATGCAAAAATAATACTTTATATATGTTAGATTCCTTTTAAGTTCAAACTGAAAATGAATGGGAAAAAAAGCTTTTATAATTTTCTACCACCGTAGAATTGGGTAAATTATGTTCTGAATGGTACTATCAACTTTTATCTCAATCTATCGGTATAGTAGTTAGCACATCCGCATGTTATGGTTTAGGGTGGGGGTTAAAATCATGTGTAAGGTTTGGTTTTCGCTTAATATTGTCCTTTCATAGGGTATGATGCTTATCACAAATAGGCTGATACCCTTAATAAAGTATCGATAAATCCGCGGAAATGTATGAGGGATGTTTAAAGACAATCTTCACACGTAACAGGAAAAATATTAATGTTTATAAATCTTAATCAAAGAAACGTTTATATATATATATATATGTGTGTGTGTGTGTGTGTGTGTGTGTGTGTTCGACGAAATTATTTATTTAT
This sequence comes from Pardosa pseudoannulata, assembly GCA_032207245.1. Lineage (NCBI taxonomy): Eukaryota > Metazoa > Arthropoda > Arachnida > Araneae > Lycosidae > Pardosa > Pardosa pseudoannulata. The sequence continues at coordinate 141,782,838 of CM063505.1, forward strand.
TCAAGATATTCCTTGTTTACATAATACAAAATCACAAAGAGTTAGAAATTTATTATAAATATTTATCTTTTAAATTTATGATTAAATTATATCTCCAAAAAAGTCCAAGATATATATGCACCATAAAATTGAATATATAAGATCGATCAAACTGTCTGCAATAATAACATTCGTATAAAAAATGATTTATTAGATCTCAAACAGTATTGTTTTACTGTATACACACGCACTTGCACATATATATATATATATCAGACACACATACATATATATATATATATATACATATATATCTATACATACATACATACATATATATATATATACATATATATCTATACATACATACATACATATATATATATATGTGTGTGTGTGTGTGTGTGTGTGTGTAAGGATGTTTTTTGACTCATCCCAAAAATAAGTTCTGGACGATTATTGCCGCCTTGCTGTATTGCTGAGTGGTATAGAAGAACAACTGAAAACAAAGACAATGGAATCTCAAAACTATCGTAGTTTATTCATAATTTCAATGAAGGACAATATCTATGTAAATGCTAAACTCAACTGCAGAACACTTCTTTTGTAGTTGTCAGTGACAGAAAATACAAATACAAGTCACCGGGATAACGTAACTTAAGCATCATAACTCTATTTTTAGCTATGCAAATGAAAGGAATCTACTAGGAAACATTCTAGAACATTCGATAGGATTGCTAGAAAAGAATTACTGAAAAAAAAAAGAATGGAACTGAAAGTGATAAAAATATCCTTACACACACACACACACACACACACACACACACACACACACACACACACACATATATATATATATATATATATATATATATGCATTTATACACACATATATATGTATGCATCTATACAAATATATATACAAGCATACAAACAAAAATTTATATAAATATTTATATATATATATATATATATATTATATAAATATTTATATATATATATATATATATATATATGTGTGTGTGTGTGTGTGTGTGTGTGTGTATGTGTGTGTATGTGTGAATGTATGCATGTGAGTACGCATAAAACAGGTAAGTAAATCACTTACCATAAATCATTCTATTATCTTGGCCAATAACTTTTATTTTTTTCTCTTTAAAACTAAAAGAAACGAGCAAAAGTTATCATTTGGTCTGTAAACCTTCGCCACTAATCCCAAAATCCATTTTTCAGTCGCTCTTTTGATTAATTACAACAGAATGATTTCTACACGTATGAAGAAAAAAAAGAGCACATCTTCCTCATCTGTTCCCCCCCTATCCTTTTTTCGGGTATTAGTCTTTCTAAAGCCTTCTGCGTGCGGTAATAAAAAAGCTCGGCCAAGAAAATAATGACCTTCCGCGGCCGGCATCATGAGGACCTCCCTTCAGTGAATCGCTTCCGATCGGTCAGCCTTCCGTGGTTATTAATCAAATAACTTGGCAGTTTTTCAGGATTTTTTTTCACGCTTTGCAGAGAAAAGATCTCAAGAAAGTTTGACGTGAGGCCTGGACAATAGCAAGATCTCTTTTGACGTGCGTACTCTAAACAGCGTTTAAATGGGGCAGATTTTACACTTAGTAAGAGAATGAAGAATTACTATCTGTATCTCTCAAAGCAACGACTTTATTTCTCTTGTTTATGTCTTGTATTTGGTGATTGCATAAATAAGTTCAGAACTCAATTTAAAATGTTTTGTTATCAAAACAAATTGCTGTCGTAATGGCTATCCAATATTCTTTGTACGACTTAATTCTTTGACAAAGGGCAAATGAAACGGATTGGTGTCAAACAACAAATTAGTAGAGGAATAGTTTGATTGATTTGATGGTAATATTCTGGAATACTCATATATACACATATGTTAAGACAGGTGACTCTAATCTTGAACAATGGCAAGATCTATTTTGACAAGCGTACTCTAAATAGCGTTTAAATCGGGCACATTTTACACTTAGTAAGAGAATGAAGAATTACTATCTGAATCTCTCAAAGCAACGACTTTATTTCTCTTGTTTATGTCTTGTATTTAAGTGATTGCTTAAATAAGTTCAGAACACAATTTAAAATGTTTCGTCATTAAAACTGATACAAATTGATGTCGTAATAGTTATCCAATATACTTTGTACGTACTGAAAAAGGGCAAATGCAACGGATTGGTGTCAAACATTAAATTAGTAGAGGAATAGTTTGATTGATTTGATGGTAATATCTTGGAATACTCATATATATGTATATGTTAAGGCAGGTGATGCTAATCTTGAACAATGGCAAGATCTATTTTGACATGCGAACTCTAAACAGCGTTTAAATCGATCAGATCTTAAACTCACTAAGAGAATGAAGAATTACTATCTGAATCTCTCAAAGCAACGACTTTATTTCTCTTATTTATGTCTTGTATTTGGGGATTGCATAAATAAGTTCAGGACACAATTTAAAAGGCTTGATTATCAAAACTGATACAAATTGCTGTCGAAACGGTTATCCAATATTCATTGAACGTACTGACAAAGGGCAAATGAAAGATTTTGCTGTCAAACAACAAATTAGTAGAGGAATAGTTGGATTAATTTGAGGGTAATATCCTGTTATACTCATATATACGTATATGTAGGGACAAGTGACCTGACGCTTGAACAATGGTAAGATCTATTTTGACATGCGTACAAAAAACTGCGTTTAAATCGGGCAGATTTTACACTTAGTAAGAGAATGAAGGATTACTATCTGAATCTCTCAAAGCCATGACTTTATTTCTCTTGTTTATGTTTTGTATTTGAGTGATTGAATAAATAAGTTCAGGACACAATTTAAAATGTTTCGTTGTCAAAACTAATGCAAATTGCTGTCGTAATGGTTATTCAATATTCATTGTACTTTCTGAAAAAGGGCAAATGAAATTCTTGGGTGTCAAACAACAAATTAGTAGAGGAGTAGTTTGATTGATTTGATGGTAATTTCCTGGAATACTCATAAATACGTATATGTAAAGACTGGTGATGTAAAACTTGAACAATGGCAAGAGCTATTTTGACATGCGTACTCTCAATAACGTTTAAATCGGGCAGATTTTACACTTAGCTAGATAATGAAGAATTACTTTTTGGATCTGTCAAAGAAATTGCTTTTTTATTTATGTCTTGTAATTGGTGATTACATAAGTATATTCTGAACACAATTTTGAAAGTTTTGTTTTTAATACTAATATAAATTGATTATTGATACTTATATAAAATTCTATGCAAGTACGGGCAGAGGTAAAAAATAACGTTTTGGATCAAACAACAATTTAGCTGAGGAATTAGTGTGATTGTTTTGATGGTGTTATCCTGGAATACTAATTTATACGTACCTGTTAAGACGGGTGACATGAGGTGTGGACATTAACAAGACCTCTTTTGACATGCATACTCTGAATAACGTTTAGATCAGCCATATTTTACATTCAGCAAGAGAAAGAAGAATTACTATCTGGATCCTTAAAAGAAATGACCTATTTTTGTTTATTTGTTTATACTGAGTAATAGGTTGCTGCACAAGTAAATTCTAAACACAATTTTAAAAGTTTCATTTTCAACACTAATATAAACTGCTGCCGTAACAGTTTTATAAAATTCGATGGAAGTACTAACAAATGAAAAATAAAACACTTTATGTCATACAAGGTAAGAGAGGAATTTTTTTTTGACTGATTTGATGGTAATGTTATAGAATACTCATATATTCGTGTATGTCAAGATTATTGGTGAGAGATCTAGACAAATGTAAGATCCCTTTTGGAATTTGTACTGTGTCATCCATGTCATATATTATTTGGTTTCGTGGCAGTGACCTTTCAATTCGCAGAATAATCATCTATGCTGATGTTTTTTTAAGTTTGATATGAGATCTTTTGATGTACGTTCTGTAAAAAGAATGTATAATAACTATATAAATTCAGTCTAAACACAATTTTTAAAATTTCTTCTGTTAAATGATTAATATATTGTTGCTTAAAAATATATGTTTTGAAGAAAGGGTTAAAATTAGCATCCTTGACTTTCAAAATTTTTATTAATAAATAATTATTGTGTCTAGAATTTCAGAGAATTTTATTCAATCTTTGAAATTTCAGTAGTGTTCAATTCTGAGCCATTTTCTGAAAACAAAAGATATATATTTCGTGTAATATATTATATATTAGTAAAACTAAATCATTGGAAACTATAATAAAAAAAACATAGTTTCCTTGACAACATTTAGAGACTTGCAGTTGTAATATGGCTTTTCAGAAAGAGCATTCGGACATAAATGATTTAAATTCTAAAATATTTTATCTATTATAACAGATTCTCAGAATTTTCACTTAATGTTTGCAAAATTTGTTTTCATAACTTTTTTATCGGTATTAAAATGTTTCATTTTTAATATTTGGATATTTTAAGAATAGAAGGTCTATTTATATGACATTTGTTTTAAACAGCATGGCAGCTTTTGACAACCAATCTGTTAAGCCCGTTAGAATAGAGAGAAATATCTATATAGATTGATACTACTAAGTTTATTAATATTATTTATAACATATTTATACATTAAATATTTTCTGTAATTTATTTATAAGATAAGAATATAAAACTGGTTATGTGTTATGACCTATATGTAGTGTACTAAGAGCCTAAATTTTAATTGTCATAGCTTACGTTTAAAACGTTTACAGAAGATCTAACCACTGAGTTCTTCCTTTTCAAAGCAATTAAATAATTAAATTTTAAAGATAAAGAGAAAGACCTTCCATAGAATTATCGATGATTAAAATGATAAGTAAATCCACTATCTGCAGTTTTCCATTATAAACTAACCCTACAATAAAGGCTATACTAGTTCACATCGTGTTTCATACTAAATAATAAAGCCTCTTCAAACTTTATCTGACGTAATTCTTGAAATACATGTTAAAATATTCGATAATTTAAATGTTAATAAAAAATCTACTGCAAGCGTGTCTACAACTGCACAATTAATTGGTTATGGGTTTGGCTGAAAATATACGAACCCTCATTCTCACCTGCTGTAAAATTGTTGAAGTAGAGATGCTATTCTATAAAAATGATTTAAAGTGGGTTTGGACGTGACAAATTGGTAAAATTAAATGAGATGATTGGTTCTAGTATACTGCTGTATACTGTTACTGGAGAATGAGCGAAGCGAGGTCCAATTGCTTGACTTAAAGCTTCCGAGAGAATAAAATGATTTTAATGCTTGATATTTAAACAGAGGAATTTGACTTCAGTTCCATAAACTAGAATCTTAGTTACTGGACAAACGTATAGTATCTACTAAGAAAATGGAAACGATTTGTTCCCTTGCTTTTGAATTAATTAATCAGTGTTTTAGATATTTCGAGAATATTAGTTAACGAAATTATAAGTCACAACTTTAATTAATACTGATAATTTTATATAATACTTATAAATGCTTAAATATAAAATTGATATTTTGCGGATTTATTAATCAATAATTAAATAAAATTCAATAAATAAAGTATTTATTAAATAAATAATTAAACAATTAGTGAAAATTGATTAATAATTTATTTATGTCACATTATATGGGGGATATCCATTAATTGTGAACGAAATCATACTTATTGTCTTAAATGTTAATATTACAATATGGATTTATAAATAAAAAACTAAATGTTTCAAAACAAATTCCTCTTTCTGTTGCCTTCTAGAAAAAGCTTAGATACAATACTTTTACTTATAAAATTAATAGAACGAAAGTAATAATTTATAACAGATGTTAAATGCCAAAAAGAGTTAATCTAAAACATAATGAAAGTCACTTAAATATTGCTCACATAAAGAAAATAATTAAACGTGTGACCATAATTAATACTTTTAATTCATAAATGGTAAAACAAATTCTTATCTAATAATGAAGATTACCTTAAAGTAGTTCTTTGAGCAAAAATGAAACTTCCTTAGAAGTTTTTTGACATTAATTTTCCTTTAAAAGTTAAATAAGTGTTTCAATGAAATCCGTAATGTTGTAAAAGTTGTGTAGTTGAATAGTTTTTAGTTTCACACTCTTGAGGTCATGTTAAGATTGAGCACAAGTAATAAGTACAAGAAACGTCGTTATTCCTTATATAATATCATTAGTTTAAAACTTATAGTGTTACTTCAATTGAACCTTACAATTTTCTTTCTAATTTTTATCTGAAGCTCTTAAATGTGCTAAAGCATTTTATGATAATTTTAAAAGCCTTTCCTCTTATCTTATACTTGTTCTTTTCTTTCTTTTCCCTTACTTCTTTCTTAATCATTGTTAAATAATTCGTCTTCTCATGACGTACGATGGCTAAAAGTTAAGGTACGCCGATCTTAATAGAAGGTTCTGATAGGTTATTTGCTATTAGGAGATCAAACTCCTGATAATGTTCAAAGTGTAAAATAGAACATACATCAATTTAATGTTTAATACTCAGAGATAACTTATTTTGATTTTAGTATCCTCGTTAAGTTTGAATCCTTTTTACTCCATGATTTATTTTGCAGATCATTTGTTTATTTAGACGGATAAATACCTATAGTAGGAATTGATTGGGTTTTTTTATGATGTTCAGGGGTTATCAATCAGTTTTAAGGCTGCAACAAATGGCTCTTACATTAAATAGAGATAAAACTTGTATCTGTTTCAACACCAACGCTTGAAGGTATCTCAGAATAGTTTCAAAGAAAAAGTAAGTGTTTTAGAGGTTAAATTTCTTAAGAAAATACCAAAGTTGTCCAATTTAGGTTAGCTCTGTCCTGCTGAGTAATAAAGGAGTATTAAGCTTATCCTGAAAGAATGAATCTCGAAATAAACCTAAAATAACTCATTCATTCAAACACTTGCATTGGTATTTAGTTTATATATCTTGCTACAACTTATATTTTACTATTTTACTATATTACTTTAATGCTGTTCAATCTCTAATAAATCCAAAGCAATTAAAAAATACTAACAGTTCAATTGGAATTTAATTTATTACATTTTATTGAAGTTAATTTTTTTAACTAAGCAGTTTAATTGATTCCCTCTAAGAAATTTAATCTTGCTAAGTCATTAATTTTTTAATATAAAGTAATAAAAATCCTTTATAAAGATTCTGATAAAATAAAAAAAATTAGGAGTAAATGAAATAACTATGTGACATAAATAAATGCAAGATATGATTTTTATCCTTACAAAGTGTAATCAATTTGCGTTATAATTACATCACTTAAATTTTTTAATTATGATTAAAAATTTTTAAAAATTCATTATAAAGCTTATTATAAAATAAAAATTAGGAGTAAATGACATAAGTTATATAAATTAATGTAAGGCATCATTTTCATCTTTAAAAAGTGTAATCAGTTCACTTATCAGTTCATTCAATCACACCACTTAAATGTTTTTATAATTAAAATAAAAATAACTCATGCTTGAACTATTTCATATAGTTAATAATCATTAAGGACTATTAGTGAGTTTAAATATAAAATTATTATGTTCCTCAAAATATTCTATCCATTCAATTGCAGCCTAAATCTTTTAAAAGTTCTCCTAGAGTACTGTAGATTTTAGCAGGGTTCTAGATTTTCTATAAAACGTACCTAAAGATAATAAGAGGCAATCTAATGCAGTGCGAATGGGAAAAAAATAGTAGAGGCAGGAAGAGGAGAAACTGTTTTCCTTTCCCAATTTTTCTATTGAAAAGAGACTTGATTCTAGAAAGTTTTAATTTGAACTCTAACTGATAATTGGTTCACAAACTTAAAAAGTGATTTGATGCACCTAATTTATTATTAGTGTGATTACTGTATGATTTTATCAGCTCTAGAATTGCTATACTGAAAATGGAACAAAGGTTAAAAAAAGCTATCAAAATAAGAATGAAAAAATATTACGGGTGTGAGGGGAGAGATAATGTCTTCCTTTCCCAATTTTTCTATTGAAAAGAGACTTGACTCTGGAAAGTTTTAATTTGAACTCTAATTGATATTAGTTCACGAACTTAAAAAGTGATTTAATGTACCTAACTTATTATTAGTGTGTTTAAATAAAAAATTATTATAAGTCACAAACAGATAATCTAGCAATCCACAAAAATAATTAAATTACAGCCCCAATTCTTTTAAAATGCTGTCAGATTACTGAATGATTTTCTGAGCTTTATAATTGCTATACTGAAAACGAATCTAAAGTAAAAAAAAAAAAGCTAATAAAATACGAATGAAAAAATAGTACGAATGGGAGGAGGGAGAGAATGTCTTCCCAATTTTTCTATTGAAAAGAGACTTGATTATGTAAAGTTTTGATTGAAACTCTAATTGATATTAGTTCACGAACTTAAAAAGTGATTTAATGTACCTAACTTATTATTAGTGTGTTTAAATAAAAAATTATTATAAGTCACAAACAGATAATCTAGCAATCCACAAAAATAATTAAATTACAGCCCCAATTCTTTTAAAATGCTGTCAGATTACTGAATGATTTTCTGAGCTTTATAATTGCTATACTGAAAACGAATCTAAAGTAAAAAAAAAAAGCTAATAAAATACGAATGAAAAAATAGTACGAATGGGAGGAGGGAGAGAATGTCTTCCCAATTTTTCTATTGAAAAGAGACTTGATTCTAGAAGTTTTAAATTGAACCCTAACTGATAACTGGTTCACGAACTTTAAAAGTGATTTAATGCGCCGAACTTAGTGTGTTTAAATATAAAATTATTATAAGTCACAAATAAATAATCTAGCAATTCTCAAAAATAATTAAATTACATCCCCGATTCTTTTAAAATGGTCTCAGATTACTGTAGAGCTCTAGAATTGCTATATTGAAAACGAACCAAAAGTAAGAAGACACGCTAATAAAATACGAATGCAAAAATATTACGGTTATGTGTGTGGGGGTGGAGAGAATGTCTTCCTTTTTCTTGTTTTCTATTGAAAAGAGACTAAATACTGGAAAATTTTCATTTGAACTCTAACTTATAATTGATTCACGAACTTAAAATGGGATTTAATGATCCTGACTTATTATTAATGTGTTTAAATAATTAGACTTATTATTAATATGTTTTATTGTGTGACTTATTATTATTGTGTTATAATTTTATGTCACAAACAATAACCTAGCAATTCTCAAAAATAATTAAATTACAGCCCTAATCCTTTTAAAATGCTCTCAGATTACTGAATGATTTTATCAGCTCTAGAATTGCTATACTGAAAATGAACCTAAAGTAAAAAGACACGCTAATAAAATACGAAGGAAAAAAATATTAAGGATGAGGGGGAGAGAATGTTTTCCTTTCTATTGAAAAGAGACTTGATACTGGAAAGTGTCAGGTTCTATTTTCTGTCTATTCTTTCCTATGAGTCTAACGCCCGGGATGTCAAAATTTTTGTTGTGATGTTTAGCTTCTTATCAAGATAAGGTTGACAGCAAGCACGCGTGCTTATTGTTGCTGGATTCATAGATCCCCATAACTTAGGAGGTGAATCCTTGAACTGGATTTTTATTGTCGCGCACCAGAATGATCACCAGAGTGAACTGACAAGAAGGTGAGACTTGTGCTGCATCAAAATTTCCTATAAGTAGGTCAGTATTTTTTGTTTGACTATCTCAAATTGAAAATGCAGATAAAAGGACAAAGGAAAGTCAAGAATTTAAACATATGCTTCCATTTATAAGTTATTAGAGACATGCAAAGTATTAACCTTTTGAAAGGCGGCTCTCTAAAGAACTATTTCATCTGCGAGGTACATGCTGTCTCAGCCCCTCTGAAAAGGTTAAGATGTTGTATGAAAGACAATTCACACTTTCTTTATTCAACGTATTGTGTATATCCTAATGCCGAAATTACGGAAGGCTTAATCATACATACAAAAGTATAATTTGATTATTTTTTACAATTTCAAGCAAATATGTAACATTAGGATAACATAACAAAAGAAATATAACGTAAAAATTAATTTGGCTAAAGAAACTTTTTGCCTTATGGTTGGTTAGTGGTTAAAACTAAAACCTGAATGTGCAACATTTATATATACATTTTTTTTTTACAAAATAATGTAGAAAAAGTTATATTACTTGATTTGTGATTCACATTAGTAATCTTTAAGATATTTTACTACTTATGTTATAATAAATTAGGAAATATTTTTATAAGGTTAACCATCTGAGAACAGGGCAACAAAATCTGGAGAGCTACTTATGTTTCCTTTTTTCTATTTTAATTGCGTTTATCTCTTGTATGTATCAAGATACATGTATATATATCCTACTGTCAGTTATTAAAAAATGAGACACTACTTATAAAAAGTAAACTATTTTAAAGATAATGAAGAGCAAAGTAACAACTTAAAGTACTTACTATATGTAGCTATCGATATAAATTAGTGTCAATATTGGTAAGACAAAAGATTTATGTGAGTTTGAAGGAGATATAGTCCTCGGTTCAAGAGAAGGTAGCGAAACATCTCTAGAATGGTGTCTCGTTTAGGATTTTCTTTCCGAATAGTAACTTATGAGGTCTGAAAATTTTAGTTGAAGGAAAGAAAGTCAAGCGATAAAGACAATTCTGGTTTAAAGAAACTGGTGAACAAAAGAGGCAAAAGACGAGATACACTCATAGTTTAGAGCAACAGACAGGGTGCAAAATGAAAAATTACTGCTAAATTCAATGTATTCAATAATTAAAACCATTGATGTACTCAACATACTCCCCACTTGAGTTTTCTAACTAAAACTCAACAAAATGTAAATATAACTAAAATGAAGAAAACTGAAAATATACTAAAAGTTGAAGCATGGTCCAAAACAATACACAAAATTTTAACTTAACAATAGCATAATAAATAAAACGTTAAAAAATTATTAAAAATATCTATTCAAAGTTCAAGTCATTGTTCATAGTACTTGCATTTTAGGTGACTTCTAAGGGATAAGTCTTTGAATAGGTCTGGGTAAATCTCTTGTACATGTTTTTAATTTCACCAATCTTACTCGTCCATCTTTTCCAGGATAAAGTTAGATTATTCTCGCTAAAGTCCAGTGAATCCGTTTTTAATCCTCTCTACCAATCAAGACGACGTCTTCTAATACTTTGATATGGTTAAGTTTTTTTTAGGTATAGATGACCACAAAAAACCTAAATACTCAATTCGAAATCTTTCTTTTATCGTTTCTCTTATTCTTTGAACATATTTATAACGTTTATTGATATTAGTTTCGTGAATTTTGTCCAGATCGATTACATCATTGGTAGGAAGATCTTGAAGAAAGGATGAAGTGTTAATTAGTGTATTATTTTGTATAAAAATTTTGTTAATATCATTTATTAACTGACCATAACTATAAAATTCTGGCTACAGTTACTTCAAAATCAGAAACTTGCTGAAATCTAAAAGCATATTCTATTCATAATTAGCCTAATTTATAAGATACCATTTTGCAATAATTCATTACGAAAATAAACGCTTTAGGTATTTTAGTATTTTGCCATTAGTGTTAGAAACCCAGTGGCGTAGGGTAATGGCTTTGCGCTCCCATGAGACTGGTTTGAGTTTCGATTCCCGGAATGGGTAAGGTTAAATTAGTTTTTCACCCCTTCAGTAGGTAGACAAACTGACGACCAAGCATGCTTGGGAACTAAACCCTGGATATTCCGCTTTAGGTTCACCATCTAACTGGTACATATGCTTCGCACCTTAGGACCCTTGGTCTCGAAAGCGGAAATTGGCACAGTTAGCAATTGTTCTCAAATTGAACAGTAGCTTCCAGGAATTTAGTTTTTAGTTTTAGCCATTATTATTAGCATTATATTTTTAATTTGGGGGGAAAATACTGCTTTTGGTTTTATTTATGTTTTCTGAAGTGTATTTTGAAGCTTAATATTTCGAGAAATGTTTCGATATGGAATACACACACATTCATTCCCACATACATACACACATATGTAAATATGTGCATTATATATGTGTGTGTATACATTACATGTGGGAGTCGAGGTGGGTGTGTGGGCGATAATTTAAAATTTCAGTATCGATATACTAATCTGTATAAAAGCTTTGTTTATCTCATTTTTTACCTAATCGCAAACTTTCTTAACGCTAAAATGTATAGATTCTATCTATAATTAGCTGAATTTATAAGATACCATTTTGCAATAATTCAACATAAAAAAACGCTTCTGTGGTTTGGGATATTTCAAAACGCTGCCGTTATTATTAGCATGATGTTTTTAATTTGTGCAAAGAATTCTGGTTTTGATTTTATCTACGCTTTCCGAAACGTATTTTGCTGCTTCCTATTCGGGGAAAAAATTTCCAGATAAAATCGCTTTTATCCTCTGCCTCTGCTAAGTAATATCCCGGTGGACAGATATAAATTTAATCACGTAAATGTGCTCAAAAGAAAACTAACAACCAAAAAAAAAAACTTGCTCTTTTAATTTTCTTTGAACTGAGAGGTACAAAGAAGAATAGGAGGAGACTCTGGACATGTTACCATGGTAACTGTGAATTCGTAGCTGTCACGTTTTATCGGGAAATTGCAGTGGAAGAAAGTTGTAGGGCTCTTTTTTCTTTTTTTTTTTTTTTCGGCCGCTATTTGTCAAGTATTTTGAAGAGTGTTTGTGTTATGCGAGTGTGCTTTTGCGAAGGTATTTCTTGTTCGCAGGTTTTCACCTGTGAATCGATATATCGATCATTTTTGAAGAGGAGTCTTTTGTTTAAATATTTTATCGGGGTAGAACTGGCATACGGCACATTTTGCGCTGCCGTGTTGATGTGGTAGATGAGGAGTTAGGCAACGTGCCAGTTAGCATACATTTCTAGTGGCAGAAGGCGTTTAGATATGAAAATTTTCTCTGCTTGATTTTGTGGGGAAGAGCAGTGTAAAGAGGGCGTCATCTGATTTAGAAATAAGAGAGGATTTATGCCTTCTTTTGAACATGTGTGGTTTAGTATTGCTAAACTTGTTTAAAATAGAAAAATATTAGTAAGTCTGTAGTCAAATGTATGTATACGGACACTGTCTATCGTGATAAACATGTTTATCATTATCATGCTTATCATGTCTATCGTTATGCCTTCTCTTGGAACATGTGTGTTTCAGTATTGCTACACTTGATCAAAAAAGAAAAATATTAGTAAGTCTGTAGTCAAATGTATGTATACGGACCCTGTCTATCATGATAAACATGTTTATCATTATCATGCTTATCATGTCTATCGTTATGCCTTCTTTTGGAACATGTGTGTTTCAGTATTACCACACTTGTTTAAAATAGAAAAATATTAGTAATTCTGTAGTCAAATGTATGCATACGGACCCTATCTATCATGATAAACATGTTTATCATTATCATGTTTATCATGTCTATCATAATGCCTTCTTTTGGAACATGTGTGTTTCAGTATTACCACACTTGATCAAAAAAGAAAAATATTAGTAAGTTTGTAGTCAAACATATGTATACGGATCATGTCTATCATGATAAACATGACTATCTTCATAGCCAAATTTACAAATGTTTCACCAATACGTTAAACAAAATCATCACGTGTGGATTATTTCTTACAAAACTAAAAATGAGTGATAAAATTAGCTATACGAAGATTATGCAAACATTTTTTAGATCATCTGATTTAGAAATAAGAGAGGAGTTATGTCTTATTTTGTAACATGTGTGTTTCAGTATTGCTACACTTGATCAAAAAAGAAAAATATTAGTAAATTTGTAGTCAAATGTATGTATACGGACCCTGTCTATCATGATAAACCTTTTTTATCATTATCATGTTTATCATGTCTATCATTAAGTCTTCTTTTGGAATATGTGTGTTTCAGTATTGCTACACTTGATCAAAAAAGAAAAATATTATTAAGTCTGTAGTCAAACATATGTAAACGGATAGTGTCTATCATGATAAACATGCTTATTTTCAGAGTCTAATTTACAAATGTTCCTCCTATGCGTTAAACAAAATCACCACATGTGCATTATTTCTTACAAAACTAAAAATAAGTAATAAAATTACCTATACGAAAATTACGCAAACATTTATTAGATCATCTGATTTAGATATAAGAGAGGATTTATGCCTTCTTTTGGAACATGTGTGTTTCAGTATTGCTACACTTGATCAAAAAAGAAAAATATTAGTAAGTCAAATGTGTGTATACGGACCCTGTCTATCATGATAAACATGTTTATCATTATCATGCTTATCATGTCTATCATTATGCCTTCTTTTGGAACATGTGTGTTTCAGTATTGCTACGTATTGCTACACTTTATAGAAAAAGAAAATTACTAGTAAGTCTATGGTCAAACGTGTGTATAAGTATAGTGTCTATCATGATAAACATGTCGATTTTCAGAGCCAAACTTACAAATGTTCCACCAATAGGTTAAATAAAATCCTTTCATGCGGATTATTTCTTACAAAACTAAAAATGAGTAATAAAATTAGGTGTATGAAAATTACGCAACCATTTATTAGATCATCTGATTTAGAAATAAGAGAGGAGTTATGCCTTCTTTTGGAACATGTATGTTTCAATATTGCTACACTTTATCGAAAAAGAAAAATACTAGTAAGTCTACGGTCAAACGTGTGTATACGGATACTGTCTATTATGATAAACATGATGATTTTCAGAGTCAAATTTACAAATGTTCCTCCTATAGGTTAAACAAAATCATCATGTATGGATTATTTCTTACAAAACTAAAAATAAGTAATAAAATTAGGTGTACGAAAATTACGTAAACATTTATTAGATCATATTTTAAATATATTTAAAATGATTATAGAATACATTTTAAATATATTTTAAATGATTTAAAAATAAGAGTGGCGTTATGCCTTCTTTTGGAACATGTGTGTTTCAGTATTGCTATACTTTATAGAAAAATAAAAATACTAGTAAGTCTATGGTCAAACGTGTGCATACGGATGCTGTCTGTCATGATAAACATGTCTATTTTCAGAGCCAAATTTACAAGTGTTCCACCTATACGTTAAACAAAATCACCAGTGTGCATTATTTCTTACAAAACTAAAAATATGTAATAAAATTAGATATACGAAAATTACGCAAACACTTATTAGATCTTCTGATTTAGAAATAAGAGAGGAGTTATGCCTTCTTTTTGAGCATGTTTCAGTATTGCTAAAAATAAGTAATAAAATTAGGTATACGAAAATTACGCAAACATTTATAAGATCATCTGATTTAGAAATAAGAGAAGAGTTATGCCTTCTTATGGAACATGTGTGTTTCAATATTGCTACACTAGATCAAAAAATAAAAATACTAGTAAGTATATAGTCAAATGTATGTATACGGATAATATCTATCATGATAAACATGTCTATTTTCAGAGCCAAATTTACAAATGTTCCAGTTATACGTTAAGCAAAACCATCACGTGTGTATTATTTCGTAAAAAACTAAAATTAAGTAATAAAATAAGGTATAAAGTTACACAAACATTTATTAGAATCATATAAAATGAAAAATCTTCACTCAAACAGAACATAAAAATTCATATAACCTCACATATTTGTATGCAGTATAAATTCGTTGAATTCAATACTCTGTTTTCACAGTCCATCTTAGATAATTTTCTGCTGTGCACTATATCGTAACTGACCTATTTAGAAATATACAATTGTCTATTGTGATATTTTCTTTGGCTTTACGAAATTACTTATTCTTCCAATGTAAGTAAATGTACAATCGATTTAAGCAATATAATCTCTGAATGCAAGTTAAGTAAAGATTTCTTTATTTTCTCAATGCAAAACCATCAAGAGTTTAGTAATCGTTTTATTATTTTTTTACATTTTAAACCATTAATTAAAATAAGTTTTCTAAACACATTACAAGATACTGTATCACACTACACACATACATTGACTGGTGTAAAATATACTCTTCTTTTTAAAGATAACCTTGTTTATAACAGTATTCTTCTAGACCTTGTTTATAATAGTATTCTTCCTTATAACCCCTACAGGTTTTGGTGTAATTGTTAGCTATAGTTCTTCTAATGTTTACGGCAATTGTATTATATAGATTAGCGTTTACTGCTAAATTTATTTTGGTTTTTTGATTATCATATCGTAGAATCACGATTTAGATTAAACTGTATCGCAAGGCATGACGGATTATGCAAATTAATATTTATAAAACAATAATTTAGGTAGCTTTTATGGTTGTTGTACTGCAGTCAATATTTTGACTAATCCATGAAGAAAATGAAAAGGAAAAAATACAAGAACAAAGTTAAGAATAATATTAAAATATGGAAAACGATATTTTAAAAACTTAATATGATATAATTCAGTTCTACGCTAAATTTCTGTGGATGTATTTTTGGGATAAAAAAAACTAGAGTTCTTAATTACATTTAAATCAATTTTTAACTAGCTTGCAACTTTGTAAATGATCTTGATAGAAAAATACTTAGAATATATGATGTGGATCAATTATGATTTAATGGCGTAAAAATACTAAGAAATAAATTTGTGAGTCTGAAGAACTGCAGTTACAGGTTAAATGTGAAAATTATTTCACACTGTTTCACAAATTTTATTCACCTTTAATGGAATATTCATGACCGGCTTGCTAAACGTTCTGCATATCTAATAGTTAAATC
>CM063505.1:141804550-141814550 GCA_032207245.1 Pardosa pseudoannulata
CTTAGTCTGATTCAGAGACTTCATAATTAGGAGCCATTGGATTTACCTTTCTTCTATTAACGTTTTAAAATAGTTAAAATGTTTTCATGCAATACTTTTACTTAATTCATGTAGTTAGTAATATTTCATGTAATTCATGTAATAATTTTTTTAAAATTAGCTTTCAAGTGATATAAATTTTAATATTTTTAGTAGGTATAGAATATTTTTTAATTATATATATATATATATAATATACATATATATATATTTATAATATATATATATAATATATACATGTATATATAGTATATATATATATATATATATATATATATAATATACATATATATATATTTATAATATATATATATAATATATACATGTATATATAGTATATATATATATATATATATACATATATATATCATAATATATATATTATATATATATATATATATATATATATATATATATTTGTAATATTTCTTTCTCTTTAATTTATTTTAGATTTTTTATTTTATATATATTTTATGAAGAAAAGTGAGATTGTGAAATTTATGAATAATTTTGGATTTCAATAAAATTGTTACTTTTTAAAAAATGAGTTGTTTCAATCTCGATTTTGTTTTCGATTTTTTTTTATTTGCGGTATGTAATATAACCCAAAAGTTATATAAATTGTTAAAAAATATAACCTTCCTTTTGAAGAACTCTAATTATCTAAACCGACAACAGAGTGTGAAGCAAGCGGTTACTAAATTCATAACTAAAGTGTTGAAGACAGATCCATAGTTCTTGAGATTTAAAAGCAAACAAAGTAATGTACATGCATGTATATTTATATGTATATACTTTGAAGTAGACAATTACATACTTCTTGAGCTTTAAAAACAAAACAAGTTATATACATGCATGTATATTTATATGTATATAGAAATCATAAAAAAAAATTCTAATAAAATTACCTTTGAAATATGGGTTTTAATACACTAAACGTATGTAATGTGAAATGCTGAAGTCAAAATATTTTATAAAAATTAAGTTACAAAATAAAAAGTTGAAAATAGAGACATTTTGATATTTTATTCGCGGTTCAGGTTAATTATTTTTTGTATCCGGAAAACTTTGACAGGGATGCACGCACATGAACACATAGATACATGCACATAGTCTTAAAGTTTTTAGAAAGAGTTTTAATTTTAACGAATATAATGATAAATAACCGTAGAATGTAAAAATCTATATTTTTTAAATTTTAACAAAATTTATTTATTGAATTTAAAAATACCATTTAAGGAACTTTTATTTTAATCGAAACATTT
The DNA here is from genome assembly GCA_032207245.1 of Pardosa pseudoannulata. Taxonomy (NCBI): domain Eukaryota; kingdom Metazoa; phylum Arthropoda; class Arachnida; order Araneae; family Lycosidae; genus Pardosa; species Pardosa pseudoannulata. The sequence goes on from CM063505.1 coordinate 141,805,855, forward strand.
TTGTAAAAAGACGTTTATATTTCTGCGACCAATCGTTAAGGAGATAAAGGCCAGCAAGGACTAAGAACCTTACCTGTAATGACTGCATAATTTTCAGGCACACTTGTAACTATAAAATGATGCGTCTAAATCCTTTAACGAACTTTTGGCTATTTTTTACTATTAATTACTATTAACTTAAGGGGGTTCAGAAGAGCAAATTCTATTAAAAATCATAGTTTTTATGCTGATCCAGTGTTTAAAGAGGTCTTATAACCCTCCTCAGGCGGTTAGCATAGTATAAATACACACACACACACACACACACATATATATATATATATATATATATAGAGAGAGAGAGAGAGAAGGAGAGAGAGGAGATATACATACAAATATATACATATATAAATTTATATAAATATACATATACATACATATAAGTATATATACATATATATAGATATACGTATACAATACACATATATATATATATGTGTGTATCTATCTATACATAAATATATATATATATATATATGTATGCTTATATTCCAAAATCCAAAGTATAAAAGAAAGAGAAAAACTTAAAATTTTGGCTTGTGTCAGAGTTTTTAGCAAGGAGTTTTTTTTTTTCTACTCGCAACCATAAATAATTATTTCTTGTATATATTAAATGATCTGATATGCCTTGGAGTAATACAACACTAACTATAACTTGCGAGCACCCAACTTTCAAATATATTGTGAAACGTAGCTCAATAAAATAGAACTGTAATAAGCCAGGCTTTCAAGTGAGCATTTCGTAAGTTTTTCTCGCAGTCTGCTAAATAGCGTGAAATATTCGAATAAGTAATTATATATTTTGCTCACGGTACTTCAAATTTTATGCAATGAAATCTCTTTGGAGAGATATTAAAATTTGAATTCTGGTCATGTATTTTTATATAGCGGTTGCATTTTCATGTTCACCTGATAATTTCTCTTGGGATAACTTTTTAAATAACTAGCTAGGTTCTATGAAAATATAACTTATTTTAATTTCAGATGTTTACTGAAGTTTTGTGGAAAATTAAAGCAAATTAATATACAAGTTATAGCAATTAAGGGGTATAATAATCTGTAAAGTTTTATTTTAAGATGGTTACTTAATTAATCATACTCTTAGCAAGCACACACTTAGCAAGTTATTTATATTCAATGAATAAGTGTCTTTGTTTCTCTAGAATTTTGTAGATAAGTTTCTGTAGATAAACTCTAATAATACTTTAAACCTATTTTGTAATTTCAATGTAATACTTCATGTGCCATAAAATTTAAATTTTCTTATATTCTTGGTGACGGGAAAATCGCAAAAAAAGAAGGTGTTTTGAAAAACTACAGGTGCATGCGGGATAGACAAAATTCTTATATCCATAAAAGGATAAGTACTACTGTTTCTATAAAATATATCATTTATTTACACTACTATATACAGCTACTAACATGATGGGTTTGAGTCCCACCAATCTACTCTGTCGGAATACCGGAATTGTAGGATTACGTTATTTGACGTAACAGGCTAGTCACCGTCTAATCGAAAATATGAACTTTCACCACACTTGGGCATATTTCTTTAAAATCAAACATACTCGAAGAAAAACTGTTAATAATTAATAAATTCACAGAAGCGTCACTGAAATAAAAGAACAAACAACCCACATATCATATATTTTTTAACTTGGAATTAAAGTTTTAAAATATATTTTGTTTTCCAAACTTCAAGCGAATTGACCTAAAATCTGCTCTTGATGCATGGACATAAATATTAGAATATACTTTAAAAAAGTATTATGCTATATATTGGGATCAACCTCAAAATACTTTCAGAGTATATATTAAATAATAGAAAAATTATAGATAAATAAATTTTCAATTTAATTAGTATTAGTAAATTAGTCTTTAATGTTTTATATATTACTTAAAGATATTACATATGTATTATAAATTAGAATTATTACATTCTGAGATAATATAGCTTTTATGCCAAAATCAGAAGTTTACCAATGAAGAATTAATTACCATAATATTCAAATCTACCCAATACAATAAAGATATTCAAATATTTCCCCGTTTCTTCTTTTACAGAATACAGAGACTTTCGGAAGGTTATAAATTTAAAATTAAAAAAAAAACATTCTTGACAGTGTTTCACTCTCTTTGACTGTTTGTGCTAAATAAATGTCAATTTTTTATGACAGTGGTTTGTAAACTATTTTCATTTGTAACCGTTCCCCCATTTTGTGTAAAAGTTTGTTCCAAGCCAACGGTTTTGACAGTGTTTCTCTCTCTCTCTCTCTCTCTCTCTGACTATTAGTGCTAAATAAATGGAAATTTTTTAAGGCAGTGGTCTGCAAATTATTTTCATTTGTAACCCTTCCCTCTTTTTGTGTAAAAGTGTGTTGCAACCCATTAGTAGAACAAATAGTTGTATATTTATAAAAGGGTATAATTTCGTTTCACTGTATAATGGTACTTGATATTTCTTGAAAAAAAATCATTTATTGTCAAATAAATATCTTTGAAATTGAGATCCAAAACATTTAAGTAAACATAAGCCTATTAAGATTGGGCGATGTTTAAAACCTTGCATGTGATATATGAGAAGATTTATATCCTGGTTTAAGGATATACCGATATAAGAAATGACATTCTTATAATTTTTAAGCACGTTTAAAACTCTATTACATTATATAATTATACAATATGCCTAAAAAATTTTAGAATATTGTTTTCCATGAGGATTTTACTTCGATAGAAATTGATTTTTCATGAAAAAAAAACTGAAAATATTCACCCTGAAGTATTATGAAGAAAGAAATGTAAACAAGTTAGACATTTAAAATTTATTCTATGTGCAGTCAAAGATGGAAGAATTTTGACGGAAAAAAATAATTGAACATAATTTTATTTTGTGACAAAAATACACGTAGCTCTTCATTTAAGGGCAGTAATGAAGAATTATGCTTAGTAATTAGGTTAAATTAGAATAATTTTTTATGTCGTACTAGTCAAATTTTCATATAAAATTTGCACTTGCATGCAGTCGGATTTCAAGACGTAGATGCATTGGTGATCAGCTATATCACAAACGTTCTTTTACTCCCTCTCACAATATCTCAAAATCAAATGACGATGTTCATATCTCAAGGAATACTACAACTCGCAAGCGCTGTTCCTCCGTCTCGTAAATTCGGAAAAATGATTTAACGATGTGGATACGTTGGTGATCGTGTCATATTGCGCATGCCATACTACAAGTCAGGAAATCTGAAAGACAATGTATAGAAGAAAGTGATCTTTCGAAGCTCTATATCGTGCTTGTGTTATTATCAGTGTCAGAATATCGGAAAGACTATTTAACATTGAAGATCGGTAGAAAAGTTTAGATAGATTGACTATATCGGCGAAACATTGTGATACATCACAGATCTAAAAATTTGCAATTCGATGTCACGATGCAGCACGTTATATCGATATTTAGCGATATATCGATACATTGCCCAGTCTTAAAACATATGAAACTCGTAAACAAACCTACAGTTCACGTGCTGCTGTCATAACATACCAATGTCTATATCTTTGTCATCAGTTATTAGTAATATTTAATTAGCACATATTACAGTAATATTAAAAACTAAATTCACAAGGTTATTTGAATGTAAGAATTTTCTTTAATTCACATTATTTAAATGTTGAAAGAAATCATATTTTATACAAATTAATAAAGAAATATTCAGAGCTTACTGTACATTTTATTTGTTTTTCTAAGAAAATACAAAACATTTTATTTCCGGTACAATACAAACCTTGTAACAAACTAAACAGCGCCAAAGAGTTGAATTATTAACCTTCATAAAAGGATTGAAATTTTTTCGTATTATAAAAATATGTACAAAAACAAATATGTGGGAAAAGTTCATTGCAAAGCATGAATTTGATAAACAGTAATTGCATTTTAATTTTCATTTGAAAACAAATTCAGTTAATGTAAAAATACACCATATTTCATGCTTGAATAACAATAAAAATTGATGTTATTTCAACAGTACCATCTAACAAAATCTTGATAAATATCAAAACTAGGAATTATTTGTATTTAACTTGGCAGCATAAAAATGTAATTAATCTGAAGAGTATATGCAAATAAAATTTAATGTTGAAAATGTCTATCAATAGTAGTTTCTGTTTGGTTTATTTTTCCTGGGGAATTAATCTTTTACTATAATTTTATATAACTCGACAGCATTTTAAAAAAAAAAGAATTATCTAAACAGTTTATGAAAATAAAATTCAATGTTAGCAACATCAAACAATAGTAGTTTTTGATTGGTTCACTTTTCTTGAAAAAATAAAATAAAATAATCTTTGTAAACTTTAAACAAAGATATTTTTTGAGAATTTTACATTATTATAAAATTATGAAATTAATTTATAATTATTTGTATTTGTGTTGTGATAAAAAATTAAAATACAGTAGACATACTCTTAGTCGTAACCATCTGCCATTTAACTGGATCACCGATTTAACAGACCTTAATTAATGAATCTTAACCCTAACTATAACAGATCTTAACTATGAAAATTTAATAAAATCATAAAGTTACAAAAATTTAAAAAAAAATTATGTTTCGAAAATTCTGTGATTATTTATGATTGGAAGTGGCTTTATGCAATAGGAAACAAGAGGTACCGGCTGCCTTTATTGCTATGACTTAAAAAAATGGCGAAATTATGCAGGAAGTCACAGAATTTCTTACCTTCTATATAATGGAAATGAATATAATGGAATGAATTTTTGAAACATTCCCATTAATAGACAGTTAAACCTTCGTTATGAATTGACAATTTTCATAAACACTTACTGTAAAATATGCATTTCTATCAATTATAAAAATTTTTTCAATTAATCCGTTTTTCTCGGAATTTATGTAACTGGCTTAACCCCGGTTCCAGTAAAGTCGGTTAATATAGAGTCTACTGTATCCATATTCTTTATCAAGATTATGCTAAACTTTCATTAAGTGAGGCTTTTTTTAGTTCAACATCCCAGAGCACTTTCATGCTATGATTACCAAAGTTTTAATACTTTCATACTTTCAGGTAATCACCACAAACAAAAATACAAAATAAATTACACTTTTTAATGAGAGAATATAACACAAATAAATTCAGTAAAGAAAAAATTCTATTTTTTTAGATGCATTCCGTAAAATACAAAAAAAAAGTAATTCACAGGATAGTTGCTTTTATAAATTAATCATAAATATCTATATAATCAATTTCGGGATACAAACAACAAATATTATAAAAAACATTATTATAACAACAAAACGAATGTCTATCTATCTAAACAAAATTCAACTCTGACGCTGCTTTTTTTAACAATTAATAAACAAAAAAAGCAAGTCAAACACAACATAATAAATTTCATGAGGCATATGTACATAAAAACTGGCCAATTTATTTCCAAGTCCCATGCTAACAATGTATACGACTTGAATTGCTTTCTCCCTTATTTTGACGTCTCCCTTTTGAGGTAGTTTTATGTAATCGTTACAGTTGGTATTGCTTAGTGGAAGTTATCAAAATCTTTAAAATTCTTAATGTTTAATAGTGTTAACCCATCACTTCTCATTCCTACGTAATATATGTTGATTAATATCATAAATGTAAGTTATTATGAGCTCTTAAGAGTAAAGGAGTTTTACATTTAATCAAATGTCAATAATACAACCCGTTCATATTCATCGTGAGCTGAAGTTTTAAACAGTATTGGAGGGGGCATTTAGAAAAAATGAAAAATACATGGTAAAAAAATTATTTTATATTTTAACATGTAAATACATTGTTAGCATTAATAAATTGATTTTTGATGCTTTATATATCTCTTAAAGAGTTTCATGCATGTTTTATAAACTAGATTTAATACATTATGAAGTAAATTGAAGTTTATAATAGATATAACTGTTAATACTGATTTAAATTATTAACTGCAAAGAAAGTTAAATTTTGTATGAGTTTTGAAAAATCATAAAATGTCAATCACAGTTTCAAAAAGTTATAAATAAAGCAGAGATTTGAAAATTTAGGAATTTTTAAAGTGTTGTCATCTACCTTTCCTGAGAAGGAAAAATCATACCAACAGAGCATAAAAATTCTACAACCTATTTTTTTAACTGTACTTAAATTGGGACGCTAGGTATTAATAGATTTAGTAAAGCATTATTCCTGTAACCTGTAAAACCCAATTATTTATAATTTACATAAGTAATTGTAAAATTTAAAAAAAGGTTATTCAATTATAGATATCTTTTCCTTTAATGTTACAATAGCCGTACTTGAAAGCTAGGCATTAATTAGATATGTACGAGAAGGTAAATTCCTTCTGTCCGATGATAATAAAAAAAATGAACGGCTAACATAAGTAAGACAGAAATAGAAATTGAACAGAGCCATTTTGCAGTATTGAGTGAGCTGTATTTTCAATAAAAATGAGCTTATTGTTTGAAAAAAGCAGATTAACCCAATACTCAGCCTTAAAATGCACCTAACTGTATTCAATATATTTCTATTTTTGTCTTAAGTTGGCTTTACACTTATTGCTATATTAATTAAATGTTTGAAAAAGAACTATTCAAAAAGTCATACATTTTTGTGGGATAATATTTTATAGAAAACAATACGTTATATTTAAAATTTAATTCAAAAATAAATAAATAAAAGCCTAATTTAGAAAAAACATTTTCAAAAAAGACTGCACTGAAAAAGTTTTGCACTGAATTTAACCCCTTCCGGTAAAATGACGAGTCTAGCTCGTCATTAGTTTTTCATTCCATACCGCACAATGACGAGCTACACTCGTCATGCGATTAAAGTTACTGTTAAATATGGTAATTAATTTAGTTTAAAATTTCTAGTGTACTGAATTTGGCAACACTTTTATCACTTGTGAAAATCACAAGTCACTATTGCATATTGTTTACTTAGAATTTCTTGGTACAAGTCATTGCCAAATTAATGAGTCAGAATAAAAGAAAACCTACTAAGAAATACCGTGTGTGCTACAAGAATCAAATTAAAAGTGAGACTACATGGTGGTGTAAACAATTAAGAATTCCTTTGCACTTTGTTTTGAAAAGTACCACTAGCTTGAAGACTATTATCTGTATACCTTATTAATGTTTTGCTTTGATATTTTCTTAATTTTACTGTTTCTGATATTATTTAACACTATGTAAAAAGTGGATTTTAATTAAGAATATGTAAGAATTGTAAAATGAAACAAGTTTTTTAAGTAAAAATTAAATGGTTATTTCATGCACAGTTTTTCATTATTAAATCATACCGGAAGGGGTTAAATAAGTTTAAATAAACTTTACTGAATAAATATTCCATAATTGAGAAAATTCAAAATATTACAACATTTATAACACTGGGAAAACTCTTTTTTAATACTACTCAACCGTTTATTCAAAAATGTGTCCAGGGAATTTTAGCCATCAAATGATATTATAAAAAATGTTTGTTGTAAAATCATTAGGCTATTTTATAACAATTAATTACTAAATTTTACTATCTGAAAGTTTTATGATTTATGAATAAATTTATTTTAAAGCAATAAATGTTTTTTTATCATTAATAATTCTATAAAATATTTAAAATTGATAATTATAAAAATAATAATTATAAAAAGCTGTGATTTTTTTTAGCTTTTTAAAATAAAAAAAATATGAAAAATATTTTTAAAGTAATAAATTTTTTTATAATTATCAATTTCAATTTTTTAAATCTACATCTTTATTAAATAAATTTTAAAGACCTTGAGATTATAAGTGAAACAGTTGACAAGTAGAACTGCATAAATACTTTTACATTTGTTATTCATTAGCCAGTTAACAATAGAAAGTGAAATAAAACGCAAAAACTGCGAGAACAACCAAACAAATTCAGACAATAACAAAAACTTGCTGTTAAACCTCAAATTTAATACTTTCGAAAACACATTTCATAAAAAAAATTATACTTTAATTAAAATGTTAACAATCCAAGCATATCAGAAGAATATCATAACGTCCTAACTGTATAATAAGCACTTGATACATGAATATTTTCGATACAATAAATATTTAATTTTTTTAATGTTTTAAAAAATAACAAAACAGTAATAGTTTTAAATAATCAAACACTTTTGATTATTAAAAAAAAAGTAAAATATCACATTTGAATAGTCCTTGTTAGAAAGCTCCATTACATAAATTATACGAAGAATATTAAATAGCTTTTAAATTTAGAAAAAAAAATATTTTTAAATATTGCTGTACTTTTATGTACATGGTAAACGTACTGAAAAATGCAATTAAATAAAAAAAATTGTTGTTTAAAAATTAAAAGTATTGTTGAAAGGTGCTTGAATTATCATTTATTTTATACTTGTAAATGTATCGAAATCGATAATTGTTTTTTATTTTTGTAAATAATATTTAATGTAATAAATTCTTCATATATATAATTATTTTAAATAAACTTTTCGATTAATTTCCTTTCAGTTTAATTTTTAGTTGATTTTTAATAATGTTATTCCTATTTTTAATTGTACATTTTCCTTCATTAGGGTGTACATGGATTTTTAGAAGAGCATACATTTGTGAATGCATATTATATTGAAAAAAAAATCATCT
>CM063505.1:141819550-141822050 GCA_032207245.1 Pardosa pseudoannulata
TATAACTAATTGTATGTGAAGAAAATAGATTTATTTTATGCTTAATTTGACATTATTGTGGGTGTATTATTGATACTGTAATCATTCAGTGTAAACATATTCAGTGTAAAGTGTATTTAAAATTTTCTAAATTAAGAACAGGGCTTCCAATTCGGTCTCCCTCGGCTCTAAGAGTCTTCGGTTTTCTTATGAAGTTGGGTGGGGATACTGACAGTTTCTATACATTGTCACGAAGATTAGAAAGAACACACCGTTAAACGTAACAGAAGAATTTATTGAAGCTAAGTAGCAACTCGCAACTTTACAAGATCGAGAAGTTGCCTACAACTAGTGGGTATCAGATTTTATACCCGAACAGAATATTCTAGAAATAACTAATTTACATATTAAAGAAAGATCTAGACTATTCAAGAACATATGGAAACAATAAATAACATTTTTTAAATTAAAAATCCGTACTTTGGATAAACAGCCATGGCGAGCATCGAACCCACAATCTTCGGGTCTGGATCTCGTGCTTTGACCATTCGGCCACTTAGCTCCTTGGCTAAGCTTCTTTATGCGGCAATATGTTCTTTTTTACTATCTTAAAACATCATGTTCAATGTTTATTGTAGATTAAAATTCTACTTTTAAATGGACTGGTTAGTTAGTTGATTAGAGTTTAATGGCGCAAAAAACTCTTGGGACAAACTGCCCCAAACAAGTTTTATAAATTAAAGCACATTAAATAATAAAAAAAAGGAAAAAAATAATTTCGATAACAAACATGACAAATGAATGACACTAAAAGCACTTTTAACATTAATGTATAAGTAAAAGATAAATATATTTACAAAAAGATTGGTAAAGTATGATAAAATTAATAAATGTAAGTTAAAAGCTAAATAATTTTAAACTAAAAACTTTTAAATTTTTTTAATAAAAAGATTAAATTAAAATGAACATAAAATAAAAATCCTATTCGGATTTCATGGTAAAAGCCAGTACAGCAAAAAAGGAAAATAAGCCTGAATGTGAAAATTTCCCGATGATTGTCTCAAGATGAATTTTTAAACAATCTTATATACTTTTATCGAAAACAGCGACACGAGGTTAAAATATATGCGACTGTATAAAATGCCCCGAAATACACACATTGTGAAGGCTGCTCACCCAGTAAGAGATCTAAATGTGTTTAAAAATCTTAATTTGTATGAATTTATGCATGTATTCGAATTAATCAAACTGCATATGAGCATATAATTATGAATGTAAATTTGATAAATAAATTTTAATTCGCCGCATCTACAGGTGAGTTGCGGTGAATTAATTAACCATGACAAAGCATGTCCAATAAACTATATTCTTTAGGCACATATATATTTTTCAATATTAATGTACAACACTTACATTGGCCTATTTTATTTAATTTTAGGGGCAATTTTTTTTCCACATATCTCAGTTTAATTAGCTCATATTTAGCTATTTTATACATTTATGGATTATATACTTTGTTGATCGATACAGTTGCTCTTTATCACAATAATTCATAAATAGCTTTTATGATTATTACAAACCTATTTTTCATAAAATTTATTTACTGTTTAATTTCTACGTAACTATCTAATAATTAATTAGTGATTATCTTTAATTTAACAAAATAAAAATATGACTTTTGTCCGGTTTTAATCAGCCAAAGCTGATTTCCGTCAACTACCACGGTAATATATGGTGCTTAATCGACGATTAATTGTAATCACCCAAGTTTTTGCTAGGATAGCAAATAGATATTTTAGAAATAATGTCGTAAACAAATTGAGATTTACTATATTTTTAAAACTATTTTGTTTACGTCCATGTACGCATATAGTACCACATTTCATACGACTGGCAACTTTGAATTTTATTTGGACGACACTTCTCTCTACAGTTCTATTTGCTGAGATAAAATTTCACTCGTGGCAAAATATTTTATTTATCCACAATAACTATGAAACAAAGAACAGTAATAAAGTTACACTTCAACCACATATTGTGAATTTTGAGCCAAAAGAAAAAGTTTCAGCATGATTTATTGACCTCTACTAAGCTATCACAACGAGGATGGCGTATTCATACTCACATAGTGCATTACCTGCTGCATACCTTTATCTTGACTCCTCGTCACCAAATTGTACCAGATACCATTTCGGTTAGGTCATGACCTCACAGTAACATTGTAACCATTAAGCTCACTTCCAAATTAGCCGAATCATTAGAAAAACTTGCATACACCTACTAAAGAACACCTACAGGTGAGTTGCGGTGAATTAATTAACCGTGACAAAGCATGTCCAAAAAAATTATATTCTTTAGGCGCATATTTTTAAGAGCTAATTTTCGACTATTATAAGCAATGAATAGAACAAGTTTCTGATTTTATGCTTCTGTTGTTTGTCAAAGGAATATAAGAATATATAACAAGAAGACTTCTAAACCTTTAACTTTTTTAAAACATTTTCCAAATACCTCTAAAATG
>CM063505.1:141827050-141832050 GCA_032207245.1 Pardosa pseudoannulata
TACCACAAGCTTATTTTAAGTGTGTCATGACTAAAATAGCTTGATAAAAGGAAGAACCGATGATGTAGGGTGAAGGTTTAAAGCAATGAATTGATGCAATTGTACAAAAAACTAAGTAAGAATCATTTTCCAGTTGAGATTTTCTAATGAACTCAATGTGTCAGTTTGAATAGCAATGTTATCTCCAAACTTTATACATGAGTGTACAAATAACAGAAAGTTCAAGAAATATTCTCTTTTGTGATATTCCTATAAACGTAATACCACATAATTGTAAAGAATACTTAGTCAATCAACTCAGTTAACAAATTTTCCTCATTAAAACCAAGTTGTGAAATTACTCAGAACTGAAAATGAGAATATTATGTAAATAGCTTTTCCTCAGATTCAGTATTACCTACAATAATTAGACTAATAATTTGTATACCTCTTAGAGTACACACATCAGTAAATAATTCTTTAAAGACGAATTGGACAGTTTAGCACAACATAATGCTTCTCAACTTGGGATGAATTTGGCTTTCATTTGAATCGAAAGGATAAAATATTTGTTGCTCACTGGCTGTCTTATGAAAATTGACAGAAACAACATTGTAGATAAACCAACGTTATCATTGATGTTGCTCCTATTAGTTTACGACATACCATTACCATTCATTGAACAGAGTTCAGTCACATGTCTGAAAATCGTATAAACAACTGCAGATTCTCCGGAATTTGCAGAATACCACTCTCCATGAAATGTACGTTTCCAAACTAGGCACAGAATTACTATAAAATTCCAATATATTTGTACATTGAGGTCATATTAAGTAATTAAATGTGAAGTCTTTCCTCATATTTTAATGTTCTCCCCGGTGATTTTTTGTGGTTTTATTAGTTCAGTTTTCCGCTATACAAGCATTATGTTTTTTTCCTCGCGAGCATTGCATCAATAAAAAATGAAAGTTTGTTTAACAGATGTAATTCCATACAGGTCCCGGTTATCGTCATTGAGTTTAATTTGTCGATAAAGTCATAGATGATATTAGTAACCTTAATGCTTTACGAATGATTGTACACATTAGCATGTCTGTTGAAATTAAAATTTCACCAAAATATTCAACGTAAAATGAGAAATAATTCATGTGGGCCAGACGAACAAGGCATGTCAATATAGTTCGGCACCCAGCACATTAAATGTTCTGTGAAATCGTAGGCAACAACAATTGTATAAATTTAAAATTCAATTATATATTTTCAATTACATATTTCATTCAAGTTTGTTTATAGATATAAACAAGACTTGTATTTTTCTAAGTGAAAATATACGAATATATATATATATATATATATATATATATATATATATATATATATATATATATATATATATATAATGTAGCAAGATAGCATCCCCATTGCATCGATGAAGATTTCCACAGCACAGGTCTTAGCCATCTAGGTGAACTTAGTAATTGGTAACTCTATATCCCCTACCTACCACAGGAAAAAGCAATATTTATGGTAGCCGAGGACAAGGTGAATAAAGGGTGATTGTTCACCACAGTAAAACAACTTCCAAACAAACCGACGTCGCAGATCGTCCGAACACCCTTAACTTATTAGTTCTCCAAAATGAAATATTAAAAACGAAACCAAAGGAAAATATGCAAAATTTAACTTAGACGAAGGATTATCATAATCATATCAGACATTACAGGTATAAATAGCAAAAACTAAATCTTAACCATTGTAAGCATTTTCGATACCTAATATGTTTTCAGCAACATTGAAAACTCTGTCTTGAGCTCTCTCTCATGAAATGTTAAGCCACGTGACTCTGGACATTTCTCTTAGTTACATAAATGATCGGCGTGTTTTGCCTATGTAAGACGTGTTCAGCGTCTCTCCGACTACGAGATAATAACAAAGGATTTTTTATTCAGTATTCATGTCTTCTTAAATTTCTAAGAGAGTTCTCGGCATCACTGCTTCAAATTAAAACATTGCCAAGCAAGCAGTGGAAATTTAAAAACATGGGCTATATCTGCTGTGATAGGTGAAAAGAGGTTTTTACGTATGACATATATATATGTTTGTGTGTGTGTGTGTGCAATATGGGTGAGACTCATTCAAAATCTCAACACAGTTTATTTCTGGTAAGAAATATGAAATCCGTACAACAGGCAAACACCTTTACAACTTTGTGTACACAGACGATGTGTTCCCGCACATACACTTTTCAAGTAGGGATTCCTCAGGTAAAAAGACTACGAATAATCACTAAGCACATTTGATCACGTGATAAAACTACAAATGATTAAAGAGAACGAGCTAACTATTGGCTAAAGTAGTAGAGACAGAGGCTGAATTAAGTCTATAGCGTGTCTGGAGGGAAAAATCAGAATTACCGCGCAAACCCCGAACGTACTTTGTGAACAAAAGTTAAATTAATATTAAATTAATATTAAAACACGTAAATAAGGGTTTTTAATATTACATATATATATATATATATATATATATATATATATATATATATGTGTGTGTGTGTGTGTGTGTGTGTGTGTGTGTGTGTGTGTGTAAAAAGTATGGGAAATAATTCAAAACACCAACTCTGTTAACATTATCGTAAAAATATGAAATCCTAGCTAGACTATATGTGAACAGTGGCATTTGGTTATTCATGCGAAGTTACTCCTAGCTAAGATTATGAAATTTGAATCGGAATAATTATTTTTCCCTTGTAAAAAAACTGGTATTTCCCTTTATTCCTTATACTTTTTTACAAAATATATAAAAAAATAAAAAATCTTTTTTTCAAATTACTACATTTTACTTTGGAGATACTTTTGTAAATACAATTTAAAAAAAAAAGTTACCTTGACAGAATCTTCAGAGAAAAATGAAGTTCGGTTTTTAATTCAATAAAAAAATATAATTACTCTTTATACGGGCTTGTATTTATTTATTTATTTTGAAGGGTGCAGTCGATTTTCTGCAATGAGTATTAATTAGACTGATGCCTACTTTTTAAAAGCCGAACAGTGGCCGATTGGTTAGGGTGCTGGCCGTCGTAACAGGAGTTCATGGGTTCGAATCCCACTATTGCATGGATGTTCGCAGCAGTTCGGAATCGGCTTTAATGAGTAGATCCCGGTCTCATTAGCCCCCATGTTGCGAAAAGTAGACTGTAGCGCCCCATACCTTCTTTTTAAAAGTAATTCCAAGTGCATACGAATTTTCATGAACGCAGCGAAAATGTAACCTTTGAACTTCGGTGTCGAAAGACAACGCAAAGCCAATTAGGCATCATTCCCTTTTTATGGAGAAAATTATTAAAATTGAATCGTTTACTGAGGTTAATTGTCAATATGCTTAATTAATAGGTAAAGGCTGATAAATTACTCACATAAGTCATTCGAATGTGTAAAATTTTACATTAATAAGCATGTTATCTACGTTTGAAAAAAAAGCACTATTTTAACAAAAATTTCATGCAATTAATTTTCATGGCTTTTAGGTTAAATGGACGAAAGCAGTTTTATATTCTTAAAAAGAAATTGATAATAATCCCAATCTAAAATATGCATTGCATATTCTAATACAATCCAGTCGAAAATAAATAAATGCAGAAAGCCGTTGATGACGAGAAAGAGTGGGACATACGCAGAATGGGCGGAGTTTTAAATTGTCACCAATTGAATTAATTTGCTTCATACTCTTCAGATGAATTTGGAAAAACAAGGTAATAATGGCATAAAACTGTAAAAAAAAGAAAGACAAGAAAAAGATAAAAAGGAATCTGAAGTCTGGCAATTGGAAAAAGAGCAAATTTTAGATGTTTGGAAAATCGAATTGACCGTGAAACGTCCACGGAAATTCTTTTAATAAAAACCTTTCCTTTTACGTCTTAAAGATAAACATGCTGAATCTATATTTTTTACTTAATTATTTCCTCCTTATATGTCTTATTACTTTCCGCTCTTAAATTTTTTTTATCTTATAATACTTTTACTAGCATTTAAAAAACTGTTTGTCAGATTTATTGAATTCTCAAAAGCATTAACAGTAGATTTACCAAATCAGTCAAAATGGCTGGTTTTGCAATTGCAATTCAGTGTATATTTAAATTGCTGGTAAATCGAGTGTTAAAAAATACAAATAATTTATTTCTCAGTATTATAAAATAAAAAGTTTATTTGCATTCTTAAGTTTGATAAAGTACAGTTAGGGAATCAAATTAAGAGCTTTCATTTTGATATGAAGCATGTCTATGTCCATTTGTTTTAGATTTTTTAGAGCTTTGAAGATATTTATTTAAAAATAAATGTTAGAAGAATTTAACTTCAATATTTCATAAAAGTCAACTGTACTTTGTTTGTAGCCAACGGTCTACTCTTTAATAAATTAATAAGTTCGGGACTTACTGCGTTTTATAAGACATTTGGAGTTAAAGCATTCTAAAAATCTAGAGTTATCTTTTGAATACGTTTTATAAAATTGTTATAAGAAGCTAGTACTCTGAATGAAAACCTTAACTTTTACATACTTAAGCATCCTTGCGGTTTCTATTGATCGTGATATTTTTCTGTGACAAATAATTGGTAGTAACAATAGTTATAAAAGTTCAATGATAATGTATATATATATATATATATATATATATATTTATATATATATATATATATATATATATATATATGTATATATATGTGTGTGTGTGTGTGTGTGTGTGTGTGTAATATATCAAAATTATTTAACTTTAATATTTCCTTAAAAACCTCCTCTCTCCCATTTTAATTCCTTAAAATCTTTTCTCCAGCCTCTAAATGCTTAATCCAAGGAGTGTCCTCTACTTAAAGTTCTATCGATAGATTTTCCAAAGCTTTCTGTCCATTAGATGTAAATTTTCTGTCTATTCAACACGCTTTCCAGCTGTCGCCGGCAAATGGCTCGGCGTTTTTCCTGATCTTAATAGTTCAATTCGCTGACTAAGTTTCTTATGCCTTGGGAAA
>CM063505.1:141834550-141897050 GCA_032207245.1 Pardosa pseudoannulata
GATTTTATTAAATTACTTATGAAAATCAACCAGTCTTTATAACCAGGTCATACTTAAAACAAACTTACTAGTACTTGAATCACCTGTTTTACCGTCTTTAGAATATTCTTATTTTCCAGACGCTAGAGGCAAGAACTTCGCAATTTTTGTTCTTGTAGTCTGTAGCGAAGGCTTTCAAATTTGAAAGGACCACATTACATAACTCGTTTTTCACTTAACCTACCCCCGGTCAAAAAAGGCTATAACTGATTCCCATTTTGTAATCGAGCATGACGAAAAAAAAATAATTGAAGCTATTAGCGACAAAAGTTCTCATCGCGGTGGTAACAGCTTATCAGATTTCTTCCCAACACCTAACTGAATAATGTAATTAATGATACAAGAAGCGCCCATTTGTCAATATCTCTGTTCGGTTCCAGTGAAGTAACTGAAAACTGACAGAACCTTCCCGCGAGGAAATCGCTAAACAGCAAGAAAACTTTGGCATGATATTAGCAACTGCTCATCAAGAGCTTTGTGGAAATAAAAACGTTTTAGTTTTTTGCGGTGTTGCCAAGCTGACGTGTGAAATCATTTATGAAAGTCGAAATCCATCTTTCCCAACCTGGGTGGTCCATTTTAATTTTCTGGAGGACGAAAATAAATGACCGTTTCCGGTATTGAGGTGCTAAAACTGGAGGAATTCCACTTCTTTTCACAATGTCTGTCAAAACAGTTACCTTAAATGGATTGTTAGGATCTTTATTTTACGTCATTTCAAGACTGAATGGTCAATTATTACGCTTTGCAACGTAAGTTGCTATTTCAGTCGTATGACTAAATTTTCAGAGAAACTGTACTAAAGAATGGATAGATTAAGCTTTTGTGTTATAAAAACATCAAAATTTTGGCTGTATTGACAATGAAATTGATTTCAAGTTATGTGCTTTGATTTATTATCCTAGGAATAATGAAAAAAGTACATTTAGTATCTTTAAAAACTGATTTGGGAACATCATTGGTTAGAACAAAAGTGAACATCATCGCGGTCCAAAAAAGGAATTTTGTGCGGCCTACTGCTTTATTGAAAAAAGGTGAAAAATTTTGCTTTTCATTTCCGAATTGCCGAATCTTCCTACAAAATCATAACACACGTTTATCAATCACGATCTTTTTTCGTTCGCACAGCAGTAAAGAATAAATTGAAAAAAAAGTTTATTTAATGAAACATGCAATGCAAAGTCAAGCACTGATATATCATTATTAAATATAGTATCATTATTAAATATAGCTGTCCACACAATTCAACTATTAGTAGAAATAGATACAACAACCAAAATTGATATAGATCATAAGTTATTTCTATTCAGAAAAAGACTTAAAGAGATTTCTAAAATGTGTTTATTCTTTTCAGTATTTCTACTAGTGAACTATCGAAATGTTTGTGAATTTAAAGGAACAATGGACCTTCAACATATAGAATTTAGACACAAACATGAAATGGATTTTGTTCTGAAAATATCAAGTTAGGTGTATACTTTCTTACCATAATACATTTTTTAATAATGTAATTATTTTACTACACTAACAACTGTTTTTTGTCATACATTATATTTTGTATTTATTTTAAACTTTTAAGACTATTTTTTAGTTTGTTAATTTTTATATTGAATAACCAACTAGAAAATGTTTCGGGACCATTGCTTAGAGATTATGTATTTCTTAGTCAAAATTTTGGAGCTTGACTATTAATGTGCTTGCCATAAAACTGTGTACGCTTTTTTTAAAAATCACAAAGTAATTTCTCGGGTTACACATGATTTAATACCGTAAGAAATAAAATTGATAAAACAGTGTATAACATTGAATAATTACGTTTTATAAATAATATTCAATATCAGTGAGAATTAGTATCCAGTTTTGTTTCGATACAAATTCTAAAAATAAAAGCAACTGGTTTGTATACTGTACACTAGGAGCATTTTAAATTTTTATTGTTAAAGAGTTCCATTTATATAAAAAAGTTTTGCATTTTAATAAAAAATTATCTTCTAATAAATTATATTGTCTTACATTTTTATGTAACAACAAAATATATTCTCATTATATTGTTATTTTTTTTAATAATTTATAAACTTTGATTCATCGTCTCTGGTGCCCATAACTATATATTTTGTGACAACATGTAGATATAATTCTTTGTTGAACCTTAATTCATAGGGGATATAGTTCTTCGTGGAAGCAAAAATATAACTTTTTAATCGGATAAGTCTCTAAGAAATGAGTGCAACCCGCAGCCTATGTGACGTAACACAGAGTAGTTTTCATGATTTAAAGGTTGCCAAATCTCAGGTTAGGTTGGATGTCTTTGGAGCTCTACAATGTACTGTTTGGCTTACGAGGACTAATGAAACCGAGACCTACTGTATAAAGCCGAATACAAACTACGATAATCCACGCCAGTAGCGGGATTCAAATCCGCGAACTCCAGTACTGAAAAGCAGCTCACTACCATTCGGACATCGTTCAGCAAACCTCAGGGTAGAAGAATAAAACTGAATTGCCTTTAAGTAACAAGCTATCTCAATCATGTTCTATAACTCGAGAGTATATCTGAATTTTTTTTAATAAATCTTCAGTATCAACTATACTCGAGTAATATTTGTCTAAAACCAAATAAATAAGAATGCTTGATAATGTACTTGACTAACTTCAGAAAACAAATGAATAAATAAAAATTAGAAAGCACTAAATCTTATTACACAACACATTCAAGGTTGAGAAGACACTTCCTATTTAATAATTTTTTATTGATATTGTGCCAACTCTTTTAAGAGTTCTTGCATTTCATGCATTTAAATCCTACAGCTGTGTCACGCACGCTATATTCACATAAAATTATTTAGAATAAAAATTGATAAAAGGACAGATTTGGAATGTGAAAAAAAGCAGGAAAAACTTAAAGCTGTCAATATGCGCTTTTATAATAATGAGAAATACGGATCAATACACTTAGTCAAACATCGAAATTCGTCAGGTTACAACGCTATATTATTAAATCCAGAAAGCATAGATGAAGAAGCAAAGATGAAACACATAGCATTTTGAAATTTTATTTTTATTTTAGAAGTTGACCAGTTCACTAGTCATTATACGGATAGGGAAATAAGGGAGTATAATTTCTCACGGTTCTCCTTATACAACTTCAAAAGTGATGATCTGGCACATTCATCTCAGTAATTCATTTGGTGGGAAGCCCACGGGCAAAATAGGTAACTCATAAAGCTGTCCATGTTCTAACTTTAGATTATAAATAAATTCCTCCCCTTCAGAGAAAAATGTGTTTCAAATTTACTAATTGAGTTTGCATTGTTTTATCGTATTTCATTTATATATTATTAAATGTCATGATAACTTTTTAAACATTCAACAGAAGTAAATTAAATGCTTTGATCAGGGGAATTATAACAGAAAATGACATAAGTTAACTCTAATTTTCAAAATAGTTTTACTTAAAATAACTGTCGTTATTAGCGAAAAAGATATATTCCAATATTTTGAAGGTCATTGGTTGACCAGTTGTTAGTCTTACATAATGTCACCCAAATAATAAATATTTTGAAATTTTTTTCGTTCTTGGTTTCAACCATTTTCAAGGATTTTTTTTTAATACAAATTCAACTGTCTTCAACTATGATATTCTACTCTCTCCAAATATACCGCCTGGATTGCTTTAAGAAAATTGTAGCCACTAGTAGAAGTCAGAAAATTGTCAAACGCCTTTTTAATTGTACTGCGTAAAAGTCAGTTTTGAGAGTCTTTATACCATAATTCGTAACAGCAGCTGACTAATAAGGTTTCATGATAATTTACTCAGTAAATAAAATATTGTGAAAAAAAATTCTTGTCATTTTAATATCTTCAATCTGCGAGAAATGTATTTTTAAGATGAGTTTAAACTTAATTAAAACTACATAAATCTACACAGTAACACGGCAAAGTATGTAAAAACTTAAAAAATGGAAATTTTTTACTGAATAAAGAAGGCAAAATAAAGTTATTCTTTAACCACAGAAAAAAGTTTTAAGCCCAAATATGAATCCCGATTCTCTAACGGTATTTGCAAACACAGTATCTATCTTAATTCTTTTTCTCTGATTTAGAACATCATATTCAATTTTTGCTGTAAAATTAAATTCTGCTATTGATTATCCTAATTTCTATATATAATGCAATATAAGCATACACATTGGGAACTACCGAAGAAAGTATAATTTATAACACTGCTTTGCCCATAAAACATATCTTCAACACAATTCTTTATCCATTACAAAATTTAAACACATAAATAATTACGGAACACCCTAAAACTCAATTACGTCTCGAATTTTCTCTGGTTGAAACTTACTTCTTCGCAAAACAGTTCTAATATGGAAAAGAGATATGTCTTCTCTACGCTAACTTAAATATTCCAGCTGCCTAAAACGAAAACTCTAAAAAAAAAGTCAGTCCTATGACAGATTTTGAGAGAGACTGCTGACATCCCGATATGAATTTTTAAAACCAAACGGGCACGTTTCAAGTCTTCCCCGCACAAGCAGCCCCTCCTACCTTTTCCCCCTTTTCATCTCGTGTTCAGTAATAAACGGAGCGAGAGGATATCCCTCCGTTTAATGTTATTATTCCATCTTTTTTTACTGAGAGGTGACATCCACGTTCTGCCACGGGGGATGTGAAAGAGGGGAAAGGCACCATTCATCCCTTCCATTTGGAATACAAGCGAGATGAGATGTTTTCCATTAAATAACGAGACTAGAGCGAAATCGGAAGAAACTCTCGTGGAGCTGATATTTTAGTCACGCGAATGGTTCTTTGTATCGGAGTTTTAACTCGGAGAATGGGAAGAGCAATTGTTCTGTCTGATATATATTTTTTAAAAATGTTCGTATGGAGATTGGATGTCCCTTCTTTAACTTCCGTTGTCATACATACATGAGTAAGTATTAAGCCTTGATAGTCATTTGCCTTAATAGTCATTTTACATGCTTTTATTTACCTCCCACTGTTTGCCTGTGTAGGTTTAACATATTTTGCAATAAATGTACTATGTCTAGTCGAGATGGAATTTGTTATCACAGATGTATATTCTAGGAGAATGTCTTAATAAATGGTAAAAAGGTTGTCAATAAAGATAAATTAATCCATTTTAATAAACAATGACAGTCCTCTTATCCTCTTCCTACACCCATTCATATACACTTTAGTGACTCATTTGTAAAACGTAAGATATTTCTCTGATTATAAATGAATGTAATTTTGGTTACCAACAAACTGTGTCAAATTTATTACTATTCCTGAGATTTTCTGAACAGGACAAGGAAAGAAAATTTAAAAGCAAATGTTTCATAACTTTGCTAATTTTTCTTTTGAAAAAATGACTATAGCACAGCTTTTTTGTTCACAAGCTTCTTTGGATAAGATGGAACTGTTCACTTGATATCAACTTGTATCATCATTGGGTAACATCACTGAGAGATAAATGGATTCTTCGTATGTAACAGCAAGGTGTTTTTTCTACTCAATAAAAGTCATTAGACATAATGGTCGAGATGACACAATATTCTATATGAAGTTAATTATTTGCCAAATTTAGTTTACCAAGATAAACTGAAATGAGAGAATATACAGCAAGAATTTTGGACCCAAGTTCACTGATATTTCCTACAAAGTTCACAAAAATATATATTTAATTGAAAATCTACCGTTATGTAGTACCAGTAATAACTCTTAATATAAAATAATCGCAGTATAATTCTTATATTAAACACAATGTTAAATTTAGGGCCTGTCTCATCAAAGTCGTTTAACGACTAATCACAATTAATCTCTGTTTAAACGGAGAATTGCGTCCCACCATTGGTTGGCGGCATGGGTTAATCGCGGTTGACCGTTAAACGACTTTGGTGAGATCTGCCCTTACATTCTTATCCGTTTCGTTTGGAGTTTGATAGACATTATTGTGTTAACTTAATAAAGAATTACTTTTATTTTGATATTTATTATTTTCTTAGTGAAAACCGAAACAAAGGTTAAAAAAAATATAAGTAGTTTAATACTTTGTTTCCCTTATTCCTACACTTTGGCAATAATCACCCATTACATCTTGGAAAGAGTTTACATTAGAAACTTAGGATTGATTCTAGAAGAGGGGGATACATTTGTGCTATCCTCTCAGTGAGGGTAATTTTGATTGCTTATATGGTGCTTCCATAATAATGTAACCAATATCGCGGTGTTGTATGAAACTGATGTTGAGCGCTGTAGAAAGCAACACAAAAACTATTTCTACATTTCGAGGTATATCACTTATTTTAGCCTAAAATACTGAAAAGTATTAAAAGAGCGGTATATATAAGATTAAGGATTATTTAACTATAGTGTTCTTGATAAAGGACTATTAAATCATAGCTCCTAAAAATTTAAAAAAAAAATCAGCGTATAGTGTCTACTCATACTGACAACAGTAAGTAATTAAATATTTGCATCACCAACATACATAGGAATGGTAAACTCGTACTAAGTTCATTCTACAAGCTTTTTACGATGCACAGTCACTATTCATTAATGGATTTCAGCTTTTTAAAGTGGATGACGTAGTGTAGTCTTGACACAAATGACAGTGGTAATACCTATTAAGAAATACCTCAGTTTTGCGTTCCCAAAGAAAAAAGAATGGATTGAAGGTTATTGCACCGAAAATTTTGTATCTTTAAAAATGACAGAGAATATTATTTCTTGAAATTGTAGCACCACGTTATTCAACGGTTGTCTTTAAATGATTGGTTTTTTGAAGCATTATAATCATTTTTTGTTCAACAATATTTTGTTTTTCAAACAATCCTGTTTTAAAAGTTGGATTTGAGCCTTAATATCAAACATTAAATATCCAGTTATTTGACCATCATTTGTTTGATTTCAAATGAAGAAATAGATCGGGATAAAATCATTTCCTCTATTGTATATTTAAACAAAATATATACACGAACACATTTTCACACATATACACACATACATACGTAATAACAAACACATTTTAATAGAAAAATACTTTTAAAAGATCTTTTGTTATTTTTATTTTAAAAAAGTAATGTTTTACTTTAGTATCAAAGGTAAATAATATCTACCATACATTAGAATACCAAACTTAATGATTTCAAAAAATCGTATTTATGAATTTTTTTAAATGTTTGTGTGTATTTGGTACATACATCTATACATTCATACATGCAGAAATGTAGATATATATCAGAAGTCAATTGAGATATTTCATCTCTAATTATTCCAAAATAAATAATAGAATTTCTTTACTGAAGTATATAATAATAAGTAAAACTAGTAGTATTAGTTTGAATTAAACTATAAGCAATTTTTTGCATAATTATACATAGAATTTATTTTTCTAGATTCATTTGATATTAAATATATTTCTGTTAGTTTTTTATCTCTTTCATAATAAGAAAGGTTTTAGAGAGAACTAATATATAAGTTCGAATTCACAATTTAATTAGAGTTCCCAGCCTTAGATCTGGATATATATAACCAGTAATACCACGTGTTCTTTTTTTTAACTCTATTATGGGAAAATTTCTTTGGGATAAATTATAACTTAAAGGTATAACTATTGTTTGCAATTATTTGTGAAACAAAATTCATTTCATGAATCCAACTATGACTAAAATTATACTTTTTCAAACTTGATATGCTTTACAGTTTTTAAAAAAAAATTTAAAACAACTGAATGCAAATTTTCTTAGCTTTGTAATGTCCCTTATATCCTCATCCTACAATTCTTCTATTCGTACCAACGTATATAAATGTATTAATAAACATAGAGATTAGGATGTAAATAATAATTCTTAAAAAAAATGCTTGAATTTCAAAAAAGAAAATAGCCTAAGTTGATCACAAAACTATTAAGAATAACTTTGAAAAAAACCTCACATCAATACATTAATAATATTATTTTATACAAAAATATTATGTTATTTTAATTATATGTATTAGATAAATTCTAGATACTAACAACCACTGTTGCCATTGAAATATAACAAGATATCACTCAGGATTTCTTCTAACAGTCTCTTTTTTCCCATTGGTTGGTATTAAAATATTTCAATATTTCAAAGTAAAAAAAAAAGAAATTTGTTAATAGTTTCTGAATCGTCAGCTCGTTTTGGTCTGATTACACTCGACACGTAAATTCCCGGCAATGTGTATGCTGAACAAAAGTTAATCTTCACGATGAGTAGTTATATGAATAAAGGATGAAACAGCCCACACAATTTGCGGAGGTCGTGTCCGATAACACTAAAGAGTTCAGCAAGATCTCTTCAGCAATTTGCTTAGCAGGCGATTTAAGTGATCAATCAGAGCAAGAAATCGAATTTTATCGAATCATTTGCTACTTTATTGGTGCGTCATTTTCTATCCTACGAATATAACTGGTTGTGGGTTTTAAACTTTCTTTTTTTTTTTACCATTTGATTCAGAGAGTTAAGTTTACATATACTGATTAAGGAAATAAAAAGTATTAAAGTTTACTGAAACCGCAATTCTTTATCCATACGTCAGAATCTTCCTTATGAAAAGAATGGTGATAAAAGATAAATGAAGGATGGGAAAAGAAAAATGAAGGGTGGTAAAAACTTAAATTTCTTACAGGATTGGACATTAGATAAGAACATAATTGCTTGTATTTCTAAAATATGCTTTTTTTCTACAAACTACAGCTGTATTTAGGATCTGTATTTCTTGTTGATTGTTTTTTGCAATTGACATATGGTCATTGAACTTTGTGAAAATATTTTAACACTAGATTTACGGACCGAGCCAATTTGACTCATTAAAAATTTGATCATTATATATATATATATATATATATATATATATATATATATATATATATATATATATATATATATATATATATATATATATATATATATATATATATATATATATATATATATACATAAAACTTTAATATCACTTTTCAAAAACATACGTTGGTTTTTAGTCAAGCAATAATATGTATGTAAACTTTCATTCCTCTTCCCCGCAGACCCCTTCATTTCGCATTATCAAATGTGGTATACCTATTTTCACGGTTGTAAGCCAATTTGACTCACAGAATTGTTTAGCAATTAATCGCAGAACAGGAAATTTGTTAATCCTATCAGGCCTGGGTAACAGTCAAGATTTTATTTTCCAATTGGCTGAAGAGCTAAGAAGTAAATATAGAGAAGAAGTCGAGAACACTTCTATTCCAAAGACAGAAATTCGTGCTACTGAAGGAATAACGGAAGAATTGTCAAGTTCAACAATCATGCAAAAGAAACAGATGTAGCCATTGTGCTAAATGTAATAGAAATATTTGCGGAAAATGTGTTTCAAAAACAGATTTTATATGTAAAAAATGTTTTCCATGAATTTTATGATAATAAACATTTTATTTAAATTAATTTGGAACTATTTCCTTTCCTTTCTTGTATGAGCCAAATTGGCTCACTTCAGTAAAAATAGGCATATGATCAACATCCATTAATATAGTGTCCAACCTTTTCGGAATTCAAACACACGTCGTTTATATTACCACAACGGCTCATCTTGCAGTATTTTTCAGGCAAATTCTATGTGGTATGAACGTCGCAGATCAGTCGGCAAAGGCAACGCTCTCGTAACTGGAGGATTACGGATTCGTAGCCCAAGACGACCTAAGATTTTATCGAACATACAGAAATTAATGGTATATCAAAAAAGACATTCTTTCAGTTATACACGGATTCTCAAACCCCTCGTAGCAAACTGAAAAAACACATATTTTCCTTTTTTTGTAAAAGAATATTTGACCTAACTTCATACTGTATAAATTGGAATTTTTACTACTTTTTAATTATTATTTACTCCTGTATAAGTATTCTTTTCCCTAAAATATTTAAGGCAAACATTCGTGGTTCAAGTTATACAGTACCGTAAATCCCTTTCATTGCATGCATCTACGTAATTTCAAAAATGGCTATGAAGCATATAGTTAAAGTTTCTTTCTTTTGGTAAAGAGTTAGAAAAATATTTTTAAGTCACTGAAAAATTAATTTTTATGTGTACTACTCCCTGCCCAACTTTTTTGATCTGATATGTAGCGGCACAGTCTGAGCCACGGTAGGTCAATCTGCAAACAAGCCGAACTTATACATGGAAGGTTGAAAGTTCGATGTTCGAGCCGGCCAATGGTCCGTCATGTTCATTAATAGCTGCTGGGGAATAAAAAACAAATTTATGGTCGCAATGTGAGTCTTCTGCCTGATCCTTTCTTCTAAATTACACCTACCCAGTTCGAGAAAAGTCATTCTTTCACTCTATCACTGCTGTTCAAACAAAATATCCATCTATTAACCTTAATTAGATGTAGCCTCTAGCTCACAAGCTTGCCTCATCCAATTATCTTTAGAAACAATAACAGTGTTGCAGCCTACTTTTTTACTATACAAGTGTTAATGAAACCGATACGTACTGCTTAAGATTGGTAACTGATCGATTATAAACACCCACGCAAGCAGCTAAATTCAAATCTGGGGACTCTTGTTCCGTCAATATACCCAACTGAATATTTAAAGGATGAACTCAATTCAAGGTTCTTTCAAAGAAGTTACTAAAGTATCACAGGAAGAGTCTCGTGCTCTACAGACGAAAAATAAATGAAAATTATGTATTGTAAAATACATAATATAATGTAAAATAATAAAGATAAAGTAAATATTATAATGTAAAATAATAAGAATGAAATATGCTTATAATGTAAATACTTATGTGAATGGTTATAGTATAAAATAATAAGAATGAAATATGCTTATAATGTAAATACTTGCTTATATGAATGGTTATAATGTAAAATAATAAGAATGAAATATTGGGTAAATATACTATAATAATTATGGAAAATGTATAAGAATTAAGAAATAGTGAAATATATGCTTGAAAAATCTAACAAAAGTATAAACTATTTAAGAGGATTTGAAATGTAATCTATTTATGTAAAACAAATTCAAAATTCTGCAGTATTTTAGTAGTGTGTACAAACAGGAGAAATAATGTTCTAAGTAAGGCTAGGCGGTGGATGTGGATATACCAGACCACCAAGGCATTTACAACCATAAAGCTCCATTCGGGGTTGCTTGTGGTCCTGGCAGTCAGCATATCAGTATCACAGGAAGATAATTTTAGCCGGTTGCTGTAATTTTCACAAATCTGATAGACTTTGATATTCAAAATAGAATCATGACCTAAAATGCTTTATGTAATGTTCTTATGCAATATGCAGTATGATATATTCACTCCTTTATGCAATGTCTGAAGTGGTATTGAGAAACCAGGAAAATAAGTGAATCTAAATACATATAAAAGAAAATAACTTAAAGACATAAGTAAAACTAACTAAATCTATGATCCATCAACTAAACTCTTTGATAATATCCATCACTTATTTGTAATTAATTTTTACTCTAAAAATTTTCCCCAGTTTCGAAAGATGTCGAACGTTTAGAGCGCTGGTCTTCGGTACTGGAGTTCTTGGGTTCGAATCCCACTGTGACGTGGATGTTCACAGCCGTGCAGAATCGGCTTTAAGCAGTAGGTCCCATTCTCATTAGCCCTCGCGTTGCAAGTAAATTAGACCCTTAGCTCTTCAAACCATATCAATACCTGATGTCAAACATGTTACAAATATCGTTTTGCAAACCAACTGCAAAATTTAATTTAGTGACGGTGTAATGTGCGCCAAAATCACTTAACATGCATGTTTGTGCAAATGCTTCTGACATGACAGTTACTTGGCTAAAAATCTTTAAATTACATGTTTTTTTAAATTACATATTGTATTTTGTGGGCTAAAGCCAATCTGAAGCAAATTTACTTAAGTGGCGAAGCTATTGTAGCTTTGAAACGAAGAGGGAAGACTCCGTCAGTTTTCAAGGTTCATAAGAAAAGAAAGCAGAAACAATAAATAAATAGACAGCTTGCAGGCTGTAGAGACATACACTGAGAAGTGCTAATCTCATGTAAAAGTGGGTGTTTTATTGCCCGTTCTAAATCAAACGAGCCAGGAGTGCCAAGTCGACTTCGTTGAAGCTGCGGGCTGCAGTTACGTTCCAGACAGACAGCCCCATTCATAAAACAAAGCGGAGAAATTTTGAAATATACTTTGTTACATTGATGTGTATGCTATATTTCAAAAGTTTTTTTCTGCAGTCATAACTGAATGTCATAAGCCTTCATTTCTTTTTAATTTCTAATTTCTTACGCTAGATGACTTAGTAACGAAGTACAAAGAAATAAATATGTTTTATTGATGATTTTAAATCTAACTGCTTAATCCGTTAGTGTTGATTTTTGATTAAATCATGTGACTTTCAACAAACTTGTATACGAAGTAATAGTCTGAAAGACTAGCCGTTTCGTGGACAGCTACTGGTTTGGTTAATGAAAGTTCTCAAATTAAGGTTTTATTTACTTCAAAATTTAATTTTTTTAGATTATATTACATGCCAGGAATATAGATAAAATTGAAGACAAGGTAAATCATTTTCATAGAGCGAATAACACATTTTATTCAAACGTATTGTTCTTCCCTAGTTTAAGAAATACATACTAAAACAAGAAAAGTGCTCTATATTGTGATTAATTTTGGCCCTCCACTACCATAAAAATAGCAACATTCTTAGCGAAATTATTTAAAGA
This sequence comes from Pardosa pseudoannulata, assembly GCA_032207245.1. Taxonomy (NCBI): domain Eukaryota; kingdom Metazoa; phylum Arthropoda; class Arachnida; order Araneae; family Lycosidae; genus Pardosa; species Pardosa pseudoannulata. The sequence continues at coordinate 141,847,322 of CM063505.1, forward strand.
GGACTAAGAGACATATCACAAAATGAAATGATTAATTATGTGACATAAATAAGTTGTTATTACGTTGTTTGATACATTTAGTGTTACAGAAGATCACTCCATCATTAATAGATTTGATAATTATTTAAATAAATAATGAAATAAATTAATAGTAAAATAAAATTCAAAAGAAAAATTACCCCAAATAAAACAAAAAAAAAATTCAATGGCTGTTAAGTACATAAATAGGTAACGAATTTTACTTTGTAAATTCATTTGGAATGTTCGGAGCTGTGTTAATTCGGCTTTACGAGGTAGATCTTAATCTAATTAATCCTCGAGCTGCAAAAAGAGTAGAACACAATTCTACAAGCCAAACTTCTGACTTGATTTCCAAGTTTTCAGATTTTGAATTGAAAATTTATATTTGTTTATATAAAATATAGACTATTTAAGTCAGGAATAATGTAGCTTTCTTTCTATTAGTTAATTTTTTTTTAGATTTGATTTCACCACATGTAAGCCGAATCATTTATATTATAGGCACCTAAATTTTGTTGAAGTATATGGAGCAATCAAGGGGTATTATACAAATATGAAAATACTTTAATGTTAGTTGTGGTACTTCAAATACAGAATTCTAGATAAAACATTTCATGTTATATAAAATTCTGAATAGTTTAAAAAAATAAATTACCAGATTAATTTAATTCGACAATGCATCTTTTCACAATTATCCTGGTAGCAATCAACTATATTTGTAGATTTTTATAAATTTATTGTGAAAAAAATAGATAGTCGGAATGTAATAGAAAATCAAGTAAATACTGTGGTATATTTTGGTATTTGGGTTTTATTACTACCCTAATAATTTCCAAGGAAACTATCTTTAAACCTAACATTAGATACTTTCATTAGTTTTTAAAACTATTAACTTAAATAGGAATAGACACAAAATAATATAATTTTAGTAAAAGCAAATTATAAAAATAAATATTCAATATTTAAAAAAAACTATCAAATGGTGTCACATTGTGTTAAAAATTTAAAATTTTTAAAGCATATGAAGTACGAAATTCACTTAAGCAGATTCCAAATCTAGGAACATACCAGCCTAAATGAATACAATTTTCTCACTTATTTTGCCTGATTCATGAATTATAACTTGAAAGTGTCGTAAATAATGTTCTCTAACAACGTTAAATTACGTGCTTTTAATTATATGCCACGTTCTTTGTTAATCATTAAGAACTTTTTATACTTAACTCACGTATTAAGATATGTAATTATGTAAGCAGAAGAGAGAAATTTTTGAAAATTATTAATTGTAGTAGAATAATTTTTCATACACGTTGTTCGAATTTAATCTCATATTAAAAAAATACTGTTGTGGGTTAGAGTAACATATTTATTCAAGCTCTAATTAAAACCTGTAGCGTATATTTTGTATAAAAAGTTTATAAAATAAAAATATAAAACTTTTTCTTTCATTCTAAACACGTTTAACGCAGGCCACTGTCGTTGATATTAAATACGCCGTTTCTTGACAGTTTTATCAAGACTTATGAGCATATTACTTTTAGGAAGCAGCATACTAATTTCGACTTTATAGAGGCACGAGATGGATTTGTGCAGTAAAGGCAAACATTTATGAGAAGTGGGTCAAATTTTGTTCATTACTTAATAAGTGCTAGCCCGTGGGTCACTAAGTCAGTGACATCACTGCAGGAAGAGATAAAAAGGATACATATAATTCGGAAACAACGAAAATTTATTAACAAATTAAAATTATTAATTGACTTTTTTTTAATTTTAACTTTTAAATTCGTTTTAAAAAGTTTATGTTCCTTTTTAGTCTTAAATCTATTACATTTGCAAATGAAGAACAAAAATTTAACGTCGGCTTCAAAAATTTGATATCGAAGTGTGATACCATGAATTACTGCATTAAGTAACACCATGCGTCAGCAGAGTATTTGAATAAACAACGACGATAAAAGTACACACACATATTTATTTATATACTAGCATATAGTCCTTCATATGACTTGATTAATAAAATTTTCAATTTTCCAGAATTGTTAAGTACTCTATGAGGCAAGTAAAAAAACGGTTTGTTTTTTGGCTGAGAATTATTTTGCAACAAAATTAATCGCTGATTAAATTTAAAACTATCCTATATGTACCTAATCTATTATTTGAGCCATGTATAGAAGAAAATTATTTAAGTAATATTTAAGTTCAGTGATAAAACATACAAAACAATTCAGACTATATTTAAATAATTTAAAATAAGAAATGATTATATGAATTGTTTAAAAGAAAAAAATATGGTTTGTTTTTTGGCTGAGAATTATCTAGTACATGCTCAATAATTTGTTTATTTTCATAATCCTCTAAAATCTTCCGATATTATGAATACAGTTTAGAATCACGTTAAATTAATTTAGAAAGATAATTCAAAGTTTTCTTAGCTACGTCGAAATTACCGTTAAGTTCTTCCCATTTTTTTTTGCCACAGTAATTAATGGAAGTAAATGAATGAAACTATCATTTCCACTACACCCTGGAGGTAGATAGAATTTGTTGTTAATACCGGTGATAAAATTTTCATTGCAACAAAAATTAATCGATGATTAAATTTAAAATTATCACATATATACCTAATCTATTATTTAAGCCAAATATAAAAGAAAATTAACACGTCATATCTAAGTTCAGTGATAAAACGCATGAAAATAATACAGACGATATTTAAATAATTTAAAATAAGAAATGGTTAAATGAAATAGTTAAAAGAATGACGTCAATGCTGGAAAAAATGTTTTTTTTTTACCTATTTATTATGTGATAAATTGATAAATTTAATGGCCTGCTCTTAACTGGGGAAAGTAGGGCTTGAAATAATAGCATTAAATGTTAGAAAAAAGAGGGGGAAGGGTGGATTTCGAACGATGTTAATCCTAACTCATCAAGAATCCAAGATGGATGCCTTTATCCATTCCAGACCGAACGATGGCCGATTGGTTTGGGTGCTGGCCTTCGGAACCGGAGTTGGTGGGTTCCGATCCCACAGTGGCATGAATGTTCGTAGCCGTTCGGAATCGGCTTTAAGCTGTAGGTCCCGGTCTCATTAGCCCTCATGTTGCAAAAAGTAGACCGTAGCACTCCAAACCAAACCAAACGAAACCTATCCATTCCAGGTCCAACCGCTTCATAACTTCGAGGACAGACAGACTGTTAACTTAGGCTATTATTATATAGGGGATTAAGGATATCAGCTTATGTCAGCTTGAATATATAAATCCGGGTAATATAAAAAAACAAATTATATATTCTTGTTATATAATTCATGTTTAGACATCTATATTTTAATTTAATTTCTCTTATGATATAAAACAGAAGTTTATAAAACTAAAAGTTTGGTTCCTTTGAAAAGCCGCGTGTCACGGATTTACCATCATTAGTCTAATAGTTAGCGTGGTGTAGCACTGGGTGATAACAACCACAGTCGCTCAAACAGCATAGAAGGTTATATCTTCTAAAAGCCTTTAGTGGGTTAAGAAGCTCCAATCTACAGTCATATATACATATTATTTGACAATAACTGTGTAAAAAATTGAAATATTATTTCCTACCAGAAACAGATGCACAAAGTAAACAAACAATTAAACTTCAAAACATAAAGATGTCAATTAAGCGTTTAAAGAGCTAAAGTCTAATAGAATAGTCTAAATATTATGAAGTTCATTCATCTTAAAATTTTTCACATCCTTCTGTTTTTAATAGATATGGAATAACTCATTTATTTCTATTTTCATTAGATAAATAATATTGACCAAAGAGCATTTTCTCTCTGCATAATGATATTATTGACATAGTCCACACAGACAGTCTAGTGCAGGGATGGGCAAACTTTTTCAGTCGTGGGCCAAAAATCAAAAGAAAATAAATTTGGAGGGCCAAGATAATTTTTTCTAAAATTAAAAAATATATACATACAAGTATTACGTTTTAAATATGTTAATGATATGAATGAAATTTCGATTTCATTTTTAAAAGTTCCTTATACTGAGGTTCAAAGTGAGATGTACTGATTTTAAGGAACGAGGCTAAACGCTCATCTGTCAGTCTTCTGAAATTATTCTTTCTAATGCTCAAAGTTGAAAACACTTGTTCAGATATAAGAAGCAAATATACCGCTGATCTTCTGGACGTGAGATAATAAATTTGGGATATAATATTTAAACAAAGTGGAAAAGGGGATGGATATATAATGCATAAATATATGTTTCTTTTAATTCGTTTCGGATCGGACACTTAAAATTCTATCCGCGGGACGGATAAAACCTTCCGGCCGGATTTGGCCCGTGGCCGTAGTTTGCCTATCTCTGGTCTAGGGGATCTCTTTTGATAATTTTATGAAGAAAAGCCAAAAGAGTGTCATGGTCGGTTGAAATAATGATAAAAAAAAGCAGAAATGGTATTAACAAATTGAATTTAATAAAATTAACTGTATTATAAATATAGAATAGGTAAATCTACCCTTTTCACTTTTATTCCATTCATTCTGCCAAATGTCTAATACTTCCTGTTTCATATAGTATTTAATCAAAGAAAACGGACTCCTAAATTTTATTACATCTTCTAGGAAAGCGTAGTTCTTTTCCAGACAAACGAACAGCTCGTTTCGAGGATTGGGCTTTTAACCAGAAAATTTCTACTTTCTTATCTCTCATGTCCAGACAAGTATTGTGTATGTTTTGGGCAATTTTTGAAATAGCTTTTTTAAATATTCTATTACCAATGAACAGTCTGTATTTTTTATTTTACATTTGAACTACATTTTTTATATGATAAAACCCGTAATATATCCCTATACACTCAGAGAACGGGCAAAATGAATGTATTGGGTCTGAATGTCTTGGTGGGCTGACACGTTGAGTGCCCTCAGGAGCAGAATACCTTATTGGGTGTACGGCTTGCAAGTGCTGCTTTGGAGAAATGTCTACCCTCGACGAGCGAATAAGAATTTAAAAATTAAAAAATAAATAACTAAATAATAATGGGAAAAAAAAGAAATATATAAAATAAAAATAAAATAAAATAAATAGAATTAATAGAAAATAAACTGATTTACTCTAGAAATTAATAGCAAGGGAAATGCTGATTCGGTATGGAATCTTCTGTCATACGTTCTATTTATGTGCGGAGTATAACAATGAGAGTACAGCGTTATAGTAATAAACGAGTAAGGAGAATACAGACCAATAATAAAAAATAATAATAATAATAATTAACAATTAACAATTAATAATAGATAAATTAAGTATCAGGTAGAGTGTCATATGTATTTCCAAATAATACTAATCCCTGGGAACAATTCTAGTAACTACGGGGTTGGTTAACTTTAGGGTTTAGAGTTATCAACAATATTATATCAATACCATAAAGGTGGCTTAATACATAACATGCTAAAACAAATATGATAAACAATACTCTTGAATAGACTCTTGACAATTAACTTAGAACTTATGAATGGGGCTGCCACGTTGAAAGGGGACTACAAAATCAGGAAAAAGCAAAATGGGCCCTTGGGGAGAATTAGGCTAAACTACAATTGAATGAGTAAGACACTGCTTTTCGATGATACCATATAGCCCATACATTCAATAGGTAGCTCTTTTTTGCTAATTTTATAAAAAACGCCAGAAAGTGCCATGATGCCAAGCATAAAAGTGCCATACCAGGTTCGTAGCTCCCAATCTCGCTGCTGGCATATGTAAATATTTATAGCAGTTCCCGGTCTAACTGCAACTGGACCTGCTATAAAAATGATCAACCAACGATCTTTTAGGAGGGATAAAATTATTTCGTATTCCTCAGCTAGCAACAGGCCCAATAAATACATCAAGGTAGATGGCCTGCCTGAGTTGCAAATAAAATAAAATTTAAAGAATTAAATTTATATTTACTGGAATAATAAAAAAGTACGTGATTAGGCGAAAATTATGTGTTCCAATTTAATTTTAATTCTATAATATTATAGCGAAAATCGTTCCTTTCTATCAAAGATATTGTGGCTCAGTCTGTAAAGCATCGGACTCGAGAACGGGAGGTTCCGGGTTCGAAAGCAGGCGAGGCAAGTTGCCTTTAAAAATTGATTTGAATTTGATTTACTTTATGTTAATTTAATTTGATCATGTAAATTTATGTTAATTATAATTCCTAATTTTCAGTGGGCCTGGAAGGTGTTCCAAAACTATATATAAACAGGGATTCCTTCAGTTGCGAGGAAATAAAATCTTGAGTTGGTCTTGAGCGTTTTATTGAATTCACCACGTTCACTTCATCTACGCGACAATATAAGGTATTTTGTGAGTCTGCTTCTATTTAGGTATAAGTAGGAACTGTACGCATTATGAATGATAAATTTTGCAATGTATACTATTTTGACCTTTTCATACAATATTAGAAAGGTTTTATGTATTACACATATTAAGTAAAGCCAACTATAGCTAAAACGGTAAACGATGAATAAAAATAAAACTATGAACTCCACTACTATTAAATAAATGTACGCTTATTTTAGTGCTTTGAAAGAGTGACTCAACTAGATTGACCTCATATTTCACAGAATATGAAAGTAATATATCAAAATTCAATCATAAAATTAGGAAACGAAAGTTGAAACAAACTGAGAAAAAAAGTTTGGTTGTTTAAAAAAAATCAATAAATTTATACTTACCATTCCTTTGCGATGTACAACATTTTTTCTCTTTTCATATGTCTTGAACTTGGTTGATATGAGATTTCAATTTGAGAAGAAAAATTTTCACATTTCCCATATTTAAACACGTGATCGCTACGAAGGGAGTTCGGAAGAAAAAGCACTGAGGGAGAAAATGTCGTAAAAACTTGGTTGCACCTCCACCATAAATTAATTTAATAATTTGAAATTTTTTGGTCAATAATGCTTTTTGTGGGGCCTAGTCCTCTGTAATAGAGGCCAGGTGAATTATCATACAATTTCAGAATGACGCTTCATGTGTAGTGATAAGTGATCAGACCTTGAAAAAGCTCTCTCACAAAGTCTGCACTGAAATGGTCTGTCCCCAGTATGCTTCCGATAATGCCGCGTCAGCTCGTCAGACCTCGCAAACTTCCATCCGCAGCCTTTCCAGTTGCACTGATACGGTTTCTCTCCCGTGTGAGTTCTTAAATGAGCTTTTAAATGCGAGCTCTTGGAGTAAGTTTTGGAACAACCGGGATATGAGCAAGTGTGGATAGTGATTTTCTTTGGGCCTCTTGATTTCCTGCCTCTTCGAGGTTTAGTTGGGGGCGGAGGTGGGGCCACGCCTGGATTTAATGTTTGTTCGATACTAACACCTCCACCAGTTGGGAGTATAGTCATTGCTGCTGTTCCACTTCTTCCAGACAGTAAGTCAACTAAATGTGGTGAGTTTGGAGGTGTCACCATTCTACCCTGGGCTGTGTATGAACTGGGGAAAGGAGAAGGTTGCATTAATGGATTAGGAGTCATGTGATTGGGTCGACCAGGTGGTAACCTTTGAATGGGTGGATTATTGAAATAAGAGTCATATTGATTCACATTATGCTGGTACCTCATGTTTGTCACATTGTCAGGAGTTGCTGGGGGAGAAGAGTGACTAGTAACAATGGGTGATGGATAAGTGTTCCAAGATGACATCATGTAACCACTACCCCCAGTGGCATTAGGTATATCCCTTCCATGAACAGGAGGTGAGCTGAAAATTCCCGTTCCAATGGGTTCTGTTTTTATATCAACTACTGATGATCCGTACCTGAGATGCTGAGGATGTCCTGTTTGATAATCTTGAACACCAAACATAGTTATGGGTTCTGGGGTATGATGTTCTATTGTTGGACTGCTGACAAGACCTATATCATATTTATTAGTCACAGGATGTTGGTTGTTGGTCAACCCGGTGGAATCATCACTGAAATGTTGCTTCGGTGGGCTTTCGTATACAACTCCAAGATCCATTTCCAAACGTAAATTACTTTCATTAGTCCTTTTATGAACAGGGTGTACTTGGTGAATAGTTTGTTGCTGCGGTGAATAAGTTGGAGATAATGACTGATTATACTGAGGACATCGACGTGGAGCGCTATTACTGCCACTGGAAAGATGAACAGATGACATACTTCCACCTCCACTGTCATCTGTTGTAGGTGTGAAAGAACTATGGTTGGACGCCATGGACCTTGCTTCTGAGTAACCAGATGGCGTACTTAGGGCCATATCGCCCAGGAGAACGCTCTCGATGTCCTGCCACATCTAAAAAGAAATTGAATTGGGTCAAATCTTTGATAAGAATTTAATATATCAAAATTCATCACTTCAGTTTCTCGACAATGTTCCAAATATATTTATAATAAAATCACTTTTTAATCATTCCTTATTTGTTCTTAATTAGTTTTTTACTAATATGTAGTATCCTTATTTTATATTTTGCTATTATTCGGCATTTAATTGTTTGGAGACATATTCAATTTTGAATCAAAATTCCTAGTTATACTAAACAGACAATTTAAAAATTTAGATCATTGCTCTAAATGGGCAGATTATAGATTTCCTTTATTTTTCTTATGTTGAACCTTTAACCTGCAGTTAGACTAGCCTTAAAGGTGCGGAATTGACCAATCCCAACGAGTAACTCGAAGCAATACAAAATGGTCACAAGTAAAGTCTATCCTGCAAGAAGAATTAATTTCTTATTCTCTCAGCTCTTGAGAAGAATAATTAACCCAAATTTTATGAATACCGTATTAATTTTTCCATCCATTTTTCAACAATCTAGATCTCTGAGTTACTTCGTTATTATCATTCTTTATTCTAACTTGACACTTGTACGTATTCAATCTCGTTTTTCTTTAATTATCACAAAGCGTTACAAGCACTAAAGTACTATACAGTCATACTCTTTAAGGAATTGCTTTCATTCATTTTCTGATTCAGGGTTTTACATCCACATATATCACGATAATTTTAAACAAAGGAAAGAATGTTAAATCTATACCCAATCCTGCAATCTAGAAGAGGTAACATCTTTGTCTGAGGTTAAAAGTTTTTCTTTCACTCTTAAATGTTCCCCAGAATATCCAGAACTAGATACTTATATAAAGCATTAGACAGAAAAACTTGATAAAACTAAAAATAACTTGATTTATGCTAAAAATTTTCTAAAAGTTTAAATATGAATTTAATATATTCTGAGAGATGTATTATAATGTGATTTCTTTTAGCACTGTAATATTGTCTATATGTGTAAACTATCGAGAAAAATTCTATATAATATTTTTTCTTCATTGCTTTAACCTCTTGCCTGTGATGCCCGAATTCAGTTCGGGCAACGCAAATGCGCCAATTTTGGAATGCCCGACCTGAGTTGAGGCAAGAAAAAAAACGATATTTCACTTCCGTATTTCCCGAAATCCGTTCGTCCGATACATAATTTTTAATTTGCCATTTCCCCAATAGATAGAGATACTTTCCCACGAAAATTTCGGCAAATTCTCGCCATTTGTAGATATTTCTCGGATACTGTAAACTATTTATGAAATTCAGAAGAATCTGACGGATATGGAATTATGACAGCTGATATAGATAATAATATTGTAGTATTAGTTTATTTATCCAGAAAATTATGAAATTTCTTTTATTTTTCTGTAATTTAAGCAAAAATTACTATAATCCCTTAACACTTCACATATATGTGAAAATATTAAAATTATTAGTTGTTTCGATTAAAATTTTGTATTTTTAAATAATAATCTATTTCTAAGATTTAAATAATACTAATAAATAAAATTTTTATAAAAAAATCCATCTTTGGTACTTTTTTTCAAGTATGCTTCACAGATAAGGGATTTAATACAGCCGAATTTTCGGTACCAGATTTCGCGGGTTCAAATTCTGCTGGAAGCATAGATATTCGTAGCCGTTCGGAATTGGCTATTCTCAGTAGTTCATAGTCTCACTAGCCCTCGCATAGTAAAACAGTAGAACGTAGTGCCTCAAACCAATACATGTGTGTTTTAAAATACCAATTTATGGCACATCACATTACATATAGAGAAAATAATCTAAATTTTGCAAAAATTTTTCAATTTTTATAGATATTTTTATAAATATTATATATGTACGTTAATAAACACTAACTCAAAAGCGTATCTAGCTAGATGGAACTTTCATAAGCTATTTAATAAATGTTTCATAAAACAAATTTGTTCTTTTGAATAAACTTTCCGACCAAATCTGCAAACTAAAAGTGGTACTTTAGTTTTATCTCCATTCTTAACAGCTTAAAATGGATTTAAATTATACGTTTAATTGCTTTTAGAGATTTTAGTTTAAGTCATGTCAATAGTTTTTGGTTTCGTAACGCATGAGTTCAATTATTTTTTATTACACGTGTATGTTAGGTGCCGCTTTATATGAAAAAATCAGGGAGAAAACACTCCGAATTAGTGTTACAGTTAGAATCGAAATTGTGTGAAGAATGAGGTACTAAAAACCTTATAATGTATCAATTACATTTTATATAAAATGATTTAAACTATAGCATGATAATTAAGTTTGATGGCGTCTTTTTTACAACAATTTATGCTAGAGGATATACAGTTATAATTTGTATTACATGAAGTCAACTTTGAAAGTGGAACAGAGGAAGCTAATACACTGTTTTTTTTCTATCATATTCCTTTGGAATTACCATTAGTTTTATTTGTTTGAATTAGTCCTAAAATAAAGAGAGATCAATACTGTATTTTCTATTTCAAAGAAGTATAATTTTTGCTTTGGAGTATATAGCTATCGATTAAAAATTGAGACAAATCCGCTGTATAATAATAGCTTAAGTTATGTGTCCGTGTGTCCTCGAATTTATGAAGCGGTTAGACGTGGAATCGATAGGGTTCCCAAAACTCATAGAGAGTAAAGTTTATCTTCTCCTAAATTATAGATACAATTATAAAATAAATTGGTATAAATATGCTTCATATCACAGCGAAAAATACTGTAGTCTTTAAAACATTCGAAATCCCCCTTCCCTCCCTTTTTATGCGTTTAATGTCATTACTTCAAGCCTTATTTTCCCCAGTTTTAGATCAGGCTTTTAAATTTAACAATTTTACACATTATAAATAGATAAAAGTACCATTTTTGTACCGTTATGACATCATTCCTTTAACCATCTAATTTATTCATTTCTTATTTTAAATTATTTAAATATCATCTGCATTATTTTAATACGTTTTATCACTGAACTTAGATATTACGTAAATAATTTTCTTTTATATTTGGCTTTAATAATAGATTAGATACATACGTGATAAATTTAAATTTAATTATCGATTTTTTGTTGCAATGAAAATTTTACTACCGTTATTAACAACAAATTCTTTTCATAAAAGTGTCAAAGTCTATTTCACGGACTAATAAATATCTAGCGTTTAAGTTATATATCTTTGAAAATTAAGAACTTCGTTTGTGTGTTTGTTTTTTAGACATAACCATACGGTTTGCCACTGATTCGCTAAATTTTGGACATTACTCATATACACCGCCAAATAATCACTGTCAATATTAAAACCTCTGATGTACATCCTATCACGTAATATGACAAGATAAATTAAAGTTGGCAACCAACAAGCGATTAGTAAAGATAAGCAAATTATTGAGCGTTTACCAGATAATTCTCAGCCAAAAAACAAGCCATTATTTTACCTGACTCATAGAGTACAATTCTGGAAAATTAAAAATTTTACCGATCCCGTCATATGACGGGCTATATGCTAGTGTATATATAACAAGAGATTAATATTTATGTTTTTTAAATGAAATATTCATCCAAAATACACATAAAAACGTATATACAGACTTCAGATTTTCACGAACAGGAATTATAAGTTACCTTGTTATTACTTAAGTCTTTAAAAATAGTTCACTCGTCATATGGGCTAGTCACAGCAATAGACAGTTCACACTTTTCTTACCAATTTTTATTGCGTCGCTTTTCGTTTTCCATTCTGGTTTCCAAACGGCTAAGGTGTGAATCAGATACTACTATCAAAAGTGCATAATTCTAACTGCCATTGGTTTACGTACTAAGAACAGTAAACCAATCTCGCGCTCGATGCTTCCCCATAAACAACGCGAAATTGCTGACATCAAGACATTGATGATCCTAACTGTCATAAAAAGCGTAGGAGAGCAGATATTTCCGATCCAGCTGCGTGCCCGCAAGATATTTCGGAGAAAGAGAGAGATAAGATGGCGTCATATCTCCGAATTTTTATGTTACGACTAAGGTTCTGTCGGATATACCACCTTAGGTGAATATCTAGATTTTGAACAGTGAACTCCGATGTAAAGATTATTACTTCGGTCAATTAAACTTGTATTTCCTTTTACAACCATTTATCGTTTACAGTCGGTCTTCTATGGGACTTTAAACTATAAATACGAAGTATATAGTGTCATAAGACACAACGGAAATTGTAAATTCTTTAAACTAGAAATATTTTTTTTCTCATAAGACATTGTAAATAGCACGAGTTAGTTATTAAAATTGCTCTTCATTATTTATATGCGCATTGAGTCCTCACAAACAAAATGACATGCTTCATTGTGTCACTGGAATATTGACAATGAATGTTATCAAGTGTTATACTTATAAATAATATTATGCAAAACTGTTAGAAATGCTTATCGATAAAAATATCGATTCAATTTAAATTTCGGTCATAACCGCATTTCCTCCTATGCAAATATATTGTGTTAGCCGTGGTATAAATTGACTTTCCCGGTTAGCTCCTGGCCCTTGTCTGTTACTCTGATTGCTTGGTGTTGCTAAAAATGTTGGTAAGTCAATCGTAAGAAAATACGACGTACTTTGTTGAGAACTGCTTGCTTTAGTTTGATTTTAATACCTTGTTTAAATTTTTATCGTTCGAGCTGAGCGAATAAACTTTTAATCCATGAAATGAACTGTGTTTTGGACTGTGTTCGTATCTCCACACCACAAACATAACATAACGCTGGGCACCTTGCAAATAAGTAGACATTTACCCCCACAAAAACGATGGATTATTTCGTTGTTAAAACTTTTAACCACATATTAATATACTTAAATATCGCAACTATATAGCTGTTTTCTGGGAACTATACATTAATCAATTATTTACAAAATATACTTTTCGTTATTTCTATTTGCATTGCGTGCTCACGAACAAAATGACATGCTTCTTTTCACTGGAATATTGAGAATGAAGATTATCAAGAGTCATTTTATAAATAATATTAAGAAAATGATGGATTGTTTCCCTATTAAAACTTTTAACCACATTCTGATATACTTAAATACCCGTTATTCACGTTTTAATATACTTAGATATCCCAACTATACATTAATCAATTGGTTATAAAAATTACACTTCGTTATTTCTATTTGCATTGCGTCCCCACGAACGAACGAAATGACCTGCTTTATTATGTCACTGGAATATTGACAATAAGATTAACAAGTGTCATTTTCCAAATAATATTATGAAAATCGATGGATTATTTCCTTGTTAAAACTTTAACTATATTTTAATGAACTTAAATATCGCAACTATACCACTGTTTTCTGGGAGCTATACATTAATCAATTAGTTATTAAAATTACTCTTCGTTTTTTCTATTTGCATTGTGTTCTCACGCACGAAATGACTTGCTTTATTATGTCACTAGACTATTAACAATAAGATTGCTTATTATGTCATAAGAATATTGACAATAAGATTGCTTTATTATGTCACTAGAACATTGACATTAAGATTAACAAGTGTCATTTTCTAAATAATATTATGAAAAGCGATGGATTATTTCCTTATTAAAATTTTAACCATATTTTAATGACTTAAATATCGCAACTATACTGCTGTTTTCTGGGAACTATACATTAATCAATTAGTTATAAAAATTACTTTTCGTTATTTCTATTTGCATTGCGTCCTCACGAATGAAATGACATGCTTCATTGTGTCACTGGAATATTGAAAATGAAGATTATCAAGTGTCATTTTAGAAATAATATTATGAAAACGATGGATTATTTAATTGTTAAAACTTTTAATCACATTTTATTATCCTTAAATAATCGTTATCCACATTTTAATATACTTAAATATAGCAAATGTATCGCTACTCTGGGAACTATACATTAATCAATTATTTATAAAAATTAATCTTTTCCTATGTGCATTGTATAGTCACGAATGAAATGACATGCTTCATTGTGTCACAGAAATATTGACAGTAAGGAATAACAAATGTCATTTTCTAAATAATATTATAAAAAAGGATGGATTATTTCCTCGTTAAAATATTTAATGAACTTAAATATCTCAACTATATCGGTGTTTTCTGGGAACGATACATTAATAAATTAGTTAAAAAAGATTACTCTTCATTATTTCTATTTGAATTGCATCCTCAAGAACGAAATAACATGCTTCATTGTGTCACTGGAATATTGACAGTGAGGATTAACAAGTGTCATTTTCTAAATAGTATTATGAAAAACGATGGATTATTTCCTTGTTAAAACTTTAACCATATTTTTAAAAACTTAAATATCGCAACTATACTGCTGTTTTCTAGGAACTATACATTAACCACTTAGTTACAAAAATTACTATTCGTTGTCTCTATTTTCACCTCACGAACGAAATAATTTTGCTTCATTGTGTAACTGAAATATTGACAGTAATTGAGAGTAAGGATAAACAAGTGTCATTTTCTAAATAATATTATGATAAATGATTGATTGTTTCCTTGTTAAAACTTTAACCATATTTTAATAAACTTAAATATCTCAACTGTATTACTGTTTTCAGAGAACTATACATTAATCAATTAGTTGTAAAAATTACTTTTCGTTATTTCTATTTGTATTGCATCTTCACGAAAGAAATGGCATGCTTCATTGTGTCACTGGAATATTGACAGTGAGGATTAACAAGTGTCATTTTCTAAATAATATTATGAAAAACGATGGATTATTTTCCTTGTTAAAACTTTAACCATATTTTAATGAATTTAAATATCGCAACTACACCGCTGTTTTCTTGGAACCCTACATTAATCAATTAGTTAAGTAAGTTTTACAAAGTGGTCGTAGGCTTTTGACGTAGAAAGAAAAAATATCTTTTATCACAGGTTAAGTATTTCAAGATTATAATAATAGTACAAAATAATATTAAAAGTTTCGAAAGCTAGAATAATATAATGAATATTAAATAAATTGTGTCAAATGTATGGAATAATTCTATATTAAATTGTGTCAAAAGTATGGAATAATTATCTATTAACCAAATTTTGATCCAGTTCCGAATGTACCTAAATGTTACCAAGTGTCCATTCATTCACACACAAACACACACACACACATATATATATGTGTGTGTGTGTGTGTGTGTGTTTTGTGTCTGTATGTTGTATTATGTATATATATATAATCCTTAAAGTAAACATGATTATAGTTTTAATGTTTAATTCGTTTAAGATGGTTTATAAGATATCAAAGCATTAGAAAATTGAAATAAATAACCTAGTGACTGGTTCATAAATGATGCCATAAAGGACTTTTAAAAAGATTTCAAAGTTTTCGTAATCGAAATTATAATAAAATCTTAAAAGAAGTTCCTAAATATCCAAATTTTTGTCCTTTTATATATATACCAGTGGGGGACATGTAACCAGAATTGTATTTCAGTTTTACATACGTAAATATTTTATTTCATTAAAAGTGGTCGTAGGCTTTTGTTATGTAAAAGAAAAAATATATAAGAATTGAAAATAAGTATTTTACAAAGTAATTATTTTAAAACTCTATTGAAAAAGGCAAAATATAATAAAAATATATTTATTAAAACAAAATATATAACTAAAATGTTTTAATCAGACATTTGATATTTAGATGAAAAAAAATTAATCTAACCAAATGTTTTGTCCAGTAATTAGTCAATGTTACCAAATTCATATTATGAAATTCACACACAACACACACACACAATAATATTATATAACATATATATATAGATTGAAAATAGTTTATTTTGATTGTGGTTATTTTGATTCTAGTAGAAGTTTTAATAATTTCTTTACTAAAGTAGATTTGTGTTGCATTTGCAATGCCGTTTTCATTTATAATAATTTCATCTCCCTAGACGTATTTTTAATATTATTGTTTCATAAATTGATGATTCATCTACAGTAATATTGCAAATAAATTGATATACCAAATAAGCATGTGAGCCGCGCTAAACTCAATGAGAAGCCATATTTGCTCACCATTTATATATACTAGAGTATATATTAAAAATTTTTTTAAGAAGGATATTGAAAATTATTATTCAAATGCAAGTGCTTTTCGACTATGAACTTGTCGAATGTGTCTAATAATAATATGATAATAACTTGTCTCACAAGGTCGTGATAGACAACTAACATATTTGTGTGATGACATGGGTGAATTTAATTAGCAATGGCCCTTGATGCTTCAAGAAAACCCTTTCTCCGCATACCATGAGATTTGCATCAAATTCGGAATATTAAACGAGGTTAAAAATATTATACATTTTAAAAATTATTTCGAAATTGCATGACTCTGGTTAAAGAAGATGTTGCTTTGCCTTTTTCAGTCGTAATTAGCTGCAAATAACTGAAATATTTTCTGGAAGTCAAAAGGTTTCCAGTATGTTGAATGCATGCAACTTTAATGCGCTTTACATGCATTGACTGATATAAAAATAGCAAAGATAGTTTTATGATTTTTTTTAAAATAACAGTAATAAAATTAACTCAATTGATCATTATTGTGATGTTTGGTATTCTAGAGATATTATACTCGTTTCACATATTTTTGTTTCGGTCTAATAAGAAAAATTACACATTAATTAAAATAATTACATAATTATCCTGTTATGGACAATTTCATACAAATTCACTCACACACAGACATATATATATATATATATATATATATATATATATATATATATATATATATATATATATATATATATATATGCATATATGTATATATATATATGTATGTATATATGTATATGTATATATATATATATGTATGTATATATGTATATATATGTATATATATGTATATATATATATGTATATATGTATATATGTATATATATATATATATATATATATATATATATATATATATATATATATATATATATATATATATATATATATATATATATATATATATATATATATATATATATATATATATATATATATATATATATATATATATATATATATATATATATATATATACTGCTACAGGTAGTTGTTTACCCCACCCCCCTTCCAGTCAACCAATGAAAGGAAAAAACGTCCATAGGTTTTTCAACTTAAAGATTACGTACTTTTACGTTATATTATATTATAATTTCCAAAATGTTGGGTTCGTCAGATTCGAAAGTTTTTCCGTTTGCGGCATTTTTATTTTAACTCCTCCTCCCATTCAAAAAAAAAGGTGTATGTACTTCCCCCCATATATATATGTAAATAAATGTGTGTATTATCATTTTCTGTAATATATTAAAGCTTATCGTCCATAACATTCCCCTAATTAATAAATAAAAACAAATAACAATCCCTCCATAAATAAAAACTCGCCTGATTAATGCTCTACTTTTTTTAAATTTTTAACTTTCATAGTCATTTAAATTAAATCAGGGACATAATTCATTGATATTAGTATCTTTTCTGGGTTATAAAATCAAAGTCTGAATTAATAACTGCTACGTGCGGCCTTTTCCAATACTTGTTCCAAACCAGATGTAAATTCTCCCAGGCCAATATAAGTCTCCTTGTTATTTTTTCTTTTTTGTGTGTGTGTGTGTGTGTGTGTGTACGTTTTCGTTTCTCCGAAGCATTTTCACAGCAAGACAGATAGGCGGTGAATTTTGTCTATAAAAGAAGTATGAAATATTGCTCAGACTACGAGAGGGTGATAATAAAGGATTTAAAGTTAAGTATTTATCTAGTCTTGATGTTGTAAGTGAGTACCTTTCTCAGCATGACTTCAAAATGTAAAGGGTTGCTAAGAAAGCTGTGGGAATTGAAAAAATATGGGCTTTTGTTGGTTTTATCGGTGTAAAGAAATTTTTACCAATGATAGATACATTTATGACTATGTTTTTTATTCCAATGCAGCAGACGATACAGGCATTATCCTAACGAATAAAAAAGGATGTGATTCTGTTACCTATTTAGAACCACCCTGTGAACACGTGTAGCTTACGGTCTGCTACGGACGTGAGTAACATTATCCCCGCTGGATCTTCGTAATTTAGAAGGAGGGAAGAAACAGAAAACTCCCCATGCTTGGCCAGCCTCGTCACAATAATTATGTAACCTCTATTGTTTTTACTTGCCTTGGCTACTGGGCAAGAAGAATCCTAGTCAGCTAGCAGTAATAACGATGCAGTCGGCCCACGTTGAAGAGAACGGCGCATAAGTCCAAGTCTAATTAAAACTTTATTTAAGAGCTGCTAGAAAAGGACATCTTCACTATCCAGCCGCAGACAAGAGAAAGACACAAAAACCCCTTTGCTCGAACGGAGATGCACCCAAGAGCGAAGACAGATAGAATTTTCCCAAGGGACAGCTTAGTCAGCGAATTTAACTGTTAAAATCAGGAGAAAAGCCGAGCCATTTGCAAGCGACAACTGGAAAACGTGTTAAGTGGACAAAAAATTTACATCTATTGGACAGAAAGCTTTGGGAAATGTATTGAAAGCATTTTAAGTAGAGGACACTCCTTTGA
Organism: Pardosa pseudoannulata; assembly: GCA_032207245.1. Taxonomy (NCBI): domain Eukaryota; kingdom Metazoa; phylum Arthropoda; class Arachnida; order Araneae; family Lycosidae; genus Pardosa; species Pardosa pseudoannulata. The sequence goes on from CM063505.1 coordinate 141,866,200, forward strand.
TTAAGACATTTAGAAGTTGGAAAAAAGAATTTAAGTGATTAGAATAGGAGAGAGGAGGTTTTTAAGGAAATATTAAAGTGAAATAATTTTGATATATTCTATATATATTGTAACGAATTCTCATTATATATATATTTGTGATTTATAGGAAAGTACTTCTGACATTTATTTTTCCCCCGGTGGATATAAGAGACATACTGTAAATACGAAGTCAAAGCTGTAAATTACTTCCCCGGATTTCACCGTTGTCAGAGCTAAATTGCTACGGTTAAATTAACACGGTACCCTTTTTGTGGAAGGGACCAAAGCTATGACCCCCGAGATTTTCCATGTGTAACGAACTCATATAAGTATTACAAATTTTAGAAACCAATAAAATTTCACGAAGCTTAATCGATCGTCAGGCCGGTAATAGAACCCATGACTTAGGGAATCAATTAATAAAATTACAACCGTAATTTAAAGTCAGTGTCTTAACTAGCTCGTCTACGTTCAGCCTTTAGCAGTTTATTCATGGAAACAGTGAGTGCCCAAAATGAAGGGCGCTACCCTTTCGAAAGCGAAAGCCAAGAGTAGTTTTCAATTTTACTGTTGGTATGAATTCTTGTATCTTTACGGAATTAAAAACCAGAAGATATATGGTGTAAAAATAAGTAGTTATCAAAACTACTCTATATTCACTAAAACTTAAGATGAATAATTTGATTCAATCTTCTAGATAATTTCAACTCGCATTCAGTGGGTGTCTTTATTAACCCTTTAATGCCTGGCGTATCATTTTAGATACGGCTAAAAAATAGCTTGTAGAGTTTTTTATGTTTTCTTAGAAGAAATTTTCCTTTTGAGAGTAGGTAATGGGCAATCTTATAAACAATCTACGAAATTTTCAAGTAATTTCTATTATTTTTTTTTCATTTAGATCTAGATTTTATGATTTTTCGATCAACGCTCATAAATTTACTTTTTCGGCAGATACAGACTGAGATCATGACAAGTTTGCTTTTTCCATTACACTACAGCATTTTGCAGATATTATTTTACAATATTAAATAAATCTTTTTTCAGGAAGTTTTAACTTTTTTTTTATAAATGTCACTCTATGTTTAAAACGATAACTGATCACTAACGTGACATGCTCTAGTATTCAAAATTGTTTGATCTTCAAATTTATTTCGTTCTGTACAGTCCATATTAACTTCGATTTAAGATAGGCTCCGAAATGTAATCGGCAGAAATGACTTGGGCATTAAAGGGTTAACACATTGTGTGCGGGTACATTTCGCAGCTGAATTGTAAAGGGAGCGGGCGTTTCGAGCGTTTCGAGCGTTTAGTTATTCAGTGAAATCTCAATAAATCGAAAATTATTTAATTTTTTAGACAACTTTTTGTATTTTATATTGAAATATACAAAAAATATATAAATAGAAATATATAAATAACAACCATAAGATTTTTGTAAACAAAAATTATATATTTTTAGTGGATAAATTTATAATATTGTCTTAAATATGAGAAATCAAATAGAAATAGTAGTATATAGTTTTATTTTTTTTAATTATGCTATATATAAGCATTTTTTCATTATAAAAAAGGAAAAGAGCAATCATAAAACTAATAATGTAAAAAAATAGTTTTTATTTGTCTAAATTTTTCCAAAATCTGTGTAGTAGGCAAGAACATTCGGCTTCGTTTTCCTGTATATACCGTTATTTTTGTACCCACACACAAACCATGTTGTTACACTAACCCATACTATTACGTGCCCCGCTCTCAAGTATCAATCGTCAGAAAACTTACTAGTACGTGTTCTGCATACAATGTGTTAAAGAGAATATCTAGCTCTGAAGAGAAATCAGAAAATATGTTTCTCAGGGTAAGAAATTGAAAACTGATGATAGTCAATGTCTTTTACTCGATCAAACCTCTATTAATTATTTTGTATTTGGTTGAAATTTTCTTTTTTTACACAAAATATCTTATATAGAATAAAATTCGATGTTGAAAATCATTAATACTGAAAATCATTTCGAGAAAGAAGCAGGCAATTAGAGAACAAAGAAACCGTGTGAAAGAACTTTGAGAAACTAATTACACACTATCGCAAATGATGCAAAAGCAATTGCAAATACCCTCAATCAAAAGACAATTTTGTATTTTCCTCATAGAAAGAGAAACAAAACATGTTTTCAAAATGCCTTAAAGTGAAAATTTCGAAATATTTTCAACGTATACATGTTTTTTAATGATTTTCTAATTTAGAAATTATTGATGCAATTATATATCATTATTCTTGGCATTAACTCATACAAGATTTGACTCATACAAGATAAGGGAAGTTAAATTACTGGTCTAAAAAGATTTTAAATTATTTTTCAGAAAATAAGCACTTTGTCTGCATTAATTGAATTTTTTAGCATTGATTGAATTTTATATGTTTGTATTCTCGAAACAGCGATTTACTTCCAAAAATATGACATATTTGGTACATTAAAATTCCACCGTGTGGCCATTATGATGTACTACCTGTTATAAAAAGGTATAATTCAGCATTATAAGAGTATATGCTAATAAAAAGATTCTAAACTTCAATATGTGTGGTTTTTCTTTACAGGAAGTTCCCAAATAGATCTTATATCTAGTGTACTTTGATGTTACTATAATATAGTAATATTGCAAGCAAATAAAATTAAAAAATTATGAATGTTTATATAAATGTGCACACTGAAAACTATAAATTATGGTAAATGATTCTAGTATATATATATATATATATATATATATATATATATATATATATATATATATATATATATATATATATATATATATATATATATATATATATATATATATTATATATATATATATATATACATATATATATATACATATATATATATATATATATACATATATATATACATATATATATACATATATATATATATATATATATATATATATATATATATATATATATATATATATATATATACATATATATATACATATATATATATACATATATATATATATATATATATATATATATATACATATATATACATATACATATATATATATATATATATACATATATATACATATATATATATATACATATATATATATATATACATATATATATATATATAATATATATAAATATTCACGTATATAATACCATTTTTGCAAGAATAAATAAAAAGTTAATTTTAAATATTCACATATATAATACCATTTTTGCAAGAATAAATAAAAAGTTAATTTTAAATATAAATTGATTTTTTTAATCAACATTCCAGTTCTGTGGTTCCGCATCGACTGATGTAAAAAGTAGTTTTTATTTGTCTAAATTTTTCCAGAATCTATGTAGTAGACAAGAACATTCGGCTTCGTTTTCCTGTATATACCAATTTTTTTGTACCCACGAACAAACCATGTTGTTACACTAACCCGTACTAGCACGTGTCCCGTGCTCAAGTATCAATCGTCAGAAAACGTACTAGTACGTGATCCGCATACAAAGTATTAATATAGAGCTTAATTCGAAATACCAAAGAAGTAAGGAAAGTGGATTGATCGACGAAGTTAAAAATAAAAGCAACTGTTTAAAGTTGTATTACAAAGAAAATTAAAGTCTAAAACCACCCAAACAATAAATTTTGGGGTAAAAATTTATGCATTTGACATTTTAATACATAAATATATGAAAACAATAAAAAAATATATAAATACTAGTTTTAAAATACAAATTTCATTAAAAATTGGGAGTTATATTTCTTCCTGAATTAAGCTCATAATCCATATTAATTGATATGCTTCACGTACATTCAACTGCTACTTTTAAACACTACATAAACTTTATTACTTCAAGTTATGGTTGAAAAACTCATAAAATGAACTAAAGACATTAAAAGTTGCAAGGTCGTTCTGTGAAGACTTCTTTTTTCTTGTGCAAAAGGGTTCTTTTAAGAGCAGTTGTCATTTATTTAAGTAATAAGTACCTAGCGGTTTAATAGCAGTAACTTATGTCTTAAAATTTTGCTGTAGTGAATTTAAACTACATTTTAGATCACTTCTTAAAATTAATTTCATATGTTGACAGGAATCAAAAATTCTTAAAATTTGTTGTAGTGAATTTAAACTACATTTTAGATGTCATTTCTTAAAAATAATTTAATATGTTGACAATAATAAAAAATACTTAAAATTTCTTGTAGGGAATTTAAACTACATTTTAGATGTCATTTCTTAAAAATAATTTAATATGCTGACAAGAATTAAAAATGCTTTGTACTCCTTTTATATAAAGAATAAATTCTAGAAACAACTATGCACGTAAGGATTCTAGAGGTTTCGATCTAGAGGTTCGATTGAAAGTGATAAGGAGTTGTTGCTTTTGGAGGACTTTCCTTATAAGCAAAATAAAAAGTCTGTAGGATTTCATAGTAGCAAATATAAGCTTTTTAGTATGCCTACATGGACTATTTATAATGAAAATAGCAAGAAATTTCATGATTTGAGGCAGCTATTTTAACCTTTCTATGCTTCTCCTTACTAATTCCCAACCGAACGATGGCCGAATGGTTAGGGTGCTGGCCTTCGGAACCGGAGTTCGTGGGTTCGAATCCAACTATGACATGGGTGCTCGTAGCATTTCGGAATCGGCTTTAAGCAGTAGGTCCCGGTCTTATTAACCCTCGTTTTGCAAAAAGTAGACCGTAGCACACCAAAATCTTACTAATTCAAATATTTTCAAGCCTGAATTTCTTAAAAAATAATAATAATGGGAAGAATTATTTTTTACTAGACTGAATTTAATGCTAACTTAATAACAGCAAACATTCATAATAGCAAACATAAGCTTTCTAGACATGCCTACATTGACTATTTATAATGGAAATAGCAAGCAATTTCATGATTTGAGGCAATTATTTTAACCTTTCTATTCTTTTCTTTACTAATTCCCATATTTTCTAGCCTGAATTTCTTAAAAAATAATAATAATCGGAAATATTAATCTATACTTGACTGAATTTAACGTTGAATTTCGAAAATGTTGCAACTTTACACCAAAAGAAAAATCCCGGTATTTAGTATCCCGTTTATCCTCCTCTGCAGTAATTAATAACGTCTACGGATTTATTAGATTATTTAATTAAGTCTAGTTTTAGATTATTTTTATAGTAAGTTTGACAGCCACTTTATAAAACTATGTAAGCCTTTCAATGCAGCTGGGAAGACCGAATCACTTAATAAATCTTGTGCAGGACAACTTTTATGTTTTATTCGAGTCACGAATCTCTGATGGGCAAACTCACGTGTGAAAATGATCCATCGGGCTCTCCGAGTCAACGTTGTTTAAGCCGTCTAAAAAAATGCTGGAACAGTATTAGTAACTTATATCTTAAAATTTGTTACGAAAAATAATCGTGATTAGTTTCAAAAGGCAAATACATATATGCAACTGATCGATGGAGTTTCTAGCTGAAATTTCGTCTGAGGAACTTATTTAACCATTTTTTTCCCACCATATCACAATTAGTACTTTATTCTTTCATTTTTGGGAGAATATGTGAATTATATGAGCTAGAAGGACACATAATGGTTTTGGTATATTATCGGTAAGAAAAAATTTGGCCCATAATATATAACATAGAGATAAATCAAAATTTTGAGTTGGAAAAAGCAGTATTATAATGTGATACGCTATGCGATAGGATTTAATGGCTTTCAGGATAGTTTTCGACTAGTCCATCAAGGAAATGAAAATTTTAATGAGCGTTATTCAATTTTCCAGTCTCTGACGCATGAGAAACGTAGAACACTGAAAAAGTTCAGTGTTATTGGGTATCATGCGTAGTAATCAAATGAGGTAATAAATATTACAATATTCTTCAGGGAAGAGGCCAATATCTTCATAAAGCGAATAATTTATTCATTGCACTACTTCATTTTCTAGTCTTTGGTAAATGACTTAAGTTAAACTTAGGAGAAGGTACATTAGTCATAATACATATTTAATGCTGGCAGCAAATGAGCTAATATATATCACAATAGTTCTTGAAGAACTAATAAGTTTACTAGTAATAGTTAACAATTTAAAGCTGCCATGACATAAACAATTTAATTATGCCGTTACCCAACTTTCCAGTCTCTAGCTCTGGAGATGGACTAGATGTCGCATTAAACATAAACCATATTGAATGTGATGCTTCGCAACTAAGTAAGTAATTGGCACCATGATTGTAGAATAGACCGAGCTATCAGACTAAGAAGAAAACGTTATCCATGCCATTACCTATCTGTATTCATTAGCATCTTGACAGTCTTTCCAAAATCTCTTACATTTCACGAATTGCAGACTCTGATTTACGAGATTCTCTGTTACCTACGATAAATCTTATCTTAATCTGTCATCTCAATCTACATGTTGATTATGTGTAATACCCTATTTGTTTGACTCAGTAACGTAGCCTACCCCTATTAACACCTGATTGTAAAGTCACAAAGCTCAAATCCTTCAAATAAAATATCAATAACTAATTCTGTTACTTTCTACTATTTTATGAATATTTCTTGTCTTTTTTTAACATAAATTTCAGTAAGAAAATTTTATTAATCTAATGATTGATGATATTTTAACTGAAAAATTATAATACAAGCACCCCAAAATAGGATTTTTATAAAATAAAAATTCATATTTTTTATCCTCTAAAATTCAAAACAAATACTAAATATTAAAAAATAGAACTAATTTAAATTTATAAACAATTATGCACTTAATGTTTTTATAGTTTTATTGTTATTGATGTAAAGAACTTAGACATTTTATTGTAAATACCCAATTCAAATGATTTTCACAACAGTCAGAAACTAATCAATTGATATATGTTTTATAAAAATTTTATCTTCAGATCGATAGTAATGATGTAGCCATTATACTTTCTGTTATATCTGACACTTTACTGAAGTGCTACAATTTAATTCACTTCATTTTTTAAACTAAATTCTGCTATAATATCAGGAAATGTTATTTTTCTTTTACAGTAATCAAAACAAAACATAAGGTATTTTAATAAAAGTTTATTATAACTTTATATCATTAATAAAACTTAATTATCACAACATAGCACTTGAATAATTCAATTAAAATGTTTTAAAACGAAAGGGGGGTGTAAAACAAAATAACATGATACCCACAAACATTTGATTTTGAAGGAAAATAACAGTTTTGTACAAGTAAGGAACAGAAAAAAATATTATTTATAATTACATAATTTTAGCAAAAATTATTTTAAAAGCAATGCACAATCGCAATTTCTTCGTCTTGAGATATTTTAGGTAAATTTTAATAACGTCTTTGACTAATAATAGATATAAATCTAAAAAATTATTTTATATTTAAAAATTTACATGTATTTAATAAGTAATTTTACTTAATATATAAGTAATAAAATAATTTTCACAAAACTTGTGTTAAAAGCTATGCATAATCTTAATTTTTTCATCTTGAGTTATTTTAGGCAAATTTTAATAACGTCTTTGAGTAATAATAGATATAAATCTAGAATTCTATTTTGTAGTTAAAAATTTACATGTATTTAATAAGTAATTTTACTTAAAATAATTAAAATAAAATATATTTCTTGCTATCTAAAGTATCTTAGCTAATATATTAAAGTATCAATAATTTGCTTTTAATATGACGCACAAAATAATTCGTTGAATATATTTTATATAAATGAACTATGGTATAGCTCTGAAAGGACGCAAATGACACTAAACTACTATGCTTATGCCTTAAATAAAACATGCACTCCTGCCCTCTAAGAGTATAAAAGTATTTTCATGGTCAAATATTAATCACTTTGTGATGTATTGTAATTCTCTGTCCTAATCTGCTTCAGAACTCGGAACAAATTTATGTCTTTCCTTAGAAATTAATTATATGAACTCGTCATGAGGGGATATAACTTTTTGCACATCATTTTAATAGAGAAAAAAAATAGAAGAAGTCATTTTTTAAACCTATACTATAACATAAATGCAGTTATAGATTTAACTTGAGCAGAGTTTATAGAATTAAAAAGAAAGAGGCAAACATATATATTGTGAACCTTATACACTTTTCCTATTTTTAATTTTTCTCGAAAAGAAAATATTACTTCTGTAGTATACATTTTTTTACAGGTCTTTAATAAAAGAAGTCTTTAATGAGGTATCAAATGAAAATGAAAAAAAAAATAACTTAATAATGCTCAGAATTTCCACTGGTAGTCTGGGTTCAATACCAGCCAGGTGATTTCCGCTTTTCTCCTTTACAATGCGATTTTTCTATCGATTTTTACTACAGAAGATAACATAGTTTTTACTATAATTACATCTTATTGCAATTATTTAATTTCATTAATATATTTGAAGTTTGAATAACGTAAATAAAAATAATTTTCAGTTTTAAATATTATCCATTTATAAAAATTTCCAAATTTTAAAAATATCCGAATCATTGTTATGCGGCTTTTCTGACCCTTACATGTATATTGAAGATACTTGTAGTAGTTGAAATCATCCTCATAAATTTATTATTTCTGTTGTACAACTCTTTTGAATAAATGTCAACTGTACATATGTTTCGTCCTCATTGCTTTCGCTGATTAATCGTAGTAATGACATGCATTACGTACTGTAACTCGTTCAGAAACGTGATATAAAAAACAATTATATGTAAAAAGATTCAATGAAATTTTATATTTCAACCCGATAAATTTCATTTCTTAAATCTTGAAATTGGTTATAATGACCGTAAGATTTTATAGGAAATAAAAATTGTATATGTTTTGAGGAAAGTTATTAATCAAATCATACTATTTCCAGAATACCTTTTTTTTTATCCTTATTGGAAATTTTAAAAATGTGTTTCAATTTTCAAGTTTTTGTGTAAAACGTTTGATACATCTACCATATTATATTTTGAAACATTTTATCCTAAGTAAATTAATACTTAGAAAGTAAAAGTCACTGCAAAATCATTTCAAAACATTTTAAAACTTAATTATTGATTGAAATTGATTATGGAAAGATATCATTATCATAAACAAACTACTGATAATTTTCCCGAAATGTTTCACAAGGAAAAAAAAGTTTTTATAAAGATTTTTTTTTTCAGGGAAATCCTTTTTGTAATCCTTTTCATTCTTTATGATATTCTATAATAAAAATTGCTTTGATTGTGACGACTAATTCATAATAATACAATTCGTAAGGATTAAAGGTTTAACAGAAGAAAAAAACCCCATAAAAACTATTGTCCAGTTACTATTTCTTTTTATATTTTATTTATATTAACAAGAAATATCTTTTGCTTGAAGGAAAAGGTAAAATTCGTCACTAATATAGATACTTATTAAAAAATGGGGATTATAATGAGATAATAAATATGAAGAAATTGATTATTGATAAATGCAACCTATAATAAATGGGGTAATGACATCTGAAATATATTTAACTAAAGATCCAATTCATAAGGATATACATTTAATAGGAGAAACTTTTAGTTACAATTACATATCGAGTAAAAATCACATAAGTTACTATATTTTAATACATTTATTAACTTTTATAACTGAAACACATATGAAATTTTTTCCTTTACATTGATACCTATTTTAAAAATTGTTAATTTTTATATGAAAGTAAAATAAATAAATAAATGAGAAATAACTAAATTAATCTTGAGAAGTTAAAGATAAGCAGTGTTTTTATAAGAATCAAGATCCAGTGTTAATAGTAGTAAAAGTAATAATGAAGATATTTAGAAAAAAAATCGTGCTATTTTTGTGAAGGTTTGACTAGTTGTTCTTGGTAAAATAAATTTACATCGGTCAATAACAGAAAATCTTTGAAAAAGTATATTTTGATGTTTATAATTAATTATTAAAAATTATAACAATAATAACTTTTTAGAATAGAACATTATATTACTTTGACAAGTTCCGTTTGGTTTTATAGTATTCATAACAAATTTAAATACCTAAAATTATTTTAGAGTGTTACAGAGAAGTCATTTCCTTATAAATACTTACAGTAATTACAAATAGCTAAACCAACAATAATAAAATTATTCACAAAAGAAAATTATTTTACTTTTGCCAAGATTCGACAGTCCCTCAAAAAACATTTAAGAATTATGCACGATCAGTATATCAATAAAGTACCAAAGCAGTTTATATTAACAACATTAATAATGCCATTTAACATGAAAATTCTATAAATTATGCTAAGATTTTGTCCCTTTTTCATTCGGTTAGAAGTGTTAAGTAACTAAATTTATAATAAAAAGTTATAAAGAACCATAGGTTTTTATTTGTCGAAAATTAATAAATTTAACAACGATTATAAAGCTATTAGAGCGGAAATTCATATTACTTTTTCCAATTTATGATTGGTTTCTTCAATCACTGGTAGCTAAAGGATTTATTCTAGATATAACAGAAGCGACGGTTTATAATAACAACACTAATAATGTTATTTAAAACAAAAATAAAATTACTTGTGTTAAGTTTTTTTTTATTCATACAGTTAAAGGAATTAACTAAACTCATAATACTAAGAACCACGGGCTTTAGCAGTCATACGTTAATAGTTTTGACAACGTTTATAAATCTATTTAGAATGGAAGTTCAGATTTCTGTTTCAAGTTTTAACGATTTCTTCAAATGCTAATACTTAAGTAATTTAATCTAGAACAGTCATATAGAAGCAATGGACCGATAAGGATCGAAAAAATATTCAAAGCAATAGCAATAATTACAAAGTTATTTACAGCGGAAAATCACAGTAATTTTGCTAAGTTTTGACTGAGTTTTATAGGACACTAATATTTAAATAATTTAATTAATCTCAAACAATTATACAGATTCAAAATATCTACAAAAGATCAGAAATAAATATTAATATGAATAGCATAGTACAAAAGCATAGAAATTTTGCCAGTTTTGACTAAATTTTTAGTATATTTACAGGGATTAAATAACTAAATAAATACCGTACAATTTCAGAGAATCAATGCTTCGAGAATGATCGAAAACAAACGTTAATATAATAACATTAATATAAGAGTAATTTAAAGTGAAGTATTAGTTAAAAGTACTAGTTTCATAAAGCTCTTTTTTCCTACGTTTAAATGAATCGAATGACTAAATTTATTACTTATCTTTATAGAGTAGAAAGCGCTGTTGGGTATCTCAAACAAGTATTAGCAGTAATAATAAAAGTAATAAAGCAGTTAAGAGATGAAAATTACAGTACTTTTTGATAAGTTTTAACTATCTGTCCATAAGATTAAAGGAATTAAATAGTTAAAAAATAACCTCGGTCAATTACAAAAAGCAGCAATATTTCGATGAATATCGAAAGTAGAAATCAATATTAATAACACCAATAAAGTTATTTAGAGCGAAAATCGTATTACATTTCATACAGTTTTTAATCTCTCTACCCTTAGTTAAATGAACTAAATAAATACCTACCTAGTGAAGTTAAAGTAGCAAAAGTGAGTATTAATATTAACAGCAACAGTAATAAAATAATTTAGAGATTAAAACCATATTACTTTTTTAAGTTTTAATTGGTCCCTCCAGCAAGAATAAATGAATTAATTAACTAAATTTCAAACAATAGATAATCAATGCTCTAAGGAATATCCAAAGCAAACATTAATATCAAAAAATTAATAATGAAGATAATTAGAACAGATATACTATTCTCCCTGAAAGATATTTTATTTTTTTTCCTTTGGTTAAATGAATCAAATAACTAAATTTATTGTGCACCTTCACAGAAAAACAATGCACCGATTAGTATAAAAGCAACAATTGTTAGTAATAACAGTAGTAATGTAGCAACTCAGAGCGTAAAATAAAATTACTTTTTGTTGCTAAGTTTTAAAGGGTTTATTTGTAGTTTTAAAAAAGTTAAATAACTAAATTAATATCAGACAATTATAGTAATTCAATGTTCCTATAAAGAGGGAAAAGAATTATTAGTAATAACAATGACATTAATAATGGAGTTATTTAAAACGGATATAAAAGTACTTTACTAAAGTTTTATTCGTTTCCCTACGGTTAAGTGACTTAAATAACTAAATTTATTGCTGATATTTACGTTGAAGCAATGCTCCGATAAGTATACTAACGTAGTATCATTAGTAATAACAATAGCATGAAGCTATTTAGACTATAAAATTATATGTTTTTTAAGTTTTGACTAGTCACTCCATCGTATTGAAGAAGTTAAAAATCTAAATCTGGGACAGGAATAGAGTATGAACGGTACGATGATGATGAAAAGCAATACTAATATTATTAACATGAATAATAAAGTAATTTAAAGCGGAAGTGACATTTCTTTCAATTTAATTTAATTTTTTAATTATGGATATTTAATCTTTCTTCCTTTTGTTAAATAAATTAAATGAATAAATTTATTGCGTACCATTAAGGAGAGCTATATATTGATGCGTATCAAAGGCAAGTATTAGTAATACTAATAATAGTAATAAAGAAATTTAAAGATTAAAATCCCGTTATATTTGATAAGTTTTGACTTGTTTTGTTAAGTTTTCCCCAGGATAAAAGAGTTAAATGACTAAATCTCGGACAGTTGTAAATGACCAATGGTTCGATGAAGTACGAAAATAATATTAATATTAGTAAAATTAATAATGAAGTAATTTAGAAAAGAAATCATGTTAGTTTTGTAGAGTTTTTAATCCGATAGTTAAATAAATAAAATAGATAAGTTTATCGAGTACCATTATAGTGAAGCAATATGCCGATGAGCATCAACAGAAGGTATTAATAATAATAACAATAATAATGAAGCAATTTAGAGCGTAAAATCATATTACTTTTTGCCAAGAATTGACTGGTCCCTCCGCAGGATTAAAGGAGTTAAATAACTAAATTAATCTGGCTATACAGAGAAGCAATGTGCCTACAAGAGTTAAAAGAGCCAGTGCTAGAATGACGTCGATTTTTAAGTATGACGAATCATGGGTCCACTTACATCGTGGAAGTCGGCCATCTCGGTGGTCATGCCTGCGCCGTAGTAGGTCCGGAGGCCTTCGGGGGACGCGACCGACGCTTCGACGGCTACGGACATCGAGCTAGGCCTAGCAGCCCGAACAACACAACTCTACCGAACGCGGAAAGAGAAAACACACCGCTCAGCTTAGGAAACCGCTTCTCTCTTTGCGCGGTCTCCGGTCTCGAAGGAACGAAGGGGAAGGGAGAGGGAGGGGGTGGAAGTCCGCTTGTTACACGGGGGAGGTCCGCACCGCACGCCGCCAATCAAGTGTGCCGCGGGCGCGATTCGCCAATGGCACGCGCAAGACGGCCTCCCCCTTTCTCCGTGTTCCACGCGACGCATGGCAGTTTTTATTTTGGTTTATTGGTTTTTACAAGTGAATGAATGGTAGTTGGGTCCATACCGGAATTTTTTTTTCTTTTTTCTTTCTTTCGGTGTTTTGTTGTTGTAAAGAGGTACTTTTTTTTGTTCGATTTATTTTTTTTTCTGCTCTGTGATGCGTGCGTATGCCATTCGGATGGGGGATAAAATCTCGCCGGTTTCCCACTTTTGCGGTGCGGGAGCAAGCAGTGATACGGTGGAAGAAGTTCTTTTAGTTAATACCGATACGACTCTGTACCTCCCTACCCATCGTATCGCGTTCACAGGTTGTTCATAAGTCAGATTCTGATAACATATATAATTAACAGTCAATTTCTTTTCTCTGTAATTAGGGAAAATGCAGTTTTTGAAAATAGTTTGTTTCAGACTTAAAAAAAATAAATTAGTTAAATTAAATAAAAATTTTCATTGAAATATGTGTAATAAAATAATCATGATTAAATAACTAGCAATTATGTGATAAATTGCTAACCCTCGCTAATATATGCCTTTCGGATAGTGCATAAAATCTCTCCGGTTTCCCACTTTTGCGGTGCAAGAGCAAGCATTAATACGGTAGAAGTTCTTTTAGTTAATACTGGTAAGACTTTGCGTACCTCCCTACCCATTTTATCGCTTTTATAGGGAGTTCATAAGTCAGATTCTGATAACGTATGTGAATAACAGTTGATTTCTTTTGTCTGCAATTAGGGAAAATACAGTTTTTGAAAATAGTTTGTTTCAGACTTTAAAAAAAAAAAAAATAAAATAAAATAAAACAAAAATTTTCTTTGAAATATGTGAAATAAAATAATCATGATTAAATAAATAGCAATTATTTGGTAAATTACTAACCCTCGCGTATAACAGTTAATTTCTTTTGTCTGTAATTAAAGAAAATGCAGTTTTTGAAAATAGTTGAAAATAGTTTGTTTCAGACTTAATAAATAAAATAAAAATTTTCTTTGAAAAATGTTAAATAAAATAATCATTGTTAAATAATATGTGGTAAATTGCTAACCCTGGTATATGTACGCCGTTTGGATAGTGCATAAAATCTTGAAGGTATACCAATTTTGCGATACGGGACCAATCATTGATACCACAAAGAATTTTTTTTTAATTAATACCGATACGACTATACATTCTCCCGCTCTCTCTCTCTATCGATTTGATAAAGAGATCGCTATAATCCGGATTTGGATACTATATATCAATAGCAGTTAATATCTTTTTCCGGTAATTTAGGGAAAAGCTAGGTCCTAGATAAAAACAAACCTATTAAAAGTTCATTTGTAGCATGTGAAATAAAATAACTGTGGTTGAATAACTAGCGATTATGACAGATATCGCTAGTGCTTACATGTGTATCTCTTTTGAATACGAGATAAGATCTTGCTGGTTTCTCACTTTTTCGATACAGGGGCAAGCAGTGATATGGGGGAAGAAGTTCTTTTAGTTAATACCGATAGGACTATACGTACCTCCAATAAGTTTAATAGGGGGTTCGCAGTAAGCCTAATTCTTTGTTATTTGAGTAACAGTTAATTTTCTGATGTCTTTATATTTAGAAAAAAAAGATAGTTTCTGGAAAAAATAAACCTATTAAAATCTTTCTTTGAATCGTGGGTAATAAAACAACTGTGATTAAACAACTCGCAATTCTTCCAAAAATCTCCAACTAATGGTTGAATAGTCTTTTCGAATGGGGATTATACCCCTTCTGTTTCCTGCTTTTCTGTAGAGGAGCAGCGATAAGCACAGAAATTCATTGAGTTAATACCGATGTGATTTGCCCCTGTCACTAGATATGGAGTTATTTCTCATACTGTATTTGAACAGCAATTCATTTCTTTTCACAGTAAGGTTGGGAAAGCTAATATCTGAAAATTTTTAAAAGTGATGGAATGGTAGTTGGCTACACACCAGAACTTTTTTTTTCCTTTTTCTTTTCTTTCAGTATTATGTAAAGAGGCATCTCTTGATTTAATCTTTATTTATATTTGTTTGTTTGATTGATTTTGTGTGTGTACGTGTGTGTTGTGTGATGCATGTGAATGTTATTAGAATGGGGAATAAAATCTCACCGGTTTTCTTTTTTGCGATGTGAACGCAAGTAGTAATACTTTAAAGAAGTTGTTTTAGCTCATACCAATACGCCTGTGTATTCTTTTCCTCCCCACTCACTACAGGTTTAATAAGGAGTTCGTAATATGCCAGGTTTTGATACCGTATATGTACAACAGTCAATTTATTTGTCTATAATTTTGAGAAAAGTTAGTTGCTGGAAAACAATTTCTTTTAAATAAAACAAATCCATTAAGAGTTTTCATTGAAACACGTGAAATAAAATAAGTATGGTTAAACAACTATCAATTCAAACATAAATTGCCAATTATTGCGTGTATGTATATTTAGGATGAGTAATTAGATCTCGCTTTCCCCCTTTCATTAAGGGTGAGCAATGATACGATAAAGAAGATCTCTGAGTTAATACCGATATTGCCTTGCGTTTTCCATTACGTGCTTCACAAAGTAATCGTAATAAGCCAGATTCTGGTACCATATTAAAATAGGAATTAATTTCTTTTGTCTATTTTTTTATTTGGAAAAGGTAGTTTCTATACAAACATAACTAGCTTTTTACCAGAAAGCTAAAAGCTTTACTAGCTTTTTACCCTTATGTATGCACCTCTTTCGGATGATGAATAAAATTTCGTTAATTTACTATATTGAGGTGCGGGAAAAAGCAGTGATACGATTAAAAAAAGAAACGTTTTAGTTAATTTAGATACCAATACATATCACATCGTCTGTAAATAACTACTACTTCTACTACTCTCGTAGAAAGTATTCGAATTGATAAGCGTTGGGTTCGAAAGTTGTTGCTCCCCTCGAAAATGAGCCGATGTGAATTTATTAAATTGGGCTTCATTAAAGTATTCTAAAATTTTATTCGTAGAATTTTATGTTTGCTTGGTAAATGTTATGTTGGGCAACGAATCTACCATCAATATGAAAACCAAATAATTCACGACACCACTATTCCTTTCATAAGGAATTCTTAAAGTGTCAAATTGTGATGCAATATATAAATAGTAGATAATTTCTTTTGCCTATGATTTTTGAAAAAGTATATTCCTCTAAACAATTTACTTTAGATAAAATAAAATTTATTAACTTTCTTCTCTGAAATATGTGATGCAACATAACTACAGTTATATAACAAGTGTTTCCTGCCAGAAAAGACATGTGTGTACATTTCGGATGTAGAATAAGGTCTCCACAGTTTACCACTTATATTGTGCGGGAGCAGTAATACGCTGAAGAATATCGATATAAATTTACCCAATCAACTAAAAATCTCACTGGCTTTTAAGGTGAAAGACCAAATAGTGACAGGATGAAGAAGTTATTTTAAGTGTTACAAAATTTTACTATGCATTCCTAAGTAATGGTATTATAAACAGTATGCAATAAACAGCAGTTGATTTCTTTTTATTGTAATTTTGGACAAGCTATTTTTAGATAAAACAAACCTATTAATCATGTTACTAATATGTCTTTAAATCATGTTAATAAAAATAACTGTGATTAAATAACTAGCAACTATTTAAGAAATTGCCTACCTGTACCTGGGTACATCTTTTAGATGGAAAGTAAAATCTCTCCGTTTTCCCGCTTGTTTGTGTGTGTGCAGGAGCAATTGATACGATTAAGAAGTTCTAAAGTCAATATCGATACGACTTACGGCTATAAACTTGATCTGAATTTTGTAATAAGTCAGAGCCTTTATTCCGTATTTGAATAGAGGTTCATTTATCTCATATTATGGAAAAAGCTATGTAAATTCTGACTATTTTTATAAGTGAAGAAATGGTGATTATGTCCATACAGAATCTTTATTGTTTCTGTTTTGTTGCTGTAAAGAAATTTTTTTTATTTCCCTTTTTTATTACCTCTCTATGATATGTATATATATATATTTCGGATAACGGATAAAATCTCACCAGTTTACTCTTTTGCTGTGTAAGAACAGTCATACGGTAAAGAAGTTCTCTAAATATTAGTGTGATCATGTATTTCCCGTTATCGGTTTGGTATTGAGTAGATAAGCCAGATAAGCCAGACTCTTTCATATCATATTTGAATGGTAATTTTTTTCCGTATTATTTGGGAAAGCTAATTTTTGAAAACAATTTTTTTAGATAAAATACGTTAAAAATTATTTTTTGAAACAAGTGAGTTAGTGAATAGATGATTCTGTCAGAAATTGTGAATCCTTGCATGTGCATGGATTTCAGAAGATAAAATCTCGTCTGTTTCCATCTTTTTTACAGTTAGAAAGCAATTTTAAGGTGACGAAGTTCATTGAGTTAATACCAATAAGGCCATGAATTTACCCCTATCGGTTTGATATAGTTTTCCTAATAACCACATTCTTTTATACCAATATAAGTACAAACCCTTTTTTTTTAGTAAGTCTAGAAAAAGCTAATTTCTGAAAAAAATTGGTATGGATAAAACAATATTAAAAATATATTTGTAACACGTCAGACAAAGTAACTAAGGTCTACTAATTAGAGATTCTACCAGAAATTCCTAACCACCGGCCGGCTACCTACCCTTATGGGTGTGAGCTAGAATGCCTCATTGGATTTGACAGAAATTCGCCAGATTTTATGACAGTTTAATTACAATAGAATGGAAAGAAATTCTGCTAGAAACGGATAACTCTGCTAGAGCTGCCTATAATTATGGGTGATAGGTTTTCAAATTACCACTTCGAATCTGCACCCAAATGTGGAATAAGTTTTTTTCCGAAGCGGTTTAGTGGCGTAGCAAGGAAGAGGGATGTGGGAGTTGTAACCTCGCATGAGGATTGCTTTATATATATTGTATATGTATTATTTTAAATGTTAAAGGGAAGAATCTTTCCTCTGTGAAAAATTTCTCGATTCGGTCATGGACAGAAAGAAAAATCCATACCAATTTGCTAAATAAACAAAGTGTTAATCGTTTTAACATGTTCATGTAAGACCTTTGGCAAAAGACATTTGTAAATCTTTTTCAAGACCTCTCTGCAAAACGTAATGTAAGAGAAGAATAGCATGTAAGAAATATTGTGAAATAATGCATAGTGTCAAACAGTGAAAACAATTAACAGACCAGTGTGGAATAATAGAAAATTACAAATAGATTTATGCATTGACGTTTGTTTAATTTTACGATGAAAACACAGTTTTAAGTTACAAAATACGTAAACTTACCACCACGTAAGTACTACACATTATGTTTTATTATACAACGAATTTCTCACATCCTCTTTTTCTCTTTAATTTTACTTTCATTTCTGGTATTTATCACGTTTAAAATTAATTACAAAAAGCAATTTGTCATAACTTAAAAAAATTTTAAGTATTTTAAATTTTTATTTTCCTTTAAATCTTTTATTTAAAATAATAAATGATAATGAAATCCATCTCTTTTTTTTATATTATCCTTTATATTTTAATATCATTCTTTTAGCTTGCTGTTTTATTTATGAATTAATTAAATGAAAATGTGAAACACAAATCTGTGAAATTTTAGTCATAAACCTTCTTTTAAAGATAAATGAACATTGGGGGGAATAGGATTGCTTATAGAGTATTCTTAATCTTAATAGCTTCTAAGTTTTGCTTTAATACAAAGGTAAATGAATCTGTAAAGGAATTTCAAGTGAATTTATCTTTAATTTACACGTTTCCACCTGTGTCCTAACTTAGGCAATGTATAGAAGGTATTTTATAGAAGTAAAAATATTCTATGTTCAATTGTATTTTGTGAAGTTTGTATATTCTCCATTTTATGTATTCTTATTCAGGAATTTTACCTATACTTAATAAAAATGCTGTGAAGAAAATAGACCTTTGTAGTTAATTGAGGAAAATTGTCATATTAAAACCAATATTAGATATCACTGAAACACGTAAGAAAGTTACTGCAAGAAAACTTTATTTTTCCTCTCATCGTTAGTTCCCCAACGTTTATGAGGTTTTCTAAGAATAATTAGCTGTAGCCATTGACTTCACAATAAAGACTATAGAAATGATTAAGCAATTTTTAGCAATGTATTATTCTTTTTATTTGTTAAAGCATATGTCAAAAATTTAAATAACCATGCTTTACTGCAATTAGAATTTTGGATGAAATTCTGACTGAGTATATATAGAAATAACACTATTTTCTAAACTTGTTTTTTAACTTTTAAGAAAGAGCAAGGAATAAGATTTTATTAACACAAATTTAACCCCTTAAGGACCAGCACGTAAATGCTATACCTGTCAACCATTGTGAAACACGTTGCCGTTTAAAGCCATCTAATAATTAAATCTAGCATTTAAAAATTCAAATAAAACGTTCCAATCTCTTATTGCTTTCAACTTCTTCTTATTGCTTTCAACAAAAATACTTCATATTTCGATAACTCTTCATACATGCTTCAGCTTTCTGATATAGAGCATTCTTTCTTCCTGTACTAAAGTTCATGTATTCAAATCCTACATTCACATGGATATTTACTGGCGTTCTTTAAGTCCGTTTAAGCACTAGGCTCTCGTCTCAGCAGACTTCGTATTTAAAAAATGACCACATCTCTTCAAACCAAGTCCTAAATCTACTTCAAAAGTAAAAACTACAGTAGTACAATGGTTAGCCGGTTAGCATCAAAACTTTACCTAAGTTGAGATTAGATTCTATTATCAAGTAAGTCTTGGGTGTTTTCTTTTTCCCCTTGTGGGGAAAATGTTAGCACTGTACAGAATGCTTTCATAATAAAATATCTAGCATAGTTGTGAACATGGACAATTTTGGATTGGTTACTTACCAGATTAAGAAATGAAAAAAAAATTCAAATTGATATATGAAAATTGAGGTCAGTAAATGACCATTTTCTTATCTTATCTAATGTGTCTTCTATTCAATGTGTCTAATTATCTATCTAATGTGTCTAATTTCTATCTTCAGTCTTTTCTTTTTAGGATTAATTCATGTATTAGATAACCAGTAACTTACACTCGCCTATAAAAGCATTTTTCCCTTCACAAAGGGGTTTTTGCGGAAAAGCAAACTATGTCTTTCGGCAAATTGGTGGAAAACTATTTTCAGATCAAATGCATTTTAAAATTGTTGGATTAGATGATGTTCTAACTTTGTTGAAGTAAACATCTAATCTGAATCTGATGAACAATACCTCAAACTTAACTAATTTTGTGTAATTTGAATGTAAAATGAATGCTTTATAAATTTTATTTCTATAAAAATATTTTATTCCTTCTCATTATCATTTACTAGTAAGGCGGTTCTTAGTTTTTATATAAGAATTAACTGATCTGATAAATATTATGATAAAATTCTGTAGTGCATGGCAATCAGGCTATTGGATGCAACCCTTAAAAATGGCCCCAACAAAAAGTAATTTTAACAACCTTCTTTAATAGTAGCAATTTCAATTCCGTTTCTTTATTCCTACTATTGACTAATTGTATAATTTAATCTTCTCTTTCAATTACTGTAAGGGAATCCGGCTAAAAAGTAACTTTATTCTTATACTCAAGACTGCATTTTTTTTAAATACAAATGCAGGACCTTGTCTCTATTAGCATTTTTACCATACAATCCATATGTCACACTTTTTTATTAATAGAAAATCTTATATAAGGAGACAACAAACAAATACATCCAAGTCTTAATCGGGAATCGATCCCAAACACATAAAAAAAATTGTTTAGCATGATCCTGTAAATTAAATTTGAACGATCCTCATAAACAGGCAGACAGGATAAGCGGATGAAAATGAATGCAAATTTAAAATTTAAACAAGTCTAACAGCGCATTTTAAAGATAAGTTTCAAACTTGGTAAAGTTTTAAATTGTTATAATTGTATTAAAAAATTACTATTAGTTGAGAGACAAAAGCCAAAAAATGATAGGAGGTATGGGTCTCAGAATTAACTTTGACATATGAGTGGTTGTGATGTCATTAGAATATGCCCTAGATTGCGACTTACTTTCTATTGGGGTATAAGACCGAAGGCTTTCTGGAATAAAAATTAGAAGAAGCTCAACTTTATATCAGCATTGAAAAGGATAGCATATATAAATCAATGAAGAATAATAACAGGTAAAGAAAACGAGAACAAGAAAAAAAGTAGCAGCGAAGAAAAGGTAATCAAGAGGTGTTCACGAAAAAGAGCAGTCAACCTGAGAGATTTAGCTAGAGCTATATATAATTCGATTACAGAGCGCATGCTGGGGTTCACTTGCTATCATACAGAAATGATAGAGACGATGTTTAGACACCATGTAGTAAGAACTCCAGTGTTATTATTAAAACTCCATTGTTATTGTTAGCAGTAAGATCTTTAATTGTGCCTCGTGGGTAAAAAGGAACAACTGACAAAGTTATTTTCAAAGTAAAGTAAATAATGAGTCTGGAAATTAGTAGAGAAGAGCGCAACGCAATGTTCTGTATCCAATAAGTATGAGACATCAGCTTTCCATCTTTTGTTAAAAAATGTATTTGAAAACTAAATGGAATCTAACGCTACATGTAAGATCTAGATGCATAAGAAGTGTCATTAAAGGTAAAAGTGAGTTGAAAAAATATTTTAAACTAATTTCATTATTTGAATTAGGAACCTCATATGAGTTTTAGAGGAATGAGAACATTTAAATCGATGACCATAACTCATAATCGATTTTTTTTAAAGGCTAAATGATTAATTTTCGTAGGCCACGCGATAATTAAGAGTTGTTCACAAAAGCTAATGAACATCAAATGTCAGATAAAAAGGCAGTTTTCTGGGATTGAATGTCTTATTTCGAGAGTGTATGAAAATGCATACATGTAGTTTGATACTTGTACTGATATATGTGATAACTCTCACTCATAACATGGATGATTAATAATTTCTAGGTGTAGTGAAAATATATTATTCCATGATTAAAGATCTAGGCATCACTGCAAACTCGTGAAGATATTACTGAAATTCCTCCTTGTAAGGAAATAAAACTTTGTATGAGATATCAGAAAAATAAGAAACATATAATAATATATTTTTTGTAACAGAATAATTAAGTTTAACATATAAAACTAAACTGTTTTTTCATTATTAGGAAAATAAAGAAAACTGAAATAAAGCAAAACTAGAAAAGAAGCAATAATAGAAAAGATTTTCCTGTATAGCTATGCCATCATTTCTCAAATTGTGCGCTGTGTCGTACCGGAAGCCAGGATGTCTTCATATGGTACTCGCAAAATCTTCATAATTAATTAGATCAGTGTTTACCAATGTGTACGCTGAAAAACTCTGTGGCTATCAAGATCAAAGCATTTAGCATAATTAAAAGAAATACAAAGCTATAAGCTAAATATTAGTCCTCCTAAGTGTTCACTCAACGGAATAACAATTGTTATGAAGAAATGCCGGAGTAAAGAAGTAACAATTCTCCTATGAACTTCAATTTAAATCAAATTTTAAAAGCTACTAAAGGAATTTTGAATACCTAAAACGTAATATAAAGGCTTTGTTGAATTTTTAAACTTTTATCATACTTCTCATTTTAATTTGAACATTATATTACAAATGAGCGTTTTGACAATATGAATTATACGAGAAAGTAACTCCTTTGTGCAGAAACTATCAATAAATGCAAAGTCAACACAAGATAAGGCACAAACAGGAGGAGGTTGAATTCAGATTTCTTCATTGAATTCAGATTGAATTCACAATGAATTCAGATTTCATCCATACGTTCGCAGAAGTCTGATTTAATTCAGACTTCTGCGAACAGTCATATGGCTGTTCGCAGCTACGGTAATGCATCTTATTCGTAGCTGAGAAATGGCTGTGCTCATTCAATCTCTTTCAATTTGTGACTTACTTATGTTGGTTATACACTTACTCTGATGTGTTTAATAAAATAGTCAAATAATTCATGAATATATCACATTATCCACATATGCATTATCCACATTGTTTGTACTACCAAACTTGTTACGTAGCTGCGCATTTTTCGAAGAGGGGGTAAAAGAGCAGATCAACAAGTGAGCGTTGGTGTTTTGAAAGGCTAAGTAGGTATGTATCGATCTCGCATATTTTCTCCTTGTTGGAGATCAAACAAAGACCACGGTTTTATCATGGCGATCATCAACCGCATTATCAGGCTAAGTTTTGGGTCACAAAAGGCGTCACATATTTGCCGAAATCATGAAATATGAAGCGTGGAAGAGATGTCTTGTATTGTTTTGTTTTTTGCTTTTTTCCCCTACTTTGCTTTTTTTGCATTCCATTTTTTCGAATCTTCGTAAAAGATGAATCATATGAAAGAATTCTTTAGTCTGCCTCCGCGCTTTCGTATTCTTATCTACGCCTTTATTTTCGTATATTTACCCATCTGTGATTTATGAATGGAGTCGGGTCGTTAATAATGGCGCCGAAAAATGCGAAAAAAGGCGTCGGAAAAAACGAATGTGTTTAATTTTTGCATTATTAAGCTCTAGGCTTTTGTGCGCACTTTTTGGGCTATTCCTCCCAGACCCATATCAAAGTATATGCAAATGTGTTGAGTTGCTTATTGGTTACACCTACGTCGGCAGCTTTACTTTTGAGTAGTAATTGAATGTGGGTACATTATATCAGAGGGACTCGTAAATGAACGGTCCTCCATCTTTTGTAATTGGGACAGGAAATGATAAATCTAATTAGCCACGCAAAATGGATTGCAATTAATATCCATTGGCTTTCTTTCTCCCACCTGTAATTTTACCTGTAATTATGTTGCGTAATACAAAGACCAAATACGTATGAATATACTTACGCATATAGATAGGCATTCATAATTCTGTTATTGTTATGTATTAGGTAGCAATTCATTAAAACACCGAACAAATGAACAAAAACATTTTTTAAGAAATATTATGCTTTATTATGTACAAATTCTATATGCATCAAATCCCAAACTGTACATTCTTTGACCTGAAGCATTATATATAAATAACATATAGAGGTAATGACAGTTCGTATGCATGAGTTTTATATAAATTCATGCATACGAACTGTCATTACTTCTATATGTTATTATAATTTGTCAAAAAAAGTAAAGTTTTGCTTAGGTTTTCCTTGATAACGCCGCCAAACGGACACCATTGGTATTAAAACGGCATAAACATATTTTTATCCCATGACATGACAATATAACGAGTATTTACGTCATCGATCAGTGACAGATAGCAATACATGAGTGTCATTTTCATATTTTACCAAATAAATAAAAAAATGTTTTATATAAAACAACTATTGGCGATTAATGTCTGAAAACCTAGAAAGCACTTCATACCACATAAAGGAAAAAACTTATTCGTATATCACGAAAAGAAAACTAAATGAAGAAAGTAAGACATTATACTTTTCAAAAAATTTATTATTGAACAATTTCAATGCAATGAGAGATAGCAGCATGATTAAAGTGGTACTTACAATAATTCAATCTAATGTGTTCATCATGGAACACTTTGCTATACCCTTTTTATTATAATGGTAGTCAAATTAGATGTACAAATTAGATGACTTAAATATTTTTGTACTATTAAACTCGTAAGTATATGTAAAATTATTTCATAATAATTTTATCCAGCATCCTACATAAAGTGCTAATTATGACACAAAGCTTGTGAGCTACAGTGGTTTTCGTACCAAAGTAAGCATCATAGTTGACACATTTCTTTGACGTATGTAAAAAAAGATAAACCATCTCTCATAATGTTAAAATTTATATTTTTTCTTCAAACATTCATACTTTTACATTTATATTCATTTTTTATATATAACGCCGAATTTAATAATTTCAGTATGCGTAATCTTACATGGAAGTTTTCAAGGCAACAATTTGGTAAACTGTTTAGTGTAAATCGGTTACAAAGGAAAAGAAGTCCAGGTTCCAGAAAACAGTTCTACCTTTAAAATAGATTGCTATTTTAAATTTTTTATTCTAGAAATGAGAGCCGACTTCTACGCACAATGCAACCTCATTAAAGTGAGTGACCAGAAATTTACAACTACTGAATACGATATTAACGACAACAATTTACCCAGATTGTGCCTTCATATATCTAGCATTTTGCAGCACCATCTTTGGAGATATGAGAAACTATATCTACTTACGATCCTCGTACCTCTTTGGACTGGCCAGCCCCAAAAAAATTCTCTGCAAGCCTCATAAGTTGGTTAGTTTGGTAAATTTGGAACACTATGGTCTACTTGTTTGTACACAAGGGTTAATGAGATTGATACCCACTGTTTAAAGCTCATTCAGAAAAAATACGAACATCCATTCCATCAGTGGGATTCAAACCCACTCCCTCCAGTACCAAAGAGCAGTCTTTACCCACTTGGATATTGTAATTGGTAATGCTGAACACTATATGTTTGATTGCTCCCTGACTTTTAATTCCTTCTTTAGAAATGCCACACCAAGTCCGGAAATAAACTTAATTCCAATCAAGTTCTACGTTTAAAGGCAAGTTGCTTTTATGCTTCGGTAATTGCTTTAATAGCTCTGACCAGAAATAATGGTTACATACTATTCCTTCCCGTTAACAAACTACTACCTTATACCCTTGAGTAATCTTTGAGGTGGCTATGTTCAAATTGGTTGTTTCATATATGTGTGTACATACACACACACACACACACACACACACATATATATATATATATATATATCTATATATATATATATATATATATATATATATATATATATATATATATATATATATATATATATATATATATATATGTATATATATATTATATATATATATATATATATATATATATATATATATATATATATATATATATATATATATATATATATATATATATATATATATATATATATATATATATATATATGAGGTAAAAACGGAACACATAGATAAGTTTTGAGCATAAGTTTTTAATATTGTTATTTCCAAGTGAACAGTAGTACTGTTGGCATTTATACATAGATATAAATATTCATAACAATGTTCAATAAATTAATTGAATAATTTTATTTTAACTATAACAAGTTTAAACCCTTGCTATGTGTAATAAAAATATATCAGTTATTAAACAGGTAATCCGTCTTTCAAGAATTTACTATTTTATATAGTAAATTCTTTTCTTATTATTTAATTCTTATTAAATATCATTAACTGCACTATATGCATTGCATTACAATAATGAATTTGTATATTTGAGTACAACGTTTCATGAAATATCCTGGAATCCTATAAAATGTTTTCATGCACTGTGTTTTACAAGCATAAGCACAATTCCGGTATGTTAGTATGATATCCAGTAAAAATTGTTTTAAGGGTGTTAGTTCTCCTTTTCACTACAGCTAAATTTCGCGAGACAGTTTTGTGAATTGATAACTTCGTTTAACTTTACATCTCTCATTTTTTAAGGGTCTTAAGTTATTTATTAACTTTCTATTCTTAAATATTCTGCTGTAATGCACAGGAAAAGAATAATGAAGATAAAAAATACTCAAATAATGAAAACTCTAAAACAATATAAATTTATTTAAGCCGTATACTTGTTTAATAGTTTATTCAAGTGCAGGGCCGTAATTAGTGCTTGGCAAAGGTGGCACTTGCCACAGGCGCATCTGTCTTAGGGGCACCACACAGTAAGGAAAATGGGATCTGAAAGAGGACGATTCGAGCAGAGTAGAAATAGGGAAAATTTGAAAATTAATTTCTTTTTAATTTTAAAATCCAATGTACTGTAATGTATTTAAAAATTACTTTTTTATGAATTTTTTTATTTTTTAAAATGTTGCTAGAGACTAACCTTGTTATAGATTCTTACAAAATGTTTACCAAACATCACTAATATGCTTTAATATAAATCTGGGTATTCGTTTTAAATTTTTAATTTATTGAAGTTATTAAACTAAATTTAAAATTAGAAATTCGTCAATTTTTTATTAAAATTAAATGTCCAAATAAAAATTATTCCCCTCAAATAAACTATTCAGTTTATCTGCAAAATAATATCCCTAAAATTTCCAAAAATATTTTTGAGTATTAATAAGGTAAAAATAGAAGAAAAGATTAAAAGTTAATGTACTAAGAACATTTTGAGAATTAACAAAATATTTTGAATCCATTCTGAATATATGATATAAAAATATGTTTTTATATTTTCTCACTATATTTGGCGGTAGGGGCGCATACTAGTTTTTTTGCCACGGGTGCTAAAGAACCTTGTTACGTCCATGTTCAAATGGAATTTTCATTCTGTTGCCGAATTCTCAAATATCTTAGTATGTGAATTTCTCTTGTATAGGTAGAATTTTACATCTCTCCCAATTTAAGGTATTCGTCTACGTTAAAAACGTCATTTTTTGCCAAAAATCATAATTTTTTTATTACTCTACTATAAAATTTCAACATTTGGATTTGTAAATCTGTTTTTGTTTTATCTCTACGGCATTTTAAAGAAAAGTTACAGCTGTTTAAACAACAGTGACAGCTGTCAAAACAAAACGGAAGTAGCGACTTCGTAATCGGAAGTTGGGAATTTAAAGCCTATAAGAGCATTTTTTGGACAAAACTTTTTAAATTTTCATGAAGATTAGTTTAAACATTTTTCTAGTATTTTTAATAATTAGCAACTTGGCAATTAGAAGGTTTTGAAGAAAGAAAGTGTGGGGAGTTATAAACATGTATTTTAATTTTTTAGTAGTTAAAGTTGCTTTCATAAACTTCAAATGCATTTTTCGCGGAACGGTATTTTTAATAAAATGTTGAAACGTGAAATGTGATTTCTCGAAAACTTCTTAAAATATTTTGTTGAAAATTACTATGGATGCTTTTGATAGTATTTACTAGTAAATGACCTAAAAGATTAAAATTTGGATAATTTTTAATGATGTTACACTCATAGTTAGATATAGAAGTAATGAAAATTCGTTAAAAATTCAATGTGTAGGATTTTGAAGGACCAAAATTTTTTACCAAATATAAATTTAGCAAATATTTTAGGTGATTCACTACTTCACTGTATAAGAAATGTGTTGCATAAAAAATATTGAAATAATTTAATTTATTAAAATATTAGACCTCTTGAAAAAAACCAGATTATTTTACTAAATTTTCTTAATTTATTAGAAATTTTATAAAAACTTCTCCAGGAATAAATTTTTAAAGTGCAATTCTCTATGATAATATAAAAAATAAATCTAAAAATGTAAAAACATGAACTAGTTTCTACGTTTAAAGAAAAAAGTTCTTCGAACATAGACGAATACCTTTAAGTCTCTCCTTTTTATCTGTATATTAAGTTGTATTCCAAGAAACTTTCTTGAATACTTAAGAAGTGAATCATGGGGACTACAGCAAGTTGACAGAGATGAAAGAAAAAAAAACCGCAATAAGATATAGTTCCTTCATGTGATTAAATAATAAGTAATAAGGACCATTTTTTCGGATGGAAATCTCATATCTTAACATGTGAGTTTCCCTTCCTCATAGATCTGCCCTTACAAATGAGAAAAATTTTAACATGTCTCTCTGTTTAAGGTTCTTTCTCTTCAGCTATATATTTATTTAATTTTATACTTAAATTTTTAAGCATTCAAGGTAAAAGAGCAATGTCGACTACAGCAGACAGAATGAGATGACGGAAAGAAATCCTATAATAAAATGAGATTCTTTAGTGTCATGTGATTAATTCCAGTGACATTTTCGTCTGTTGAGGAATTCCCAGATATCTTAATATGTGAATTGCCCTTGCACAGGAAAAAATAGGCGTCTCTGAGACACAATCCGATGAGGGAGGCTCAGCAGTTGACTCAAGGCGGTGTCTTTTTGCGGCAAAACACCGTTTTGCCCATAGCGGTTACGGGTTCGCCCATCTGCCGCTTAGGCTGCTGAAACTTTACGTCGCCCAACATATATGCGACGTTTTCCCTAAAAAAGCAATCACTGTCTCTAAACACCTGACATGTCTACAGCAAAAATATATCCATTGGTTTCTCATATCGGTACTATCAATACTTTATCGGTATCTCGGGTATTCTGAATTGGTGCTTCATGAGCGACTATTGGATTACGATGAATTTTTATCCCTTGCATAGGATTTCACCCTGTGTTACATTGAATTTGTAAATAGAGGTTTTCACAGTGTGCTTTGGCTTTTGAAAGTGAGTTAAAATGTCATCGATGGTGATAGCTTTTGTTTGTGAAATTTGTGGGATAATCAAGCAATTTGTTCAATTTTTCGTATTCAATTTCTAAAGTAATTCACTAGTGATGTTTAAACCCATGCAGAGAGCCTGCCTACTCCAGGTGCTCAAATATTGGACCTGCAAATGTGCCTACAAGTAAATGGATATTACTGAGAAATGCTACTGCAAAATTTACAATCTTGGTACTGCATCAAGTTTACTTATATATTTTCTATACCCAGAAGGGAAATAATGTTTGGATTTTATTTTAAAAAGGTGTCATAACTATTTAAATTATATTCAAATATACGTCTTGAACTTTGAAAGCATCAGAGAACTAATTAAAATGCTTGAATAGCATATATCTTTATTTTTCCTAATTTAAAAAATTATTATTTTTTTAATTTATAAGGCAAAAATATGTTATAAATTTGTTTAATTTAAATAAACACGTAGATCTTTTCTTCTTCCGACTGTTAAATTTTTAAATGTTAGGGGACATTTGTAATTGTATGTACCATATTACGTGGATAAACATAATAGCAAATTTTTAATAAAAACAATTAAGTGAAATAATTTTATACTTAATTTATACCTTTTTAAGCCTGTTTTGCTGTTATCTGTTTTCTGTGTTTTGACAATTCTCTGTATTTTGTCTAATTACCGTCAAAAGTGTCTATATTTTACTAATTAAGCAATTAAATTTAATTACTCAAATGTAGAAACTAATTCAATATTCTTCTATAATTTACTAATGAAAAATTAATAATTATTTAAAAATAATTTCAACCAATCAAGCATACTACATTTTGTGATTATCATCATGCCTTTCGCAAATACTTTGTAATCTAGAATATAGAATCTATCAACAATACATGCAGTATGTAGACTGAATGTTGTATAAAATCATATCTTATAGATTGTATGGTATATAGATTAGACCTATAGAGGCTAGTCTTATAGATTCTACAAATCTAGTACAGATCTATATGAATTATACCAATGGTTAAAAAACATGTTTAGTTCTTGGCGACCTTGATATGTCAGAAATTTCAAAAGACACCAAAGTAAAAAATTTGGGTTTTTTAACCTCTTGATGCAGTTTTTTTTATTTAAGAGGATGATGG
>CM063505.1:141902050-141917050 GCA_032207245.1 Pardosa pseudoannulata
ATCTTTACCCCTCGTGTAGCAAATATTTTATTTTATTGCATCAAATGGAAGAGAATGGTTTCAATATCCCAAGTTAATTTAGATTATTGCTGATGTTTTCTAATATTACGTGGAAGCAGCATAATAAAATTAATTTTGAATTACATAAATTTACTTTTTATGTAATTTAAAATTAATTTACTAATTAATTTAAAAATTATTTTCATAATTTTATATTTTATATATTATAATTTTAAATTAATTAGTAAAAAATTAATTTACTAATTAATTTAAAATTAATTAGTTTTATGTAAATGAATTTGAAGTTACTTCTGTACATCTAAAAGAAGGACAAATACTTTCAAAGTATTATAAAAATTATAACGAAGTAAAAGAATTACGAATAAACAACGAAATTTCTTCTCTGCGTAACCAACGATGTCATTTAAAAAGATTAAATTTCAGATCAGTATTACATGCGTAAAATTAATAATTTTGAAATAGCTATAATTAATTATTTAACTGAATATTTCTTAGGAATACTTTAAAATGGTTTAACGATTATAAATTTCTTACCAGTTTTTGACACGTACGATGGCCTAGTAGAGATCTCTTTTTATGAACTAGAGTCTGCAAATATGAATACCGCAAATGGTGTAGATTTTCATATCTGTTTGTAATCATCTTTAAGTAACAAATACCTGTATCATTACCCCTAGTATAGCAAAAATTTGATCTTGTTGCATCAAATGGAACTAAGTTTCAATATCCCAAGTTTATTTAGATTATTTCCGATGTTTTCTAATATTACATGGAAGCAGCATAGTAAAATCAATTTTAAATTACATACATTTTCTTTTATTAGTTTTATGTAAATGAATTTAGTATTAATTCTGTAAATCTAAAAGGAAGACAAATATTTTCAAAGTATTATAAAAATTGTAATAACGTAAAAGAATTACGAATAAATAACGATATTTCTTCCCAACATAACTAACGCTGTCCTTAAAAAAGATTAAGTTTCCTATCAATATTACATGCATAAAATTAATAATTTTTAAATAGCTTTTTTTAGGAACATTTTGAAATGGTTTAACGATTATAAATTCCTTACCAGTTTTTGAGACGTGCGATGGCCTAGTAAAGCTCTGCTTTTTATGAACTAGAGTCTGCAAATTTGAATACCACAAATGGTGTAGATTCTCATATCTGTTTGTAATCAAATTGAAGTAACAGATACCGGTTTCATTACTCCTCGTATAGCAAAAATTTTATCTTATTGCATCAAATGGAACCAATAGAGTGGTTTCAGTATTCCAAGTTCATCTACATTATTACTGATGTTTTCTAATATTACATGGAAGCAGCATAATAAAATGGATTTTAAATTACATAAATTTACTTTTATTAGTTTTATGTAAATGAATTTGAAGTTACTTCTGTAAGTCTGAAAAAAGGAGAAAAGCTTTCAAAGTATTATAAAAATTGTAACACCGTAAAAGAATTACTAATAAATAACGAAATTTCTTCCCTGCGTAACGAACGATGTCATTAAAAAAGAATAAGTTTCATATCAATATTACATGCGTAAAATTAATAATTTATAAATAGCTATAATTAGTTATTTAACTTAATATTTCTTAGGAATATTTTTAAATGGTTTAACGATTATAAATTTCTTACCAGTTTTCGTGACGTACAATGGCCTAGTAGAGCTCTGCTTTTTATGAACTAGAGTCTGCAAATTTGAATACCGCAAATGGTGTAGAATCTCATATCTGTTTTTAATCATCTTTAAGTAACAGATACCGGTATCATCACCCCTCGTATCGCAAAATTTGATCTTATTGCATTAAATGGAAAAGAGAGTGGTTTCAGTATCCCAAGTTTATTTTCATTATTACCGATGTTTTCTATTATTATGTGGAAGCAGCATAATAAAATTAATTTTAAATTACATAAATTTACTTTTATTAGTTTTATGTAAATGAATTTGAAGTTATTTCTGTAAAGCTAAAAGTATTACAAATACTTTAAATGTATTTTCAAAATTGTAACAGCGTAAAAGAATTACGAATAAATACGAAATTACTTCTCTGCGTAACTAACGATGCCATTAATAAAGATTAAATTTCAGACCAGTATTACATGCGTAAAATTTATAATTTTAAAATAGATATAATTAGTTATTTAACTGAATATTTCTTAGGAATATTTTATATTGTTTTTGTAATTATAAATTTCTTACCACTGTTTTCGAGACAGACGATGTCCGAGTAGAACTTATCTTATTGCATTAAATAGAACCAAGATAGTAGTATCAGTATCCGAAGTTCATTTTGATTATTACCAATATTTTCTAATAGTACATGGAAGCAGCATAATAAAACCAATTTTAAATTACATAAATTTACTTTTATTAATTTTATGTAAATGAATTTGCAGTTACTTCTATAAATCTAAAAGAAGGACAAATACTTTCAAAGAATTTTAAAAACTGTAACAGTGTAAAAAAATTAAGAATAAACAACGAAATTTCTTCCCTGAGTAAAGATTAAATTTCAGATCAGCGTTACATGCGTAAAATTGATAATTTGTAAGTATTCAATAGAGAAATTAAATCTTCTTAACTCCTGGTCATCGAATAAGATATAGATACTTGTTTAGAATATTGATTTATTCTGATATGGATGATAGTGAATATTGATTTGTAGTGGGCAAAATCCCAAGTTGATTGCGGTTTCAAGAGACCAGAAATTGGTCTGTGAATGAGATGCCGTAACACGTACGTACTCATCCCGGGAAAAATTTAACGAGTCGAAGGCCAAGGACAAAGCGATATCTTCTGCAAATATCTCTCGGTTCTCTTCCCTGCACTGCTTCCATGCTCGTTTCGCTGCCATAATACCACTTGGCTTAAATTGTTGATCATCCTACCCTATGCTGCATAAACGTAAACTTTATTTCAGTTTGAGAACTTTCTCATGATCTCGCATTTAAAAAAATGCTTATGTATAGTTTACATTTAAGAATCAGTCAAAAATTACAGAAAGGAAAAGTTAATTATCAGCCCATAGTTAGAATAAGGAATCAAATTGAAGTATATAGTATTGGATTAATGTATAGATCTATAATAAAGTATCTTATTGGTAAGTGAGCTAGTTTAGATTATGAAAAATTTAAGAATAAATAGTTTTAAAAAAACAGTTTGCATTAGAAAAGTCCTTATTCAAATAGTATCTGTTACGCGTTTCCCCATTTAAAACAATAGTCTAAAGTAATATGGGAAAATAATAATAAATAATAAATTAATATAAGTTAGTAATTTATAAGTGTTAAATATAGAAATTAAATCTTCTTAACTCCTGGTCATCGAATATGGTATAGATACGTATATAGAATATTGTGTTATTGTGATACTGGGCAAAATCCCAAGTTAATATCGGTTTCAAGACCTGAGATTGGTCAGAGAATGAGATGCCGTAACACGTACTTACTCATCCCGGGAAAAATTTAACGAGTCGAAGGCCAAGGACAAAGCGATATCTTCTGCAAATATCTCTCGGTTCTCTTCCCTGCGCTGCTTCCATGCTAGTTTCTCTGCCATGGTACCACTTGGCTTAAATTGTTGATCATCCTACTCTATGCTGTATAAACGTAAACTTCATTTTAGTTGGAGAACTCTTTCATGATCTCTCCTTTTAAAAAAATGTTTATGTATAGTAGCGTTTACATTTAAGGAAAAGTTAATTCTCAGTTCATAGTTAGAATAAAGTATCAAATTAAAGTATATAGTCTTAGATTAATGTATAGACCTATATTAAAATATCTTATTGGAAAAGGAGCTACTTTAGATTAGGAAAAATTTAAGAATGAAATTGTAAAAAAAAAAAAAGACACTTCGGAATAGGAAAGTCCTTATTCAAATAGTATCTGTTACGCGTTTGCCCATTTAAAACAATAATCTAACGTAACATGGAAAATTTTTCGATCCACTTTTTTACGCAAAATAAGTCATATCGTCTGTATTTAAAACTTATGAAGCTAGTTTATTATTACCAAGCATAATTTATTACAAAAATGAATATCCCAATTGGATATTTAAACTTGCGTACACTATGATTAGAAATATTTTTTCAGAATACTTTCAAAGGATTTTGGCATGAGCAACCAACCATCTATGAGTTTACTTTTGTTATTTCTTATTAATAATCAAAAAAGCTGTTTTATGCTAATATTTTATATTTATACAGAAAATTATACTAAAATTTAAAAACTATTAATATTTGTAATAAATTTACATCACAGCGTGTTTAATAAACTTACTTTTTTATATATTTTTTATATAAGAAAATCCATTTCTAAATTATATTAGTGTAATTTCCTAGTATCCTCTTTTTCATGGAGAGGAAAATATATTCGTGTTACACATAACGAAATTCATCAAAACTTCATATAAAATATATTTAATAATATATTCAATTGTTTTTATAAAGATCTAACTCTTCAAAGATTATGTGAGCTATTCTAGATTGTAAAATATTTTAAGGCTGAAACTTCATGAAATATTTTTCTTATAAGGTTAAATCGATATTCATCTCGTAATTGTTAAGCTTTTGGATATTTAAAAGGAAAGTCTAATGTAACATATAAATGCTTTCGATCCATTTTGTTTACATAAGATAAATCATCTTATCTGTAGTTGAAAATTATGAAATTAACTCATCTTTATCATAAAAATATTAGAATTGAATATTAAACTCACTAACGCTATGATTAGAAATCTTTGATCTTTCATAATCTTTTAACTCTAATATATTAGAAAACTATACGAAAATTTAAAAATTATTATTAATTATATAAACTAACATAGCAGAGTGTCTTATAAATTTTCTTTCTTTATCAATAAGAAAATCTATTTTTAATTTAATTAGTGAGTCTTCCCTGTGTTTTTCTCTTAAACACTCTTCGTGTGCAAAAATATATATTGTGTTACAGATTAAAAAAATCACACAAATTGCATACAGGATAAATTTAATAATATATTATTATTAATACAATTATATCGAGGTTTATTTAAAGTTTTAAAATTTATTCTGCACTAAAGATAAATAAACAATGAATATACTTTGAAAAAATTCACAGTACATTTCTATTACTTATGTCGTATGGTATAAGCTACAAGATAAAGAAATATATAACTACTATTTTCTGATACCGAATATCAAGGAGTATTCCTGCCACAATCGACATGGGCAGTTGTGTTCGTTTAGAATCTTCTTTCAGCAAATAAATAGAAAACTATTACACTGTAACTCATTTCTTTGATGTATAAAACTGTAAGACTATTTATTTGCGTAAGTGAATGTAGTACATTTCAAGCTTAAAGTCTTCGTTGTAACAATCTGTTTTTGATTCAGTATAAAGTAAAATGTTCTGCTTTGTTTGAAATAACATTTTTTTAGATCATCGATAAGGGTTTAAATTTATAAATATTATTTGGTTTTATTATATGAAGTAACACTTTAAAAAAAATTATAAAATACATACCAAAAGTACAAATGCACTTACTTGCAAAATGACTTTTGAAACTTGTAAATAAAAAACTGTTTTTTATATTAAATCAAAATTAATTATTTTTTTATTTTGTATCCTACAACTATATTAGCGTAAGGGATATATTTAATTTTTTAGTATAATTAAGACTAAATTGTTTAAAATTTTAAACTTCTTAACGGTTTAATTTTTTATTAAAAATGACAGATACCTTATAGTGTTGGGTTTATGGAACAAAAATTCTTCAATTTAACAAATATATGAACAAAAATATTACAAAAAAATTCAATTTGACATAAAACTTTAGTTACTAATATACAAATTTCCAGAGTTATCTAGCGGGTCAGTGAATTTCATTCATTTTTTATTAAGGATATACATTTTAGGCTATTTTTTTTAAATAGCCTAAAATGTAACTTTAAATTTTTTCAAAGTTAAAGCAGTATTAACTCTTTGCCTGTGACGCCCGTATACAATTCGGGCAACTGAAATTCACCAATTTTTGAATGCCCTACTTGAGTTCGGGAAAAAAAACTCTATTTCAGTTCCGTAAACCCTGAAATCGGATCCTCCATTGCATAATATTTAATTTGCCATTTTTCCAATAGGTTGAGATACTTTTCCTCGAAAAGTTCGGCAGTTTTGCGACGTTTGTCGCTATTTCTCGGATACTGTAAAGGATTTGTGAAATTCAAAGAAATCGGAGGGACAGGGAATTCATGACATTTAATATAGATAATAATAGTGTTGTATTAGTTTATTATATTTATGCAGAAAATTATGCCATTTGATTTATTTTGCTGTAATTTGACAACTATAGTCTACTAACATTTCCCATATGTGTGTAAATATTGAAAATAGTAGTTATTTCGTTTAAATTTTTTTCCCAAAAATAATCTATTTCTAACATTTTGATGATAATAACGATTAAAATTAAAGAGGAAAAAAATCCATTGTGTGGCATGTCTATCTCAAATATATTCCACAAACAAGACGTTATATGGCTTATAAAAGTATTCTTAAACTAACAGAAATATTTATTTTATGTTGAACCGAATAAAACGCATAAAATGCATCCCAAGGGGAAAAAAGTATATTATTCACTTACTCGTTTAATAACTATTGTAAATAAGAAACTAATTTTTGTATCAAATAAAAGTTAATTACCTTTTTCATTCTGTGAACTACAATTTTGTTAAAATGAGCAATCTAATTTGTTTTATGGCATGATAAAAATTAAATTCTTAAAAATTTTCAATTTCTTAACAGTTTAAATTGTATTAATTGAAAATGTCAGATAGCTATATAGTTTTGTGTTTAGTTAACAAAGAAGACTTTATGCTTCAAAGTCATTTAAAAATTTAGTTTCTAATATGTATATTTCAAAAGTTATCTTGTGGGTCAGTGAATTTCCTTTTAATTTATTTAGGACGTACTTTTTAGGCTACTTTAAAAGTATGCTACTTGAAATGAAAGAGTTACGAATATTTTTTTAAGTTAAAGCGTTATTAAAGGATTTGTAAAAATTATTCTACAGAGCCCAGAACTTTATATCTTTTGTTAAATCGAATAATAGCTGCTATAAATCTGGAAATAATCTGGAAATTTCTGGATCTATAAATCTGGTTTTTAAATATGGAAAGATACTGTAAACCCTTAATATTATGATTATACAAATGAAACACAAAATACGCGTTATTAAGGATTATTTGAATAGTTTTTATACATTTTCTATTTCAATTTACTAAACTAAAATAGCAATAGTAAAACTTTTAATCAGAAATAATTTTTTTTAGTTATATCAGAGAGATAAAAAGTGAAAAAATAAAGAATTTTGCATAGAGCTGACTAGCGCCATCTAGTGATTTCAGTTTAATCCATTATTTGGTAACAACTTCCATAGGAAGGTAATACAGAGTTGAGCACCCTTCCCCATCGAATAGAGCAATTACAAATGCCACTAAATTTGGAAGTAAAAAAATAGCAGTGTTTAGTTATATAATTTATCAAGAGTCTTCATCGATAAAAACCTTTACAGAAATAAGAACTTTTCTATGATCCCATGGCATTTTTACGATGAATAATGTAATTTTTAATGATTTGAATATAAAGTAAAATGCCTACAGATATTTGCCTCGAGCTAAAAGAAAATTACTTTCAGACATAAATGACATAAATTAAATTTCTTATTACGGATTTTCAGGTGAATAAAAATTTTACAAATGCATTATTAAATCATATAGTACAATATAGTCAAAAACGGATTTTAAATTCAGATTTAAAAAACCTTCATATCAGTAAAGGGTTTTTTTATTACCAGTAATTTTACTTACTGAAACACTTTAAAGAAAACACTTTCTTCATGTTATAAAATTAAAAAATATTGTTTTTAATTTAATGATGCTGAAACTTTATTAATACCTTCAAAGTGTTTGGTTACATTATTTTTTTTTAATTTCATCGGATTTTTGGAGTATGTTTATTAAATTGATTGTCATAAAACCGGATTTTTTTATGCTACATATTTCTTTTTTTATTTACAGAGGGTTTAGTAAATTAAAGCAACGGAAAAATTAATAATGATATTTTCTACATGTCTATTTTTTCCACAAATTAAATTTTATGGAAGGAAATTTGAATGCCTGGTTATGTTTCTATATAATTGTTAAACTTTCAGTAGAAAAACTTATTCAGTCAGTTAATATGTCATAAGGAGAATTATTAAAAATCAAAAACGCATTGCTTTCAAATTTTAGTACTTTATACGCATATTTTGTCATAATGTTTTCAATGTTCAAGATAAGAATACGAATAAAATTTAAGCATTTTAAAACTTGATATTCAAGATGATTCCACGTTGATTTAAATTATTGTATAATTAATCTTAAATTAATGTAAAATTCATTGCCCGGTTATATTTCTGTATAATTGTGAAACTTTCAGTAGAAAAACTTATTCAGTCAGTTAATATGTCATAAGGAGAATTATTAAAAATCAAAAATGCATTGCTTTCAAATTTTGGTACTTTATATGCATATTTTGTCATAATGTTTTCAATATTCAAGATAAGAATGCGAATAAAATTTAAGCATTTTAAAACTTGATATTCAAGATGATTCCACGTTGATTTAAATTATTGTATAATTAATCTCAAATTAATGTAAAATTCAATGCCCAGTTATGTTTCTATATAATTGTTGTACTTTCAGTAAAAAAACTTATTCAGTCAGTTAATATGTCATAAGGAGAATTATTAAAAATCAAAAATGCATTGCTTTCAAATTTTAGTACTTTATATGCATATTTTGTCATAATGTTTTCAATATTCAAGGTAAGAATACGAATAAAATTTAAGCATTTTAAAACTTGATATTCAAGATGATTCCACGTTGATTTAAATTATTGTATAATTAATCTTAAATTAATGTAAAATTCAAGGCCCGGTTATGTTTCTATATAATTGTTAATCTTTCTGTAAAAAAATTTAGTCAGTCAGTTAATATGTTGTAAGGAGAACTATTAAAATAAAAAAATGCATTGTTTTTAAATTTTAATACTTTCTATGCATATTTTATTATAATTTTGTCAATATTCAAGGTAAGAATACAAATAAAATTTAAGCATTTTAAAACTTGATATTCAAGGTTGATTGCATGTTGACTTAAATTGTTATATTTTTTGCTTTTGAATTAATTTTTTTTCTAGTTATACGATTTCATGATATTTTACCAAGAAGGAATCATTTACCAAGTATAAAAAATTTACTGCAGATGTTTATAATTTTACTTTATATTAGAGAAAATGATGCAATTTTTAAAAATATCTAAATAAAGAAGTACTGCTAGAAAACGGTTGAGAAAGAAAACATAATTTAACTGAAATATTATCTAATTGTAATTTTTATCACGTGTTCCTTCTAAGAATTACCTCATGCAACAGATTATTCTACACGGCTTCTGTTTTAGTAGGAGGAATTTCGTGGTGTTTTGAAACAAAAGAATTTGGTTTGTGAAGAAAAATAACTTAAACTGCTTTCCACAGAATTTATAATGGTAATAATTCAACTATCATTGAAAGAGCTATGCTGTAAAATTTCTACGTGAACATGCTCCAGATTTTGCTTTTAAAAAACATCAGATTTCGTGCAGCGCACCTCATTTCAAAAGCACGCTGAAAATAAGTGAATAAAACATTTATCGTTCGCGTTTATTGCTGAGCTTTTAGCTACATGTTTTTACTGTGTTTTTATAAATGACTAATCCTAAATTTGCATAGAATAATATGTTTCTACGGTAATAGCATTCATATAACCCACAATTGTAAATATTTCGTGACATTTTGACTGTGGCAAAGAAACAATTAAAATTTATGAAAAGAAATCTGTTATTTTTCACTGAATATGTGACTGTAATAATTCAGCAACTAGGGAGCAAATTATTCTCTAAAATTGTTATGATAACGAATTTCAAACGTTTCTTTATTAGGAAAAGTGTGTGCATTTATTTTAATGATTCAAAATGAGAAAAATTAATACATATGGATTATTAAAAATGTATCACCCTTTTTCAAAATGCTATATTTTCATAAATAAACACCACAAAATTTTAAATAATGCGTAAATACAAAGGAAGATTATGATAGTTTTTTACAAGTGTTCAATATAAGTATCTCTTGTTGCAAATATAAACTCAAGACAGAATGTAAATTCTTGCCAAATACGTTGTAAAGTGTCAGTGATAATAGATTTCGCAACAGCAGAAATCTATTGCTTGAATTCAAACAAATTTATGGGTAATGGCAGCATACTCTTCTATAAGTCTACAGAGGAAAAACTCGCAGGTAGCCAGCTGATTGACATCAAGTCATTTGGTCCACTGCGACCGATACAACTGCTAGAAAAAGACAAACCACTGTCTGCATCTCAGTGGGATGATGCTCCTTCTTTTGGGGGAAAAGTAGAAGATACAGTTGATTAATTCGGTATTTTCCAAATTAATTAGGTGAAATCCAAGCTAAGCGTTGCATATCCACATCGCTCACGAAAACAGCACACAATAGCTTTCTGCTCTGCGAATGTTACCACCACCACTATTGCTTCTGAAAAGGTTCTAATACCATTTTCGTGAAATAGCTTAACGAAGAACAAACGAGCACCATCACACTGATATGGAAGCTTTGTTTTGTGACTAATATAAAACTTCCGTATTTTACCTTTGCATTTACGCATTACATATCATTCTGAGTAACTTATTTTTGAAAATATGTAGTTTTAATATGGGATGATTCATTTTCAATAACCCTGTATAATAAATAAGTAAATCGAATCAGGAGTAGCTGGAATTATTGTGCGTAATTCTTTTTCTTTTGTCCGTGCTTAAATCATCGTATGCGATTAATACATTCATATATTTCTAATGAGTTAGTAAATAGGGTTTGTAATACCAGTAAACTAGTTATCGGTAAATTAGAAGAAGATTTATCGGTAATTTACAAATAAGAAATCTGCTTTGGTAATTTTAATATAAAGTGTTCATACCTTATTGTCTATCCATGTTC
Source organism: Pardosa pseudoannulata (assembly GCA_032207245.1). Classification (NCBI taxonomy): domain Eukaryota; kingdom Metazoa; phylum Arthropoda; class Arachnida; order Araneae; family Lycosidae; genus Pardosa; species Pardosa pseudoannulata. The sequence goes on from CM063505.1 coordinate 141,913,142, forward strand.
CTTGTAGTGTCATATATTTATGATAGTATTAGCCAATTACAACTCATAATATTTATAATATGTAGAGAATCTGATAGGAAGTTGTATGACATAATTCTAGCTTGGGGGGGGGGGAGTTGAAGGTTGCAATCGGAAGTTCATTCTCCATACACAAAGTTTAAATTTTAAATTTTTTTGTGTGCTTGAGGTGTGTGTGTGTGTAACATGTTATGTTTTAGGGCAAATTGTCACGGAAAACGTGCAAGCGTTTAAAACTTCTGTGATGATATGATTATAGTATCGAGTAACTATTCGAGAGGTTTAAGGGTCAAAATCCCGTATAGGCGTCGCGGAGTGTTAATATCATTTAATACCTTTTGTTTTTCTGTTACTTAATAGAGTTGATAACATTCTTTGCTCTACGGAATATTCTCCTATTGTGTAGCACAACAAGTAGTTCAGTATTTTAGTCAACCAAGTGTTGAGTGATAAACAGCTTTGTGTTCCTGATATTCAAGTGTCTTAGCTCTCCAACAACTATATACTTGTCAATGTCATCCACAAGTTGCTTTCTTTGAGAATGCTTCCCACATCTGAACTCACCAAAATTATGTTATTTAGTGATAATAAAACTTAGAATAAATTAATCTTTTTATTAACATACTTTTGAATCGAATATTATTAAAAAAGTACATTTTATATGTGTACTATTCTTTGTGTATTTAAATCTAAATTTTAGGTTTTTATATTTTTCATTAACAGTTTTGTTGAAAATTAAATAAATTTATTAGTGAATATTTTGCCAGTATTTAAAACCTTACATTTTACATCAATAACTATTTAGTATTAAACCTAAAATATACATGCGAATTAATACCGTTTACATACATTTTATGTTTTTTTATTGTATGAAAATACCGGTATATCCCCAGTGGTATTAAAATTTCATTTACGGAATTATTGGCAAATGAAAAAGTTGCTAGATTTAAAACACTGATAGCAAGCAATTTCTCAGACTCATATGGGAATAGCCCTTTCAAATATTGATTTCATTAGAAAAACAGACTCTAATATATTTCTCTAATGAACCTCTATCTTTTTTACTGATATAACATATATATCTATCAAATTATTTTAGACCATCATAAAGTTTGCTAAAAATATTTCTGAATAATGCAATGTTTTTCTATTAGTTTTTGGTGAGTCTTATCCTTTCCAACGCCAAATTATGATGATGCTCTTGAAGTAATATTTAATCACTGAAATTTCGTTTAGATGTATATATATATATATATATATATATATATATATATATATATATATATATATATATATATATATATATATATATATATATATATATATATATATATATATATGTATATATATATATGTATATATATATATGTATATAAATATATATGTATATATATGTATATATGTATATATATATATTATATATATATATATATATATATATATATATATATATATATATATATATATATATATATATATATATATATATATATATATATATATATATAATAAAAATTTAATTTTTATTAAATATGCAATTTTGAAACATTTTTATTTAACATTTTTTTTACTGTTAAAAGGCGATACGTTAACTTCCACATTTTCAAGGGCGTAGCTCTACCTCCCCCCCCCCAAACATTAGATCCTCCTTTCCTTCTGGCTACGACTCTGGTTTGAATTGGACTTCTAGCAACAATAATTATTAAATAATGGGAATTAAAAACTTTATAGAAGATCCAATGATCTAATGTTTTGTCTATCAGGCTTGCAGTGTATACACCATTGTGTTAATTTATTCAAAAATAAGGTTTTTAATACATATATGTACTAAAACATTTTAAAGCACTTTAAAATTAGCTATAGGGAAGTTACTCTTTTTTTACTTGCCACAAATGCAATCGATTAAATTTTGTTCTTGGTCTTTCTTAACCCCTGGCACCACCAATGATCCCTTATGAAAAATGATTCATTTTCCTTTCACCCCCGGAAAAGAAAAAGACTACTGCGAGATGTTACAAGCAATAGATCGTACTTATTAATCCAAATATTAATCACACTAATCCTGGACAGTGACGTAATATGCGGAGGTGTATTTCAGAAGAGCCTATCCTAGGTAGTTATTCGCGAACAGCCCGCAACATCTCTCGCATTTAAAACAACAGAATATGTGTTCCCTTTGTTACATCACTATATCATCCTTTCCCCCGTGCATCCCCGAGGAAACCGATCTATCAAGTAGGAATTATTCATTTTGAGCTCTTCTCTTGTCCAAAGACAAGCTATTTACCTTAGACGCGATCATATCTTTATCATACGTGGAGTGTTGTTCTCCGGCAAAGATTTATCACGGAAATTGCTCCGGCTGCAAAAGTCACAGTTCGGACGTGATTATTACGGTCTGGCAAGTGTTGAAAGGTGACAAATTAAAAAGAGCGCAGGCCGGCGTATTATTTGGGATTTTTTCTTCGCGTTTTGACTTATGTGGATGCTATTATAGCTGGTATGGGTGGCAGATCGGGATATTAATCGACTTCTCCCTGCAGGTCAAGGATGTGAGAAACACACCTCCTCAACAGTTCTCGACCCCCATACTGAGAAAGGTTTGATGTAATCTTCGATACCGAATAGATTTCTTCGCTCTGAGGGTGAGAACGAGAGCCTATAATTTTATGCGAAACCACAGATATAGGCTGCTGTGTTAAATCATTTGTGTGAGAAATCAACTACCTAAACACTTGAAGATTAATAAGAAAAATTTATTATACATTACAACCAAATATACAACAAAGTCAAATAATTTTTAACGACTTGTGACCAATTTTTTTTCACAGAACTTGTAAATAAAATACTCTCAAATTTTCGGGAAGAAATGTTTCCCAAAAATAGCATTTTGAAAAATATAAAAAGATAACTAAAATTATTTTATTCAACAATTTTAACGAGAGTCTATAATTTTAGGCTACACCACTTTAACACTATATTAGCAGTCTTTCAGATATAGGCTTCTGTGTTAAATCATTTGTATGAGAAATCAAATACCTAAAAACTTGAAGATTAATAAAAATAAATCCATAAGCATTATACATCACAACCAAATATATAACAAAGTCAAATAATTTTCAACGACTTGTGACCAATTTTTTTCACAGAACTTGTCAATAAAATACTCTCAAATATTCGAGAAGAATTGTTTTCCAAAAATAGCATTTCCAAAAATATAAAAAGATAACTAAAATTATTTTATTCAAATTTTTTAACGAGAGCTTATAATTTTATGCTACACCACTTTAACACCATATTAGCAGTCTTTCAGATATAGGCTGCTGTGCTAAATTATTTGTATGAGAAATCAAATACCTGAAAACTTAAAGATTAATAAAAAAAATCCATAAGCGTTATACATCACAACCAAATATATAACAAAATCGAATAATTTTCAACGAATTTTGACCACTTTTTTTTTCACAGACCTTGTAAATAAAATACTCTCAAATATTCGGGAAGAATTGTTTCCCAAAAATAGCATTTTGAAAAATATAAAAAGATAACTAAAATTATTTTATTCAAATTTCTTAACGAGAGTCTATAATTTTATGCTACACCACTTTAACACCACATTAACAGTCTTTCAGATATAGGCTGCTGTGTTAAATCATTTGTGTGAGAAATCAAATACCTAAAAACTTGAAGGTTAATAAAAAAAATCCATTATACATCACAACCAAATATATAACAAAGTCAAATAGTTTTCAAAGACTTGTGATCAATTTTTTTTCACAGAACTTGTAAATAAAATACTCTCAAATATTCGGGAAGAATTGTTTCCCAAAAATAGCATTTTGAAAAATATAAAAAGATAACTAAAATTATTTTATTCAAATTTTTTAACGA
>CM063505.1:141922050-141927050 GCA_032207245.1 Pardosa pseudoannulata
TATTATACACCACAACCAAATATACAACAAAGTCAAATAATTTTTAACGACATCTGACCAATTTTTTTCGTAGAACTTGTAAATAAAATACTCTCAAATATTCGAAAAGAATTGGTTCACGAAAATAACATTTCGAAAAATATAAAAAAATAACTAAAATTGTTTTATTCAAATTTTTATATACAAAAATTAACATTGTTGATTTTAGAGAAATTAAGAATTTATTATATGAATAATGTTTTTGACATTTTTGAGAATTAATTCAAAAGTTTTCTTAAGATTTTGAAAAGAATTTTGCACAAATTCTGTCCAATTTTGAAAAATACGGTAAATACATGATAAAGGCAGTAATACTCTATTCAAAACAAACAGTTTTTATTACAGATTCCTGTTGAGAGAAATGAATCGCAATGAAGAGAGTATAAACTTATCTATGTACTTTACTGTGTTCAGATTTGTAATGTTCAAATTAGAATAGCTCTGACTTTTCTTAGCATGTAAAAAATTATTGTAGTAAAAATCATCTGATGGAAACAACTGTAAAAATATTTTTAATTGTGAAAGCTTAATAACATAATAGCTCTCTCTCATAATTTTCATCTCTCCACTGTTGAGTCATTCTATTTATCTCCTAACAAAAGAGAAATGTACCTCTATTGTTACAACATGAAGGTATTTGTAAAAAATCAGAAAATTTATGTACAGTATTATGTATGTATTTATGTTATCCTTTAACATCCGGATTGTAATTATTTGGGAAGCACATGAGTGACGAAATACAAAAGCAGACACTATATACAAAAATAATATATGCATACATATATATATGTGTGTATATATGTATATATATATATATATATATATATATATATATATATATATATATATATATATATATATATATATATATATGTATATATATATATATATACGTGTGTATATATAAATGAGTGTATATGTATGTATGTATATTCTTGTGTATATGTATATGTGTGTATATATGTTCATATATAAATGTATGGATATGTATATATATGTGTGTGTATATGTATATATATATATATATATATATATATATATATATATATATATATATATATATATATATATATATATATATATATATATATGCGTGTGTATATATAATTGTGTGTATATATGTGTGTGTGCTTGCGTGACTGAATATATACATCTGTAAGCAAAAATTGCATACAAATATACGTGTAAGTATACGCATGCACACGCACATGTACGCAAATATGTATTGCTAAAGTTCAACTAGGTTTGTTTCGCTCTCGGGTATAAAAAAGGAACAATTTTCTCAAGGTTTGCCAGCCTAAGTCATAAGAAATTTTGATTGCTGGGGTCTCATACTTATTCACCGCTTTTATTCTTAAACAATGTTACCACAGAAGCGTTGAGCCAATTGTTACTGACCATTTTACCAATCGACCTCCCCTTCTATTAATATTCAGTGTTGCTCGCCTCTGCATATATCATTTTAAGTGGCTCTTTTTAAAAGTTCTATCTAGCGAGCAGGATATAGGCACCACAAAAACAATTCATTTTCGTTATACCGGGAGTATATGATAGGCGATGATTGCTAACAGAGGACTCACAGGAAAAAGTCTATTTACATTCATAATTCCAGTTCTTGTCACATACATCATTCAGAGTGTAAACGATCCCTTTAACCATGTGCCGGTTAGTGTTCTTCTCGTTTTCAATACAGTCATTCTTAAAAACCGCGGTTTATGTTTAAACATGCTGGTACACCCGGAACTATCCTATAGTTTTATGTCAATCAGGTGTATTTAACGAATGATACAAAAATCAGACAAGATTAAAACTTTAATAATTCGACAACGATTAAAGATAAAATGGTGAAGTATACATCAATCGAACAGATATTAATAAGAGTTCGTTGTGACAATTTTTATGTAAAAAAAATTCTAAAATAGTTGTAGTTTGTGATCGTTCTAGTGTGAGAATAAGGAATCCGAAAAGAAATTTATTTTATTTTAGTATTTTCATTTATTTATTTATTTTTGACACTTCTAATTTTGGAATACTGGAAGTAGAGTTCTGAAAAGAATTGGTGCGTTCTTAGTAATCTCCTCAACGATCTTCTTCTCATTTTTCTACTTCTCCGATCTCAACGGACTTTCCTTTTTTAAACCTTCGGTTATTTCATCGCTAACCAAATTTTGAGTGAAAAAGTCGCCATCGAGAAACATACCAAGTCATGTTCTCTAAACCTTTGGCAAATTAATTCCTTTCAAAAACCCGTGCCAATTACTTCGCCCAACACGTTGTCTAATCAGCTTCGGTTATTTCATCGATAACCAAATTTTGAGTGAAAAAGTCGTCATCGAGAAACATGCCAAATCATGTTCTCTAAACTTTTGGCAAATTAATTGCGTTCAAAAACCCGCTCCAATTACTTTGCCTAACGCGTTGTCTAATCAGCTGTGAGTCCAACAGTTAAATGGCGATTACGACACATTCATGACCTGGGGATGTCCCTGTAGTACTGAAAAGGCAACCCTAACGGAATAGAAAGACTGAATGGCAGGGGGAGAATATATGTACTGTGGGTAATTGTTATTTGTGTGTAAAATACCACAGTAGTTATGTTGAGGACCAATTAGTGGTGCTGTAATTTTGTATATCAGATGACTAACAAATCGACTATTACTTTTTAAATAGCCCACAAGTGTTCAGTACGCATTCCTTCACACATCAACACATCTGTGAGATGAAGAATCATGCCATTCACAACAGTAAATGAGATTAAGGCCCAGCAGCAAACATCAATGGTCCTTTAGTATATCGGTTTGCTCTGGTTTTGGAGTGTTACGGTCTACTTTTTGCAACACGAGGGCTAATGAGACCGGGACCTACAGTTTAACGCCGATTCCGAACGGCTACGAACATCCCTGCCTCAGTGGGATTCGAACCCACGAACTCCGGTTCCGAAGGCCAGCACCCTAACCAATCGGCCATCGTTCGGTCTTTAGCATACCGGACATATACCAGTGTACACACAGTGGTCCTATATGCATTCTTAATGTAGAATTGAAATAAGAAGGTATTCTTCACTACGGACTGAGTTTCTAAGCGTACAATTTCTACACTTTAAACAGCAGTATCTCATGCAGATGGTCTTTTGTATTATCTGCTGCTTTGGGTAATCCGATGGCAGGATACCCATTACGCCATTTAGAGGTAAAACAGAGATAGTCAGGCAATTTTTCCTTACATCCCCAAAATCACCAACCTTTATTTAAATCCGGTGAATATTGCATTTTTTTAAAAAAATTTGCTATACAATTATTATTCAGTTTTAAAGTTTTTCCTAACTTTGGGATCATCTAGTGTATATATATATATATATATATATATATATATATATATATATATATATATATATATATATATATATATATATATATATATATATATATATATATATATATATATATATATATATATATATATATATATATATATTATATATATATTTATATATATATATATATATATATATTTATAAATATATATATTTTATAATTTATTATATATATTTTATTATATATATTTATATAAAAATAAATATTATATTATATTTATATAACAGATATGCACATGTCAAAATTATCTATTCATTCAAAAATCGCTTTCTACTACATTTCGAATTCCACTGTGTATGTTCGTACTTGATCGGCTAGTCTGTATGTCATTGAAAAATAGACCGTCACTCCAAACCACCAAAAAGTTTAATTAAATATTTATAAAACATGAACTGCCACCTGTTATCAAAAAGATGTATTTGTTAAAATGTGATAGCGTTTGAGTGATACTGTTAACAGATCCAATATGAAACAGCGGAAAATTTTAATGCTGTAAACAAAGTGACCATTAACATTTACTAATGTTTTATATACTGTCACTTATATAAAAGATAAAATATCTTTAAAAAATTAATAACTATTTTATGTGTGTTTACTTGATACATAATTGTATGAAGAAAATAGCAGAACTCACCATTTCCACCAAAAGTTTGATGACATCTGCATATAGGAAAGTCTAAAGATTACAAAAAATGATATTTTGAGAATAAATGTATAAAGCTGGAAACTATATGAAACTTTTACATGAAATGTAAAAGACGATTGACGATTTAAATTTTAATAAACATAGCTTATATTTTAAGAGAGATAAAATTGTTTTTTAAAACATTAAAAAATTTTTATTTGTTATTCCTAGAGTTTATATAAGCAAGTAGAAAATTTACAGAAAAGTTGTACATTTTTGCAAGAAATATACTATGGTGCAAATCAAGTTTAAAAATTTAATTTGCGAACAAACCATAATGTAAATTCATACATCTTATTATGAGTGAAAGATATTCTTTATTATTAGTCAGTGTTATAGAGCAAATTAAAAAACATTCATTCGGTAATGTTTTACATAAAAGCAGTTTGGTTTTTAATTTCTCATTACCTTTTTATTTGTTATTTTTACTACATATATGATAAGGGGGATGGAATAAATAGCACGTAAACTGTTGAAATATAAACCTTAAGGAAAACATGTTGTGTTCTCCTGCTCTCTTGTGTTGACGTATGTCACCTAACGAGAAAAATAATCGTATATCAGTCTAGTCGTAACAGCTTAATAAAAGCAACATTTTGGATGTGAAACTCAAATGTGTGGATCTGTGGATGTGGATCTTCAAATTTGGATACAAGAACTATGGAAGAATGTCATTTTTTTAAATGAATCGTAGTTCCCATTATTCGAAAGAAATAGATGTGTTTTCATTTGGAGAACAACGGCACAACCTCATGTGACACTGACCTTCAATTCTTAAACATAAAGGGGATCAGTAAGGATGTGGAACTCTCAAATGTGTGGATCTGGGGATGTGGATCTTCAAATTTCGATACGAGAACGATGGAAGAATGTCATTTTTTTAAATGAATCGTAGTTTCCAT
>CM063505.1:141932050-141952050 GCA_032207245.1 Pardosa pseudoannulata
CTAATACATTTTCTGACGATTGATACTTGAGCGCGGGTCACGTACTAATACGGGTTAGTGTAACAACGTGGTTTGTTTGGGGGTACAAAAATAACGGTTTATACAGGAAAACGAAACCGAATGTTCTTGTCTACTGCATAGATCCTGGAAAAATTTAGACAAAAAAAAACTAGTTTGTTAACTAGTTAGCCGCTTGCCGTGAAGTCTATGAAGGTTTCTTCCTCTTCAATTGAGAGTCCTTCGGGAGTATTTTGAAATGGATCCCTCACCCACTTGTAACTTGATATCAGTTTGTCGTCAGCAAGAAAGTACTTTTTAAAATTCTTTGCTAGCATTGCTAAATGATTTTCAATGGTTGCAAAAACAACTTTTACATGTTGTTCTTCAGCCTTGTAAGTTTTAATACAATCATTCAAATTTGCAAACATTGTTAAGTTTTCTTGCTTTAAATTTCTGCTCCACAATTCCAATTTCCTACAAAAAGCATTAACTTTATCACTCGTATCCAATATATGTGTATTTGCTCCTTGCAGATGAAGATTCAAGTTATTTAATTTCTCGAATATGTCGACCATGTAGCTCAATTTCATCACAAATAAACTATCGCGAAAATTCTCAGCTTCCGGTCTGTTTTCCTGAACGGCGATTTCTTCTTTTAATTCATAAACACGTTGCAAAAATTTCCCTCGTGATAACCATCTTGCCTCGCAATAAAATAGTAACGCTGAATGTACTGCACCCATGTCTTTACAAAGTGCGGAAAAGATTCTTGATTTCAGGGGTCTCATTTTTATATAATTTACTACGGTTACAACCGTAGTTAACACAATATTCAAACCAGGACTCATTTCTTTGGAAGCCAAAGCTTCTCTGTGGATCATGCGATGTGTCCAGATGCACTGTGGTGATTTTTGTTTCACAAGTGCTTGAATAATTTGGAATCTTCCGGACATAGAACGAGCACCATCGGTGCATATTCCGACGCAATTTTTCCATTCTATGTTTGCCTCGTTCATAAAATCATTTAAGATAGCAAATAATGCGAGTGCTGTTGCTTTGAGTTCTATTGGTTTGCAGAAAAGTAATTCTTCTACTACTGACAAATCATCACAAAATCTAACATAGGCAATGAAATGAGCATCTTTATTACTATCTGTTGCCTCATCGAGTTGTATTGAAAACAATTTGTCACGCAACTTCGACAAAAGCTGACACTCTACATCTTCAGCTATATCAGCAATTCGACGGGCAACAGTATCATTTGAAACAGGTATAGACTGCAATTGTTTTGCAAAATTATCTCCAAACATAATTTCTACAATCTCAATTGCGGCTGGCAAAATAAGCTCTTCACCAATGGTGTGAGGCTTTTTACATCTGGCTATTTTATATGAAAGTTTGTAAGAGGCAATTAAAGCTTTTTCATTCACAGACAAAGTTTTTTTAAACAATGATTTTTGCTTTTCATATGATTTTAATTTTAATTCGAAGAATTCTCTGGGTTTGTTTACGTACTCACTATGAAGCGTTTCCAAATGTCGTTTAAGTTTATTAGGTTTCATGCTGTCTGCCGCCAACATTTTTGAGCAAATGATACACAGGGGCCTTTCTTCTTCATTTACTTCAGTACTAGTGAACCCAAAATTTAAGTATTCTTGAGAATATTTTCTTGATTTTATTTTCGGAACCACGCTCGTCTGTGTACTTGTTGATGCTTGTCTATCGTCTAATGCTCGCTTACGCCCGCTTAAAAATTTATCCATGATTCTGCATAAGTCTGCTGCCGTGAATATTTAATACCGTGAATTGCAATTACACGAAAATATATATAACATACACATTAAGAATAGATTCAATAGCGATAAGAAGGATCGACTCGAATGAGATTGTCTGGAATTGAAATTGGCGTCATAGAACTTTCTCCTTCTCCCTATGAGAAAACATTTGTTCACATCTGCGCACGCTCCTAACTTAACTTTTAAGCTGACCAGACAAATTCCAGACAAATCGAAACTTCTCGCGAAACCGTGAGAATGCCCGACATGGCGGGACGCAAGAGCAATAAAAAGGCATAGGATTATTGTTTTTTCAATGCTGAGTATCAGTGTTGCAAAATGTCAAAAATTTCCGTATTCTTGGTAATTTGCAAAGTTTAAAATTAAGGTTGTAGTGCAGGTTTAGCGCCATAATGCTCAAAATACATTATTATTGTATACATTTTATTGTACGCGGTGGGGAGGGGGGCGCGATGAAAATTATGATTGAAAATTGGGCCGTGAATACTAAAAGGTTGAGAAACACTGCTGTACAGTATTTACAAATTGGTACACTCCTTGATAACCATATAACATAACCAGCAATTATTTAGATTCTATATTCATCAATACACAATTATTACAATTCTCTTTTGTTATATGTTATTCTTTAATCAAAATATTGAATTACTAACTGAGGCCTAAATAACCGTCATGAATATATTAAATCTGTTTTACCTCCAGTAAAAGTACAGGGGAACAGGCAGGGGCTTTCCTCATGTGGTGTGTCTGTCCGGGCATTCGGGCGCACAGGACCTCGGTGCTGGCGTGTAGGGCTTGGGATTTCGATGTCCAGCTACTCTTGAATCTCGACTTCGACACCTTTTTCTTAACTCTCTTTCCTAATTCATCACCTCGGTTTTAACGCCCTTTTTCTTATTTTTCTTATTTGCTAATCGCTTGTTGGTGAAATTTTCTCACATTTGCAACCCCTTCGGGAGTACAGGTGGGCTCATTAAAATAACCGCTTTTGTGAAAACTGACATTATTTTTTAGCCCCTGCCCCCATAACTCACAGTTACATCTCTGTGCGAGCTTGACCGTTACGCTGCTATTACGTGCCATTCCGTGATCTATAGCTTCTCCGCAGGGGTCCTTAAAACTCGAAGTCAACAATCGAATTCCTAAATTCTTCTTGGAAATTTCTCCCACAGCTGTGCATGCACGTGATGACCATCGTGGGAAAGTACCTAGGTACAACTTGAAAAATGTAACAAAAGTAAAAACTACTTTAAGTTGATTTGAAATTTAATATATTAATGTAAGAAATCTTGAAAATCCTGCAATATTGCAGTAGTATGTACAAAAAACAGAAATAAAGTTCTAAATAAATTTATGCTGTCTAGGCGGTGGTCCTGTTGATCAATCCGACTTCCTCCCCATCCAGGAACTTCACTAATGTAAGGCTTGGTCGAAGCGACAATCCTTTGTAGTGTACTGTCAAAAACCCACACAGAGTGTCCCCCTGCCCTGGGCTTTAACAAAACCCTTTTGTGAAGCCAATGGGGTGTAGCGAGATCACAATATACTTGAAAAATGTAACAAAAGTAAAAACTACTTTAAGTTGATTTGAAATTTAATATATTAATGTAAGAAATCTTGAAAATCCTGCAATATTGCAGTAGTATGTACAAAAAACAGAAATAAAGTTCTAAATAAATTTATGCTGTCTAGGCGGTGGTCCTGTTGATCAATCCGACTTCCTCCCCATCCAGGAACTTCACTAATGTGGACTTCATACATTCATTCATATGTCTACTACCAACAGTTGCGGCAAAAAAGTTTAATTGAAGATTTTACTATGAATCCTATATTCACAAACCACTTGAAATTTTTAAGTGTTATCTTAAATCTAATCATAAGGTATTCAAAAGAAATTCACATAAAATTTTTGGTCTTTTGTGAAATATACTTCTGACTGCAAGCAACCCTCAAATCGGTATAAAAGAAAAACTTACTATCATATTTATAGTTTTTTTAGTAATTTAACTAGAGGATAAAATAATTTCTAAATTAATGACAGTTAAATAATTTAGAATTATTTCCCCCAAACTTAAATTTATACATTTCCAACACATCACATAAGAATTATTCTTTTCTCCAACTATCCGGGATCATGTGAAGTTTCCCCCTGTTTACCTGACCAACAGTTGTGAAAAAAAAATCATTTGAAGATTTTACTATCAACCTTGTATACATTAACTGTTTAGAATTTTTAAAATGTCATCTTAAATCCCATCATAAGGGAATCAAAAGTAGTTCACATAGAAAATAATTTCTAAATTAATGACAGTTAAATAACTTTGAATTACTTTCTCCACAGCAGTTAAATTTATGACATTACTAACACATCACCCCCGGATTATTCTTTTCTCCGACAGTCCGGATCATGCCAAGTTCCCCCCTATTTACCCAGGCAACAGTTGTAGAAAAAAATCAGTTGAATATTTTACTATGAACCCTGTATATATAAACCACTTGGCATTTGTAAGTATCATCTTAAATCTCATCATAAAGGATTCGAAAGTAGTTCACATAAAATTTTGGGATTTTGTGGAATAGAGTTCAGACTGCTAGGATTTCCCAAATCGGTCTAAAAGAAAAACTTACCGTCAGATTTACAGCTTAAATCATTTTTAATAATTTAACTGGAAGGGGATATAGTTTCTAATTAATGGCAGATTAATAATTTAAAATCATTTTCCCCCACCACAGTAAAATTTATGACATTCCTAACACATCATCCAAGGATTATTCTTTTCTCCGACTGTCCGTCCGGGATCACGTCAAGTTTCTCCCTATTTACCCAACCAACAGATGAAAAAAATTCAATTGAAGTTTTTATTATGAACTCTATATATATAAACCACTTAGCATTTGTAAGTATCATCTTAAATCTCATCATAAAGGATTCTAAAATAACTAACATAAAATTTTGGATTTTTGTGGAATAGAGTTCCGACTGCAAGGAACTCTCAAATCGGTCTAAAAGAAAAACTTACCTCCATATTTACAGCTTAAATCTTTATTAGTAATTTAAATGGAAGGGGATATAATTTCTAATTAATGATAGTCTAATAATTTAGAATCATTTTCCCCCCACCACAGTTAAATTTATGACATTCCTAACACATCACCCACGGATTATTCTTTTCTCCGACAGTCCGGGATCACGTCAAGTTTCTCCCTATTTACCCAACCAACAGATGAAAAAAAATTCAATTGAAGTTTTTATTATAAACTCTATATATATAAACCATCGGGAATTTTTAAGTATCATCTTAAATCTCATCATAAAGGATTCTAAATTAACTAACATAAAATTTTGGATTTTTGTGGAATAGAGTTCCGACTGCAAGGAACTCTCAAATCGGTCTAAAAGAAAAACTTACCGTCATATTTACAGCTTAAATCTTTATTAGTAATTTCACTGGAAGGGGATATAATTTCTAATTAATGACAGTTTACTAATTTAGAATCACTTTCCCCCCACCATAGTTAAATTTATAACATTCCTAACACATCATCCACGGATTATTCTTTTCTCCGACAGTCCGGGATCACGTCAAGTTTCCCCCTATTTACCCGACCGCGCTATTTGATATTAAAAGGCAAAAGAGAGCAATTAGATTACACCTCGCTTTTCGGATAACCGCGCAGCTGATGGAAGAGCGGGGGGAGGTGAGGGTACACACACATAACTGTGGTCCCTCGGAGATTTGCGTGAGGATGCTAGTCTCACCTGCGCGCATGCGCATCTGCGGCCGCCATCTGACTCAGCAGCCCCCTCCAACCCCCCTCCATATTCCTCTCGCATCATAAAAGCCGTGTTTCGTCATAAGTCACCGACGTTCGTAATCATGGAGATGCAGCGACCTCCCTGCACCACACTACTACATCCCCCACCCCCTTCTCTCTCTCTGCCGACTTACCTGTGTTCCGACTCAGAAACGCGGCTTAACTGGGAATAATAGCGGGGACCGTTCGCGTGGTTTTTTTTTTCCCCGTTTATTATTATTATTCTCGGTTCCCCTACCCACAATCTGCGAAAGGTAGGGGGGGTGATGATGATTAGAGCGCGTGGCGTGTGTTTCCAGATTAAAGAGAGACAACGTGTAAAATATTAATGCCGAGATGGAGTTTCCTCTGTTTTCCGAAATCGATTGGGGTTTTTGTTTTTTGTTTTTTAAAATTCTTTTCCGTCTGGATTACGCTAGGGACGAGTGATATTTGTATGCATTTATGCACCGATTTACATCTGCGCACGTGTGAGTGCGAGTGTGCGCGATTAAATGTCCTGGTAGCACGGAACTACCATGATTTTTGTATCCGAATCGAGTGGCGTGCTAGAAGCATATCGAGTAACGAATGCTTTTTAACACCTCCAAAAGAAATGGTTCCCAACCTTTTTGAATTGCGAAACCCTTTTAGAATTAATTAATGTATCCCAAATTTTTATTTTACATCTTACTCATAAATTATGTTTAGTATTTTATTTTAGATGTATGTACTAACACGTTTACTGTCAACTACGAGATAACTCGTATATTGAGCTCTTTTCTAGGACGTCAACTACGAGTTATCTTGTATTGTGTTTACTTGCCAATTTTGTGCAGCTACGAATAAACTCGTGCTAATATCGATACAGGGATATTATATTTAGTATTTTATTTTAGATGTATATACTAACATGTTTACTGTCAAGTACGAGATAACTCGTAGATTGAGCTCTTTTCTGGGACGCCAACTGTGAGTTATCTTGTATTGTTTTTACTTGCCATTTTCGTGCAGCTTCGAATAAACTCGTGCTAATATCGATACAGGGCTTCTGGGAAAAGAAAAAAAAAATCAATGCTGGCTTTCATAAACAGAATTTTTTTTAAAAAAACGAACAGTGAATATAATTATTCCAAGAATAATATAATGTGATTAAATCAAATTGTTATTTTATGCCAGATTTCTGAAAATTGCCGTGGTATTCAACTTGTTAACTATTGTTGAATTTGACAGGCCTTTTACTTGAGATATTTAACTATACCCAAATATACAGTTATTACGTACCAATGACTTATACCAAAGCATGTTGATATAATACAAAGAGTTAAGACACCAGATACAAATGAGCGAAGACTTACCGTTTTGCAGACTTATTTTATTTATATTTTTTTTATAATCTGGTGAAGCATATAAAAATATTCAATCTCAATATGGAGCTGTGGAATATGGATGCAAATATATCCAATCTCAATATGGAGTCGTTGGACTATGGGAGAAACTCCCGGTGATGCAGCTTTCCTGAGATGCACAACAAAGAACTCAGACTTTCTGCCTCTGCTGAAGGAGACAAAAGGACCTCCAAATCTGCTGAGCAAAAATCCAAAGATTTGTTGCTAAGGCCAAAGACGTCTGACCCGCGACAGTAACCCCTCTTGTCCAATGGGGTAGAAGGGGGGGAGGGTAACTGACATTTCCCTCGTCCCTCGGTCAACAGTGTAACTCATGTTACAATAGTATATATACTGCATTGATTTATGTAACTAGGCCAGTATGTATAGATTAGTTCTTGAATTTTTGTTGTTTACTGTGGCCTTTAAAGAAAATAAAGTATGTTTTCAGTGATTTACTTGTGTTAAACTCCATTAATCTCCAACCTATTAATCTCCAACAATTATAAAAGTATTCAATGACAATTAAATTACAAGGAAAGGTTGGATTGAATTAGAAAAAATTAATTTTTATGTTTGAAGTTAAAACAATATATGTAAATTCTTTTTTCCTCGGAATCACGTTAAGGATCTTTATGTCTAAAGTATTTTTATGTATACATCGATTTACGTCTGCCCGCATGTGATTACGACTGTGTGCGATTAAAAGTTCTGGTGACACGAAACAAGCAATAATTTTATAATTGAACCGAGTAAAATACTAAAGGTACAATGCATAACGAACGCTTTTAAAAGGAAATATTCGAACGAAATAGAACAATCTATCTTTGAAATGTGTTACAGTTTTTAAGGCTATATACACTGTCTACCAATAAATATTTGGACACCTATGCAAATTACGATATATGTGGTCCTGAGGTACGTCAAGGCCTCGGCCGGTATACATCGTGTAGGAAACAGCATCGGCATTAGTCGCAGGAAAGATGCCGAGCAGTTCGGAGCTCTCTGATTTCGAGAAAGGTATAACTATCGGGTATCACAAATGTGGCCGATCCTTAAGGGACATATCTAGCGATCTGAAGTACCCAAAATCGACAGTGGTCTATTTGATTAAGAAATGGAAGGTGAGCGGTGATTGTTGGAATGTGCCCCGAGTCGGCAGACTAACGAAACTGGGAGATAGAAACCAATGAGTGCTGTCCAGAAAAATTCGGAAAAACCGCACCCAACCGATGGCTCTCATCGACGAGGAGTTTCAATTAATACCATCCGTAAGGAAGCACATGTGATTGGTTTTCATGGTCGTACTGCTGCCTATAAGCCTTTGATCACAAAGTCCAACCTCGCTGCTCGGTTAATGTGGTGCAAAGCACATCGAAATTGGACCGTAGATCAGTGGAAACGGGTTCTTTGGAGCGACGAAGTAAGGTTCACCCTTTACCTTTCGGATGGCAGGGTCTGGGTCTGGTGTCTGCGTGGAGAACGTCTCCAAACAGAATGTATTGTGTTAACAGTCAAGTTCGGCGGAGGTGGAATTATGGTCTGTGTTTGTTTCTCCTGGTATGGACTGGGATCCTTGATCCCCATTCATGGTAAGCTCAACGCTAAAGCCTACTGCACTATTTTGGATGACAATGTGCTTCCTACGTTGTGGCAGTTTTAAGGGTTGGAGCCCTGTTACTTTCAGGATGACAATGCCAGTTGTCATGTTTCGAGGTTAACCAAGTCTTGGTATGGTGCCAATGGAGTTCATCGAATGGATTAGCCTGCTTAGTTGGATCGCTGAATTAAGAGGTGCACTACCCGTCCAAAATCGGTGAAGGAACTTTTATGTCTACTCCAAACCGAGTGGAAGACAATACCACTAGCTGTAATACAAAGACTTGTTTAAATTATGACCTGGAAGGTTCACGCTGTAATTGCCTCTCGTAAAGGCTCTACCAACTATTGATTTAGAATAAAGTTAGTTTTTCTTTTCTATCACAGGTGTCCAAATACTTATTGGTAGACAGTGTATTAAATTCTTTTTCATCGTAATCATGCTATGGACGAGTGGTATTTGTATGATTTTATGCCTACAAATACCACTTGTTCCTAGCGATGAATCATTAAACATTCTCCATGCGATTAACCATTAACCATGGCAATGATCACTATCATAGAAAAAGAAGTTAAAAACGTATGATTCAAAATTTTTGTACTTAATTGAACATGAAAGTATTTTGATTTCTAATTATTGTATAAATTAATTAATTAAGAACAATAATTAAACGTGTAAATTAATAATAAATATTTTTATTATAATATTAATACCATGCATTACAATAGGATCTCCCCACAAAACTGTCGAATATCCTGAATTAAGAGGTTTAAATATTATCAAGTATTAAATTAAAATAAATAATCAACCATCCTTTTATATTTGGAACATAAAGAGATTTTTAAATATATATATAAAAATCATAGACGTAAGTTAGAATGAAAAGAAACTAATGACTGCACAACAAATAAAAGTTTCATAATAGAAACACAGCTCTCCTGTTAAAACAATACAAGTTGCTATTTAACGCACGGCAGCTAGTTTCACGACTATCTTAAACACTTTGCTCAGTGTTACTGTATTGCATAACAGTATGTTCACTGAGAGATTCAACCAGTCGTGCGGTAGCAGATGTCATATTTGCACGCATTCACCGAAGCATACACGGCAATGACCGCTGTCAATGATAAAGAACTAATAATTAGGTGCTTCGAAACATATATATATATATATATATATATATATATATATATATATATATATATATATATTTAGGTGGGTATTAAAAGTATTTTACTTAATAATAATGCGTTACTCTGACGGGAGCAAAACTTGCGAATTTCATATAATTATTAAAAATTTAAATTACATAATAGTACTTGTATAATCGGAAGCTAACGATTCGAATTAAACTGTAATTCTGAATTCACAATCCAACGATTAATTATTCCTTTTGGGTAACCTTAATGCTGAAAAAAAAAAGTTGAGGGGCTTATGCAGATTGAAACCATTAAGATAAAACAAATATAATCTTTTTCGGGGTGGCAATAACTTCAGAGCTATTTTTAAAACATGTTTTCCAAGATGGTTTGGTGTGCTATGGTCTACCTTTTTTTTGAGGGGGGGAGCAACAACAGTGCTAATGAAACCGGGACCTATAGCTTAAAGCCAATTCCGAATAACGACGAACAGCCATGCCACAGTGGGATTCGAACCCAAGAATTCTGGCACCGAAGATCAGCATCCTAAACATTCGGCGTTTTCCAATGTGTAAAATTTTATACTGAAACATAATTCAAATCTTTAAAGTAAAGAAAGAAAAAATAACTAAAAAATCTTATAAAAAGAAACAGAAAGCGAAACATACAAAACTTTATTTTCCTTTTGTTATATATTAAATAATTTTATTTTCTCTTAATTCTGTGAAAATCTCATACGTTCTAAGGGTGTTTACATAATTGCTTTCATCTTTGTTTTTATCCAACAATCTAGTGCAGTTAAAAACCATTTCCCACCGAAATTTTTCTTCTTAAAATCCTCCCAAGTGCTTTTACCATATCTGTGATATTCATGCTCCCTATAGAGTTAATTTTAAACTACGTACTACTTATTATGCAGAAACTTTTTGTAAGTATCATTGTTTAAAATATTTTCTAGAAAAAAAAATCTGTTTTATTTAACACATTGTATGCGAGACACGTACATGTACGTTTTCTGACGATTCATACTGGAGCGCTGGTCACGTACTACTACGGGTTAATGTAACAACATTGTTTGTGGGTACAAAAATAACGGTATATACAGGAAAACGAAGCCGAATGTTCTTGTCTACTACATAGATTCTGGAAAAATTTAGACGAATAACTAGTTTTTACATCAATCTATGCGGAACCACAGAACGGAAAGGTTGATTAAAAAAATCAATTTAGATTTAAAATTAACTCTTTATTTATCCTTACGGAAGTGACATTATATATATGTATATTTATATATGTTACACACACACACACACACACACATATATATATATATATATATATATATATATATATATATATATATATATATATATATATATATATATACATATATATATATATACATATATTATATATATACATATATATATATATATATATATAATATATATACATATATATATATATATATATATATATATATATATATATATATATATATATATATATATATATATATATATATATATATATATACATATATATATACATATATATATATATATATATATATATATATATATATATATATATATATATATATATATATATATATATATATATATATATATATATATATATATATATATATATATATATATATATATATACTTCAATACAAAATACGAAAAGTTGGTTAAAAAATTAAATAATTTTTGATCTATTGAGATGTAACTGAATAACTAAATTGACGCACAAAACGCCCGCTCCCAGTACAATTCAGCTGCCAAATGTACCAGCACACAATGTGTTAAGAGTTGTTCAATTCCCACTTTTGTTTGCACGCATGATATTCTAATTTCTCACTTTAGTGAAAATCTGTTTTAAAAGATTACGACTTTTTCCATATTTTCTTCTTAGATAAAAGAATTAAATATTATTGCCAGAAATTTTAAGGACTGTAAGCTGACCGAAATTAAACTGAAAATAACATATTTTTATCTCTTTCGATTCTGATCTATAACAAAGAACGAGAAAAAAAATGAATTTTAATATCTGTTACCATACAATGAACGCAATTTTTACTAAAATAATACAATTAATTTATTACTAATAAAAACTTTAATTATTTTTTGTTCAAATCTAATTTGGGAATTTTATGGAAATTTCAATTACTTGCGGTGTTTTTCTAACTTTCATATTCGTTTGAAACTTATTAAACTATTTAAGTTATAGTTTAATTTGTATAGTTTTTAGTACAGTTTGCAACATAACTATTGTTAGTAAAAAATTTAAAACTTTTTTATTCAAAATTAAATTTTCGGAATTTTTCATAGTTTTCAAACAATTAGCGAGTTTTTTTAACTTTCCTATTCGTTTGAAATTTACTGAATATTTAAGTTATACATTACAAGTTATGGTTTAAGTTATAAAGTATATTAAGTTATACTATAATATGAAATATAGTTATTACTAATACAAATTTGAAAAATTTTTTGTTCAAAATCTGATTTCTCAATTTTATAAAATTTCAAATACCCAAAGTGTTTTTTTAAATTTTATACTCGTTCTGAATTTTTTGACTATCTGAGTTAAAGAGTATAAAATAAATGTTTAAATTAATATACTTTAAAACTTAAAATTTGTTAGTTCTCTGTTTAAAAGATCTCCTATAGATATTTTGAACAGAAAGAGTTAGATATTTTAAACAATGTTTTATCTTAATATCTCCTTTGAATGCTTGCAATAACAACTAATTTTTTTTAATTCTAAATTCTAAAAGATATCATTTAAATAAGAATATATAATTTTCATGCAAAAGAAATGGCTATAGGGGATTTTTTAATAAAGATACTTCCGAAATAGTTAATAATTAATTCCTATTAAAATAATTAATATTCTACTTACAAATTTTAATATATATATATATATATATATATATATATATATATATATATATATATATATATATATATATATATATATATATATATATATATATATATATATATATATACATATTAAGGTATTTTAAATAAATAACGAGTTATGCTGTGTCAATATTCTTTGAAACGTAAAATTTGTTAGTTCTCTGCTTAAAAGATCTGCTATAGATATTTTGAACAGAAAAAGTTTGATATTTTAAACACTGTTTTGCCTAATATCGCCTTTGAATGCTTGTAATAAAAACTAATTTTTTTTATTCTAAATTCTAAAAGATATCATTTAAATAAGAATTCACAATTTTCGTGTAAAAGAAATGGCTATGGAGAATTTTTAATGAAGATACTTTGAAAAATTAATAATTAATACCTAATAAAATAATTAATATTCCACTTAAAAATTTTAATATAATTTAGAGAAATATATTTTATAAGGTACTTTAAATAAATAACGAGTTATGCTGTGTCAATAGCAATTCTTTTTATCCCAAACCTATCAGCTTCGCAAATCTTAATCACTGATTCTTCCGTCTGTGTGATTAAGGGTGATTAAGGTTATATGTATTTAGTTGTTCAAATTAGTTTAGTGTTGGTTATATTGCACTAAAATTGAAAGTAAATATCCCCTTATCATAACTAAATTAATAGAAATTTATTTCTTATTCTTCTGTAATATTTATTGCCTTGATTATACTGTGAAATAACTGCTGTCAAAATCAGTAAAGTTTGGTAAGTTTTGCCGAAAGTCAGAATTTGCAGGACGAAAAACTTGGGTAACCGAACTTACATTATTGACTGTTGGTATCATGTAATTAAAAATTAGAAAATTTTTTAATCGATTAAGAAAAAACTATTTAAGTACAGCTTTATCATAAGACTCTATTGGCGTCTTTTTAAATTTGGGACTTCTTTTTAAAAGTTACTTCTAGAAATTATAAAAGATGTTACATAAACAATAAGAATAGAATTTTTTCATTAGTTAGTAAAACACGAGTTATTTTTACTCTGATTGTCTCAGATGTCTCAATTGTCAAAAATAAATAAATAAATAAATTTTTAAAAAAATTTAAAAATATTTAATTTGAAATTAGATAAAATTACGTTGCATCTACATTTTCTAGATTTTTAATAAAAAGAAGTTTTTGTTGGAAAACACGAGTTATTTTCACTCCGATTGTCTCAGATGTCTCAATTGTCAAAAATAAATAAATAAATAAATAAATTTAAAAAATTAAAAATATTTAATTTGAAATTAGATAAAATGACGTTGGATCTACATTTTCTAGATTTTTAATAAAAAGAAGTTTTTGTTGGAAAACACGAGTTATTTTTACTCCTATTGTCTCGGATGTCTCAATTGTCAAAAATGAATAAATAAATAAATTTTTAAAAAATTTAAAAATATTTAATTTGAAATTAGATAAAATTAAGTTGGATCTACATTTTCTAGATTTTTAATAAAAAGAAGTTTTTGTTGAAAAATGTCCCGTACTTACGGTTTCGTCTATCAACGGAATTCTTATTCGTAAACAAAATAACATCAATACACCACTTGAAAGATTCCGTATTAAAACCGATCACTTAAAGGAATTCTCATACAAATTGCTCCAATAAATAAATAAGCCAAAATAAAAACACATCTTTTGTCATTGCGTACTTCATCTGAATTTTTTATTCTATCCTTTTCTCGCAATGTTACACTGTTGCCACTACGCCTATCCTTTTTGGAAAAGAAAAAATATCTAAAACCATGGAGGTTACAGTTTTCTTAGTTTCTTTTATAACAAAATTGCTCATTTGAGTGTGTTACAATTTTATTCGCATCAATAAATATAGAAATAAATAACTGAGATACGACCAACATTAAGAGCTTTATTGCTTTTCTTTCCTGGAGTTAAATATATTCATATTTTCTCTCTCTTTCTAGTTAAATGCGTAGTTAGGAAATTAACATGTACAGACAAACACTAAAAAGAAACACTGTGTAAAATATTAACAAGGAAAGGGTTTGTTCATTGATTTTGCTACGATGTTTCTTTATTTCCTTTTTTCCACTACCAGACGGCTAAAAAGCACGTGTTTGCTCTTAAAGGTAAAACTGCTTTTTCTATTAAGATTTCCAGGTAATCTGCATTCTGGAGAAGTGGAAGGACGTTTAACTTCTGTTTTACATAATTAAGAACTGAACAAATAACTTCACGACGTATACACTGAAACATCTGACTGTGTATTAGGGTCACATTACCATTATGTATCTCATTAGGAAAGTAATTGTTACAATTAGAATGTAACTCATAAACTATGTATGGAAAAACAGGAGGTATTACGATCAGAAAAATAGCTTGACATTATTATGCTGAATCATTCTATATGTATGCTGGAATACATAAGTATGTAAATACACCTCTCGCGTCACACTGAAAATATAAATTAGTAACCAATGAACGTTATGTTGTAACATTTGCATCTTATAAGGCTTACAGTTTACATAAGTATGTAAACTGTACGCCTGCGGGACCTGTGTGATACCTGCGGAATCAAACTGAAAATATTAATTAGTAACCAATGAACGTAATGTTGCAACAATTGAATCTTATGCGTACAGTTCACATAAGTATGTAAAAACACATGCAGAATCACACTGAAAATATTAATTAGTAACTAATGAACGTTATGTTGCAACAATTGAATCTTAGGCGTACAATTCACATAAGTATGTAAATACACCTGCAGAATCACACTGAAAATATTAATTAGTAACCAATGAACGTTATGTTGCAATAATTGCATCTTAGGAACACAGTCTACATAAGTAAGCAAATACACGTGTCGAGTCACACTGAAAATATTAATTAGTAACCAATGAACGTTATGTTGCAACATTTGCATCCTAAAAGGCGTACAGTTTACATAAGTATGTAAATACACGTGGTACGTCACATTGAAAATATTGATTAGTAACTAATGAACGTTATGTTGCAACAATTGCATCTTATTCATACAGTTCACATAAGTATGTAAATACACCTGCAGAATCACACTGAAAATATTAATTAGTAACCAATGAACGTTATGTTGCAATAATTGTATCGCAGGAACACAGTCTACATAAGTATGCAAATACACATGTCGAGTCACACTGAAAATATTAATTAGTAACCAATGAACGTTATGTTGCAACATTTGCATCCTAGAAGGCATACAGTTTACATAAGTATATAAATACACATGGCGCGTCACATTGAAAATATTGATTAGTAACCAATGAACTTTATGTTGCAACAATTGCATATTAGGCGTACAGTTTACATAAGTATGTAAATACACATGTCGAGTCACACTGAAAATATTAATTAGTAACCAATGAACGTTGCAATATTTGCATTCTAGAAGGCGTACAACTTACATGAGTTGCGGTAGCTCAGTTGGTAAAGGCAACTATCTAGTAACTGATGGAATTCGGTCCTAAAATCCGCCGCATTCGTTAATAGTGACTGGGTACTTAAAATATGTTCGTAATCATAATTTTCTCCAAGTTCTCAAACGATATCTCTAGGGGTGTCGGACAAAGCCTGGGATTTTCTGTTTTATCGCTGCTTCTAAATTACGAGGGCCTACCTGAGCTAAGATGAATTTCCATCATAGCGGTCTCTTCAAACGAAAGGCGCCCACTTTAGTTTTAATTCGTGTGGCCTCTGTCCCACATGCTTGGTTCTTCCAAGTGGCTCTAAAAACAACAACAATGTTAAAGGAAAACCAAGATGTTGTAATGGCACCATGATTGTATATCAGACAATGTAAATAAGTGTTTTATCTCTTGGAACCAGTGTAATTGTAAAATGGATGTTAGCAATGTATTACTAAAAGCAATGCTTTTTCTGAAAATATTTAGTCCTTCTAAAATTAATGTAAACAAACTGTCATTTTTAACTCCTACAGGAGCGGGTAGGAGTCTAGAGCATGGACAGGACTCCTGCGAGAGGCCCTCCAAAGCACTACTCACTGTATTCCCAACATGCTTATAACTGGGATCATTCCTAGATCGAGTGGCCTAATGTAGTTTGAGTTATTTTTATTTCTACTTTTATTATTATTATTATTATTCCTTTAAACCATGTATGGAAGAACAGGAAGTAGTACGGTCAAGAAAATAGTTGGACAATGTCGTACTGAATCGTTCTACATGCATGCTTTAATTCATAACTATGAAAATACACAGTTAGAGCCCAACTGAAAATATTAATTAGTAACCAGTAAATGTTCTGTACATTTTAGTCAAGGAACTAGTTATGTAAAAGATATTATCTTGTGTTATAGGTTTCAAAAAACTCTTTTTGTTACAGTTAGAATGTAACTTATAAAAATATGTTTGGAAAAATAAGAAGTATTATGATAAGGAAAATGGTTTGAAATTATTAAACTGAATTTCTCTATATGTATAATCATTCTATATATCTATAAATCATTCCAAATGTATATTTATATTCATAAGTTTATAAATGCACAGTTAAGAGTCACACTGAAAAAGTTAATTATTAACCACTGAGCTTTATGTTCTGTACATTTTAGTCAAGGAACTAGTTATGTAAAAGATATTATCTTGTGTTATAGGTTTCAAAAAACTCTTTTTGTTACAGTTAGAATGTAACTTATAAAAATATGTTTGGAAAAATAAGAAGTATTATGATAAGGAAAATGGTTTGAAATTATTAAACTGAATTTCTCTATATGTATAATCATTCTATATATCTATAAATCATTCCAAATGTATATTTATATTCATAAGTTTATAAATGCACAGTTAAGAGTCATACTCAAAATATTTATTAGTAACCGTTAAAAGTTATGTTGTAAATTTTAATTAAAGAAATAGTTATGTAAATGGTTATGTCTTGTATTATAGGTTTCAAAAAACCATTTTTTTTTGCAGTTAAAATGTAACTTACAAACTATGTATGGAAAAATAAGAAGTATTATTATAAGAAAAACGGTTTGAAATTATTAAACTAAATCATTCTATATGTATAATCATTCTATCTATCTATAAATCATTCTAAATGTATACTTCTATTCATAAGTTTTAAATACACAGTTAAGAGTCACACTCAAAATATTAATTATTAACCACTGAGCTTTATGTTGTACATTTTACTTACGGAAGTAGTGTGTAAATGGTATTGTCTTGTATTATAGGTTTCAAAAAAACCCTTTTCAACGCAGTTAGAATGTAACTTATAAAAATATGTTTGGAAAAATAAGAAGTATTATGATAAGGAAAATGGTTTGAAATTATTAAACTGAATTTCTCTATATGTATAATTATTCTATATATCTATAAATCATTCTAAATGTATACTTCTATTCATATGTTTATAAATTCCCAGGTAAGAGTCACACTCAAAATATTAATTAGTAACCAGTAAAAGTTATGTTGTAAATTTTAATTATTGAAGTAGTTCTGTAAACGGTATTGTCTTTTATCCTAAGTTTCAAAAAAACCCTTTTACTTTTGTTACAGTTAGAATGTAACTTATAAAAATATGTTTGGAAAAATAAGAAGTATTATGATAAGGAAAATGGTTTGAAATTATTAAACTGAATTTCTCTATATGTATAATTATTCTATATATCTATAAATCATTCCAAATGTATATTTATATTCATAAGTTTATAAATGCACAGTTAAGAGTCACACTGAAAATATTAATTATTAACCAGTGAGTGTTATGTTGTACATTTTAGTTCTGATGTAGTTACGTAAATGGCACTCTCTTCTATGGCAGGTTTCAGAAGATACCACAGTGTATGTATTTACTTCACTGAAAATGAAACAATGGGGAAAATGACGACCTTACACTATTTAAGCTATTGTGAAGACCTCCACTCCCTTTGTCCAGAACTAATGACCGAAATCAGCTGATTTGAAGCCTCCTGTTCCGACCGGCTACAATAGCGCGACGACAGAGTGTCTGGGATGCCAACAGTTCGGATGAATAGCCGTCAAGGCCCCCCGGAGGATTGCCTGGAGAAGCCTCAATCGGGACAGCTAGCGAATGTGAAATCAACTAAAAAACTAGCTGTAACCTAAGCTGGAGTTTTTAGGTAACTGGAACCGTAACTGACCAAAAAACGGTTGGCGGGACCGTAACTGACCCCCAGGTATAAAAAGCCTAGAATTTTTCGACTCGGGGCTTCCCTAGGTCTCAATCCTCCCCCCTTGATAGAATTTTTCTCCCCCTCCCAATCTTCACTCTGCAAGCTCAGGCTGCAGCAGCGTTACTCAGGGCTCCTACTTTGGAGGGTGTAAATCCTAAGACTGCCAGTGGACGTTCTTCCCAACAAATTCTATTGGTTAATAAAACCAATTTTGGATCCTTAACTTTTCGTTACTGCCGTTTTCTAGTTTGCAATCCTTTTTGATTGTGCTGTAATTTCTCGGTGGAAAAAAAAATAAAAAAAAAAAATAAAAAAAAAATAAAAATAAAAATCCCAATCTTCACTCTGCAAGCTCAGCTACAGCAGCGTTACTCAGGGCTCCTACTTTAGTGTAAATCCTAAGCATTTTCAGTGGACGTTCCTTCCCAACAAATTCTATTGGTTTAATAAAACCAATTTTGGATCCTTAACTTTTCGTTACTGCCGTTTTCTAGTTTGCAATCCTTTTTGATTGTGCTGTAATTTCTCGGTGGAAAAAAAAATAAAAAAAATAAAATAAAAAAAAAATAAAAATAAAAATGTGTTAACTATTACTAGTATCGGTCTCATTTTTGAGAACCATGATGCTTCGTTTACTCCTTGTCACCAAATTGAATGTACTTTTTCTTTTAAATCTTAGTCTAAACTCAAGCATTTTCTCACGCGTTTCCTCCCCAAACTTAGTTTTCCCTTTTAC
The DNA here is from genome assembly GCA_032207245.1 of Pardosa pseudoannulata. Lineage (NCBI taxonomy): Eukaryota > Metazoa > Arthropoda > Arachnida > Araneae > Lycosidae > Pardosa > Pardosa pseudoannulata. Next base: position 141,951,603 of record CM063505.1, read on the forward strand.
AATATTACAACTAATGACAATAGTATCCATGCACTACCAATACTAGCAAAACCAGTACTAGAGGGCTAGGCCCAGGAAGTACTGTTGCAAATCCTTCCAGAGAGGTTCCAGAGACTCGGGGCTTTTCGAGAATATATTTTATATATTTGACCTCGTGGAGGCTTCCATATATATTATATATATATTTTAGTGATTGCGTTCGGGAGACTCGTAAAGTCCGCTCATATTAGGAACGGCAGGGTCTCGGATACAGAACGGGGGATAGATTGGGTTTGCATTGCACCCTGGAAGAGCCTCCCTGATTTTTGAGGTTGTTTAATCTTTTTTCCCCGACTGTGATATTCGTGGTAATTCAGTGCCAGCATAAATCCTCTACATTTCGACTTATTAGAATTCATTTATACATACTGTACATACCCCGTATTTATTTCAGAAAAAATAAAAGTGA
>CM063505.1:141962050-141982050 GCA_032207245.1 Pardosa pseudoannulata
GAAGACTCCCCTTTATCCGAGCACGCGCCAAAACAGCTAATCGTAGTACACCTGTACCTGGACAATAGCGTGGCGTCGCAGAGTCGGGGATCTTGACAATCGGACTGAATAGACGAATACGCCCTTGATGGATCTCGTTAATGAATGCTCGGGAATACCGTGAAGAGAGAGCCAGCGAATGAGAATTCAGCTAAAAAGTATAACTGTAACTTTAGCTGGAGTTCTCATGTAACTGGGATCTTAACTGAAAAAAAACAGTGGAGGGACCGTAACTGACCCCCCCCCAGGTATAAAAAGCCTATGATTTTGCGACTCAGGTCTTTTCGACATTTTTTTCGGAGGTGTGTTGACCTCGTGGAGGCTTTCGCCTTTTACCAGCGACAGCCTGCTAGTTCGGGAGATTCGTAAAGTCCTCTCATATAGGGAGCGGCAGAATCTCTGATACCGAACGGGGATAAATTGGGTTTGATTGCACCCTGAAAAGCCTCCCCACTTGTAGAAGATTAATAAATCTCTTGTTTTTCTTTCGACTGTGATTGTCGTGAGGAAGTTTTATCGGCAACCATCCTTTGCAGTTCTAGATGATTTAGGAATTAACGTTCCTTTGTAAATAGCCGTATTTAATCCGGAATCAAAGTGAATTTTCAATTTTATTCTTTGGCTGTGATCCATTATTTACGTTACCTCTCATTTGAGAATAATGAAGGCGTCACACAAATAAAGGTCACTGTAACATTATAAAGTAAATTTGTTCCACTCTCAGACAAAAACCTATATAAACTTTAAAATCTAGATAATTTTACGAAATAAAAACATGATGCCAAAATGAAAATGATAAAGTAAAGAAATTATCAAAATTTTAATTAGTAAATTCAGTAGTCAAAAGTCTAAATTTCCAAACCAGAAATAGTTTATTAATAAAAATCACTGCAACATTGCAAAGTAACATTGATCTGCTCCTGTCAAGATTTCGAATAACTGTAGTAGCGTATAAAATATCGTTATTTCTACGGTTAAAGAGGTTCTCCGAATAAAATTATCTATAAAAGAGCTAGTCATATTTCAACAGATGAAGTTAGAAATTAGATCACTGTTCTAAAGTCAGTTATAAATTTCTTAAATCAAACGTGAATTATGCTATTATCAAGATTTCAATCAGTAAAGTCAGCATGGATTAGACTAAATTACCAAACTATGCAGTTTAAAAATAAAGATCGCTGTGAGTTTGCAAAGTAACGTTATTCTGCTTCTAGTCAAGAAACCGTATAAACTTAAAATCCCAAAAAATCCCGTTATTTCTACGATTAAACACATTGTCAGAATGAAATGCTATATGATTGAGGAATTATCAATAATTCAATCAGTAAAGTCGGCATTGATTAGACTAAACTACTAAACTATGGTGATTAAAAATAAAGATCATTGTGAGTTTGCGAAATAACATAATTATGCTCCCAGTCAAAAAACCGCATAAGCCCAAAATCCCAAAAAATCCCGTTATTTCTATGATTAAACAGGTTGTCAGACTGAAATGATATATGATTGAGTAATTATCAATAGTTCAAACAGTAAAGTCAGCATTGATTAGACTAAATTACCAAACTATGGTGTTTAAAAATTAAGATCACTGTGAGTTTGCGAAGTAACATTATTTTGCTCACAGTCAAAAAACATTATAAACTCAAAATCCCATAAAATCCTGCTATTTCTATGATTAAGCAGGTTGTCAGAATGAAATGATATATGATAGAACATTTATCAAATTTCAGTCAGTAAATTCACTAGTCAGAAGTCTAAACTATCAAATTGTGTAGTTTAAATATAAAGATCACTGTCAGTTTGCGAAGTAACATTATCTGCTCCCAGTCAAAATTACATAAAATCCCATTATTTCTACCCCTAAACAGGCTGCCAAAATTAAATGATATATGATAGAGAAATTATCAAATGTTCAGTCAGTAATTTCAATAGTCAATAGTCAAAATTTCCAAACTAGGGAGTTTATATATAAAGATCACTGTGAGTTTGCAATATAACATTATTCTGCTTCCAGTCAAAAAAAAAAAAAAAGTATAAACTTAAAATCACATAAAATCCAATTATTTCTAAGACTAAATCGGTTGCCAGAATGAAATGATATATGACAGAAAAATTATCAAATGTGTCAGTTAATTCAGTAGAAGTCTAAATTCACTAGTTTAATATCACTGTCAGTTGGAAAATAAAGCATTAATCATTCGCTACTACAAAATAAAAGAACATTTAAAATATAAATCCATCAAATTAAATTGGTTAAAATAAATTATTTTGCATTAATCAAAAGCATGTATAAGGACTCTAGAATTTCCTAAAATCTCGTTATTTCTATGAATAAAACTCATTGTCCAGAATAAACTGGTATATGATAAAGTAGATAAATTATCGAAATTTTAATCTGTAGTTTCAGTAGCAACTAGCCTAAAATAATTTCTCAAACCTTGGAATTTAAAAATAAATGTCGCCTTGAGCCTGCAAGTTAACACTGTACAGCACTGAATCAGTTGAAATCTATATTCATAAAATCTGTTACCTGCGAATAAAACTCATATCCAGTATAAAATGTAAAAGTCAGAACAAAACGAATTCAGTAAACGAAATGGCGTCAGTATTTAAAATAATCAAACTAGATTAAATGTTCCTTTTCAAATAAAATATATCGTGATTTATCAAAAAATAAAAAAAAGTATAAATAGATAAAGAATAATTACAAATTTCACTAAATCTGTAGCCGTAAGAAAAGAAATTGCCAGAAATATTTCATCTCATATCTTCAGGCAATTTCAATATTTCACTTGATGAATTATCTACTCTCTAGATATTAAAAACTAGCTATTAAAAAATATTATGCTGCATTAATCAAAACATTAAAAATGTTGACAGAATATCACTAATGAAATATCAATACTCGATTATCTGATAAATAACTAAAAGGATATCGAAATAGTTAATAGGAATGATAAAGTAACTATTATCAGAAACTTTAAATGTAGTTTCAAAATAAAAATATATATTACCCAAATTAAAAATGTAGCATTTTGTTGCAAACTGCGTGAGATACAAACATGGTTAAAAAGTGTATTTGTCATAGATATCACAATGAGAATGAAATACATGTTCAATGGAACCTCGATTATCTGAGCTAATTGTCACCACTAACACCTTGCATATCGGAAATTTTGGTTAATAGGAATTGTTAATTTAATTTTTAGTGAACTGTATTAACAATGTTAACTAATTAAAGCTGTAGTTTCAAAAATAACACAATTAGTTATATTACACACTTGACGGTTACTTAAAAAGTGTAGCCATTTTGTTGCTGCATAGTGAATAAAGTGACAATACATGGTTGGGAACAGAGAAATGTTGTTGCCACGAATATCACAATGGGAATGAAATATATGTACAATGGAACCTCGATTATCTGAGCTAATTGTCACCACTAACACCTTGGATATCGGAAATTTTGGTTAATAGGAATTGTTAATTTAATTTTTAGTGAACTGTATTAACAATGTTAACTAATTAAAGCTGTAGTTTCAAAAATAACACAATTAGTTATATTACACACTTAAAGGTTACTTAAAAATGTAGCAATTTTGTTGCTGCATACTGCGTGAAATACCAAAACATGGTTGGGAACACAGAAGTGTATTTGTCATAGATATCACAATGAGAATGAAATACATGTTCAATGGAACCTCGATTATCTGAGCTAATTGTCACCACTAACACCTTGCATATCGGAAATTTTGGTTAATAGGAATTGTTAATTTAATTTTTAGTGAACTGTATTAACAATGTTAACTAATTAAAGCTGTAATTTCAAAAATAACACAATTAGTTATATTACACACTTGACGGTTACTTAAAAATGTAGCAATTTTGTTGCTGCATACTGCGTGAAATACCAAAACATGGTTGGGAACACAGAAGTGTATTTGTCATAGATATCACAATGAGAATGAAATACATGTTCAATGGAACCTGGATTATCTGAGCTAATTGTCACCACTAATACCTTGGATATCGGAAATTTTGGTCAATAGATATTGTGTTTTATTTTATTTTTAGTGTACTTAACAATGTTAACTAAAGGCAGACGCAATTTCAAAAGTAACACAATTACTTATATTCCACACTTCAACAGCTACTTAAAAATGTAGCTGTTTTGTGACTGCATAGTGCTTAAAATACTTGGCTGGGAAAAGAGAAATGTATTTACCAGGAATATAACATTGAGAATGGAATATATGTACAATGGAATCTCGATTATCCTAGTTCATTGTGACCAATAGTGCCTTTGATATCGGAAATTTCGGTTTAATAAAAAATCTGTTTTATTTAAATTTTAGTAATTTGTTTTAACAATGTTAACTAATGAAGAAAGATGCAGTTTCAAAAGTAACACAATTACTTATATTACACACTTAACAGCTACTTGAAAATGTAGCCGTTTTGTGGCTGCATAGGTCATGAAATACTTGGCTGGGAAAAGAGAAATGTATTTACCACGAATATAACATTGAGAATGGCATATATGTACAATGAAATCTCGATTATCCGAACTAATTGTGACCAATAGTATCTTGGATATGAGAAATTTCGGTTAATAGAAATTGTGTTTTATTTAATTTCTAGATTTAACAGTGTTAACTAATGAAAGATGCAATTTCAAAAATAACACATTTACTTATATTACACACTTTAACAGCTACTTAAAAATGTAGCCGTTTTGTGGCTGCATAGTGCGTGAAATACTTGGCTGGGAAAAGAGAAATGTGTTTACCACGAATATAACATTGAGAATGGAATATATGTACGATGAAATCTTGATTATCCGAGCTAATTGTGACCTATAGTACCTTGGATATCGGAAATTTCGGTTAATAGAAATTGTGTTTTATTTAATTTTAGTGAACTGTTTTAACAATGTTAACTAATGAAAGATGTAATATAATTTCCCACTTTTAACAATGTTAACTAATGAAAGGTACAATTTTAAAAATAACTCAATTACTTATATTACACACTTCAACAGCTACTTAAAAAATGTAGCCGTTTTGTGGCTGCATAGTGCGAGAAATACTTGGCTGGGAAAAGATAAATGTATTTACGACGAATATAATATTTCGAAGGAAATATATATACAATGGAATCTCGATAATCCGAACTAATTGTTACCACTAATACCTTGGACATCGGAAATTTCGGTTAATAGATATTGTGTTTTATTTCATATTTTTTTTGTGAACTGTTTAACAATGTTAACTAATGAAAAACGCAATTTCAAAAGTAACACAACTACTTATATTACACACTTCCTCAGCTACTTAAAATTGTAGCCGTTTTGTGGCTGCATAGTGCTAGAAATACTTGACTTGGAAAAGAGAAATGTATTTACGACGAATATAACATTGAGAATGGAATATATGTACAATTAAATCTCGTTTACTCGAACTAATTGTGACCAATTGTACCCTGGATATCGAAAATTTCGGTTAATAGAAATTGTGTTAATTTTTAGTTAACTGTTTTAACAATGTTAACTAATGAAAGGGGCAATTTTAGAAATAACACAATTACTGCTATGACACACTACAATAGTCAATAAAATGTAAGCATTTTGTGACTACATAGTGCGTGAAATACTTGGCTGGGAAAAGAGAGAAATGTATATATCACGAATATAACACTTAGAATGGAATATATGTACAATGGAATCTCGATTATCCTAGTTAATTGTGACCACTAGTAACTTGGATATCGGAAATTTCGGTTAATAAAAATTGCGTTTTATTTAATTTTTTGTGAACTGTTTAACAATGTTAACTAATGAAAGGTGCAATTTTAAAAATAACTCAATTACTTATATTACACACTTCAACAGCTACTTAAAATGTAGCCATTTTGTGGCTGAGTGTGTGAAATACTTGGTTGGGAATAGAGAAATGTATTTGCCATAAATATAACATTGAGAATGGAATATATATACAATAGAACCTCAATTATCTGAGCTAATTGGAATCGCTAGTATCTTGGATATTGAAAATTTTGATTAATAGAAACTGTATTTTATTTATTTTTAGTGAAATGTTTTAACTATGTTAAATAATGAAAGGGACAATTTTAGAAATAACACAGTTACTGGTATGACACGCTACAACAGTCAAAGAAAAAAGTAACCATTTTGTGGTGGCATAGCACTTTAAGACCCAATACATGATTGGGAATAGAGAAATGTACTTGCCATAAATATAACATTGAAAATAGAATATATGTATAATGTAACTTCGATTATCCAGACATGGTATAATGACAATACAGGGTCCAGAATAGAGAAATAAATTTTCCACGAATATAACAGTGAGAATAGAATATATGTACAATGGAACCTCGATTATTCAGGTATGGTAGATTTGACAATAAATGATTGGGAATAGGTAATTACATTAGTCACGAATATAACAATGAGAATGGAATATATCTATAATGAAATCTTGATTATCCAGACATAGTAGAATGACAATACATGGTTGAAAATAGAGAATTAAATTTGCCAGGAATATAACAGTGAGAATGGAATATATGTACAATGGAACCTCGATTATCCAGACATGGTAGATTTGACAATAAATGGTTGGGAATAGAAGAATACATTCATTAGCTATGACTGTAATAAAGAGAATGGAATATATGTACAATGGAACCTCGATTATCCAGACATGGTAGGATGACAATATATGGTTGAGAATAGAGAAATTAATTTGCCAAGAATATAACAATGAGAATGGAATATATGTGCAATGGAACCTCGGTTATCCAGGCATTGTAGATTTAACAATAAATGGTTGGGAATAGAGAATTACATTTGTTACAATATAGCAATGAAAATGGAATATATGTAGGATGAAACATTGATTGTCCAGACATGATAGAATGACAATACATGGTTGAGAATAGAGAATTGAATTTGCCACGAATATAACAATGAGAATGGAATATATGTGCAACAGAACCTCGATTATCCGAGCTAATTGAGACCGCTGATATCTTGGAATCTGAAATTTCGGTTAATAGAAACTACACTTTATTTATTTTTAGTAAACTTATTTAGTAGTGTTAAATAATTAAAGATGTAATTTCAATAGTAACACAATTACTGGTGTTAAACGCTACAACATTTACTCAAAAAAAATAGCACATTAAAAACAAACGGGTGATAGAAAAATTGTTTTAAGAGTTTACATAAAAAATGATCTATCATAAGTTGGAAACTGGTTTTGCGTCCTTCGTTTATAAATATGAAAGCAAACAAAAAGTATCGGGAGTTCAAGTCACATGAGGAATATTTTGAATATGGCCTTTCGTGTTGACAAGACTTTATTTCTAACTATTATCGTTAACATAGAATAGAATAAGAGTACCTAACATAAAGCATGCAAATAATCAGATAATATCAATCTTACGTATGTTCAAGGAGTTACTGGTGCCCACACCCAGCTTGTAAAACTATATCATCCTTTCTTTAAACATTGAATGAAAAATGACATTCACCACACAACGCAGTTTTATTGAAATGCCAGTTTCTAATAATACCGAATGATATATTCGAATTCAATGCCAGATGTCTTGCGTTCGGATATTTTTTTTTCAAAGGAATGCTAATTATTCTTTTAGGTATTCAAAAGCTTTTCAGAGCTAAGCCGTTAGATAATTCGTTTTAAACTAGAATAAAAAAATGTATGATTTGTTTCAATTTTTAACATTGCACTCTAAGAATAAACGATGGTTTTTAGGGCAATTCGTGAGTAAACCACAACAATGACTAACCATAAATGGAAAATATCATCCTTTAGCGTAAAAATCACAATTTTCTCTTTACACGATCCTTTTTTAAGCATGTAATATTAATCTCTCTCACAATTTTTCCTTGGTGTTATCACGAATAGAAATTTAAATGTAGAGATAAAAAAATTTAGTGATACTGAATGGCTGGAGGCGTAAATTTATTTTTTAAAAATGTTGCCATAAACAGGAATTGAAATATGCAGAAAGAATAATTTTATGATACTGAATGGCTGGAGGCTTAAACTTATTTTCTAACAAATGTTATCATAAATATGAATTGAAATATACAGATAGAAAAATTTTATGATACTGAATGATTGGAGGCTTAAACTTATTTTCTAAAAAATGTTATCATAAATATGAATTGAAATATACAGATAGAAAAATTTTAAGATAGCGAATGGTTGGAGGCTTAAACTTATTTTTTTTTTAAGAAAAATGTTATCATGAATAGGAATTGAAATATAAAGATAAAAAAATTATGATACTGAATGGCTGGAGGAATAAACTTATTTTTAAAAAATGTTATCATAAATAGGAATTGAAATATACACATAGAAAAATTTTATGATACTGAATAGCTACGAGGCATAAACTTATTAATAAAAAAATGTTGCCATAAATAGGAAATGAAATATGCAGAAAGAAAAATCTTATGATACTGAATGGCTGGAGGCTCAAACTTATTTTCTAAAAAATGTTATCATAAATATGAATTGAAATATACAAATAGAAAAATTTTACGACAGCGAATGGCTGGAAGCATAAACTTATTTAAAAAAAATGTTATCATGAATAGGAATTGAAATATAACGATAAAAAATTATGATACTGAATGGCTGGAGGCATAAACTTATTTTTAAAAAAATGTTATCATAAATAAGAATTGAAATATACAGATAGAAATAAATTATGATACTGAACGGCTACAGGCATAACTTACTTTTAAAAATTTTATCATAAATAGGAATTAAAATATACAGATAGAAAACTTTTATGATAGTGAATGGTTGGAGGCTTAAACTTAAATTTTTTAAATTGTTATCATAAATAGGAATTGAAATATACGGATAAAAATTTTGAATGCCTGGAAACTTAAACTTTTTTTTAAAATGTTATTATAAATAGGAATTGAAATATGCAGAAAGAAAAGTTTTATGTTACTGAATGGCTGGATGCATAAATTTGCTTTTAAAGAAATGTTATCATAAATAGGAATTGGAATATACAGATAGAAAAAAATTATGATACTGAATGGCTAGAGACATAACTTATTTTTAAAAAATGTTATCACAAATAGGAATTGAAATATGCAGATAGAAAAAAAATATGATGCTGAATGGCTACAGGCATAAACTTACTTTTAAAATACATATTATCATAAAATCTAAGTGAAATATACAGATAGAAAAATTTTATGATACTGAATGACTGGAGGGATAAACTTATTTTAAAAATGGTCATAGTTTATTAAGAAAAAAAAGAGTCTTGTTATTCTGTAGTCTTTATAATTTATGCATCAAATACTATTTGAATCTTCCCTTGTTAAGCTATTTTATTTATTTAGAATTTATAAAAAAAAAAACCTTTTCTATTAATATAAATTTAGAGCAATAAAAAGCGCACTCATGTAAAACTAACCGCACCTCCACCTTACTCTTTAATCCTGTAAGCAAATTTTTACGCTGACCCATCCGAAGACATACAGCAGCAACAGACTGAAGACCAGTATTTACGACAGCAACCACAACAGCTATAAAGTTGCTGCTGACCTACGAGAGTTCTGTCATAGTCCGACTTTAATTTTGTCAAACCCGATAAGAAGCAAACTCTACAAAGGTAAGCTCGAGACTACCAGGAACAACTGAAGACCCAGATTAATAGGGCACCTCGTGCTCGTGACACCCGTATATACCTAGACGAGGTATACACCTGAGGTGTCTCTCATTTAGCACTACCCAGAGGACACGTACGGCTTGAGCACATGACCGAAGACTTGAAAAATGTTGTCCCTCATCCCAAATCCTGTAAAACGTTAATCAAATAGTTTCCAATTGTTTAACAGTTATTCATATCAAATGATTTTACCATGAGTAATTGTAACTTGGGTAACTTGACCTAAGTATAATTGCGTTTTTCTTTTCTTTTTTGTTTTTTAAATTAATGTTTGAATGGAAAAAAATTACTTTAAATTTATATGATACGACTAACAGACTAATAAAATATGGTTAGTTAAATCCTTATTAGGCTTATGTACGTAACAGTTATTCATAAAAACGCAGATTGGGTCAGTTTAATTGAAACACTCCTTTCGAGTAGAAGATTTAAAATAGATTAATATTTGGAAGTGGATACATCTGTTTTTGGTAATTATTAGATCAAGGTGACTTAGACGATACATTTGAGGACATTTGGTATAAAAATACATCCACTATTAATAAAGCAGAAACTGACAATGCGGTAGTATACAGAGTAATAAGCCTTATTCCTCTACGATTGTAATCTCTTCTTTCTGAGGATAAAATCATCTTCAATACAGCACAACAATCATAGTGACAGGTACAAATCAGGCTTTCTATCTGGATAAGACACTACAAAATGCAGCAGTAATTTAAGTGGAGCGTTGCAGTTCTTACAAATGTTTTGTGACAAAGGTATCTGAAAATTACAGTGGTAAAGATTTTTAGTTTTACTGAAGATAATGCTTTTAACGATAAAATAACGTTAATCTATGAATAAGACTGAGATAATGTATCTGGTTTATACAAATTCCTGTGCCGAAGTCAAGAAAAATGTTTCTCCTGGCACTAAAATCATATAGAATCAAAAGGGTCTAACAGGTTATAAAACTCAACGAATTCAGGGTTAAATATTAGGAAAAGTAAAATTTTCGTTTCAAATTATGGAATGCATTTGAAAATAATCTCTTCAGAAGTTGATATTTGTGTAAATGTCGAACATGATAATTGCTTGGAATCGTATTGTCCAATTCTCTACAGAAAAAGATGCACTGATGAGGAATTTGCTTCGAGTTCATGTAAGTTATATATACACAAAAGAGTCAAACCCTTATAATCACTTTGGATTAAAACTTTTTTAAATATCTAAATAAATACTTTTCGAATCATTCTTTAAATCTGGATGTATAAATTTACTTAAATTATTTAATTTCTTAAATTACTTAAAATACTTAAAATACTTAAATTCACTATTTTCTGTGAAATTTTGAAGACTTGTGAATTTAAGGGTACCATCTACATAATATAAAAAAAACTTTATTTTTACCAACATGAATCCTAAATAGGTGGAAATAATTTGCAGCTATTACATAGTGTATATATATATATATATATATATATATATATATATATATATATATATATATATATATATATATATATATATATATATATATATATATATATATATATATATATATATATATATATATATATATATATATATAATATATATATATATATACATATATATATATATATATATACATATATATACATACATATATATATATATACATACATACATACATATATATATATACATACATACATATATATACATATATATATATATATATATATATCGATACATTTATACACACACATATATAATATATATATATATATATACACATACATATGTACATATACATATACACAAACAGATATATATGTATATATATATATATATATATATATATATATATATATATATATATATAACTATGGGCATAGTTTCTGTAAGGGTTTGGAAACGTAGTTTACATATTAACAAAATATGCAGGTTTCTTTAAAACATTAAAAATTCATTTACAAGATTTTTTTCGAATAATTTTAAAATTTTATGTCTTACGAAACTTATAGAAAGACTTTCTTTTCAAGAGAAATACAATGGTTCAAATTAAATTTGATAAGCAAACAGAACTGAAGACATGATATGAGTATATAATGGAAATTCTTTTACTGTCCTTTGTGAAATATACTCGTATTATTAAATAATTATGTAGTAAACAGAAAAGATGTTTTTTAATTAATTATGTCATCTTAAAAAAGGTAAAAATAATAGTAACTTCGTTAAAATTTATTTCTTTACACGATTTCATCACTCATTTTCCTAATGCATGCAAGCTTAAAAATGACATAGTCGTTAATATACATGTATATCAATGCGCCCATTCGAAATAAAATGTATATCCAAAATGGTCAGCAAAGTCTTTTGGGTTGGAGAAGCCTAGTTCTTTTTGGAACTAACTTTCGCATACATCATTCATTACGCTACATTAAATTTGCCTACGCGACCACCCGTAAGTCAATCATAAAGCACGCTCCAAAATTACAGGTGTCCATGTACAAATGTACTCTTTGCTACAAAGAACATAAAAGTCCAAGGAAATACTGTTATTTGTGGTCCCGCAAACGGAACTAAAAAAAACTGTTTTCATAGCAGACGGAATCATGTTATTTGATTACTATAGAAACGACAATGACTAAGGATTTTGAGGGAGTCAAACCTCTCAAGGAAGTATAGATGACGACCTGGGAGTGAAACAATTAAGGCTTTTTTTTTCCTCCCTTTTACAATAATGTTTGGTATTGAGATTGCGGTTTACGTTTCTTTTTCCTTAGTAGGGGACGAGAGTGTGTGTGGGGAAGAAGATAATACACTTATTTTTTTTTTCCGTTTCCTTTGTTAATTTGCTTTACTGACATTTACTCTCTGTGACGTAATTCTGAATTTTATTTACAATGCATTTTCAAGCTGCTTTTTCCTGTGGAATTATTGAAGTATTTAGGACATAGTTGTGAAATGTAGGTAATTCCCAAGTATTGAGAATGCAATTAATCTAATTGTAGGACTCTATTAGATTTCATCTTTAGTTGTATTAGCTATTTATAATTACGCCCTTTAGTTATAATAAGTTGAAATTAAGAAAGCATCAGATGAGTTTAATGAGTAAAATTGGTGCCTCAAAAGATGCTTAATTTTTTAGATGAGTTTAATGAGTTAAATTGGTACCTCAAAAGATGCTTAATTTTTTAGATGAGTTTAATGAGTTAAATTGGTACCTCAAAAGATGCTTAATTTTTTAGATGAGTTTAATGAGTTAAATTGGTACCTCAAAAGATGCTTAATTTTTTAGATGAGTTTAATGAGTTAAATTGGTACCTCAAAAGATGCTTAATTTTTTTAGATGCATTTATTAGTAAAATTGGTGCCTCAAAAGATGCTTAATTTTTTTAGATGAATTTATTAGTAAAATTGGTGCCTCAAAAGATGCTTATTTTTTTTAGATGAATTTATTAGTAAAATTGGTGCCTCAAAAGAAGCTTAATCTTTTTAGATGAGTTTAATGAGTTAAATTGGTACCTCAAAAGATGCTTAATTTTTTAACTGTCATTAATTTCATTCAATTAACAATATCCATTTATTAAAAATAATTAATTATAGCGTATTGCGTTTTCAAACTCGGAATAGTTGTATATTAAGGCTCTTATTAAATACTTTTATGCAATAAAGGCATATTAAATTCAATATTTTTTTATAATATTGAATTTTACACTATAAATGCATATTGAATAGTAGCATATAGCCCGTCACATGACGGGATCAGTATAATTTTAATTTTCTAGAATTGTAAAGTACCCTATACGACAGATAAAAAATTGTTTGTGTTTTGACTGAGAATTATTTGGTATATGCTCAATAATTTGTTTATCTTCATACTCCTCTAAAGTATCCCGATACTGTGATGCAGTTTAGAATCGTGTTGAATTCACTTAGAAAGATAATTCAAAGCTTTCTTAGATAAGTCAAAATTATCATTAAGTTCTTCCCAATTTTTTTTCCACTGAAATTAATGTAAGTAAAGGAATGAAACTATCATATCCACTAAACCCTGGAGGTAGATAGAATATGTTGTTAATACCGATGATAAAATTTTCATTGCAACAAAAAATAATCGATGGTTAAATTTAAAATTATCTTATATATAACTAATCTATTATTTAAACCAAATATATTAGAAAACTATTTACGTAATATCTAAGTTCAGTGATAAAAGGTATGAAAACAATGCAGACGATATTTAAATAATTTAAAATAAGAAATCATTAAATGAAATAGTTAAAGGAATGACGTGATGATGCTAGAAAAAATATTATTTTTACGTGTTTATTATGGAATAAATTGATAAATTTAATCGCCTTCTCCTAACCGGGGAAAATAGAGCTTGAAGAAGGGATGGATATCGACTATTGGTAACCCTAACTCAACAAAAATCCAATATGTATGCCTCTATCCATTCCAGGTACAACAGCTTCATAAATTCGAGGACAGACGGACAGATAACTTAGTCTGTTATTAAATAGGTGATTAAATGCATATGTTGAGTGAAAATTGCTGTATAGAAGAATTTAATATTTAATTTCTATAGTCATCCTCTCTCGGATGAAGTTGGATGAAGATACTTCGTACATATCGTATATATTGTAAATAATTTTGTTTTTGTGTTGTTCTTTTTTGCAGTATTCACACTTTAATACATACTAACTGTATGCATTTTTAATAAAGATATACATCGAAATAAGAACACAGGACACTACTACGGACCAAGACAGGCAATCGTAGCTGAAATTAGGTTTAATTTAGGATGATCTGTTGATGGTTGGTCCTATTCGAGGTTGTCTCGAATGCGGCAAGTGGCCTGCGAAGTTGTGGCGGATGGAATGGATGGTGTGGTGTGTATAACCCCGAACTGCTACCTCAAATACACAATCGTAGCTGAAATGAGGTTTAACTTAGGATGGGCCCTTGATGGTCCTGTTCGTGGCTGCCTCGAATGCTGCAATTGGACGGCGAAGTTGTGGCGGCTGGAAGGGATGATGTGGTGTGTAGAACCCCGAACTGCTACCTCAAATCCGATGGCAGATGAGCTGTTGTAGATCAGTATGTAGCGGCTGCATGGCTGTGGCCAAATCAACATCGGAATTTCACTTATAATTTTTAAAACTGTTACTTTGTTAAATGCAACGTAAATTTTTATTACCAAGTAATTTGCTAGATATTTATTCTTGAAACAATCCGTTTCGGTGAAATATTAGCATCATACAAAAATGTTTATAAAAGTGATAAACAAATGTGTACTATGTGTTTAAATTTTATTTTGGGAGTTGTATAGAAGATTTAAAATTTTTCTATTCAAAGAGCGTAACTTCGTTAAATGAAATATTTTATTCTCATGTTACGATTTGCTACATATTTCCCTTAAGACAAAAGCGAACGAATAATAACCTCAAATTTTATTTTGGGATTTCTATAGAAGAATTCAAATTTATCGGTTCAAAGAGTATTGTAATTTTGTTAAATGTAACTTTATACTCCCTTGTCACTATTTGCTTTATATTTCATTCAAAACAAATGTGTACTGTGTATTAATTCAAGTAACATTTTTGGAGTTTTATCAAAGAATTTAAGTTTTTAGGTTCAAAGAGTATTATAACTTCTTTAAATTTAACTTTATGCTCCCATGTCATGATTTGCTTTATATTTCATTCAAAACAAATGGGTACTGTTAATTCAAAATTTATTTTTGGAGTTGTTCTAAAGAATTTAAATTTATCGGTTCAAAGAGTTTAACTTCGTCAAATGTAGCTTTTCCTTCTCATGTTAAGATTTGTTACAATTTTCACTTAAGATTACTCATTAATTCAAATTTTCTTTTGAGAGTTGTATAGAAAAATTCAAATTTATCGGTTTAATGAGTATAACTTCGTTAAATGTAACTTTATGTTCCCGTGTCACGATTTGCTTTATATTTCATTCAAAACAAATGCGTACTGCGTATTAATTCAAATTTTATTCTTTGAGTTGTACAAAAAAATTTGAATTTATCGGTTCAAAGAGTTTAACTTCATCAAATGTAACATTTTGTTCGCCTGTTACTATTTGCTACGCATTTAAAACATTACTGCGTATTAATTCAAATTTTATTTTTTAAGTTGTATAGAAGAATTTAAATTTATCTGTTAAAAGAGTATTATAACGTCTTTAAATGTAACTTTATGTTTCCGTGTCATGATTTACTTTATATTTCATTCAAAACAAATGCTTACTATGTATTAATTCAAATTTTGTTTTTGAAGTTGTACAAAACAATTTAAATGTATCAGTTCAAAGAGTTTAACTTCGTTAAATTAACTTTTTTTCTCATGTTAAAATTTGCTACATATTTTACTTAAGACTACTTTTTAATTCAAATATTATTTTGAGAGTTGTATAGAAGAATTTAAATTTATCAGTTCAAAGAGTATTTTAAATTCTTTAAATGTAACTTTATGTTCCCGTGTCATGATTTGCTTTATATTTCATCCAAAACAAATGCGTACTGCGTATTAATTCAAATTTTGTTTTTGAAGTTGTACAAAACAATTTAAATGTATCAGTTCAAAGAGTAACTTCTTCAAATGCAATTTTTTCTTCTCATGTTAAGATTTGCTACATATTTCACTTAAGACTACTCATTAATTCAAATTTTATTTTGAGAGTTGTATAGAAAATTCAAATTTATCGGTTAAATGAGTATAACTTCTTAAATGTAGCTTTATGTTCCCTTGTAACAATTTAATTTATATTTCAATCAAAACAAATGCATACTACGTATTAATTCAAAGTTTATATTTGGGGTTGTACAGATGAATTTAAATTTATCGGTTCAAAGAGTATTATAACTTCTTTAAATGTAACTTTATGTTCCCGTGTCATGATTTGCTTTATATTTCATTCAAAACAAATGAGTACTGTGTATTAATTCAAATTTTGTTGTTGGGGTTGTACAAAACAATTTAAATGTATCGGTTCAAAGAGTTTAACTTCATCAAATGTTACCTTTTCTTCTCATGTTAAGATTTGCAACATATTTCACTTAGGACTACTCATTAATTCAAATTTTATTTTGAGAGTTGTATAGAAAAATTTAAATTTATCGGTTCAAAGAGTATTATAACTTCTTTAAATGTAACTTTATGTTACGTGTCATGATTTGCTTTATATTTCATTCAAAACAAATGAGTACTGTGTATTAATTCAAATCTTATTCCTGGAGTTATACAAAAGAACTTAAATTTATCGGTTCAAATCTTTGTCTAATGTAACTTTTTGCTCGCCTGTTACGATTTGCTATGCATTTCATTTAAAAATATATATTCTTCTGGAACATTATAATAACACGAAATGGCTTTTAGAATTGTTCCGGATAAGTCTAATAAATAATAACCGCAACACATAAAAATTAGCTGAAAGTATATGTAATGGACACACACACGTACAAAAAAAAGAAACCGCATCCATCCTCCATAGAGTCCTTTATTGTACATGTTATTTTACAAAAGCCCTCTAAATGAGCATTTAAATAAGCATCGAGCATAATACAAAAGCCCTGGCTGATTCTACGGGCACAACCTAGATTGCCTACGAAGTTTTGTATCTGTAGGCGGATGCTTCATAGTCCTATGGGTAGTAAAGATAGCCAAATAGCTATTATTAGCTTCCCTCTAATAGCCGGACCACAGACATAGAGAAGACATTAGCGCTCTCTGCCTCAAAGGTTATCGCAGAGGGAGGCAAATAAATCTGGAGCCACAAGCTTGGCACGTGGATATCATGTTGTTACGAAACAGAAGTA
This sequence comes from Pardosa pseudoannulata, assembly GCA_032207245.1. Lineage (NCBI taxonomy): Eukaryota > Metazoa > Arthropoda > Arachnida > Araneae > Lycosidae > Pardosa > Pardosa pseudoannulata. The sequence continues at coordinate 141,979,638 of CM063505.1, forward strand.
CTTTAATAACTTTATCTAGACTCTCTATGACTAGCACAAATTGGTATGTTCGGAAAGATACATATAAAAATATACTACTACTATTCCCTTTTATAATTATTTTCCCTCATACAGTAGTTTGCATATAAAATAGAAAAAAATCTATGTTTAAATCGGTTTCTTTAAAATTGACATTAAGTCGAGATTTAACAAAAGATAATTAATGATAAAATAATTGCAATCTTTCCTTAACATTTTATCTATAAACAATATTCCATGCACCCTTAAAAAACATTCATCATTTTGTCAATATAAATTAACGTCGTTGATGAATTTAGAAATATAATTACTTTGAAAGTGATGTATGCCCACTCTCTGCAAAGACATAATACTTAGCTCAAAACTTATACTACATAATTATACTACAATCTTTTATATTGTACTTTAAAAATAATCACATTATAAACTTAAATCAACTTAATATTTCAAAAACATAAAATGGCACATTTAATATTTACTGATATTTTGTAAATCATTCAAATACATTTAAATATCTCCATATAATATAAAATAGATTTACACTAATATAAAAGCAAACGGCTTATTTGATGTCAGTTATAAAGGAATCCCCTATATAATAGGGGCCTAAGTTGTCTGTCCATCTGTCCTTATGTAGTATACTACATAATTATACTACAATCTTTTAAATTGTACTTTTAAAATAATCACATTATAAACTTAAATCAACTTAATATTTTACAAACATCAAATAGGCACATTTAATATTTACTGATATTTTGTAAATCATTCAAATACATTTAAATATCTCCATATAATATAAAATAGATTTACACTAATATAAAAGCAAACGGCTTATTTGATGTCAGTTATAAAGGAATCCCCTATATAATAGGGGACTAAGTTGTCTGTTCATCTGTCCTTATGTAGTATACTACATAATTATACTACAATCTTTTAAATTGTACTTTTAAAATAATCACATTATAAACTTAAATCAACTTAATATTTCAAAAACATAAAATGAGCACATTTAACATTTACTGATATTTTGTAAATCATTTAAATACATTTTAATATCTCCATATAATATAAAATAGATTTACACTAATATAAAAGCAACCTTTTTATGTCAGTTATAGAGGAATCCCCTATATAATAATAATCTAAGTTATCTATCTGTCTGTCCTCGAATTTATGAACCGGATAAACCTGGAATCTATAGAGGCATCCATACTGGATTGTTGATGAGTTAGGGTTAGCAACGTTCAAAATCCACCCCTTTCCCTCTTTTCTAGCATATAATGCCATTATTTTAAGCCCTATTTTCCTCGGTTAAGAGCAGGTGATTAAATTTATTAATTTGTCACATAATAATTATGTAAAAATAACACTTTTTTCTAGCATTATGACGTTATTCTTTTAACCATTCATTTAATCATTTTTTAAACTATTTAAATACTACACTCATTAATTTCATAAGTTTTGTCACTGAATTTAGATAATTTAGTAAAAATTTTTCTTTTATATTTGGCTTAAATAATATATTAGGTACTTATGTGATAATTTTAAATTTAATCATCGATTATTTTTTGTTTTTATCGAAATTTTATCACAGGTTTTAACAACGAATTCTATCTACCTCCAGAGTGTAGTGGAAATGATAGTTCTATTCCTTTACTTCCATTAATTACTGCGGCAAGAAAAATTGGGAAGAACTTAATAGAGTACAATAATTTCGACGTAGCTAAGAAAACTCTGAATTATCTTTCTAAATGAATTCGACTTGATTCTAAACTGCATGGACAGTATCGGGAGACTTTAGAGGAGTATGAAGATAAACAAATTATTACCAGATAATTCTCAGCCAAAAAACGAACCATATTTTTGTCTGTCTTATAGGGTACGTTACAATTCTGCAAAATTGGAAATTTTACTGATCCCGTCATATGATAGGCTATATACTGCTAGTAGTTAATATCCATCGTCATATGTAGATAAATATGTATTAAGCTCTTTAACACATAAAACTAGCCATTAATACTAGAAAATTTTCAACTTTTATCAACTGTAGAAGTATTAATCATCTTCATGTATATCATGTGTATCAACCAGCGTTATCCTCATATCGAAAAATTCAAGATTTCAACTATTTTTCCTCAAACATTCTGAACGTGTTCTTGGTCTTTTATGGAGATTATAAATGAGTATGTTGTTCAAAAAAAAATTTCTTTGATAGAATGTGAGTATGCGTGTATTGTTTTGTGCAACAACTGTATTATTTAATGTTTCACGCCATATCCGTTATTTTGGATTAAAATACACTAAAAAGAACGGTCATTCATACCTAAACATCGAATGCAGGATGCTGGTAATAGGGTGTTTAAAAACTCAGAGAGCACAGTACTGAAATGAA
>CM063505.1:141987050-142034550 GCA_032207245.1 Pardosa pseudoannulata
GTTGACTCCCTCAGCTTGGTTCAGTTCCATGACCAAGCACTAACTAGCTCATATCGGTTCGTTTAATCATAAAATTCTTCAAATATCTTTCCGCTTGATCGAATTACTCCAAAAGGTTAAGCAAGAGTGAATCTTTTTCATTTATTTTATTATTATAAGAGAGTTTCCATTTTAAAATCGTTTATAACTCACGTAATTTCGAACTACCCCCTTTCAGTCTTGACATATATATATATATATATATATATATATATATATGCATATCTATATACATACATACATACATACATATATGTATACATATATACACACACACACACACACATATATATATATATATATATATATATATATATATATATATATATATATATATATATATATATATATATATGAGTAAATCTTTTGATAGTGATCTTTAATGATGTCTAAAAGATTTTGTGTTAAGAACTAAAATGTTTTTAGCAAAAATCTTTTTTGTTATCTCTGGTTTTAGACTACCATTTTCACTGAAAAATCTGCAGATTGTAACCTTTTCATTTACCGTTTGATTTATCATCCAAAAAATTACTTAACAGAAACATTTTATTAATTATTTCATAAAAGTAGTAACATATTATGTCATATTATTTAATGTTAAATTTTAAGAATATAAAAAAGGTGCGCAAATAGTTACCGTTAATTACGAATTTTCTATGTCTTCACTGCTTTGTCAATTTTTCAACTTCAAATTTTATGCTCAGTTCCAGTTATCTCTTTATACTAGTTTTGAGTCTAAAGATATTTCAGCACTCGAGAAGGATGTATCGATAATATTTTCGTTCAGTCACTTTCGTAAAGCTGGTACTCCAAATATTTGCGCACGTGCATTTTTCACCCGCTTCACTATTGTTGTGGGGTTAAGAGAGATACAGTTTCGACTGATCCGATCGCCCAGAATAAATATTTTCCTACCACCTTGGGAGTCTAGGTATGTAAGGCTATATTCACAGTCAACAAGTTAAGAGACCTTTCTCCATCCACTTAGCAGAATTTTTTTTATTAGAGTACCATTTTGTATGGGTACTTTTTAGTGTTGCTAAAGTTATTTAAATATGTGTATCCTAAGCAGATGATAGATGGAATCTTGGAGATACAAAACTCCCGAAATTTAAAAGTTGAGATATTTGATTAAGAAATTACGGAATAGTTAATAAGTATTCTCCCTTCACTTAGTATATTTTCATAGTTATTTTGTTCGGGGGTACCTGAAAAAACTTTTTAATATTGCTAGAATTGTTTATATCTGAGTATCGTAAGTAGATGACAGGTAAAATCTTGGTATTGAAGGTACCCAAACTCCCAATATTTAAAAGTTGATGTATTTATTTAAGAAATAACAAAATAGTTAATAAGTATTCTCCCTTCACTTAGTATATTTTTATAGTTATTTTGTTCGGGGGTACCTGAAAAAACTTTTTAATATTGCTAGAATTGTTTATATCTGAGTATCGTAAGTAGATGACAGGTAAAATCTTGGTATTGAAGGTACCCAAACTCCCAATATTTAAAAGTTGATGTATTTATTTAAGAAATAACAAAATAGTTAATAAGTATTCTCCCTTCACTTAGTATATTTTTATAGTTATTATGTACGAGGGTACCTGAAAAATTTTTTTTTAATGCTGCTAGAATTGTTTATATCTGAGTATCGTAAGTAGATGACAGGTAAAATCTTGGTATTGAAGGTACCCAAACTCCCAATATTTAAAAGTTGATGTATTTATTTAAGAAATAACAAAATAGTTAATAAGTATTCTCCCTTCACTTAGTATATTTTTATAGTTATTATGTACGAGGGTACCTGAAAAATTTTTTTTTAATGCTGCTAGAATTGTTTATATCTGAGTATCGTCAGTAGATATTAGGTAAAATCTTGGTATTCGAGGTACCAAAACTCAATAAATTTACAAGTTGAGATATTTGAATATGAAATAATGGAATAGTTAATAAGTATTCTCCCTTCACTTAGTATATTTTTATAGTTATTTTGCACGGGGGTACCTGAAATAAAATTTAATGTTTCTAGAATTGCTTGTATCTGAGTATCGTTAGTAGATGATAAGTAAAATCTTGGAATTCGAGATACCAAAACTCCCAAAATTTGAAAATTAAAATATTCAAATATGAAATAATGAAATAATGAAATAGTTAGATAAGTAATCAACCTTCGCTAAATTTTTATTAGAGTGTCATTCTGTATGGCAATGAGTAACTGAAAATAACTTTTTTAATGTTGATAAAATTATTTATATCTGTGTATCGTAAGTAGAGGATAGATGGAACCTTGGAATTCGAGTTACTAAAACTCCTGAGACATAAAGTGTGAGATATCTGAATACGAAATAATGGAAGAGTCAATATGTAATAGACATATCATTTTTCACAGTACATGCTACATTCAATTGTTGAATATAATTTTTTAGACATCGTTGTGAATTCTACTACTACAAAGTAAATATATATCTACAAAAAGCAAACATCAATAAAAAAATTGTTATCTTCCTAGAACTGTTTTTCTCTGTGTATCGTAAATAGATAACAGGACAAATCCTGGTAATCGGAATATCAAAAATCGTGGATTGGAAATGCAGAATTTTTGAATGGAATAACGAAAATTTAAAATACAATAGAAATATTTTGTACAGTCGTCTTTGAATTGGAAATAAAGTGTACTTTTGGAACAGTCATGAATTCTATTGCTATAAAGCAAACATAAAACTAATAAAAGCAAATAGTAAAAAATATTTAAGAAAAAGGGCAAGTTCTTTCATTTTTTATAATTAATATTAAAGGTTATTTTAAAGAGCTAATTCTAATGTTACTTAGCCCTAATGATTATAATATTTTAAATTTAAATTGTGTTCCTTTTTTAATTAAAGTAATTTTCATTTGCTAATGCTAAAACTTCTTTATAATTGTATGCTTTCATAAGGATGTATTTGCAACTAGTTACAAAAGATTTTAACGTAATTTTCAAACTTTAAAATTTTTTTAATAAAATCTGTAACATGACACAGATACATCTGAATATTCGGTTGAATACAAATTTTGATGGACAAACCTATTATAATTCTGCATGCGAACCGGATGTCCAAAGTAATTTGTATACTATTCGAGTAAGAATTTCGTTTCATTTTGTAATATTTTGTGTTTCGTTAGGTTAAGGAATATTTCATATTCCCTACAATTAAAATGGAAATTATACTGTACCAATACTTACATGGTTTCTGTTTAAGTTTGTTTAACAGCTCTTCAATCTGAAAAATGTGCACAAACATGTTTTCCGAAGTGTGTGTATGACATTCAAATTGTTAGCAAAATATATAATTTCTGCTGACCACATTACACTTTTCTCTCTCTTATAATATAGCAATCTCTGATGTTCTATAATATAGGCCGAACGATGGCAGAATAACCATTCGGACATCGTTCGGACGGTTAGGGTGCTGGCATCAGTACCTGAGTCCGTGGGTTCAAATCCCACTGGGGCATGGATATTAGTAGCCGTTCGAAATCATCTTTATGCCGTAGACCCCGATCTCATTAGCCCTCGTGTTGCAAAAAAGTTGACCGTAGAACTCCAAACCAAACCAAATATATAATATAGTAGCATTTCAGTTAGAATCTGGAAAATTAGTCAATAATTTCACATTTAGTTAATTCCTTATTATAAGCCAAAAAACATTTTTCTTTGTGGTTTATATGATAGGGAATTTAACGAATTCTCTATTATATAAACCACAAGTGGGAAAAGATATGATTCAGGATAAACACATTTCTTCATTCTTTCTTAGGTAATATGGAACTCCGGAGTTCATGAATTTGTTGACATTTCCTAAAAAGCATCAAGTAATAGGCGAACAATTATTTAAAAATAGTTAAAAAAAGATTCGTCTTAGAAAGTATGTCTGTAGCACAATTTATTGAGAAAAATGAATGAGTCAATGAAAACCAATTGATGATCTTATGATGATGATTGAAAGTCTTGATGATCATTAGATCATCAAGATAAAAAATATCATAATCTCTTGATTTATCTTGATGATATCTAAGATGCTTATTAAAAAAATTATGATAATCTTTCACAAACCTGCATTAAGCTTTTCACAAAAAAACCATGCTAAATTATATTCACAATTTTTTTTAAAAGGAAGAAAAGAAAATAGTAGTATGTCATTAAAAAATGAACTGAAGAATTGAGTATTTTTATCACATTCAGAATTGGAATTTTCAGTAAGTGCTCACACAAAGCAATAATCAATTACCCACGTGCTATAGATCTTCTACCATTTGTTTTCTTTTCATGTGCCCATCAGATGCAGAACTTTTAAGAGCTGCCAAACGAGTGTTTTACTTCAGACTTGCGTTATCTGAAGAGAGATATTTTTCTTTTTCAGAAAGACAATAAAACGAAGTAATGTGCTTCTAACGAGAGGATAAGATGTGACAAAGTTTAGAGACGTTTTACGGACGGGGAAGTGTGTGCATGGGGGAGGGATTATCATAAGAATGTGGGAAAAGACCTCATTCTTACTGTGATGTGATTATTTTAAGTTCATTTTTTAAAAGGTACTAAGTGACTTTGAATTGGAAAGTGCTGAAAGTAAAAAAAAAATTGCATATAATGGAAACCACATACAAAGATATTTAATTTTCGGATTATTCCAATCCGTAATGTTAGTTATTAAATGTTGAATTATACATAATAATAAATTCTTACACAATTTTGTTGGTATAACCCAGCCATTATATCTTTAAAAAATCTAAATTTAGTTTGAAACATATTAAAATTATAATGAATTTGTCATTTGCATTAGAATGCGTTATACTTTTCCGTAATTATGTTGTTTTAGTTTCGAAGTTTTCTTCATTCCTGAGATGCAATAAAATCTCTAGATTTCAAATAAAAAGGAATGCTCATTAAAAACATTCTTTTTCTATACTAATTGCTTTCAGACATAATTATATTCTCAGAAAATATTTTAAAATAAATTTAATTAAATGCGTAAAATTTTGAAATTACGAAAGACCTCATGCAAATTCAATCTTATATTTTTCTTTAAAGGTAAAGACATACACTTATCATGTTACTAATATACTAATACTGGTATGTGCTCCAATGCATGTTTTTGAGAGGTTCAAAGACCTGAATATATATAGACTAATTTAAAGCATTTGATATTTATAAACTACAAATATTTTAAACTAGTGTCAAATTTATTGATGCCAAATGTTAATCACATTATACTAATCGCTTTCATCTATAATTATGTTTTCAGAATAATTTAAAAATTAAATTAAAGGCGTGAAATTTTAAAATTTTGATAAATCTCATACAAAACCAATCTTATATTTTTCTTGAAAAGATAAAGATATATAATTATGTTATTCATATACTGCTTCTGGTAGATACTCCAATGCATGTATTTCAGAGTTTAAAGACCTGAATATATGTTGGTTATTTTAAAGTATTTGCTAATTATGAAATATAAATGTTTAAAATTAATATCAAATTTATTAATGCTAAATATTAATCACACTTTATTAATTACTTTGATACATAATTATAGTTTTGAAATAATTTTAAAAATAATTTAATTAAAAGCATGATGTATTGAGATATCTATAGCCTTATACAAATTGAATTTTTTATTTTTTGTGAAAAAGTAAAAATGTATATTTATCATGTTATAACAGTAATATACTGCTTCCGACAGGTACTCCAATGCATGTATTTGAGAGGTTTATATATTGACTATTTAAAAGCATTTGCTATTTATGAACTATAAATGTTTTAAACTGGTATCAAATTTATTAAGGCTAAATATTATTCACACTTTATTACATTCAGACATAATTATAGTTTTGAAATAATTTTAAAAATAATTTAATTAAAAGCATGATGTATTGAGATATCTATAGCCTTATACAAATTGAATTTTTTATTTTTTGTGAAAAAGTAAAAATGTATATTTATTATGTTATAACAGTAATATACTGCTTCCGACATGTACTCCAATGCACGTATTTGAGAGGTTTAAAGACCTGAATATATGTTGGTTATTTTAAAGTATTTGCTAATTATGAAATATAAATGTTTAAAATTAATATCAAATTTATTAATGCTAAATATTAATCACACTTTATTAATTACTTTGATACATAATTACAGTTTTGGAATAATTTTAAAAATAAATTTATTAAAAGCATGAAATATTGAAACATCTATAGCCCTTATACAAATTGAATTTTATATTTTTCATGAAAATTTAAAAATATATATTTATTATGTTATAACAGTAATATACTGCTTCCGACATGTACTCCAATGCATGTATTTGAGAGGTTTAAAGACCTGAATATATATTGGCTAATTTAAAGCATTTGATAATTATGAACTATAAATGTTTTAAATTAGTATCAAATTTATTAATGCTAAATATTAATCACACTTTATTAATTACTTTGAGACATAATTACAGTTTTGGAATAATTTTAAAAATAAATTTATTAAAAGCATGAAATATTGAAACATCCATAGCCCTTATACAAATTGAGTTTTATATTTTTCGTGAAAAGGTTAAAATATATATTATGTTATAACAGTAATATACTGCTTCAGACATGTACTCCAATGCATGTATTTGAGAGGTTTAAAGATCTGAATATATATTGACTAATTTAAAGCATTTGCTAATTATGAACTATAAATGTTTTAAATTGGTATCAAATTTATTAATGCTAAATATTAATCACACTTTATTAATTACTTTGAGACATAATTACAGTTTTGGAATAATTTTAAAAATAAATTTATTAAAAGCATGAAATATTGAAACATCCATAGCCCTTATACAAATTGAGTTTTATATTTTTCGTGAAAAGGTAAAAGTGTATATTATGTTATAACAGTAATATACTGCTTCCGAGAGTTACTCCAATGAATGTATTTGAGAGGTTTAAAGACCTGAATATATATTGGCTAATTTAAAGCATTTGATAATTATGAACTATAAATGTTTTAAATTAGTATCAAATTTATTAATGATAAATATTAATCGCACTTTATCACTTTCAGACATAATTATAGCTTTGGAATAATATTAAAAATAAATTAATTAAAAGTATGAAATATTGAGATGTTTATAGCCGTTATACAAATTGAGTTTTATATTTTTCATAAAAAGGTAAAAATGTATATTTTGTTATAACAGTAATATACTGCTTCCGACAGGTATTCCAATGAATGTATTTGAGAGGTTTAAAGACCTGAATTTATATTGGCTAATTTAAAGCATTGGCTAATTATGAACTATAAATGTTTTAAATTAGTATCAAATTTATTAATGCTAAATATTAATCACACTATATCAATTACTCTCAGACATAATTATAGTTTTAGAATAATTTAAAAAATAAATTATTTAAAAGCGGGAAATATTGAGACGTCTATAGGCTTTATACAAATTTAATTATATATTTCTCGTAAAAAGGTAAAAATGTATATTTATTATATTACAACAATAATTAACTGCTTCCGACACGTACTCCAATGAATGTATTTGAGAGCTTTAAAGACCTGAATATATATTGACTAATTAAAAGCATTTGCTATTTATGAACTATAAATGTTTTAAACTAGTATCAAATTTATTAAGGCTAAATATTAATCACACTATATTAATTACTCTCAGATATAATTATAGTTTTTGAAACAATTTTAATGTATAAATAAATTAAAAGCGCGAAACATCGATATCTTGACGAAACCTCATCTAAGTTTAATCTCGCATTTTCCGTGAAAAGATAAAAATATATACTTATTATGTTCCTAATATACTGCTTCCTACAACCACTCCAATGAATGCGTTTGAGCTGTTTAAAGACTTGAATATATATGGGCTAATTTAAAACAGTTATAATTTGGGAGGCTGTAATTATTGGTAAGGAGGATGTTCCTATGGGCGGGACACTTTTTCCCCGTCTATTTCAGGGGAGATTTATCGCTATCGCTAAGCCCATGATTTTCAAAACAGATGAAACCTCCTCTTTCATTAGTTGTTTCGTAATAATAATATTCATCCGAAATTTATTTTAAAATCACGTTCTCAAGCACCTCTTGTGAAATGAAATGTGTTATGAACAGCCTGTTACCTTTTAACTGTTGCAAAGTCAAGCTTACTTCAAACTCTCTATAAATCAAAAAGTTAAACAATTATACAAGTATGTCTACTGATGGTACTTTGCAGTCTAAGCGAGTGTCTCTCGGGGTCAACTTTTCTCTGAGCTATAAAATTCCTACTTATATACGTTCGTTATATGTTATATTATTATGTAAAAACCTTGTATTCAGAAAGAAGAAACCTACAAGAACATTGAAGGATTAGAAGATTTGCAGAAGAGAATAAAACATAGCAAGCGTATGCAAAATACAGCGTTGGACTGGGGAACTTTCTAAAGTTGCTCTTTAATCAAATTCGTGCTTTAGAGCAAGCACATCATTCCACAGTAAATTTTACTGAATAAGGTTATTTATAGGAAAAAGCTTATGTTAGATCTCTGTATACAATTTTGGTAAGATTTTATTTAAGTATTTAAAATTTATGTTTCGTTATGCCGGTCGTTTTTATTCTTTTATGTAGTTTAAATTTACTTTTTCCCAATAATTTCTCCTTAAATATGTATGTTGTTTAAAATCCACTTGGTACAGGAAGTCTTTCACCCTTAAAAGATCTCACCACAGGAGAGCATCACAAATATAATCCTGCTCATTGAAAAATTGAACCGGAAAAACACCCAAGCTGATCAGACGTTGGGCAGGAGAAGCAGGGACGGGATAATATCCTCCACCCCCTGTACTTATTTCTATGTATGTGTCTTTATTTCTATGTAGACATTCTATGTATACGTCCAACGCTCCAAGGTTATAATTAAATATTTATTCGTGGAATATTGAATTACTACAGCATGGACAAAATCAGTTTAAGATTTCTAATAAAGGAGCTGCGGTAGCTCAGTCGGCAAAGGTAGCGTTCTCGTAACTGAAAGGTTGAAGGTTAGGGGCTGGACCGGCCAAAGATCAGCCGTGTTCGCTAAAGGTGACTGGGGCGCGTAAAATATATTCGTGATCAGAAAGTCCTCCAAGTTCTCAAACGATACCTCTGTGGGTGGCTGGGAAAATATGGGGTCTTCTGCTTGGTCCCTGCTTCAAAATTACGAAGATCCAGGGGGGCCGGTAATTTTACTCACGTCATTAGCATACCTTAAGCTACACGTACTCCTCGGGTGGTACTAAATGAGTAACAGGTTCACAGCCTTGTTAAAGCGTTAGGGTAATGTCTGTATCGCCTGCTGCGTTGAAATAAAAGAGATTTCTAATAAAAGTATTAAGTATTTTTAGAGTGCTTTTTAAAAAATGTAATGAAAATACCCAAAAATCCTCAGGTAGACAGTAGAAATAGCTCAGTGTTAAGCTACCATTCTTCTTCCGTTAGCAGTTCTTGTCAACGTCCTTTTTGACGGTGTAATGGCAAGAGGTTTTTCCTAATTATATACAGGATTTGTATGTACAGTTAAGTGTATATGAGCTTAATTTTCAAGAAAACTAAGCTCTTAATCCCCCCCCCCCGTTTGATGAAAAGTGAAGATTCAGAGATTGTCTTTCTGATTTCAAACTTTAATTAATGTAGTTATTATTTTAACTGCTCTATAGAAATAAAAAATCTTGAAATTTAATTTTGAATTACAATATATGGATCACTTTTTTTTCACAGAGAAGTGGAAGTTTTCGCTTTATGAGTCTGGATTTCAATTTTACTAGATATAATGAGATAAAAATGAGGGACGTATAAAAATGTAGATTTGGTAATTTTCGCAAAATTGAGCTTTTAAATTTAAAAATACTATGACAGTAATGTGCATCAAATTTCAAATATTTTTGTAATTATGTAGACGACCAACGGTTGAGGAATGAAAGATTTAAGGGAAGATTTTAGTATGCCCCTGTATTATGACCGATGTCAATTAAATACAAAGACGTTCATTAAAAATGTCGCTTAACTTATTGCAAAATCTTTGAATGGATAATGAATAAATCTTGAAGCTCTTTATCTAGTTTAGGCAGTATAATTTTTAAAATCTTAGTCAAATGGTTAAGCAAATAAATGATATGAAGTACTTACCAAACATTTAAGGTAAAAGAACAAAAAATTAATCAACAGAATTCGGGGAAAGTTTAACTGTAGGCTATTAAAAAATTGTGTGGAAGCTTAATTTATATGGTACCTGCATTTTCTTTCCTTTTGCAGAAGTGTAATAAATATATTTAAAACGTCATGGTCAGAGTTTGAGTCTAAGTACAATTTTATTCACTTAAAAGTTAATGAGAAAATCATTGATAATTACAGTTAAAAGTAAAAAGGAAGTATAAGTAAAATCTCCATTTAGACCAAAGTAGAAAGAACAAAGTAAGTTGTTAATTAAAAAAAAAAACAGGAAACACTTGTGGTAATTTCTATACCAGTTGCAGCTAATTTCTAATGCATTGAGAGAAAGCACAAAATAGGAATGACAAATGATATCATCCCCTATATAATAATAGCTTAAGTCATCTATCCGTCTGTCCTCGAATTTATGAAGCGGTTGTACCTAGAATGGATAGAGACATCCTTATTAGATCCTTGATGAGTTAGGGTTAGCAAAATTCAAAGTAAGTAAAGTCTATCTTCTCTTAAACAATCGAACAGATTCAAAATTAAATTGGTATAAATATGCTTCATATCAAGGCAAAAATTACTGTCGTCTTTAAAATGTTCGAAATCCACCCCTTCCCCCTTTTTGAGCGTTTAATGCCATTATTTCAAGCCTTATTTTACCCGGTTAAGAGTATGCGATTAAATTTATAACATAATAAATAGGAAAGAAAAACATTTTTTTCTAGCATTATGACGTCATTCTTTTTAACGTCTCATTTAATCATTTTTTATTTGAAATTATTTACATAATGTCTGCATTATTTTCATACGTTTTATCTCTGAACTTACATATTACGTAAATAATTTTTTTTAGACTTAGCTTAAATAATAGATTAGCTATATATGTGATAATTTTAGGTTTAATCACCGATTATTTTTTGTTGCAAGATAATTCTCAGCCAAAAAAAAAATGAAACCATTATTTTCACTTCCTTATAGGGTACTTTACAATAATGGAAAATTACAAATTTTATTGACTCATATGACGGGCTATATATATATATATATATATATATATATATTTATATATATATATAATATATATATTATATATATATATATATATATATATATTGTATATATATATAAAATTATATATTATATATATATATATATATATTTATATATTATATATGTATATATATATATATATATATATATATGTACATATATATATATATGTATATATATATATGTGTGTATATATATATATGTATATATATGTATGTATGTATATATATATGTATAAATATATATATGTGTATATATATGTATATATATGTATGTATATATATGTATATATATATATGTATATATATATGTATGTATATATATATGTATATATATATATATATATGTGTGTGTGTGTGTGTGTGTGTGTGTATATATATATGTATATCTATATGTATATGTGTGTATATATATGTATATATATATATATATGTATATATATGTATATATATGTATGTATATATATATGTAATATATTATATATATGTATATATATGTATGTATATATATATATGTTTATATATATATGTATATATATGTATATATGTATGTATGTATGTATATATATATATAACATTAAAAACTTTCTAAATAATTGACTAAATAAAATTTACCAATTCTTTAAATTCCTTCTTCAGAAAGCAAACAACTGATCCTACAGAATTTAATTTTCTTTACGCATTCTTCTAAACTATTCCGCAAGAATTTTATGAACCATCATGGTTTTCGATCCCCTTATCCAACTGTTGTCTTTCAAGTTAGCGGTTTGGGATGTTTTGGTTTGGTTTGATTTGTAGCGGTGCAGTCTACTTTTTTGCTACATGAAGTCTAGTTTAATGAGTCCGTGACCTACTGCTTAAAACCGATAGCAAACGGCTACTAACATTTATACCAATAATGAGATCCAAACTCACGAACTCCAATACCAAACAACTATAAGAATCAAGGAAAGAACTGGTCATTTTCCGGCACTCAGAGTCATTATTAGATTTAACACAGAAATTAATGGTTCTTGGTCAATTCAATAAATTTTCCATTCTCCAGTGGAATCCAGGTTATGTGGGTACTGAATTAAACGAGTGCGTAAATATCCTTGAAAAGGAAGCACGAGATTTTGATCAACTTCCCATCATCAATAAAAATGGTAAATATTCATAGTCTGATATTTACATTCCAATATACTCACTCAATACGCTTACTGTCCGATGTTTAATAATCGTTAATTTAAATTACTTGCTATCGAAAGACTTAAATTTTAATCTGCATCTTTTAGCTGAAGATTGATCATATCTTTAATATACTTATTCATATACTTGTCCAAGGCTTTTAACAAGGTAGATCTGTTTCATTGAAGATACACTGAATGAGGAATTTAGACTATAAATTTGATCTTTGCAATTATAAACCGCCTCAGAGGCAACACGTTCTTTCAATGTTCACAGTATAAACCAATGTACTCAGTGAATTCAAGCTATTGGATGTGTTGAAGGAACTTCCAATACCTTTCACTTTTCTAATTTCATGTGAAAAAGAAAATATGACAGTTCTATTCCGTTGTACTGTACCATAAAGTCTCTTAAATAAAATATATTTTTCATTAAATATTAGAGCAAAATGAAATAATTGTTCCTGAATTATTAAACATGTCCTGTTATTATGAAAAATATATTGCCTATTAGAGAGGTAGGGGGTATTTAGCTTTTATATTTCACTAGGATAATAACTTTTATATACTTTGTGTTCCCCGACATGATAATCTGTTAAAAGTATGTGTCTGTAAGTAGCTGATATACTTTTTCAATAAATCTTTCGTCCTTCATAATTCTCTGAGCAGAAATATTTTCTAATTAAAAACATATTACATGTGTCAGCAGAAAGCCCGAAAATAGCAATTTTTTAAAACTTTTCTAGCAGCTAATAAATTTATATTTTTTTTCCTCACAAAACAACTATCGCGGATAACACATTAGCAGAACCGTTTTCGGATTCTACGCTATCTCCCTAGGCAGATGGAAGTGAAATACGGCTTGAAGGTTGCATTCCTCAGTCAAGGGGCATTTCGAAAAATGGGGGCAGGCGAGGGGTCGACCCCCAAGAACAAGTGACCTCCGACAGACTACTTTCCGATTTAAATTATGGTTCACGAGTAAACCATGTTCGGGAAAGATTTACTCAGGAAAGATCACAGACGAAAGAACACGTAAAAATATATTGCGAATGGTTTTGAAAAGAATTTTTGATGAGACACTTAAACGAGGAAAAAATAAGCTTGTAAAGCATTGGATGACAGTTACTTTTCTGGCGGTCGTTTTTTAAAGAACGTAGCTTTACATGAGAGTGGAACACATGCAAAATATCCCATAGTGAACAATCTACTTAAATTAAATCATATACATGTATGTACTTAAAGATCTCATTTAAAACGCGGATTCTCTTTTTTACAAGAAAAAATAGCAAAAAATTATATCTCGTATGTAGCGCTCTCTTGAAGTTTGACATATAGGTGATTTGTAAGATTATAAACCTCTCAGTCGGCAAAGGCAACTCTCTCGTAACTGGAATGTTGCGGGTTCGGAACCCCTAAGATCCGCCGTGTTCGTTAAAGGTGACTGGGGGACGTAAAATAGGTTCGTGGTCACAATGTCCTCCAAGTTCTCAATCAATACCTCTGGGGGTGGCAGGCCAAGCCTATGGGTCTTCTGCTTGGTCCCTGCTTCAAAATTACGAGGACCTACTTGAGCTTAAGTCGTACTTTCACCCTTGAGTTGCTCGTCAAAACGAAAGGTGCATCCCCTTGCCTTAATACGAGTAGCTTCCGACTCAATCGTGCTTGGCTAGACAAAGTGGCATATACAACAACAATAACAGGATTATAAACCAGTTCCTATAGAAACAAATCAATCTCCGATACTGTCTAGGGCCAAACAATGGCCAAATGGTAGAAATCTGCTCTTTGGTACCGGAGTTCATGGGTTCGAATCCCGCTGCTGACATAGATGTTTGTAGCTGTTTGAAATCAGCTTTAAGAAATAGGTCCCGGTACCAACTGCCTTCATGAGCAAAATAAAAGACCTTAGAGTTCTAAACCAAACCAATACTGTCTCAAACGCATTATTCAGACAACTCTCTTCTTAATGAAATCCTTCATGCTAGTTATCAATTATCTGAGATGTCCGTGGGTTCTAAAACTCAAGATCTCTGACAGCACCACACTTTAAGTAGCTTTCTATAAGAAATGTATGTCTGTGTGTGATAAGAGAGATAGAGGGGTGAAAACATGTCTCTTCCCACTCATTTTCTGTGTTCAAACGCGCAAAATTATTTTAAAAACCGAAAGATCATACATTCACATGTAAAGATGAATCAGTTATCAGAGGAAATATATGACTAAACACTTAAACACTGTCAGAAATTAAATAAGTTGTGCAATGGTATAAAAACATCATGGAGAAAAAAAATGTAATTTGCATTCCTGGTTTAAGGTAATGAGATGATTTCCTTTGTAGAACTAACTCATAGCTGCAAAGCATTGAGCCGACACATTTACCGAAATTTTTTTATGCACAAATGAAATCCGAAAGAATTAGCAATAACCAATAAAGTGTATCTAACTTGCTGATGAATCCGTAACGTTTACTCAGTATACAGTAAAGAAGGAGGTAGGCAACAGAACAAATTTACTGCAGCACATGAGCAGTAAGGATCTTGATAGTTCATTACTCAGAAACAGAAAAGTAACCTACAAGGATCTCTCGAGCTGTATGAGAATAACAATTTGAAATGAACGTAGTACCTTTCGCAGACATGTGATTTTAAACAGATTTGTGGATGCTGCCTAATAACAAAACCTCTACTAACTGCAAAAATCCAATAGTCTCAAGTGGACGAACATTCGGAATGACTTCTTAGCAATAGAAACATTAATCTTCTCCAATTAATTAAGATTATTGTGTCCAAATGGACAACGGATAGTTCACTGCTAACCCAATGAAGTATTTTATAATAACTATGTTAACCCTACGGGAAAACCCAGTTTATCAGATAATGAGGGAGGGTTGTTTTATACCAAGAGATTAAACTGTAAGTCTAACTAGAATTTATTCAAGTCATTTGAATGTCCGGAAGTAAAAATAATTTTACAGGTGCTCTGTGCAAGTCTAACTTCTTACCTATTGTTTAAAACTAACATGAATCTGTCTCTGAATACAGTTTCAGAACTATTCATCGATATTGAATCAAAATGGTAATAACCAACAACATAAAGATTCAACATCAATTACATTGCATAGTTTGTTTACTGTTCTTCGTACGCCCATTTTTCACACCCAGGATTGTAAAAATGTTTGCAGAACCTTTCATTACTATCTTGGTATAACCTGGTTATACTGCTATTTTAAACCAATCAAAAATCCAGGTAACCACATGAGTAGGGAAGTGTTAAACAATATAGCTAGATAACTGAAACAGGTTTAAGTTGGTATCACAAAACATACCTTGCATCTATACAAAAATTTTATTTAGGATTTAGCAACCATGTCAATAAAAGCCAATTTAGCTGTAGTAGCTGGTACTACAATTCGTTTTTTTTTTTTGTTTTTTTTTACTTGCAAAATTTTAACTGCATTATTTACTTTACTAATATCAAGTTCTTTTAACGATAGAAAGTAAGTAATTATGCACTTCTTTCTCACAATTTTTGTTAAAAGCCGCACTTTACTTTGTAAAACACATATAATATCATAAATATTATTTGTGTTTTCCAAAAGATACCAAAAATTCTAAAATTACTTTCCCATACTGGCAACAATTCTGGACACTTGAATTCTGAATAACTGCCATTTTTCTTCTCTCTCTCTCTTTCTCTCTTTCTCCCTCTCTCTCTCTCTCTCTATATATATATATATATATATATATATATATATATATGTATATGTATATGTATATGTATATATATATATATATATATATATATATATATATATATATATATATATATATATATATATATATATATATATATATATATATATATATATATATATATATACATATATATATATATATATATGTATGTATATATATATATATATATATATATATATATATATATATATATATATATATATATATATATGTATATATATACATATATATATATATACATATATATATATATACATATATATATATACATATATATATACATATATATATACATATATATGTATATATACACATATATATATACATATATATACATACATATATACATATATATATGTATATATGCACATATATATATACATACATATATATATACATACATATATATATATATATATATATATATATATAATATATATATATATATATATATATATATATATATATATATATATATAATTTTCATGGTGTAACAAACCTGTAAACTTTTCAGGAGTTAATTAAACACAAGACACGACTTTTATAGTTTTCACAGCAAATGATGATTTGGAATGGCATATGGCTAAGTTATAGTACAGATAAAGTAAAAAGGTAATTTATTAAGGATGAAAACATGTGAAATCTGAATGATACGGATAACAAGCAGTTTTCCCATGGGACTTACAAATAATGCACTTATTCAATCAAGTAGTATGTTAAACTGATGTATTCAAAAATAATATTTTTTAAGTTATTGAATCAACTGCCAGAAATCCTTTGAAGAAGCTATATGTGGATGTACAAGGCAAGTTTACCAATTTGGAAAGAACTTTTCTTCTACCACAGAGTTAAGATATACTACTAGAGATGAATGTTTGAAAGTTAATCATAAGCTGTGCCATAAAATATTCTTCCCCTTATAAGCAAAGATATTTCAAATTAACATTATAAATGACTCGAAAATTAACAAATCAACTATTTTGTATCACGAAATTTTTATTTTTGCGATAGCTTAATTGTTAGCTTTAAAATTTTTCTCAGGTTGTAATTTCATTTTTGTTCATCATTATTTTTTTGTAGGAAAGTGCTACAAGCATGATTTGTTGCTTATCTTTTAAGTTAATAAACTTATCCTGTAACCCTTTCCATTCGAAACATTCCTGCTGAGTTAAGATTTATTCATATTCAGAAAGCTTACATCTCTAAGTTGTTGAAATGTTCGTCAGCCTCATTAGGTTTTCTGATCAAAACGCATGTTCCAAGCATTGTAATATATTCAAGTATCTTATTCAACATTTGCATAGGTGGTGAAAGAAATGTATTCAATGTCGTTTTCACCAAACTAGACACCCTTTGAATAGTATTTTAACACCTCTTAGGAGTTAACCTCAGATTTGATTACCGCAGCTGTAAGATAATATAAACGATTTCAAGAATAGATGGAGCTTGCTTAAGAATTAATTCGAATTAAAGCCGCTCTCCTGTATACCTTAGAATAAATTTTTGATACCGTGATCCAAAACAACTCTTTGATAAATCGTGGTCATGGTTATTAGTCAAGGGAAAAGTACACATTCTCAGCTTAGAAGAACTAAGACAAAAAAGGTGACTTGCTAATTTTCCACTTCTAAAACATACTTTGTAATTAATGACACATTAATAGACACGTGTGGATCTTTTTTCGGCTAGGGGGACGGCTGGCTTTCATCGACAGCAACTCCTAACTTGTTAAGCGAGCGCACTTTATGCTTAAGGCGAATTCAGGCTGTGGAATATTCATAAACCGATCCGGAACCTTTTCTTTATACTTCATAATTACAGGTTATCGAAGGACGAGGCAAGCCGAATTATACGAAACTTAACTTTGGGAACATCCTCTCAACAAACTGTGAAAACTCTGTTACATTCGAAGAAAATATTAATTAAGCTGCGTGTTTTTTAAATGACTTTTTTTTCCACCGTCCTATTTATAATGCAGGCTTGGCAGGTGTAATACGGAGATGGGAAACTTTAGGGAAAAAAAAGTGCTTACAAGACCTCAATGGGTCTTGATAGATCGAAATTTAATGCTCCTGTCTAATATTTACCCGCTTCATTAGAGAAGCAGTTGAGTTTTTTCCAAAGCTGCGTCTTTAGTTGAGCCATATTGCATCAAATGAAATGCCTTCATTTCATTATCAAGTTTAGCAGGTGGCGAAAAAATGCGATGAAATTTCATTTGTCCATATGTTATGACGTACTCACATCTACATTAATAAAAAAATAGGGACCAAATATATGTTTATTATGAGATTTTCGCAGAGAAAAAGGGATATACGTTTACCAAATTTTGTTCTTAAATAGATTTTTAACACATAAGATCTACATGAAACCTTATTTGATTCTCAATTTTGTTTTTCAGTAATGAACGTTAAAATGTCACACTATGAGAACTACTGTTCTGATATAAAGGTTTTAAGTGCCTTTTATTTAAATGTCATTTAAAACCTTTTCTTATGGTATAGGCTTCTATACCATACAGACCTAATTTGTGTGTTATAAATTCATTTTATCTTGTCACGTTTTTTAGACTGTTATGTTTACAATGTCAAATTGTGTGATTAAATAAAGGAGGCGGTAGTATTGGGAAATGTCCCGTTCGGTTTCGTCTAACAACGGAATTCTTATTCGTACACAAAATAACATCAATACACACGTGAAAGATTCCGTGTTAAAACCGATCACTTAAATGAATTCTGATACCAATAACTTCAGTAAATAAATACGCCAAAATAAAAACACATCTTTTGCCATTGCGTACTTCATCTCAATTTTTTATTCTATACTTTTCTCTCGCAATGTTACACTGTTGCCACTACTCCTATCCTTTTTGGAAAAGAAAAAATATCTAAAACCATGGAGGTAATAGGTAGCGTTCATTGACGATCTCATTCTCAAAAAAACGCTCTCCCAAGTTGAAGACCTCTGACCTATTGGAATACATAGTTATATTATTAGCACTTTAAACTACGCAAGTATTTTACATAGGATCACCGCTTTTTTACATGATGCAGTCTGAGTTTTAATGCTTGCGTGCGTTTTAAGTGTTATAAAACAAATATTGAGGAGGAAAATAAATAAGATCATCTATTCTTTTCAAAATAGTCAGAAGAAATTACCTTAATCTACAAAAAGTAATTTATTTTGAATACTGTGCTATAATGAAGATTGTAGTCGAATAAGCAGAAAATAATACTGGTGCAAGCAAAGTTTCTCATTCTCAAGTTAATCTGGAGTACAAATGTAATATTCGTGAAGATGTTGACGATTTCAGCAAACATATCATCAGAAAAAAATCATGATTTTTTTTTTAAAGGGAACTGAAATGTTAGCTGTAAATAAAGTTCTTAAAACATTAAATGATGATCCAAAACTACACAAAATGGAATTTATTTTCAATATTAAAGCTGGAATAACGATTGTAGTCGAATATGCAACAAGTGCTACTGAGATCAGCAAAGCTTCTGTTTCTCTAATCATTTGGGATTTCAAATGTTAGAGTGCGTTATATTCACACACACACATACAAAATAAAAAAAATAAATAAGAAAAGACACAACCCATCAAAAATATTTTTGAAGATCTCGACAATTTTGACAGAAAAGGCCATCAGCAGTAAAGAAAATTCTTAAAGTTGTAAATGTTCTTAAAGTTATAAAGTTGTAACTGTAAAGTTGTAACTTTACCTACCCTAACAAGAGACGAAATTCATTCTAAATCTAAAAAAAGGTCAATAAAACGTAAAATGGTACAATTTGATGAATATACGACACCTTTTTGTTAATTCTGGTATCTAGTCTTGACAAAAGCACTTTAAAGCTATTAGGAAATAGAAATCAGCTCTCAATAAATTTTATCTCAATTTAACCTACTTTCCACAGGTATTGACAAAATAAATTAGAGTAAAAAATACTGTAATGCAGTATATTAGAATGTATCTACTCAAGGCCTTATGTATTCACGTGTTATCGAGGTTTTTTTATTAGCTGTTTTATTTTTCTGCTTTTGGATATGGAAATTATACCAAAATATAAAAATAAATTATTGAACACATTAATCTTTGATATTTATAATTACAGTTCAAAGTGATTTGGAGTAAAGAGAAGTAGAATAAACTGCTATTTTAAAAAGAATTAAAAATTTAAAAAAGTTTAATTTTAAGACATTTAAACATTAATTACTGACAAACATCGCAATGAGTAAACATTTTCTGTGTAAGTAACAAACATTCAAGTTATTAGTCTTCATTTTTTTTATATGAAAAAAAAATCTCTCAAGAATTTAACGATGGGTTATTTTAGCATATATTAAGTTATCTATAAGAACACAAAATGTCTTTTTTCTCTTCCTGTGAAACAAGATATAATAAACCTTATATCGTTGATGTTGAAATAACTAAAATGTATGAATATCTTTCATTAATATCGTTCAACAGATTATAACTGAAAAATGATCTAATACCATATTATTAGAACCTGCACTTATTTTTCCCTGTGGTATTCATGAATGTAAATAAAACTAGGAATCGACAAAAAATTAATCTTCTATTTGTCTGAACATTCAAAACTGCAGTTAATCTAACTGCTGTTTCGAAACTGCAGTAAAATATTCTAAGACAGCTAAAATAAATTTTTGTAGCTGTCGTTTCCTTACAGCCTTGAGACTGTGTTAATCGGTTGTCTGAATAAATAAACGAGAGCCTAATACTAATGAAAACTGTTGAAAGTTTAGCAGCAGTACACTCATAAATTCGACATTCAGTCTGACTCTGGAAGCAGAGCGTCGTGTTCGAACACTGAATTATTGCAGGAAATAACAAAGCAATTTGTTAAAGGAGACAGATGCTTACGCTCTCAGCTGTGTTCTTTTCTCAAAGAATAACATAAGCTGGAAAGAAATAGTCCTGTCAAGACATATATGGAAGAATTGTCATGTCGACCAATCTAAACTCTGCCGCTGTTACAGCTTGAACACAGATACAGTTATCATGTGTTACGCAATAGCTAATTTGTCGTTTGGTGCGTTTATATTTAAATGTCTCGAACAGAAGCTCATTTTTCTTCAAATATTTATGCAGGTATTTTGTTACAGATTTGCATTAAAGGGTCATAACACTTTTTTGAACCGAAATATCATTAAAACAACTATTTTTTTCGATTCTTCACAAAGCAAAAAGTTATGCTTGCTTTAAAACAGGAGTTTCCAACTCCAGCCCGTAGAATGTTTTATTTTATTTATTTATTTTAAATTTTAAAGCTCTTTAGATCCTTCCTTGATGAAATTTATTAAAAATCAGTGCAGTATGCGACTTGCATATTCGTTCTTGTTTTATGTTTTACCATAAGCATTGGCAGAGATGGTAAGGGGCATTCGTTTATTGATACACTCAAGTGACCATCCACAATGCACCCTCTAAATTATACTTTAGAAAATTTTATTTTGATTACATTAAAAGTTTTAGTTCGTTTAAAAAAAATTTTGTTCTTGCCACTCGCGAATATTCATTCAAATAAACTGAGAGTGTAGAGCAATCATCTTCAAAATTCAATTGTTTGGTGTAGGAGAGCATTTGTTAATTTTTAATTTTACTATTTTGTGCTTCCGTAAAGTAATTAGTGTAATAAAATCTTTAATTATATTATTAAACTTTAGATATGCTTCTTTTCTATTTTCATTTCCTACTTTCTCATGTTTATTCATACATTTAAAATGTACAGAAAGTTACGAGGCCCAAAACTGTATTTTATGACACGTGCGTTTTTCTACTGTTTTAAAGAAGTAAAATGACTAAATCTTTGTTTTTAATTACACTATGCATATAATTTAATACATGTACTTAATTCCTCCTTACAGAGTTTTACGAAAATTGTCTTATTATGAAAGTGGAAGTCCACAGACATGTAAAATAGCTAAATATTTGTTTTTATTTACACTATGCTTATTATTTCATATTGGCATTTTTCCCCTGTTTGCAGGTTTTTGGGAAAAGTGGCCAATTATAATTGTGAAGGTGCACAATCATGAGTAAAATGGGAGTTTCCAAAGCAATCCGCAAACCTGATAAATTAGATTTGGTTTGGTTTGGTCTGTGAGCACTACGGTCTACTTCTTGCAACACGAGGGCTAATGAGACTGGGACCTACAGCTGAAACCCAATTCCGAACGGCTACGAACATTCGTGACATAGTGGGATTCGAACCCACGAACGCCGGTTCGGAAGGCCAGCACCCTAACCATTCGGCCATCGTTCGGCCCTGATAAGCTAGAAACTGCTATTTTAGATTTAAGTTCGCACAAGATTTCTTAAGGGGATATAGTTCTTCACGAACTGAAAAGTCATTATTAAAACAGACAGTTTTTAATTTTTTTAATTAAATTGTTGCGTACATCAATGGTTTTAATATTTGTTTTAAAATATTATCGTTTGTCATTAGTTTTATTTTAATTTTTCTTTTGTGGTGTGGCAACTTTTGTACAGAAATAATAATACGTTTTTCTGTTGAGACTGAAGTATTGTAAGATAACGGGAAGCATATATAAGAAATTAATAAAGGAAATTTTATGAAACTTCTCGAATTTCCATGACGCCTTCTATATCATATATTTAAATAGGAAAACAAAATAAATATTCTGCTTTGTTCAGTATAAAAGTTTTTCTACATCATCAATAAAAGTCTAACCTTAAAAAATTGTAGCTGTGTTATGCATTGGAATGAATTTTTTAAGAAACATAAAAAGTATACTTTAGATGAAAAATAAATAAAAATTTACTGATCGACAAAATAACTGTTGAAATTTGCAGGGATTAGGGCACAAGAAAATAATAAGAATTAATTTCGTCCTTCTTTAAAAAAATTAAAAGTATTTTTATTGGAAAACTCTAAAAATTAGAATCATTTTTAAGCCATGCTTATTGTTATTTCGAATATAAATTAATACTAAAGGTTCCACAGTAGGTATTTTGGCAGAAATAACAACAGTGAATAGGACGAATCCTTTGAAAAAATCGAGTTCAAATTAACTTGTTTGAGAACAAAATTATAGTTTTTAAGTTCTATTACGATTTATCTTATAAAATAGAGATTATTAAAGTCATCTTCTGTGGAAACATCCAAACTGGAATAGTAGGTTTGATCTTAGATCTAACAATTTTGAATAAACTTACCTTTCAGTTCAAAATGCATTAAATGAAGACTGCATATTATTTATGCTGTAGTGCTTGAGATAGTGATAGCATTTATATTTAAATTCATAATGTATTGCATAACTTGTTAACCACGTGCTTTGATATGAATGAATTCCTTTACATGTCTGGTAAAGAAGAACGGGAACATAACAAAAGTAAATTCATTATCAATTAAGTGAAAGCAGTTTTATAAAAGAAGTATAAAAGAATTTAATAACTTTCTCCAGTGAGTTCAATATTTCGAATTTCATCTCTCACTGGATCCTCCCATTTTGTTAAAAGACGCATAAACGCGGTAAACTGAACGAAGCAGATAAATCAAACGCTGGTCTGCCCTTCCTGACCTTTTATCCTAATTTAATATATAGAGAACATGACGGATCATTTCCAAGCTGGATTTTCAGTTTTGTTTCGCCACTTAAGCCCTGATGTAGGCGTGACTCACTTCCCAGGAACAATAAGAGGAAAAATTTAAATTCGTGACCCCCTTTCCGTGCAATTAAAGAGGTCAGAACACGAAGTCCAGTAGCCCACTTGATTGTGATTAAATGCTTAAAACGTGTATAAATTTTTCAATCATAAAGACTTTCTTCCAGACCTGAGTACTTTGATTTAAAAGGATAGTATATTAAATTCATTAAATTAGTTATTAATGATAAAGGCATGCAGTATATCTAATATCTATTTATAAGTGCTCCTTGAGCTTAAAATAAATCATACTTCCTCAAATGCAATAGCGGTTCGTAAATGATCTTGTTGAAAATATATTCAAGTATATTAAAGGCTCAAAGTGAGTGAGTAAATAGTTTTTGCATGTAAAACAGTCACGAAAAAAATTGATTGTTATAAATGATCTATTGAGTGATAAGCGGTATGAAGGCTGAATTATAAGATGTTAACAATAAATATCGTAGTTATTAAACAGTGGTGTACATTTTATCATGGGCTAATACACTGAAAAATTCACAACTTTCCGATTTTCCACATGAAGATAATACTTCGGTTTATGCTCGTGTATTAAAATTTTGACACTCGTATTATATTTCTGTCAAATTATAGTAAAATAGTCACTTGTATCATACATATTTTCCACAAAAGACCTGATACATTTTGAAGCTTAATAATTCATAACATAAAAAATAGGTTTAAATTAACAACAATAATAATTACACAGATTCAGGAAGTTTTACAGCCCTTGAGGATGAATTTCCAGAAGTGTGTCTTTTGCTGCAGGTTCAAAATGCCAAAAAAGTGTCTTTTCTTGCCAACTTTTATTGATTATTAGTTTGCTTAATGCCAATTTTTAGTGATTACTAGTGTGTATAATGCCAATTATGTGATAGGTAAAGCACTCAAAGAATTTAAGGACAAATTTATTCCATGTTTCTTGCCATTTTTTAGTGATAACTAATGTGCATAATGCCAATTTTTAGTGATTACTAGTGTACATAATGCCAATTATGTGATATCTAAAGCACTCAATGAATTTAAGGACAAATTTATTCCACTCTAAATTTCCAAATTTGTTCCATGTTTCTTGCCAATTTTTAGTGATTACTAGTGTGCATAATGCCAGTTTTTGGTGATTACTAGTGTACATAATGCCAATTATGTGATTTCTAAAGCACTCAATGAATTTAAGAACAAATTTATTCCACTTCAATTTTTCCAAATTTATTTCATGTATAGTAAGCAACTAATAGGTAGACCATCATATCAATAAACTAACAGAATAAAATCAAGGTAGTACTACCTTGAAAGTAAAATATTTAGAATTGTAAAAATATATAATGAACTAAAATTATGGAATTTTAGAACAAATTTGAGTGAAGAATCCTTGTAGCTGTCTGTATACAATTAAATAAAGAAGTTTTAAAAAATCGCGTGAATTTTAATGCTACAAAACATTAACTACAAAAAGAGTTCTACATGAAGATGATACTTCGGCTTATGCTCCTGTATTATATATGGACACTCGTATTATATTTCTGACAAATTATAATAAAGTACTCACTTTATCATACAGATTTCTTACAAAAGATCTGACACGTTTAGATGCTTAATAATTCATAACATAATAAAAATAGATTTAAATTAATAATAATAATAATTAGCAGATTCAGAAAATTTTACAACCCTTGAGGATGAATTTCCAGAAGTGTGTCTTTGCTGCAGGTTAAAAAATACCAAAAAAGTGTCTTTTCTTGACAATTTTTATTGATTACTGGTTTGCATAATGCCAATTATGGGATATGTGAACCATTCAATGAATTTAAAGACAACTTTATTCAACTTTAACAGACATGGAAAGAACTAATAGGTAGACCAGCAGATCAATAAACTAACAGCCTAGTATCAAGGTTGTACTACCTTGAAATTAAATATTTAGAATTGTAAAAGTATATAATGAGTTAAAATAATGGAATTTGAGAACACACTCGAGTGAAGAACTATACTTATAGCTGTATGTATACAATTAAATAAAGAAGTTTTAAAAAATCGCCTGAATTTTAATGCTACAAAACATTAACTACAAAAAGAGTTCTACATGAAGATAATACTTCGGCTTATGCTCCTGTATTATATTTTGACACTATAATTATATTTCTGTCAAATTATAATAAAATACTCACTTGTATCATACAGATTTTCTGCAAAATATCTGACACTTTTTCATGCTTAATAATTCCTAACGTAATAAAAATAGATTTAAATTAATAGCAATAATAATTAGACAGATTCAGAAAATTTTACAGCCCTTGGGGATGAATTTCCAGAAGTGTGTCTTTGTTGCAGGTTAAAAAATACCAAAAAAAGTGTCTTTTCTTGCCGATTTTTATTGATTACTAGAATGCATAATGCCAATTATGTGATAGCTAAACCACTCAATGAATTTAAGGACAACTTTATTCCACTTTAACAGACATGGAAAGAACTAATAGGTAGACCAGCAGATCAATAAACTAACAGCCTAGAATCAAGGTTGTACTACCTTGAAAATAAAATATTTAAGAATTGTAAAAGTATATAATGAGTTAGAATAATGGAATTTGAGAACACACTCGAGTGAAGAACTATCCTTATAGCTGTCTGTATACAATTAAATAAAGAAGTTTTAAAAAATAGAGTGAATTTTAATGCTTCAAAGCATTAACTTCGGCTTATGCTCCTTTATTATATTTTGACACTCGTATTATATTTCTGTCAAATTATAACATACTACTCACTTATACCATACAGATTTTCTACAAAATATCCGACACGTTTTGATGCTTAATAATTCATAACATAAGGAAAATAGATTTAAATTAATCACAATAATAATTAGACAGATTCAGAAAGTTTTACTGCTCTTGAGGATAAATTTCCAGAAGTGTGTCTTTTGCTGCCAGGTTTAAAATACCATAAAAGTGTCTTTTCTTGCAATTTTTATTGATTACTAGAGTGCATAATGCCAATTATGTGACATCTGAACCACTCAATGAATTTAAAGACAACGTTATTCTACTTTAACAGACAGGGAAAGAACTAATAGGTAGACCAGCAGATCAATAAACTAACAGCCTAGAATCAAGGTTGTACTACCTTGAAAGTAAAATATTTAAGAATTGTAAAAGTATATAATGAGTTAAAATTATGAAATTTTAGAACACACTTGAATGAAGAAAAACTTTCTTATAGCTGTCTGTATACAATTAAATAAAGAAGTTTTAAAAAAATAGAGTGAATTTTAATGCTACAAAACATTAATTACAAAAAGAGTTCTACATGAAAATGATACTTCGGCTTATGCTCCTGTATTATATTTTGACTCTCGTATTATATTTCTGTCAAATTATAATAAAATACTCACTTGTATCGTACAGATTTTCTGCAAAAGATCTGACATGTTTTCATGCTTAATAATTCATAACTTAATGAAAATGGATATAAATTTATAACAATAATAATTAGACAGATTCGGAAAGTTTTACAGCCCTTAAGGATGAATTTCCAGAAATGTGTCTTTTGCTGCAGGTTCAAAATGCCAAAAAAGTGTCTTTTCTTGCCAGTTTTTATTGAATGCTAATGTGCATAATGCCAATTTTTAGGGATTACTAGAGTGCATAATGCCAATGTGATATATAAAGCACTGAATGAATTTCAGGATAAATTTATTCCACTCCAAATTTCCAAATTTATTCCATGTTTCTTGCCAATTTTTAGTGATTACTAGTGTGCATAATGCCAATTTTTGGGGATTACTAGTGTACATAATGCCAATTATGTGATGTCTAAAAGCACTCAATGAATTTAAAGACAAATTTTTACCACTAAAAATTTCCAAATTTATTCCATGTTTTTTTGCCAATTTTTAGTGATTACTAGTGTGCATAATGCCAATTATATGATATCTAAAGCACTCAATGAATTTAAGGACAAATTTATTCCACTCCAATTTTTTCCAAATTTATTTCATGAAAGCAACTAATAGGTAGATTAATCAATAAACTAACAGTCTAGAATCAAGGTTCTACTACCTTGAAAGTAGAATATTTAGAATTGTAAAAGTATATAATGAGTTAAAATTATGAAATTTTAGAACAAACTTGAGTGAAGAAACATCATTATAGCGGTCTGTATACAATTATATAAAGAAGTTTTAAAAAATCGAGAGAATTTTAAAGCTACAAAACATTAACTAAAAAAGAGTAAAATTTAAATACCAGAGAGTAAAAAGGCAAATTATGACAAATGTAGATCCTTTAAATAAAGTTTTTAGGAGTCGCGACCTCACTGCATCTATAGAAATAAAAATAATGTTGAATATATTCAAGATAACAGAAAGTACAATTGTGTAAATAGTCCTTGAGATGCCTAACTTGAAGATAATAGGTATCTTGGTCCTTCGGAAAACTTGACGGCAGGTCATCTCTACATACTAGATCAATGAAACTGTGATACGAATATCAATGGATACTGAGTTCTGAATAATTTAATAGAGATATTTCAACATGCACTGAAAATATTGTGAACTAAATCTTTATATTTGTTTTTAAAGAAAGCTTTTATGATTTTTTAATGTTTAAGTAAGCTTTTATTTTTTAACCCTTTATATTCTGAATTAATTTACCATCAAGTTTCTTACTGCATTTTTGCATCTTTAGATAAGTTTTAATGGAGAATAATCATAGAAAAAAGAAAATTAATTTTCACTGTAGTTTAGTAGTTAATTTTGCAGCTGGTACTTTCTAGTACCAACATAGATTTTTGACTCTACGATAGAAAATAAAACGTTAAATTATGAATAACACAAATGAAATGCTTAACTGCGAAATATAGAAGTCTCTAAAAAATAATAGTACCAAATAACTGGTAATAAACTAGTAAATTTACTCAATTTGAACAACAGGTGTATCAGCTCTACCACAAAATGACTCTCGAATGCAGCACACCAATTATAAAATCCCTAGTATACGAATAAAAAGGATTCCTGATTGGCGCTGTCATTTATTTTCTGCAGTAGGAACTGCATCGTTCATGTCCTTGTGAGTAAAAAGAAAATTAATTTTTACTCTATTTTAGTAGTTAATTTTGCAGCTGGTACTTTCTTAGTACCAACATATATTTTTGAATCTATGATAGAAAATAAAACATTAAATTATGAATAAAACAAATGAAATGCTTACTTGAGAACTATAGAAGTCTCTAAAAAATAATAGTACCAAATAACTGGTAATAAACCACTAAATTTATTCAATTTGAACAACAGGTGATGAAAAAATGACTCTCGAATGCAGCATGCCAATTATAAAATCCCTAGTATGCGAATAATGAGGATTCCTGATTGGTACTGTCATTTATTTTCTGCTTTAGGAACTGCATCGTTATGTCCTTTGAGTACAGTCAGGAAAAACGGCTTTATTAGGAATATATAGGTGTTTGATTAAAGCGGTACTTATAAGTACCGTCAGGATAAAAAGGGTTAAAGTTGCATTTCAAATTTTCATTATCAACTTAGTATTAAAATATTATTTTTAAAAGCTATAAGGTAAATTTTTCCTTATCTAGTGAGGTTTATAATATTTAATGAAAGAGAACCAGAGGAGCAAAAATACGTTATATAATTTTCCAAATATATATTATGATGTGTTTAGAAGACTTTAGTTCCTTTCATTTTCTATCTCAGTAATTTTCACAAGCAAATATATGAAAATTCGACTGACATTACATGGTGAATATATAGAATAGTGTTGTGTCCCGCCTATAGTACCAAAAAGTTCTAAATTCAGCATAACATTATTAGTATCATTATCATTTTTCTAGATATGCATACAATTTTCAATCATAGCAAGGAAAAGTGATAAAATAAATGAATATTCAAATTATATAAAATAGTAGGTAAGAGTAACAGATAAAAAAAAGAAACCAGAATTTGTACTTATTGCATTTTACACTTTAAAAAAATCAGGCAAATGATAGGCAGTGGGTAAATAAAAAATTAACAAAAAATGGAAACGAGAGAAAAAGCGAGTGGGATAAAAGAAATTACGAAAATTAAAAAAAACAAATATAGAAAATAATTTTGTTCTATTTTATTGTATCAAATAGGCTTCAGCTTATGTAAAGCCAGACTGCGTTCGTATGATAATAATTTTTCATTGCTATTTTCAATCATAGCAAAGAAAAGTGATAAAAGAAACGAATATTAAACAAATATAAGTAGAGGAATAGATTAAAAAAATAAACAGAATTTCTACTTATTGCATTTTACACTTAAAAAACAGACAAGTGATAGACAGTAGGTAAATAAATAATTAACAAGAAGTGGGAAAGAACGAGAGAAAAAATGATTGGGATAAATTAAAATACGAAAATTAAAAATGAAAGAAATATAGAAAAAAAAATTTATTCTATTTTATTGTTTCAAATAGTCTTCAGCTTATGTTAAGCCAGACTACGTTCGTATGATAATACTTTTTCATTGCTATTTTCAATCATAGCAAAGAAAAGTGATAAAAGAAATGAATATTAAACAAATATAAATAGAGTAATAGCTAAAAAGTAAGCAGAATTTGCAGTTATTGCATTTTACCTTTAAAAAAAACAGGCAAGTGATAGACAGTGGGTAAATAAATAATTAACAAAAAATGGAAACGAATGAGATAAAAAAACGATTGGGATAAATTAAAATACGAAAATTAAAAAGAAACAAATATAGAAAATAATTTTGTTCTATTTTATTGTTTCAAATAGTCTTCAGCTTATGTTAAGCCAGACAACGTTCGTATGATAATAATTTTTCATTGCTATTTTCAATCATAGCAAAGAAAAGTGATAAAAGAAATGAATATTAAACAAATATAAATAGAGGAATAGATAAAAAAATAAACAGAATTTGTACTCACTGCATTTTACACTTTTAAAAAA
Organism: Pardosa pseudoannulata; assembly: GCA_032207245.1. NCBI lineage: Eukaryota > Metazoa > Arthropoda > Arachnida > Araneae > Lycosidae > Pardosa > Pardosa pseudoannulata. Next base: position 142,017,915 of record CM063505.1, read on the forward strand.
AATCAGGCAAGTGATAGGCAGTGGGTAAATAAATAATTAACGAAAGATAGAAACGAATGACAGAAAAAATGATTGGGATAAATTAAAATATGAAAATTAAAAAAGAAAGAAATATAGAAAATAATTTTGTTCTATTTTATTGTTTCAAATAGTCTTCAGCTTACGTTAAGCCAGACTACGTTCGTATGATAATACTTTTTCATTGCTATTTTCAATCATAGCAAAGAAAAGTGATAAAAGAAATGAATATTAAACAAATATAAATAGAGGAATAGATAAAAAAATAAACAGAATTTGTACTCACTGCATTTTACACTTTTAAAAAAAAATCAGGCAAGTGATAGGCAGTGGGTAAATAAATAATTAACGAAAGATAGAAACGAATGACAGAAAAAATGATTGGGATAAATTAAAATATGAAAATTAAAAAAGAAAGAAATATAGAAAATAATTTTGTTCTATTTTATTGTTTCAAATAGTTTTCAGCTTATGTTAAGCCAGATTGCGTTCGTATGATAATACTTTTTCTTTGCTATTTTCAATCATAACAAAGAAAAGGGATAACATAAATTAACATTAAATAAATATAAATAGAGGAATAGACAAAAAAAATAAACAGAATTTGTACTTATTGCATTTTACACTTTAAAAAAAATCAGGCAAGTGATAGGCAGTGGGTAAATAAAAAATTAACAAAAAATGGAAACGAATGAGAGAAAAAGTGATAGGGATAAATTAAAATACAAAAATTAAAAAAGAAACAAATATAGAAAATAATTTTGTTCTATTTTATTGTTTCAAATAGTCTTCAGCTTACGTTAAGCCAGACTACGTTCGTATGATAATACTTTTTCATTGCTATTTTCAATCATAGCAAAGAAAAGTGATAAAATAAATGAATATTAAACAAATAAAAGAAAAGTGATAAAATAAATGAATATTAAACAAATATAAATAGGGGAATAGATTGAAAAATAAACAGAATTTATACTTATTGCATTTTACACTTTCAAAAAATCAGGCAAGTGATACGCAGTGGGTAAATAAAAAATTAACAAAAAAGGGAAACGAAAGAGAGAAAAAGTTATAGGGATAAATTAAAATACGAAAATTAAAAATGAAAGAAATATAGAAAATAATTTTGTTCTAATATATTATTTCAAATAGTCTACAGCTTATGTTAAACCAAACTGCATTAGTATGATAATATTTTTTCATTGCTATTTATAATCAAGAGATACAATTTTAAAGTTGAAATATTTTTCGACTTTCTCATAGGAAGTTCTACACCACTGTCTTGTATGATTAAGGCTATCAATCGATATTTAAACATTATTATAAACAATTTAGTTTGAAAAGTGGTTGGCAGTCAGTAAATAAGTAATGAGCAAGATTTGGAAATAAACCTCTTAAACAAGCGATTGGCATGTATGAGAAAATCAAAAATAACAGAAAAAGAAATGTAAAAAAAAAATTTAATATATTTTGTTGTTTAAAGCAGTCCTTAGCTTATCTTAAGCCAAATTGCTAGTCTGATAACTTCATTACCATTTATAATCAACAGAGACAATTTTAAAGAAGTATTTTTCGCCTTTCTCATCAATAAATCCCCACCACTTGTGTAGGATCTAGACCTGTCGATACTTTAACATCAACCACACATATTTCGTTTGAAAAGTGATAGGGAGTAAATAAATAATTAACAAGAACTATAAATGAAGTAACGAAAAAGCGATTGGGATACATAAGAAAATAAAAAATCAGAGATAGAAATGTGGAAAAATTTTAGTGTATTTTATTTTCTAAGAAGTCTTTACCTTATCTTAAGCCAAACTGTTCGACTGATAATACCTTTTCATTTGCCATTTATAATCAATATACACTATTTCGTTTGAAAAGTGATAAACAGTAAGTAAATAAATAATTAACAAGAACTATAAACGAACTAAAAAGAGAGATTAGGATACATAAGAAAATAAAAAATAACAGAGAAAGAAATTTTGAAAAAATTTTATTGTATTTTATTTTTTAAGAAGTCTTCAGCTTACCTTAAGCCAAACTGCTGGTCTGATAATACCTTTTCATTGCCATTTATAATCAACAGAGACAATTTTAAAGAAGTATTTTTCGCCTTTCTCATCAATAAATCCCCACCACTTGTGTAGGATCTAGACCTGTCGATACCTTAACATCAACCATACATATTTCATTTGAAAAGTGATACACAGGAAGTAAATAAATAATTAACAAGAACTGTAAAAGAACTAAAGAAAATGTGATTGGGATACGTTAGAAAATCAAAAATAACAGAGAAAGAAATGTGAAAAAAAAATTTATTGTATTTTATATTTTAAGAAGTGTTCAGCTTATCTTAAGACAAACTGTTCTTCTGATAATACCTTTACATTTCCATTTATAATCAATAGACACAGTTTTAATGTTGAAATATTTTTAACTTTGTCATCTGAAATATTTTTTATTTTGTCGATACCTAAACATTTCCCACCACATTTCATTGTAAAATGTCGATACCTACAAGTAAATAAATAATTAACAAGAACTGTAAACGAACTAAAGAAAAAGCGATTAGGATACACAAGAAAATCAAAAATAACAGAGAAAGAAATGTGGAAAAAATTTTATTGTATTTTATTTTCTAAGAACTAAGAAGTCTTCAGCTTACCTTAAGCCAAACTGCTCGTCTGATAATACCTTTTCATTGCCATTTATAACCAATATACACATATTTTGTTTGAAAAGTGATAGACAAGGAGTAAATATATAATTGACAGGAACTATAAACGAACTAAAAAAAGATATTAGGATACATAAGAAAATCAAAAATAACAGAGATAGAAATGTGGAAAAAAAATTTATTGTATTTTATTTTTTAAGAAGTCTCAGCTTATCTTAATCCAAACTGCTCGTCTTAATAATACCTTTTCATTGCCATTTATAATCAATATACACATATTTCGTTTGAAGAGTAATAGATAGGGAGTAAATAAATAATTGACATGATTTATAAACGAAATAAAAAAAAGCGATTAGGATACATAAGAAAATCTAAAATAACAGAGAAAGAAATGTGGAAAAAATTTTATTGTATTTTATTTTTTAAGAAGTCTTCAGCTTATCTTAAGCCAAACTACTCGTCTGATAATACCTTTTCATTGCCATTTATAATCAATATACACATATTTCGTTTGAAAAGTAATAGACAGGGAGTAAATAAATATTTAACAAGAACTATAAACGAACTAAAGAAAAAGCGATTAGGATACATAAGAAAATCTAAAATAACAGAGAAAGAAATGTGGAAAAATTTTATTGTATTTTATTTTCTAAGAAGTCTTCAGCTTATCTTAAGCCAAACTGTTCGACTCATAATACCTTTTCATTGCCATTTATAATCCATATACACATATTTCGTTTGAAAAGGGATAGACAGTAAGTAAATAAATAATTCACAGGAACTATAAATGAACTAAAAAAAGCGATTAGGATACATAAGAAAATCAAAAATAACAGAGAAAGAAATGTGGAAAAAATTTTATTGTATTTTTTTAAGAAGTCTTCAGCTTATCTTAAGCCTAACTGCTCGTCTGATAATACCTTTTCATTGCCATTTATAATCAATATGCACAATTTTAATGTTGAAATATTTTTCGACTTTCTCATCGGAAATTCCACACCACTCGTTCTGTAGGATCTAGGGCTACCTGTTGATACTTAAAGAAACATTAAACCACACTTATTCCGTTTTCCTTTTATTCGTCACCCCGGGGTCATAGTGAAGGCTACTCGGTGCAAGAAACCCACGAGGAAGGAAACGCAGACAATGAAATAAATTCCCACCCACCCCCAAATAGGCGCGTAAAGCCGGGAACGATCGTAAATTTAAGGAGCATCCAAAGAATCCTAATCGGACTTACTACTTGAAGAATAATGTTTGGAGGAAGAGGAATGGCTTGCCCTCTTGTCCAATACACAATGCATCAGTTCAGTACGGACGGTGGTTGTTTAAACAGATTGCGAAAGTCAACCTCAACCGTTTCAACGGACATTAATGTCGAAAATTTAATGATTCGTCAGGGATTACCTTTAGCGAATTAAGATAAAAAAATTGCATAATTATGAGCTATCTTTATGCATTTCATTTAGGAGTAAAGATTAAACTACAATTTTAACTAACGTGCTTTGCCTGCTAAGTGACTGGCATAAATAAAAATTCTGGTAACATTTATAAAACTAGCATATAGCCCATCATATGACGGGATTAGTAAAATTTTTAATATTCCAGAACTGTTAAGTACCCCATGAGGCAGGTAATAAATGGTTTTTTTTTGGCTGAGAACTATCTGGTTCACTCTCAATAATTTATCGTCATACTCCTCTAGAATCTCCCGATCCTGTAAATGCAGTTTAGAATCACATTGAATTCATTTAGTCAAACTGTGTGGTTATGCATAATAAACAAACACACAAAAGAACAAACTTCTTAATTTCCAAATATATATCAATTAAAAGTTAGATATTTATTAGTCCGTGAAATAGACTCCTAGACATATATGAAAATAATTTGTTGTTAATACCGGTGATAAAATTTTCATTGCAACAAAAAATAATCGATGATTAAATTTTAAATGATCACATATGTACCTAATCTATTATTTAATCCATATATAAAAGAATATCAATCACGTAATATCTAAGTTCAGTGATAAAAGATATTAAAATAGTGTAGAAGATATTTAAATAGTTTAAAATATGAAATGATTCAATGAGATGTTTAAAGGAATGACGTCACAATGCTAGAAAAGATTGTTATTTTTACCTCTTTATTAAGTGATAAATGGATAAATTTAATCGCCTGCTCTTAACCGGAGAAAATAGGGCTTGAAATAATGGCATTAAACTCTCGAAAAGGAGGGAAGGGTTGGATTTCGAACGCTTTTAAGACGACAGTATTTTTTGCTGTGATATGAAGCTTATTTATACAAAGTTATTTTAGAATCGTATCAATAGTTTAGGAGAAGATAAACTTTATTCGATTTGAATGGATGCCTCTATCCATTCCAGGTCCAACCGCTTCATAAATTGGAGGACAGACATACAGATAACTTAGGCTATTATTATATTGGGGATTTTTAAAAAATTAATTTCACTGTATTAAATTGCACAACCAGAACTATAAATATTTCTATTTTTCCCTAGAAAGAGAACAAGTTACAAAACTATACAATTCTCGCAGATAATTCTCATTTACTTGAAGCATGGATGAAAGCTATTTGGTAAAATGCCCCTGTCAAAAACTTTAAGTTTGGCAAGATGTCAGACATTCTTTCATTTATTCATGAACATGAATCATTCGAAAAACACATTTAGAACAAAATAATAAATATTTTGGTTGTTTTAATCACTATCTCTGAGATTCTATAGTTAACTATGGCTTTTCAAAGAAAAAATTTAATGAAATAATTTTCACAAAACTTTCTTAATTTGTAGATACCAGTATCGATCCCAAACTCCTACCCATTTTATAAGAGTTAAGGTTGTGTACAGACAGAAAGATGCGAATAGATTTTAGATAGCATTTAGATTTTAAATTTTGACATAAATTTAAGCATAAATTAATACTTAAAAGTTTATGTCGCGGTAATTTCTCTTTGGCTAAGCGGAAACGGTCATGAATTATTTTTCTAGTCATTAGCAAAGCAATATTACCAATATACTTACCTTTTCATGGAGATTTGTACAATTAATACTTGAGTATTTTAAGCCTTAACTGCATGATTCTGCTGACATTTTGGGATTTGCCAGAAAGGCGATTTTATTTATAGAGGAAAAATGTTTGTTACGATCTAATTTAGCACAAAATACAGTTACATTTTTTAGTTTCATTCCAACGTATTTGGCTATCTCGACAAAAATATTTATAAGGAAAATGGTTTGAATCATAAACATTGAACTTAAGTCTTCTTTCGTGGTCATTAGTATACAGTTTCAAACTATGAAAGAATATATTAAAACTGAATAGATTAAGTACTCTTATTCTTAGAAAGGCCATTAAAATGCAAAACAGGAAATATATTTTAACATATCAAATTAACAAGTATGATTTTTTAGATCTAGAAAACAGGAAGTACTTAAATATCTGAGATTTTATGTTAGAGCATAAAATGGGACTAAAATATGCAAACCTTCATTTTTTTAACTAAGAATGGCAACATGACTCGTCAACAGAAAGAAACAGAAAAATATAATAAAAGTATTTTCGAGCAAAAATTTTAAGAAGGCGACATATAAAACGCTAAAATCTGTTAGGCAGTGTTGTTAAAAATTACTAATTTTACTAAGGATACACGCACACACACACACACACACACACTATATATATATATATATATATATATATATATATATATATATATATAAGGAAAATTCTCAGGGGTTTTCAAATCTGAAGTCAAGGACTAAAAAATCCCACCTCCTTATGCATTTCCCCTTTTAACAGCTAGCCTAAATTGACCACTAGGGCAATGTACACTGTAATAAGATGGACTTCTCGATGGGTGGCTGCAGTCATGGCCCATAAAATAACACCGTTTTAAATAAAGACCTTTATTAAGATAATGTTGGAGGACAGGTTCTCACTTCATCATAGGGACAAAACAAAGTGAGGGGTTAGCTAGCATGAAGTTTTATGTAAAAAGGCCCTTAACACCTGGTCAACATCTGTGGGATAAACTCTAGAAAAATCTGCCTCCGATAGCCTGCATCTCCTTTTTGTTTGGAAATTTCCTAAATTGTCAGCTAAGGTAGTGTACAGTTATAATTGGTCAGATCCCTTCTCTGACGGCGTAAACTGTAGCCCTAGTGGTCAATTTAGGTTAGGGGGTAAAAAGGAAACTGCAAAAGGACACGAGAATTTTTAGCCCTTGACTTGATTTGAAAACCCCTGAGAATTTTCTTTACATATATATATTGCATATCTGATACTTTTATCTCATGGAATTAAGGTGTATAAGGTTTTAAGATTTGTTTGAAATTATCAGCCCTTAAAAACTGTCGATAGGTTTTACAATTACCAGTTTACTTCTACGATGCTTTAGCTATGTTGATTATTTATATTTTAACCTGTGTATTCCACTTAAGAGAAATGTATCAACGATCACAACGTGTTTCCCTTTTATGCTCCTCGTATCTTCAGACATCTATCTCCTAAAAACCAACCACAGTTGCACAGAGGGAAGAGTTACCCTCATTTTCTAAACCAATCAGAATTTCCCTGCGATCTCCGACCAGCTGGCGGTCACAATGTTAATTTTCCCTGCTCTCCCTTTTTATCTGTGCATGCTTGTGAGCGAGCAGATAAAAAAAAAAAATGAAAATAAAAATAATGAAAATAAAGAGCAGGCATTTCTTGTGAATGAGTGGAGGTCCTACGCTCTCACCTTTGCTCACGCGTCGATTCATTCATTTTTGATGAACTTTGCGAGCAGGAAACTTGTCGTACAACTCTGGACTTCCTGCCGTTTTGCAGGGAATTTCGGCGATCACCTAGCTATCAACATGTTGACCATGTTACTGCATGGGTTTCACGATCGGGTTAATTTTTTTTAATTCACCAAACGGATGTAAAATCGTTTTTTTTTTCCTTCTTTACGAGTTCATTAACTGAACATTTACCAGAAACTTACCCTTCTGCGGAAAAAATAGATGAATCTTTTGTAAACCCAATGCAGGAATTATTGCATTTTTCTGTTTTGAGGCTGGTATTTTAGTAGAAGCTTTAAATTTTCCTCTTCACTATTCATGTTTCCACTAGGTAACAGAAATCAATTCAACAGCCTGTATGTGGCAATGTTTTTTTCCTCTTCTGGTTTCAGAATGTGTCATTAACCTTTTTGTCTTCTCACTTGGCTAAATACCTCTCATTTATTCAGCCAATTTGAGTTGTAATAAATTTTCGCATCGTCATCTCTTTGAACGGCTCTAAAAACGTTTAAGCTATCTTAAAAGTTTATTAAAGATTGGACAACGTTTAGCAGCAGGTGGAAAAAGTACAACTAATTTAATTATTTTTCAGATAGATGGAGCTTTTACAATAGAAAACAATAATAGACGCTAAATTTTGGGCTCTAGGTAGACTAGTGGTTAGAGGGTTACATTAGTGTCGTTACATTATCGTCAGCTCTTTGAATATCTCCAAAAACTTTTCAGCTATCTTAAAAATTTATTAAAGATTTGGCGATATTTAGTAATGGATGAAAAAAGTACAACTAATTTATCAGGGAGATGGAGCTTTTACAATAGAAAACAGTTATAGACACTAACTTTTGGGCTCAAGGTAGACTAGTGATTGGCGTGTTACATTAGCGTCATTACTTTAGCGTTACCCCTTTGAATACCTGTAAAGTTTTAAGCTATCTTAAAAGTTTTTTTAAGATTTGGCAATATCTAGTGGCGGATGAAAAAGTACAACTAATTTAATTATTTTTCAGAGAGATGGAGCCATTACAATCAATAAAACAATTATAGACACTAACTTTTGGGCTCGAAGTAGACTAGTGGTTGGCGTGTTACATTAGCGTCGTTATATTATTGTCACCTCTTTGAATACTTCCAAAAACTTTTAAGCTATCTTAAAAGTTTATTTAAGATTTAGAAATATCTAGTGGTGGATGAAAAAGTACAACTAATTTAATTATTTTTCAGAGAGATGGAGCTTTTACAAAAGAAAACAATTATAGACACTAACTTTTGGGCTCGAGGTAGACTAGTGGTTGACATGTTAGACTAGCTTGGGGCATAATTCCGGGGTACCAATTTCAAGACTGACAGACGCATGAAACATCCAGTAGTATCTGTATACTCAAAGAACTGGCCGATTAAATCTGTGGGTCTGTATGTCCTTATAGCAGGTGGTTAGTAAATGGCAGAAAGAGATAATTAAATTAGGTTGAAGAATGATTAGAATTGAAGGGAATCTCCAGAATAGCATCACAAACTCCTGTAGAGGCATTAAATCCTCTGTGAATTATGAAATCAGACCCAAGGACATCATAGTGCTGCCCGTATAGCTGCAGAAGTTTAACTTTAAGACTATTATTTTTTTTTATTATTATTTACCTAAAGGATGTGAAACAATTTTTGGGGTTTATTAACACTGTTCGAAAAAATAAATGAATAAAGTCAACGGCATTGTTTGCTTCTTTCTACTTTTTGTTAGAAGTTTTAAATTTTCATCCCTACTACTCATTGACATGCAAGGTGGGAGGTGACCATACAGCTGTTTTTCCTGGTACTCTTTTTTTACTCTTCTGGTTTTAGGATTTTTCAACGTTTATGGTTTTTTACTAGACTAAATATAGCTTTTTTAAAACATTGGACAGTCGAAGTATTCATTAAAGGGAACCTCAATTAAAGAATTTCATGATTTAAAAGTCCCTTAATTCTTTAACGCTTTAATTAGTCATTTTGCTTATTAGAAACTTTGACCTTTTTTCTGCATATTTTTAAGCATCACTGTATATAGAAAAAAGAAAAAGGATTTTTTTTAAATTTAAATACTTTAGCATAATTTTCTTATATTATTGAATTCCATAGCCAACTAGTTGTCTGCATTTCGGATGCAATAAAGAATGTTTACTGTGTTTCCTTCAGATTTTTTTTTATTTGCTCTACCTACTTAATAAAAAATAAATAAAAATATGTTATACAACGAATATTTTGATTTGCGTATTCTATTAACATTTTATTTTTATTTCCATTATTATACTCACATTAACACTCTTTTTTACTTTTTGCAGCAATTATTTATTTAAGTTATATCATTTTAAACTATAACTAAATTATTGCACACTATAAAAATACCACTGATAAAATGTCATTCCTATGCATTATCAGATCAGTACTAGGCAACATGTATCACAGCTTCATATATATGTACTATTAGGGAATTTATTGTATTTAAAGTTTTAGTAATCTTGGGACGGGAACTTATTCTCTTCCCTAAGACAAACTTCAAGTAGCTAGATTTCTTTCGTCAGAGTTTATTATTTACGCAAAATGAAAACTAAACAGATTTCACCTAAGACTGTCTGTAAAAATTAAAATTCTTTGAGAAATAAAACTACTCGAACTCCGGTTCCAAAAGCCAGCACCCTAACCATTCGACCATCATTCGTCAAAATATACCTTTATTTTATGCTTCAAAGGAATAACGTAGGAAATTTTATGTCTTGAAAGTTAAAAAAAAATTATTTACTGTAAACAGTGAAAAATTGTTACCAGACTACGGAAAGTCTTTATAACATAAATTATCAGTAATTATGACTAATTATGTTTACCCAATAAATATAAATTTATGCAATCAAACAGAAAGCTTTCGAAGATCCCATTTTAATTGCTTTAAATCGATTTTGAAAAGATGTTTCTTTTTATTAGTAGAATTTCAAAATCTTAAGTTTTGGAGTATTTCCAAAACAAAATTTAAACCCTAGAAAAATTTTATTTATTAGAAATACATTACTCATTAAGGAATTTCCTAATATCAAGCAAATGAAAACAATTAAAAAGATAAATATAATAATTAAGAAAAACTATACAATTATAATATAACCATTTTATAGTTTCTCTCTCCTGAAATTTTAAGACTGTGAGAGGGCTTTCAAAGGGGTAAAAACTGATCAAAAATGTAAAAAAAATTGCCTTGAGAGTAAAAAAGCAAGGCTTACACTTCATAATGTAGCCAAATTTCTGTAAGTATTATATCTCTTTAAGTCACATTTCAATTTATAAAAGTTGAAAAACTGTTTTGTTTGTAATGTTCGCCAATGCAGATTTTAGCCTAAATGATTATTTTTCTCAATATCCTACAATGCAAAAAACTTTTGAATAAAGTATGTGTCATAGACCTGGTGATTTTCGTTTTATTAAGTCAAGTACTTAGTTATAACGTGTTTGGTATATCCAAAATATAGAAAAAAATCTTTAAATTGAATTAATTTTAAAAAAGTATTTTATATAAACTGTATTTAATAAGTGTGAAATCTGTTGACAATTCATGTTTCTATAAAAATAGTGAGACTATAGTGCAAAAATTAAGGTCTTTAATTAAAAGGGATAATCAAAAGTGAAGGTTTCAAAGCTTAAATTCAAATTGAGGTAAAGCTTACACTAAACCGGGGGCATTTTAATTTATACAATAAATACAGTCAGCTGATAGTGCATGCATGGTATTGTTTTTCTATACAGTTTCCGATATGGATACTTTTTGGTTATTTGTAGGTATTTTTAGGATGAGGATTTGTAGGTTTGAATACTTCCTCCTGATAAAAATCCTGTCCTGCCACGTTTTGAGAACTGTCTCACCTCCTTGTCTGAAACTAATCCTCGGCCTCCTTGGTCAAAAGTCCTTTGGGACGAGGTTGCAGGAAGGTTAATCAATGATGTCCCAGAGGAACTACTTTTACAACGTGTGGTATTTTGGTTGTATGATGTCCTCTCTAAAAGTTACTTTCACTTCTTTCTTTACTTGAAGGAAGATAACCTTATTAGCCGACGATTTGATTCAGAAGAGGAAATGAAATATTTCGCAAAAACTTGGATGTAAACGAAGTAAGACGATTTTTACCAAAAGGAAATATTCAAATTCTTCTCGCGAAGTGACGAGTACCTGAGCTGGTATTTGAAGCTTCCGAAAAATTACGTCCTCTATGTACTACCAGTTGCTTGCATTGGCTGTATAAAATAAAATGTAGTTGTTTTGCTGCAGACTTTGTAACCTTACTTTTTTTATCACCTTTCGTATTATGCAATGATGTCCTATTGGAACTGCTTTTCAACGCGTGGTCCTTTTGTTGTATGAGGTCCTCTCTAAAAGATAGTTTCACTTCTTTCTTTACTTGAAGGAAGATAACCTTATTGACCGACGATTTGCTTCAGAAGAGGAAATGAAATATTTCGCAAAATCTTGGATGTAAACGAAAAAAGAGGATTTTTACCAGAAGGAAATATTCAAATTTTTCTTGAGAAGCGACGAGTACCTAAGCTGATATGGGAAGCTTTCGAAAAATAACGTCTTGTATGTACTACCAGTTGCTTGCATTGACTGTATGAAATAAAATGTAGTCGTTTTTCTGCAGACTTTGTATCCTTACTTTTTGACAACCTTTCGTATTATACTATGTGCCTGGATCATTTTTCAAGACTATATTAATTAATATGCATTGTATAAATAAAAACAAAAGTTTAGACATTTTACTTGTTTAAATTTTTACTTGTCTCCATTGGTGCATTTTAAGTATATTAATAAATTTGATGGAGTAGGAAATAAATTAAATACTAGTTTGTTTGTTTTTTAGTTTCAGCGAAATAGTTAAAGATTTTATAACGCTAATTATTTTTCAATTGTTAGCTTATTTAAATTAATATTACAAGTGGAAAGAACATAAGATACTTAAAGACAAATTTAGTTTAATAACGGTAATTTCGGTAATTTCGACGTAGCTAAGAAAATTTTGAGTTATCTTTCTAAATGAATTCAACGTGATTTTAAACTGAATTCAAAATATCGAGAGATTTTAGATGAGTATGAAGATAAACAAATTATTAAGCACGTACCAGATAATTCTCAGCCAAAAAACAACCCATTCTTTTTACCTGCCTCATAGGGTACTTTACAATTCTGAAAAATTAAAAATTTTACTGATCTCGTCATATGACGGGCTATATGATAGTTATTTATGTTCATAGAAAATATGCGGTCAATAGCTGAATATTTTGAAAAATCGGGATTTAATGTTTCTGGTTCCAATGATTCGTTATACATTTTGTGTATGCGATAACAATAGATTATCACAGGCAGAAAGTTGATATTAAATTAGCGGACTATTATCTGTAAAATCTGCGATCCGACTCGGCACACCAATTCATCTCATTATGCGTGAAGTATCAATTCACCTTGCAAAAGCCGCTTCCTCGATTCACGGAGATGGATACTTATTGTTCCCAAATCGGCGCAAAAATTTGACTCTTTTATGTTTTAATTTAACCAAATCGGCACCTTGCACCTACCGAACACGTTGAACTAGTATCATAAACTTGGAGAAAAATAATAACGCAGCGTCCATCAGAGATCACCAATGCCGCATCAAGAAATCCGCATTATGGAAATAGCGTTCCAGTTCCCTAACAATGGATAGAAAGTGTCAAAAACACGTTTTTCCATTATTCAGCCGGCGTAGATGCCTTGTAATAGCTAGCTTCCGGATCTGGTATGGAACGATTATACAAAGATGCCATTAAAATAATAATAAAAATACAAAATCTTCGGAGGGGAGCGTCAATTATGCGGACCCCCACCCCTCTCTGAGAAGTAGTGGCCAGACGTGACATGGTTTGATGTATGTGCAGCACTATCTTTTTTTTTATAACAAAAGACTCAACTGACCAGGCTATTGTTGTGGGGATTTATCTTATGAAATGACGGATTTGAAGTAAACGTCAGCCAAGAAGAGCAGTTTTTATTATTTTTTTGTCTTATTTTTGGAGGCGTAATTATAATGCGTGGGGCATGTTTTGCAGCTTCCAACAATTACAGGTCGAGTAAATCTTTCAGTTCACCATAATGTATGGAAAAGGTTAGAATAATTTAGTGTCCCTTACAATACTCAGACAATTTAAATGAATTAAATGGAATAAGCACCTATTTAATGATATGTTTGACACCTACGCGGGAATAAAATTGTCGTGATTGCTCTTTAAATAGTTATACACAGTCTGCTTTGCTTTGAATTCATCTAGAATTTGTTATTATATTCCTATAAATTTGTTTTTAATAAAAAGGACGACAGCTGCGCAATAAAAAGGCTAATTCAGTACATTTTCCTAGTAAGCATCACCCAAATAAATCCAACCTCTGAATTAATTTGTTTATCAATACTAAATATTAACAAATATGGGAGTATCTATGTATCTATGTATCATATATATATAAAACGCGATAAAAAAAATAGTTTTTTAAATTTGTAAGACAAAACACTTTTTAACTTTTCAAAAACTTTGAATTTTTGAAAAAAAATATTTGTATTATAGTGAAGATTTTCGTAAATTTTAAATTAAATCAAGTTTAAAATCTACTTTTATTTCTATAACTATAGACAAAAATATGTTTGAATTCATATGCAGTCATTACATTTATTATAAAATATGCGGGATCTGGTAATGCCTTTTCTTTTTTAATCAATCAGCCAGAATTACTCATAATATAAAAAAAATAACTGTGTAGAAAGATACAAAAGTAACTTTAACAACATTTATTCCCTATTATAAAAATTTTGTCATTTATAGTTAATCCACGGAATTGCAAGGGTGAAATGTCAGCTCGGAACTTTCACTTGGAGATAAAATTGCAACACTGACAATGTTTGGCTGATGGTAAGGCTTTTGTAAGTAATGGGACTTGAAGATACAACATTGATCTTCGGGTAAATACCTATACATTGTAGTGGAGTGTTAGGTTAAACCTGTATTTTATATTTGCCAATGCCTAGTTATTTGCCCTTGCTATCTGATTCCATTAAATCTTTTATATTAAGGTGGCCCATTCGACAATGTCATTTTCTAATATCCGCAAACCTGCCTTTTGAACTATCAATTGATTCACTAGAAAAATTAGACTTATTTATAAAATTATTACCACGTAAATAATAAAGGTCATCTTTGCGCTCAGCAATCAACTGAGCATTGCTTTTCTTATTCTTGATAACAGCACAATTGTCTTTAAATAAAACAGTATATCCACGGTCACACATTTTCGATACAGACAGTAAGTTAGTCTTTAGTTCTGGAACTAATAATGTATAAGAGATTTCTACATTTTGCAGTTCAGAATTCATTTCTGCTTTAATTAATACATTTCCCAGATCGGATACTTCTGATGTTCCATTATTGGCCACGCTGACCGCTTAATTTCGGTTTCACTTATATCTACAAATTTTGAATCATCTTTGCACATGTGACGAGTGCAACCACTGCCAAGGCACCACATACGTTCTATGTGTTCTTTAGATGCTATGGGTATATGCATAGAATTAACACTTGCAAACAAGCCAAAACTATTATGCCTGTAATTCGAAGATTTTTCTTTATAGGAACCACATTGAGCCGCTCGGTGGCCTACTCGTTTACATTTGAAACACGTGATTTTCAAATCATCTTTCTCTTTCGGTTCGGAATATTCAGCATTCTTCGTCACTCTTTTATTTTTGTTATTCCATGGAGGAGGTTTTCGGCGAAAGTTATTATCAATGAAGGCTCCGTCGTTCTGTCGATCATCATGTCGTCGGGCGTCGCTCTCTTCCAGCACTTTAATTCGGAGTGCTTCTGGTTTCGGAAGTTCGTCCCTGGATTCTATAGCACATCGAAAATTTTCGTAACTGGATGACAATGTATAGAGTAACATCACAGTTAATAAATCATCATCAATTTTAATATCCATTTCAGAGAGTTTATCCACTATGTCAAAGAATTTGCGTAAATGATCGCGGATGCACACTGAAGAAGAGTCGGCCAACTTATACTGAATAAGCGATTTTAACAGCGAAGCTTTACGGGCGGGGCCTTTCGATTGAAAAATCTCTTCCAGTTTTTTCCATATATCCCATGAAGTTTCACAGTTCTTTATTTGTTTGAGTTCGGAGGGAGATATACACAGAACTATATCGGCTTTTGCCTTTTCGTCCATTTCTGTCCATTTATCGAATTCTTCTTTCGATTTTGTATCATTTTCTTTTAATTCTGGCTTTGGTTTCAAACCGGATACATATATCCAAGAGTCATTTTTTATCAAAAGAGCTTTCATTTGTATTCTCCATGTCTCATAATTGTCCTTCTTCAGCTTTTCGATTCGAAAAGTTCCATAAGACACCATATCACAAGTCGATCGCTCCATAAAGTCTAACGTAAATAAAAGTCCATTTGCATTACTCTGGACCCATAACCTATTGGGCTTAGTAGCAGAGTGACATGAAAGAATTGCACAGTAGGATAGACAACATTTTAATTAAACGATCACGGACAATTACACTCGGCACATTACGAACATTCCAAATACTACACTACAGAGTAACAAGTCATGCGCAGTACCATGCAAGGTGTGGCACTCCAGTCGAGTTGGGATAATCCACTTCACATAGAGGTAGGGTAAATAACGAGGCATTGACAAATATAAAATACAGGTATAACCTAACACCACAAGCATGCTCGTACATACTTTTTCTAAAGGAGTGGGTGGTACAAATTAGCATCACAGACCAGCAATTGCAGTGTAAACAGTTCTGTCTTATCTAGCATTAATAAATATCATTAAAAACTAAATTTCATACTTAATAAATATTTATTAATGATATTTTAAAACTTACTCAAAATTAATAAAAATTGTTTTTTACATTTATTTATTATTATTTAGGTCCTTTTCGGATTTTTAGTGCAATTCATTTATTTTTAAAACATATATTTTTATTTTTTCAAAATTTTCAACTTTATCACTTCTGATCATTATTATTCCATAATCAAAAATTTATAAAACCTAATCTAAATTAATAAAAATTATTTTTATGTTTAAAAA
>CM063505.1:142039550-142072050 GCA_032207245.1 Pardosa pseudoannulata
AGAACATCTATGATTTATTATAAACTTTTTATACATCTTGTTAAACTTTTCTTTATGTAAATAGTTTTTATGCACAACTGATAATTTTAACTTTGCTTGAAATTAGTAATTTGTTAAAAAAAACTGTACTTAAATTTATTTAAAAAAGCTTTAAAAACTAAATAAAAAATATTTCCTGTTTTTTAGTTAAACGGCATTTTAAAGGCAGAAAAGGTGCCACTTTTGTCGAATTCATCTAATTCTGTTACGCGCCTTTTATGTGAATTTTTTTTAATATTGTCGCAGTTCTGGATCGGCACAAATTTTTTTAGAAATACCACGGGCATCATCAGTTGCTTGTTGAGCTTGCGAAAACAATTCCAAAACTGTAGCAACTGGATTGGATTCAACAAGACATTTCAAGTACCTATACACGTTAAATATCAGTATTTTGGACTCTTTTCTAACATCAAAACTAGCCATTACAGAAAATATTTTATGAAGTAAAAAATTGAAATAAATATGAAGCAAAATTTAAATAAAACAATGAACTAAAAGATAAAAAAATGAGAGGGAATCTCTACGAGAATAAGGATGGAAATATCTACGAGAAGAAAGAAAAGCAAGTCGTCTGAACGTATTGGAATCAAATCTTCAACTGAAGTACTGAAAATAAGTGTGAATGCACATGCTTCTTGGTCGTTACCATAGTAACCAATGACTGGGGAAACGAGAAGGTGTGACCTTGAAGCGCCAATAGATTTTACATGGACTATAGCATTATTGAATATTTCGTATGAATGATTTTCTCCTCTGTACACTGAAAAACACACACACAGTTAAAAGTCGATGATAAAAAAGATTTCTTTCTTGGGAAAAAATTTATCGCATGGCAAATAATAAATAGTTTTCAGATAATATCTATTGACTACACTTTTTCAAACTGATTAACAACATTGATACTATTAATCAACAATAATTTTCCGTAAAGAAATATTACTGTATTTTAAAGATTTATTACGAGAGTTCAAAACGTATTTACGCAGTTCAAATAAGCATTTTAGCCAGTTAGAATTTTAAATTTTGAAGGAAAAGACTTTTTTACAGCTTAATATATTTCTTGCTCTCTAAAATTTTATCTTTGTTATATTATATTGTACAACGGAAATGACAATCATCTTGAATGTCATCTTTACTATAATAGATGCAAATAATGATCACAAGTTGCCAGAATTGGTTATATAATTTATTGTATGGGGCTTATGATAGTTTTGCCAATTGTATATTTTGTATGAAGTGATAGCAAATTTATCCCCTGCATCAGGTGCCAAATTTTGTAACTTTCCTGGCAAAAACTGCACTAAGCTATTGTTTATAAGTACAAACTTTGATAAGTTGATTTTATATAAAAAGCAAAACTAAGTTAAGTAAAGGTTACAAGAATAGTTGAGCTAAGCTGAAGTTAATTTTTATGTATGCAAAGTCGCCAGATGTTACCACAATCTGAAGAGAAAAAAACCCAAAGTTTTCGTCCAAAGGGTGTAATTTTAAGAGTAGAATTACTAATATTTATTTTAGAATACAATTATAATTAAGTAAGTTTTGTGTTACACACACACACACACACACACACACACACACACACATATATATATATATATATATATATATATATATATATATATATATATATACATACACTGAATATGTATGTATATATATACACATATATATATGTATATATATATATATATATATATATATATATATATATATATATATATATATATATATATATATATATATATATATATATATACATACATACACTGAAATTCTACTGAATTAGAAATAATAAGGACTATGCAAATTGTGAAGCTCTTGCGCATTGAGGGCGCTGTGGTAAATGTGTATATAGTGCCTATAGTGGTTGTTCTGAATTAGTTGTAGGAATGGCCAGTATGGGTAAACTGCGTGATTTAGACGCCTTCGATCGCGGACAAATCATAGGTGCACAACGCATGGGCCATTCAATTTTCGAAATCGTCAGACAGGTAGGACTTTCAAGGTCGACAGTGTCAAGACAATACCAAAAATACATGGATGATGGGAAAAAAACTAGCGATCGGGCAAACTGCAAAGGATAGTAAGCAGTTACAGTGAATGATAAAAGATGGCTCAGGCGTATTGCACGTAGCCATCGAAGTCCAACATTAGTTCAAATTACCACCCAGTTGAATGACGGTGCCAGTGGTACAGTGAGTAAACGGACTGTGCAACGCTCGCTTCAACGTAGAGGTTTCGGGAGTGGTCGACCTATGAGAGTACCATTGCACTATGCCCGCCATCGGGCTGCACGTTTTACCTTTGAAAGACAGCACTGGAGTGTAGGGGACTGGAAACTATTAGAATGGAGTGATGAGTCTCGATTCTGACTATTTATAACGCCTACGGGGCCAAAATATGGCTTCAGACTGATGAAGCCATGGATCTTGTAAACCAGGTTGGAACTGTACAAGGACATAGTGCGATTATATAGGACATAGTGGTCTGGTGTGCTTTTTCGTGGCACTGTTTGGGATGTTTTGTGCGTGTAGCAACATCCCTCAATACAATTCGGTACTTAGAGTTGCTGGATGATCACTTCCATCCGTTTATGCTGTTCTGTTATCCGCACGATAATGGAATTTTCCAGCAATGCAATTGTACTTCTCGCACGTCCCGGTAGTCTACTGGCTAGTTAGATGAGCATTTCTCTGACTTTTCTGTCATAAATTAGCAACCTAGAAGACCAGACGTAAATACTATTTAGCATCTTTGGGATGTTTTGAAATAAGGCGTAAAATGCTATCACACAGCACCAACGAAACTTACTGAATTATGGACAGCTTTAGACAACATTTGGCATACCAGTCGTGAAAAGTTTGCAGAAAGTTGTTGAATCTATGCCTCGTCATGTGGCAGAAGTTAATGCTAAAGAATAGTCAACTTGTTACTAGGTAGGTATTTTGTCATAAGTATTCAGTCATTACCTATAAAACTGATACGCGTAATAAGGCATATGGCATTGCACTACATCATCATTTTCATAATATATATTAGTTGTTTTTGCTCTGGATTAAAAAATATGTATTTTATAACTATACGACTTTGCATTTCATTATTTTGAAGCCTATGATGTCAATATGATGTAAAGAGTCTCATACCTTCTACACTGGTCCATGCTGAAATGTTCTCTGTTTTGCTCTACCAAGAATTTCTAAATGTTAAATAAAATTATGCGTAAAATTGTGAGATATTCAATACTTGGTTCATTTGTTATAAAGCTATGAAAACATTCCTATTAATTGATGAAATTAAAAAGTATAGAACGATTAATATTGAAGAAATTAAAATTATAACTCTATCCGTAAGAATTAAAAATTCTGCTAGGCATAAATTTTATCATATATATATATATACACATATGTATATATATATATATATATATATATATATATATATATATATATATACATATATATACATACATATATACATATATATATACATATATATATATATATATATACATATGTATATGTATATATGTATGTATGTATATATTTGTATCATTTATAGAATAAATTCATTTTGTTGAGCAAATTAAAGATTAAGGTTATAAAAACTGTTTATAATTTTATTCTACTTCTTATTTTGTATAATATTTAAGTACTTTTCTCCCGTTACATATACATATATAATAAATGTGCTATAAGTCTCAACTACAAATTTCGGAAATTCCTCCCCTACTGCAAAATTTTACCGACCGGCCGCTTATAGCCTTGGGTAGCATTTATACCGTACTAAGACACACGAAGTATTGATTTTATAAAAGTTGAAACTGGTCTTAATTGTCTTATAAATTTGTATAATTTTATTAAACTTTTAACTGTTTATGGTCTATCGAAACAGATACAGTTTAGCATGCACTAAGAATCTTTCAGATCGTATGAGATTCCCATAAGAGCAGAATCTTACTAGAGACCCTCCTAGTTCATGTGTGTGTGTTTAGTCAATTTGAATAGATTGGAGCCATTCTCCGTTGCAGATCGATTCCTAAATGTATACTGCCCACTTCATTTCACCCATCAGCCTGATAAGATCATCGTCACGCATTCAGGCGGGGCGCTCAAATCTCTGTTCCTCAAGTCAAAGTCAGTTGCAGAGGCAGCCCTATGTACAAAGCAATTAGGAGACTTTTAAAAGCGGACGAACAACGTTTCGTCTCTAAGGACACAAAGGGGTAACTCGATATATCAAGTAAAGGATGATAATGATCAAACTTTGATGTATTAGTATCATTACGACTAATGAAAAATCGAAAATATGTTTCGCCTTTCCTTATCATATACCTCCTTAGTAAAATGATGAAGATAAGACTGAAGACTCATTGCGGTTTCATATCTTTTGTTTTTCTTTTCTTTTTGTCGTTTTGTGAATTTTTGTGTACACTATTTGGATGCAGAAATCTATTGATTACACACTTTAGTTTACTACATAATGTCTGATCAACACCTGCTAGAACACAAAGCCTGCAAACGTACGTCAGCAAAATGGCTGAATTCACAAATTCAAGTTTGTTCAAATTTCCCAGCATCAGCGTAATGTTACGCGCGGTATCCGAGTTCGAACACATCATTGTCAAAGTCTGTCTTTGTTACTGTTTATTTATAAATAAAAATACTTTGAATTACAATGAAAATAAACGTAAGTAGCATTTTTTCTCGCTTTGTGATATCAGTGAATTGATACAATTTGTCTTTAAAATATACTTCAGTCTACATCATTATGAACTCAAATATCTGTTTTTACACAGATGTTACAAATAATCATGATTTTATTTTTTTGCAAGAGTTGTTTTAAAACTAGAACATTTTAGATCTGAAGTAAAATAAGTTGATAAAGAATCAAAGTATAACTTGACTTTTAATAATGTTCATTAACTAATAGCTTCTATCATCATTACTGTTAAATTGTATGAAATTCTGAACTATTCAAGGGAAGAGCTAGCAACTAAACTTGCTGAGCCAAGCCCTCTAAGTTCAGATTTTACCATTAATGGTACCCATAAACTATTGAATCGAGTTGGCATGACATCAAGTTGGAGTGATATAAAGATTTGCCCGCTTCTATTTCTGAACCACTGCATCAAATATTTCTATAAAAAAATGTATAATCTTAGTTCTTGTCATATATATTATAATGTGTTGTAGGAAGGGGGTATTTATTTATGTTATTGTAAATAATTTGTATGCTGAATTTTACAAACATTTTACAAAATTAAGAAAAGACAGTTGTTAATTTGACATTCAATTTACTTAAAGATAAAAATATTTTTAAATCGAAATATTTTTGCCCTGAACATAATGATTATGTTGGTAAATTAATATTACATAGGTCCACAAATATAAATGTTAACAAATTCATGTTTTAAAGAAAATTATTGCTTAGTTAAAAGGAAACAGGCGGAAATAAAGCAGAAATAAAGCTTATGTATATGTTTTGTTGTATATCACTACAGAAATGATTTTTAAATATTGTAGCTATTTTGTAATTAAAGCAGTAAAAATGTAATCTTTTCAAAGGAAATCTGCTTCTAGGACGGAAGAAGATAGAAACTTAGATGAGAATTAAAACCTAATTAAAATAATCTAGTTGGATTGAGGGCAGCCTTCATAAATACCATACATAGTTTGTAGTAAATGTTTATATTGCTGTAAACAATTTGTATTCTGACTTCAACATTTTGCAAAAATAAGCAATCAGAGACTAGTTGTTAAGTTAAAAGAAGTTAAATATTTTAGATGATGAATGCCTTGGTGAATATGAAAGTCATTATGTTTCTAAATTATTATTACATAAATTCACAAATATAATATTAAAACATTTGTGATGAGGTTACAATACCTCTAATATAATTTAAATATTGAAAATTTTTATTAGCTCTAATTATAGTTCGCACCTTATTTTTGTTTTTACATACATGTAAAATTTCAATATTTTGAAAATTATCCCCTATATAATAATAGCCTAAGTTATCTGTATGTCTGTCCTCGATTTAATGAAGCGGTTGGACCTGGAATGGATAGAGGCATCCATAGTTAGCAAAATTCAAAGAGAGGTAATGTTTATATTCTCCTAAAGTATAGATCCGATTCTAAAATAAAGTGGTATAAATAGGCTTCGTATCACTGCGAAAAATACTGCCTTCTTTAAAACGTTTGAAATCCACCCCCTCTCCTCTTTTCGAGCTTTTAATGCCATTATTTCAACTCCTATTTTTCCCTATAAAGAGATTTAGTTTGGTTTGGTTTGGAGCACTACGGTCTACTGTTTTGCACACTAGGGCTAATGAGACCGGGACCTACAGTTTAAAGCCGATTCCGAACGGCTACAAACATCCATGGTTGCAGCGGGATTCGAACCCGCGAACTCCGGTTCCGAAGAGCAGCGCTCTACCGTTCGGCCATCGTTCAGCCCGGTTAAGAGAAGTCGATTAAATTTATCAATTTATTCCATAATAAATGGGTAAAAATAACATTTTTCTAGCATTATGACGTCATTCCTTTAACCATCTCATTGAATCATTTCTTATTTTAAATTATTTAACTTATGCCTTATTTTCAGATGTTTTATCATTGATCTTAGATATTACGTAAATAATTTTATTTTATATTTGGCTTAAATAATAAGGCAATTTGTCGCAACGTCACGAACTACTATAATGCCCTTCCCATTCATTTTCATGCTTTCAACAGCCAATAGACAAACAATAAACTGCCCTTCCGTTTGAAACTAAAGCCAGAATTGTCATAACTTGACAATTTGCCCTACTGCGTGAAATCGCCTTATAGATTAGGTACATATGGGATTATTTTAAATTGAATCATCAATTATTTTTTGTTGCAAGATAATTCTCAGAGAAAAAAAAAACCATTTTTTCTACCTGAATCATAAGGTACTTTACAATTTTGGAAAATTAAAAATTTTACTGGTCCCATCATATGACGGGCTACAAGCTAGTTATAAAAGATTTTATCAACAATAATAAAGAGTCATCTGATTGGTAAGAAACCTTTATATCTTTAAACGGGAGAGTTGAATCAAATATATGTGCATGTAGTTATAAATAAAGAGAAAGAGCTCAGTGATATAAATTTAATAGGCACAGAATTATTATTTAAGGGGGGAAGGGGGGTTCACAAACAAAATTTTTAAAAATCACTGTTTTTCATGTTCATTTTTTCTTGGATTTCCTGTTTTAAAATGCTAAGACATTTTTAAAATTCTTATTTTAATTTATTTTTTATTCGGGCCATAATTTTGAAATTTTTATTTTATATGTGATAAAATAGTCAACGAACTTGCTCCCAGTTTTTTTCTTTTTAAGAAATTAAATTATTTGAAGAAATGTTGGATTTCATCATACTTCTTCACTTATAAACATTTGTTTAAACACCATGAACTTTTTTAAATTATTAAAACGTTTTACATATTATTAAACATTTATGCAATTCCCGATACTATATGAATAAATAATTATATATATATATATATATATATATATATATATATATATATATATATATATATATATATATATATAAAATTGCAGTTTATGGGTTTTTTTTATTTAATTTCATTTCTATTTTTGAATTTATAAAAAAAGCAATCACTTTAAATATATTTTCTCAATTTTCAGTACATGCTTTGAAAATATTATTATTATTATTTTTTTTTTTTTTTGTATTTAGATAAAGCTTTGAAAAATTTTACACATTCTTGATTATGTACGTTTAGAACATGTGCCTGAAATTAACCTTCAGCAATTAGCATTGACTGTATAAATAAAATATATGAACTGTTAGATTTCATTACCGTATGCTATACCAGTAAGAAATATTAAATGTGATATTAGAAATATTTAAAAATCCATGTGCAGTTATGTGTAATATACTTTAGTAAACCTTTTTAAAAAATAGAGCAAAAATGTAAATATTTTTAAAAGTTTTTGTTAAATGTTCAATTTAAAGTTATTTTTTAATGTGCATTTAATTGCATTAAAATATTCTCAAATTTTATCACAATTTTTTAAATAAAAAAAGGGAAAAAGGCATGGTGTTCCCCAAGAAAAAATGATATTTAGTTAGTATGAATGAATAAGGAGGAAAAAATGTAGACAGCAAAACTAAAAAAATGAAGCGTTATGTTATATTCTGCATATTTATTCTGTGTTATATTAATCTTTATATTAGTGATGAATATCTGTTATTTTAATTGTTAAATAAAATGTCCATAACGTATTACTTTTTAACCCACCTTCAGTAATTTTAATAGTTTGAAGATTTGGTTTAGTTTCGAGTACTATGGTCTCTTTTTTCAACACCAGGGCTAATGAGACCGGGACCTACAGCGGATTCTAAACGGTTACGAACATCCATGCCACTGCGGGATTCGAACCCACGAACTCTGGTATCGAAGGCCAGCACCCTAACCAATCGACCATCGTTCGGCAATAGCTTAAAGAAAAATTGATTCTAAAAAATTAATAAATTTTTTAATGTATTTTTATTGTTTTCAAATTTTGATATCTTTTTTTCTTTTATTACTGATATTTGAAATAATTATGCCCCATATATGTTAAACATTTGTTCCATATGTGTTGTCCTTTTTTGGCTTAAGATTTTTATGAAAAATGGAGTTGATTAGAAAATACTTTAACCAGTTAAATGTATTAAAGTATTTTAAGTTTGTAAACGTATTTTGATTTTTTACTGCTGATATAAAAACTTTTCATTTAAAATTTTGAAAAGTGGCAAAATTAAAGGTTTGTAACTTTATCACAGACAATCTTATACTTAAACTTTTAAGTAATTTTGAATAAGTAAAGTATTCTAAGATCAGTTCCTTAATTGCTGCTGAAAATGATTTTCTGCTCTCGTATGCTTGCTCTTCTTTTCTCAATCGGAATGGATGCAATTTGTCTGTACAATAAAAAAAACTCATTTGTTACATGTCTGTATGCTTTTAATTTTTCAGAAAATCGCAGTAAGTAATGAAGACGAAAAAAAATTATTTTTGTTGTTGTAGTGTACAAATATTAAAATAAATATTTTTTACCTGAATTTTATTAACGCATTGACGTAGAATGAACAAGTGAAGTTCGAAAATTAACACTATATGTTTTTGTAATTTTTAGAATATTAGAAGTATAGTTTTACTCTTTCTGCTTAAATAAACTTAATTTTGATTACTTCAACACATTTAATTAGGTTACGGCTATAACCGTCATGGCGCCAGCGGACTCTAGACAGTATGCAATAGGACGATGGTGGCTATAGCAACAAAAATTCAAAAACATAAATGACAGTTTAATGGATCAAATACGCAATTTTTTGTGTGCAACATAGTATTTTTAGGAGTTTTACACGAAATCAATAACAACTATAGATACAGATGCATTATAGCCGCCGTGTTTTTTCTCGCCAAACTTCGCGGTTTTGTGTGGCAAACTTGGCGATTTTTGGGACGATGACTAGGTTGCTGTATATGCCCTAACTTTCATAGGAGAATATGGAAGCTTCGATATATTCTTGCATCCTATTGGTGCACGTGATTTTTGATGTCATTACCCGGCAATCTATGCAAATTTTATGTTCTAAATGTTCTTTTCGTTCCAGACGTGGAGTAGTAGGTTGTGTCGTAGGTAAGTTATTTTTGGTATTTAGTTATTGCGGATGTTCTTATTTCTGTTTTTAATTATTGTTGCATTGTGAAGAAATATCAGGAAATTCTTAGACCTGAGGTTGGATTTGCATTTCATTCAAAACGGCACGTTTGTGGGGATGATGGAATTCCAAATTTGAGTTTTTTTTTTTTTATGTATTTGGTTAGTGGGATTTAGTTAATTTAGTTATGACAAGTGAAGTTATTTCGGTTTTGAAATTGTTAAAAAATATCAAAATTAGTTAAAAAGTATCAGGATACTCTAAGTTAATTGGTTTGGAACATTTTCATTTTGTTCTTTGCACAAGGGGGGGGGGGTAAGGGGGGAACCCCCCCTCACGTGTTAGATTCTTCATAATATCAGTGCTTATTAAAATGATATATATTGTGTTTACTCTGTTGACACATATCATAAATATTACTAATCTGTTATTTATTTTTTAAAAAAACGTAAAAAATGATGATTATTATGCTAATTTTATTTTAATAATACTTTAAATTGTTAATCTGTTGTTTCCCTTTAAAGTTTAGTTTTGTTAATGTTGTGTTTCAAATATGCCACGTGACTGCCATGTTTTTTCTTTGGTGATCTTTCGAAAACACGCACCACCGCCATGTTTTTCTACTTGGCGACTTTTCAAATCATGCGTTTTTCTGTTGGTCGCCCAAAAAAAAACATGGCGGACGGGACCAGCCACTATAATGCATCTGTTCCCAACTATAAATTCAAGGGAAAACACGATCGCATTACTCCCTTCAAAACCACGTGCATACTGAAGCTGCTGAAGTCCTGTAACAGGTGAAAAACGAAATTCAACCTAAAAAATTGTTTCCAAAACATGGCACTAGTCTTCTACTTGTCCGCCGGTAAATACACATGTGTGCCACTATAAGTGTCTGAAAACGACCGTTTCGTTTTGGACTGCTATTGCCGTCATTCCACATAGTGAACTTCGCTTTAACGCCTATAGAAGCAAGTGTCCGTCAACTTGTTAAAAGAGTATAAATTTCTATATATTATTGGTTTCATGTATTCATTAGAGGCTATTATTATTGGTTCATTATCATTCATTATTGGTTTCGTGTATTAATATTTAACAGTTAAATAATTTGTTTATTGCACTGTACTTTACAATTGTATTTATATTTCAATATCACCTCATTTGTCCTCACTGAACTCTTGGATGCCATTTTTATTTTTGGTAGCGTAATGTAGCTTAAATTATTATTGTTGTAATTACAGTAAGGTTTTCTTCTCCTCCATGCCGTTATTAATATCTGATATCTCTCCATGCCATCCAACAGTAGTTCTGATCTAGTGAGACAAACCAACGCCTCCTAGAGGTATATAGGAGATGTTGGCCAAACCATCAAAGGCAGTGATGCAACTGGACCCTATGGGCCGAGCCCATCAATCCAGAGGCTTCTGTCAGTAAGCACAAAAATGACAACGAGCGAAAGGTAAACACATAAAAGAGCAAAGAGATAGAAGGGTGGATTCGTGAGTTCATAACACAAAACTAGAGAGTAGAGAGTTTAGGGATAGTAAAATATGAATTATTTTTGTGGCCAGTGACATCCGTACAAAATAAGCCGAAAGGTTGAATGGTAATGAGTAAAATCAAAAAAAAATTTTAAAATTTTGGAAAAAATAGAAATATAAGTTTTAAAAATAAATAAGCTTTATTAAAAATCAGAAAAGGGCCTAAATAATAATGTTTAATTATAGCAATAATTTTTATTGACTTAGTTTAAGTGTTATAAATTTTTGTTTGTTAAGTAGTAATGATCAGGTACGATAAGTTAAAAAAATTTTGGAAAAATAAAAATATATGTTTTAAAAATAAATAAATTAGTCTAAAAATCCATAAAGGGCCTAAATAATGATAAATAGAGTTCATATAAATTTTAAATACTCATTTGCTTCGTATACAATAAAAAGACAAAACCATGTCATCACTGATTTTGGTTTTTCACAGTTATACATTACTTTCTCTATGGTTTACAGGAAATTTATTTTATCAATATATGAACGACCTCTCTTTTATTTTCCGTTGCTAGTTTCAGAAAGAGATTGAAATACATCCCAATACAACGACGACGTATCTTTAGTTGCTCATAATGTTACAGATAAAGATAAATTAAATTAATAATTTTAAATACTTCTGAAAAGCAGTATTAAAGTTTTTACATTATGAGAAGACAAAATATGGTGATTAATGAATTTGTCTCTTCAGTGTGATGAATTTCTTTTTCAGTAGTTTACTTTTTTTCCAATATATGAACGACTTAACCTAAATTTAGCTTTGGTACAGACTAAAAAGGCCAAAATTAGATAATTTCAACGCCTACAAGTCGGCTATACTGCTCCGGCTGGGAGTGCTGAAACTCGTGAGATTTTAGATGTTACCTGTTCATAGACAGATAATCAGATAAGTACAAGCACAAATGTGATTGAAAAGAAAAAATATGGCTTTTCTTAAGGGTTTTAAAATTTTGATATTCATCTAAATCTCAAGAATGAATTCTTAGACGGATTTTAATTTCTCTGTTATCCGTATGCACAGTAAGCAAAAAAATTTTGAAGATTTCTTTTTAAGTACTATTTTGAAAACAATCCCGCTTCTGGAACATTGTCATACCCGAGGTAATCTACAGAAATAATACTGTTCAATTAATTTCACTTTCTTTAAGTAATAAAATTTCAAACACTAGTAATTAATGGTACCTCATAATGTCTGTCACGCCCCTAAAATAGCATTCCGCTTATTCAAACCTTTATCTTAAAGCACAAATTACCAATAAGATATCGGGCGCCCTACTCGAGAGCGAAGGTGTTTGGGAGGGGGGGTCTCATTCTTAAAATTAATTGAAATCCAGGCCAGGGTCACCCTCTACTCCAATTACAGTCGCGATTATTTTATTCCTTGAATAATTATCCATCATATCGCCCAGCGTAATTACTGCTAATTCTCCTGACGCGACAACATGGAATTAATCTCTTTCTCGAAATGGCGTGTTATCTACTTATGAACGTAATTACTCCCAGTACGCGCATTTCCCCAAAGATCGTTAATCAGATTTTGAAGTCTTCGCTTGGGAAAAGGATTGCACTCTTGCAGTTAATAGGCTTCGCCTTGCAATGAAACCTAAGGCATCGATAGCGATGGGAGATAAAGCAGATTAGATAGATCCATATACAAGTTTGCTGACAGTGATTGTGATTTTCCTCTTCAATGTGCTGACATGTTGTTTGACTTTATATCATTAATTTCCATGTCCTGTAAGGTTACGTTCAGTTATTAAGCATATTATTGACGGCAGGATGACAAATAAATCGAGTCTTTAAGATTGCAAAGTACCAGTGCAAGGCAAATAAATTAACAACATTTTACGTTTGGTTAGTTGGCTGGATTCAGAGACAGTTTATTATAAAATGATAAAAAAAATAGTCCTATGTTTGCAAAATCAAAACATTTGTAAAAAAGAGAAATATCTTTTGATGTAAGCGTTCGATTATTAGGCATATTATTGACGGCTGGATGACAAATAAATCTATCCTTTAAGATTGCAAAGCAAATAAATTAACCACATTTTACGTTTGGTTAGTTGGTTGGATTCAAAGAAAGTTTATTATAAAATGTAAGAAAAATAGTCCTATGAAAGTCCTATATAAAATGATGAGAAGATTAGTCCTATGTTTGTAAAATCAAAACATTTGTCAAAAAGAGAAATATCCTTTGATGTAAATTCACCGAATAAAACATCAGTAAAAACTGGAAATACAGTACATTAAAAGATTATATACAATTCCCCAGTTCACGATGCACACCCTCATTGAATGCTCACTAAATCAAATTGGAGATACGGTCTTGGACCCAGGTGCTCCAGTAAAATCCAACTATTCGTTCTGACCATGGTTCAAGGTTAGTTGGCTGGATCCAAAGAGAGTTTATTATAAAATGATGAGAAGATTAGTCCTATGTTTGTAAAATCATAACATTTGTCAAAGAGAGAAATATCCTTTGATGTAAATTCACCGAATAAAACATCAGTAAAGACTGGAAATAAAGTACATTAAAAGATAATGTATATTTCTGCTGACCATGGTTCAAGCAGTCTTCTTTAATGTACTGGCCTTTTTATCATTAATTTTCATGTTCTATAATGTTACGTTCGGTTATAAAGCATATTACTGAAGGCAGGATGACAAATAAATCGCGTCTTTAAGATTGCAAGGCACCAGTGGAAGGAAAATAAATTAACATTTTACGTTTGGTTAGTTGGCTGGATCCAAAGAGAGTTTATTATAAAATGATGAGAAGATTAGTCCTATGTTTGTAAAATCATAACATTTGTCAAAAAGAGAAATATCCTTTGATGTAAATTCACCGAATAAAACATCAGTAAACACTGGAAATAAAGTACATTTAAAGATAATATACAATTCTGCTGACCATGGTTCAAGCATTCTTCCTTAATGTACTGGCAAGTTAGTTGCTTTTCTATCATTAATTTTCATGTTCTCTAATGTTACGTTCGATTATTAAGCCTATTACTGAAGGCAGGATGACAAATAAATTTCCTCTTTAAGATTGTAAGGCACCCATGTTTTAGAGTTTAGGAAGGCATATAAATTAACAATATTTTATGTTTAGTTAGTTGGTTGGATCCAAAGAGAGTTTGTTACAAAATGATAAGGCAATTAGTTCTATGTAAAATCAAAACATTTTTCAAAGAGAGATATTGTTTGATCTAAATTCATCAAATAAAATATCAGTAAAGATTAGAAATTAAATACGTTAAACGTTCCATATATAATTCTACTGAATTGTGTAAGGATTATTCTTGTATAATTCTATACAAGAATTCAAGTATTTTTTCTCAAAGTACTAGCAAGTTAGTTACATTTTTATCATTAATTTCCATGTTCTGAAAGGTTATGTTCGGTTATTAAGCATATTATTAAAGGTAGGACTACAAATAAATCACATCTTTAAGATTTTAAGGCACCAATGTTTTACTGTTTAGGAAGGCAAATAATTAACATTTTACGTTTGGTTAGTTGGCTGGATCCAAAGAGAATTTATTATAAAATGACAAGGGAATTAGTCCTATGTTTGCAAATTCAAAACATTTTTTCGGAAAGAGAAATAATCTTTGATGTAAATTCATCTAATAAAACATCAGTAAAGATTAGAAATAAAGTACGTTGAAAGATCCATATATAATTCTTCTGACCATGATTGAAGTATTCTTCCTAAGTGTACTGGCAAGTTAATTGCCTTTTATATCATTATTTCCATTTTCTATATGGTTTCTTTCGGTTACTAAGAATATTATTAATGGTAGGCTGAAGATGGTTTTCTATAACGATGTTTGGCTTCAGAAATTGAGAGTTAAATAATATTTGTTATTTGAGTCACCATATACAATCGAAATGTACAAAAGTTACACATTTGTTCGATGAAATGCGAAAATAAGGTAAGTAAAGTATTTCAAACATTTTCATTTCTTATAAAATGATAATTTATTTAATAGATAATTTTGTAGTAAATTGTGTATTATCGCAATAATTATTTCCAAACAAATCTCCACTGAAAGCCTAGAAACTTTAATGCTTCATCAAAACTGGATATACTCATCGATTATTATGAACTATCTATTTATCCATAGATGGTTTGCTACAACCAGGTTTGACTGTACAAATTTAGACTTTAATAATATTTTCTACAAGAATAATCACATAAAATTATTAGTAAATCTTTTTAGAATTTAGTTTGGAGCAAGAAAATTACTGAACAAAGCAGGACAACTGTTGTTACGTGCATACCATGCGTATTAGAGCTGTTAGCTAAATTTGAGTTACTGAGTCACAATATGTAATCGAAATAATATACTCAAATAAAAGTTACAAGTTTTTTTATAATAGAATGAAAAAAGGATAAGTAAAATATTTCAAAATTGGCCATTTCATATAAAATAATAATTTATTTAATCAATAATTTGTTAGTAAAGTATATGTTATCGCAATAATTGTTTAAAACCAAACCATCAGTAAAAGCCCAAAGACTTTAATGTTTCAACTAAACTGGATATACTGAACCTTCGGTTATAACGAACTATTGTTGGGTCCGTAGATGAACTACTATAGCTCACATCTACAAACCCAATGAAGAAATGGGGTTAACTTGCAGAAAATTAAGACTTAAATATTTTTTGCCAAAAGAATAGTCAGTTTACATTACCAGTAAATTTCTTTAGAATTTAATTTAGAAGAAAATTCCGAACAAGATTCCTGCCCCTGAGCCATTCTCGCATCGATCGCCCTCGCCTAAGGTGTAGGAATGAATTCCATTGGATCTCAGTGCAGAGTTTCAATCTCAGTAAAATTTATCTCTCACTTGTGCATAGCATACCTTAAACTTTATCTTTTCTCTTCTTGCGTTTTACTTATTATAAAAAAATAAAAAAAATAAACCTTATAAAATTTTAAAAAATGATGCTTGCATCGCTATAAAAATTCTCTATCCCCTTTTTAAACTTCCTCTCTCCTAGAAACTTTTCCTTAATTAAACGCACAAGTAGTAGCTCTATCTAATTGCCAGTTTATGTCTTATCTAATTTTACATTTTAATCTTAAATCTTATCTTATTTTTGACTGTTAGGGCCCTTATTCTTACTATTTTTTCACATTAAATAAACGTTGTTGCAATTTAAAGAAGGACACCTGGTTAAGAATCGAATATCTTCCAACAGGGGATTCGGCCTTCGGCCTAGGTACCCCGTTTAACCATTACTACTTGGACTTCGCCTGCCCCTTTAAGACTCGGGTTCATGGCTCTATCGCTGCGATGTCATAATTTCTAAATTCTCTTTATAATTAAAAACGACTGTATTTCCTTTGATATTATTATTTTTTAATTTATTTTTATATTTTAAACTTAACTTTTTAATTTTTACTACAATTTCTGATTTTTAAATGCTAACCTTGTTAAATTCACTGATATTTGTACAGAAGTCCCTGGCAGCAAAAATATGTGTTTTATTCCTATGCCTAAACTTTCTACTCTCTAGTTTTTGTGTTATTAACTCACGAATCCACCTCCCTATGCACTCTTTTCTCTCTTTGTTGTTTTATTTTCTGCTCGTTGTCATTTTCCTTCTTACTGTTAGAAATCTCTGGATTTGAAGGCTTGGACCAGGCAATCCAGAAGACCTACCATTCTAAAGGTCCTGAAAAGCATGGCTCCTCTTGCTAAATGTATTTCAAAATGTATAATATTTTAAAAGCTGTTTGCCGAGTTGGTTGGATTTTTAATCCTCATATGTAATCTAATTGAAATTAACCTAAGTTACATCTTTTTTTACACGTTGCAAAACAAAAATTAAGTATAATAGTTCATTTCTAATAAAAATGTAAATTATTTAGTTAGCTAATTAGTAATTTGTAAGTATATTGTGTGTTATCTCAATTATTGTTTCCAACCACATCACTAACAAAAGTTTAGAAACTTAAATGTTTCAATAGAACTTGACTGAACCTTTGTTATAATGAACTATTTTTTAGGTCCCTAGATGGTTTTTTATAGGGTTTGACTGCAAAATTTAGACTCAAATGTTATTTGATATAACAATAGTCATATTAAATATAATTGATAGTAAATGTATAACTAATACTAATTAATAATAAATCTTTTTAGAAACAAGGTATAGCAGCCATTGCTACTTGTTTCTCCAGATGTATCATACTATAAGATCTGTTAAGAAATGCACCTCAAATTTCTAAATTTTTCCAAAAAATGCTTAAAAAAGTAAAAAGTATATTTCAATTTTTATTTGTACTAAAATGATAAATTATATATTTAAATAATCTGTAATTTATTAGTATTTTGTGAGTTATTATAATAATTGTTTCTGGCCTAACCGCTGTTAAAAAGTTAAAAATATCAATGTTTCAACAAAACTTGATAAACTGAACAGTCTGTCATTATGAACTATTTATTAGTTTCGCGGACGGTTTACTTTGATGGGGTTTGACTGTAAAATTTTAGAGTTAAATGTTATTCTCTACAAGAATAATCAGATTTAATTACTAATAAATCTTTTAAAATTTAGTTTGAAACAAGAAAACTTCTAAACAAAGTATGGCAGCCATTGCTACATATATTTTTAACATGCATAATATTTTAAGAGCTGTTAAACCAAATGGTAAATGGTAACCGGTTGAACACGATTAGATTACAAATGAAACGCTTGGTATAGTCTCCGAGCACATCATCTGATATGCATGTTACTTGATGTATATCAGTTTATACCCTTTTATCATAGAAGAGGGAAAAAGCTCAGATATGTTTGGAGACCGCCATTAGTGAGTAAATCACCTCAGCAGGCGTAATTGTTTCTATCCTGACCTCTGACCAGCGCCGGTCAAACACAAAACGACCGAGGTAGGGCCCTTTGGGTTAGACGAGGTAATGAAGCCGGCATTGTTTAAAATCTTATTCGTGTACTCCAGAGAATTTGGTATTCCTGGCTCGTCTCGAAATCAATTGAAGGGCCTCCGCGAGAGAAACAATTACACAGGGTGAGCTTTACTGCCAATCGAGTTATTGTCTGAGCGGAATATTTAAGAGCAGCAAATGATTGTGGCTTAACAGGTAACAACTCGGATAACTGTTATTTTAGGAGCGAGGAGTGCCTACGAGTTGAGGATGCGATTTGGCACTACATGTGCGAAAGAGATTATTTGAGAGTTATCCTCTAGGAAAACACAATTAAGTTTGCATTCTGGATTGTGTTTTCCAAACTCATGCCGAAGTCATAACGAACATTTGCATGGAGTAATTCTTGCATCTTATAAAGGACGAAAACTATTCGGAAATAAGAGACTAACAAATATGTCTTAGTACTAATGAAATTTTTATGAAACGTTTAAAAAAACAGTTTTTTACGAGATATATCCTTGTGAAAGCTTGCTGATTTTCCTTCTCTGATATGTTCATTTCCTTTAAATAATTTTAATTTTCACCTTTTATAATGTTATTTTCGGAACCATTAAGGGTTTTATTGAAGTTAGGTAGACAAAGAATATGCTTCGAAAATCAAAAGATATCAGATTTTTACAGTTTAGAAAGCTAAATAAGTTAATAACTTTTAACGTGTATTTAATCCAAAGAAGGTTTTTAACAAAAGGAAACAAAAATAAGTGTAATACTAGTAAAATTCAAACATTTTTTGATAAGAGGTAACTGTTATATTCATAATTTTTGAGATTTTTCCTCTCTGTAAAAACAATGAAGTTCTCACACTGGATTATTTTATCCACACTTATGCCGAAGTCCTAAAGATTGTTTGCTTAGAGTAATTCCGATATCATAAAAACGAAAGAAACAGTTCAGATACAGTTTATGTGTGTGTGTCCGGATGAAAATTATATAAAATGTTTAAAAATATTTCAAAATTTTCTTTAAGTGTTATATTTCATAATTATTTCAGGAGTTATTTTCTAGAGAAATAGAATTAAATTTGATTATTTTTCAAAGTTTTCCTTGAAAACCCTGAATATATATATATATATATATATATATATATATATATATATATATATATATATATATATATAATTGCAAATATAGGCAATGGATCAACTGGATTCTATGGGCCGAGCGATCCAATCCAGATATTTCTAACAGAAAGAATATAAATAACAAAGAGCAGAGAAAACAACTAAAGAGGAAAGAATAGATAGGTGGGTGGATTCGTAAGTTCGTAACTCAAACAACTAAAGTGTAGAAAACTTAGTTTTTCTTATTTTTTCGTAATCTATCAATAATTTCTTAAACTAAATCTGGTATCATAAAAATAGCAGAAACACTCCGATTACTGGAGAATATTACATAAAATTATATTAAAACATTAAAAAATAATTTAAAAATAAATTTTTATTGGCTTTCCTGTTTATGTGAAACTTTATTTTTCGGTTTGAATTCGTGCATCTTGGACAATAAATAAAGCTATCTCTGTCAAACTTATGATATAGACAGAATCAGGAAATTTAGTTTTCTGATAAATGTTTTCAAGAGATACTCTAAAACATACTATTCAGAAATATTCTTTTACAATATCTAATGAAGTTTGAGTACGTTCCAATATTTATTAGTTTGATTAATCATATAATTACATACTGAAAACCTATTAAAAGACTTCTTTTAAAAGACCAAATTTGACTTCTGAAAAATACAAATTTCCTCTCATAAGATTACACTACAGAAGTATGTAGAACAAATTAGAGGTCATATATATCATATTTTTCTTTCTTATGTATGACAATTTTTTTTCCTCAATACACAATAGGAAAACAATTTTCTTTTTGAGCCATATAATACGTTTAAATCGTTATTTGGCAAGACCTCGATACTTCTGAACTGGAAATTGAATAAAAAAAATTGTTAATAGTTATGCAAATCTTGAACATACCACTCTGCAAAATAAGATAGAGTTTATATACAAGGGTGTTAAGAAAATAATATGAGGATTTTGAGGTACGATCTTTTTCTTAAGCTTCGCACAATCTCGAGGAATCACAATTACGTCACGAAGACTTTATAAAAAGTGGCGAATCAGTTTGTATCCTTAATATAAACATACATCATGCGTTAAACATTAGATAATGACCTCTCAGACTGGAATTTACCTTCTCAGACGTCAATAAATTTCTAGTCTAAATCCCAAATAAAATGTTTAGTAATCATTACTTCATGAACTCACAAATATTTCTTTATTCAAGCTAAAATTTTATCTAGTTCATGAGTAGTCCACCAATCATTGCTTATTTAGAGTAACACAGAGTAAAATTGGTGAGTTAACTGAATCAAAACTACATGAATGGGTATAAAACAGTCGTGCAATGTTAATAGTCTAAAAGTGGAAACATAATCAGCAGCCGGAGTATTCAGAATATAACAGAATTTACAAAGCACACTCAATCTTTAAAAAAGTTCAAGGATGATCTGCTAAAAAAATCTGAAAATTCTACTAGTTTTGGTAGAGTGGCAAAATTCGAATACGCCTCTGAAGATTACCAGCTTCCTTCTTATTTACCTGCATTATCGTTTCCTTGAAAGGTACACAATAAACAGCTTTGGATTTTCATTAAAAGTTATCTTCATAAGCCTGCTATCGCACTGGAGCTTCATTTACTGGCTCTCCTGGGCCAAGCCCTCTAAGCCAGTACTACTGTATCACATGGACATGAGAATTAACAAATATTGCAACACGATAATGAGGACTGGGATACTAACATTAATAAAACTAACATTAATAAGCCTGCTTCTAAGCTGTTGAAGGGTTTTCTGGGGTACCTTGGCCGAAGGCCTTATCCCCTGTAGCAAGTTAATAAATTCATAATCAGGTGTCCAATCTTTTAAGTTAAAAACACAATAAATATACAAATGCAGGTCTTTAAGATGGGAAAGATAAAAATAGTACTAGGCCCTTAACAAGTTAAGTAATTAAGATGAAAAAATATAAAAATGATAAGAAGGAAGTTTAAGGATAGCAAAGGATTTTTATTTATTTTTAAATGCTAGGTGTGTTTTTCTCTTGATCACTGGGTTAAACTTAAGAACAAAAGTGGTGGTGAAAAGAATTAAACAATGAGAATTTTTCAAGTAAAAATTGATAGTCATCAATCTCGGTAACGAACATAATGAAATTCGGTCTTTATATCAATAGTTGTCGTAAAAGACCACAAGAGAATACAGTACAATTAAATCAATAGGTAAAGCAAAGAGGCCTTACCTCCAAATTTCCGATGGTACTGCTTCTCGTCAATTTGTCCCGGGCCGGGCTGTTTTGTTCTTGCATAAACACCTTGATTCCGTGTTTGGCAATTAATGGCTCAAATACATTTGTGAAAAAAGGAATAAACTTTATATACATTTAAAAGGAATTACAGAAAACTATGTACATGTAAAAATAAAAGCTAGCGAGAGTTCATTTCGACTGTTTACACATTCGAGGCAGACACCGACACTCAGTTCGTTCGTGACGGTTACAGTTAGTTCGCCGGGGGATTTCCCACAATAGTAAAAATTTTGCACTTATCTAGTGTAAGGATAACTGTTCTGAGGAAGAGTTACTCTTGAACATTTTTAGAATATAGCAGTTTTTGTGAGGCATCTCGTGTGGCTTCAGTTTCATATAATCCTCCAATTATAAGATGTCCATCACAAGTATAAATTGGAGACTTGCTGAATCTAGGAGTGGGGGAAACAGAAAGAGAAGATTTTACAATAAGAGTGTAAAAATTTATGTTTCCAATTCATTGAAAATTTATACTATATGGACCAAAATTTACTTTGAACTATTGTTTCCAAACACGTAAATATAAAAAGCATAAAGACCATGTCGCACGTTAACCTGTATGCGTTGAAAAATCAACAGGTTCAGTTTGCGATTCCTTTTCTTGATGAAATATCCGATAATTTCTTGAGCGATAACGAAAAATTATCAACCGATTTATCTTGTTTCAGTTTGACGTATGGTAAAGCTTTCAATTAGATGAACATTTTCAATAATTGAATGTTGGAAAGAAAATAAATTTAGAAAATTCTGCAAGTATCAAAACACGCACTTAAAAAGAAAGTTGCATGTATCCTTATTTGAATTTTTTCTACAACGATTTGCTGTGAATTTTTATTCTAAATAATAGATTTTCTGAATGGAAAATACCGTTCAAAGTTAACCAATCACCTCAAAGAGTTACCGTTAATAACAGGAACAAATTTTACACCAAATCTTTGTTCAAATCTGAAACATGTAACCAAATTTTTTACCAGATATGACCAAATTTGGTCAAATCAGAAAGATTTGGCCAAACGTTTTTTTTAAATATTTAATCCTTATCACATGTCAACCCGCACGCGCCGAAAAAATAACATATTCAGTTTAAAATGCTTATTACCGATGCGCATATTTCTGGTGTGATGGCGAAATATTTTCCACAAATTTATTTTGTGATTACATGTGATACGTAGTTAACCTGACTTATGTCAAAATTTTAAATTTAATGGATTAATATTTTTCGCTATCACACAAGAAATCCACGCCTTTTTCATTCTGAAAAAATGAATCATAAAGTCTGATGTCTTTTTCGACATGTACTTTTTGGTCTTAACGGAAACGGTTTGAGTCTCAAAAGATAACTCATTCAAAAGTAGCTAAAATTTTGAAAAAGGTAATTTTTTTTATAATTTTTTTTTAATTTATGACAAATAATGCTCTTCTTAAAGCAAAATTTTGACGCTACAGATAAAAAAATACAGCATTGCTTGTAAGACCTTTGCACCTCCAAACATTCCAAGCCCAATTTAAATCTCTCACTGAGTTTTTAGGAATAATTGCCAATGATCATTCCAGTATATTTATTTGATAACACACTCTTAAACCCAATCTTAAAAGTTAAGTACTGAGTAATAAATTACTTCTCGTAGCGGTATGTGTTCATTTACGCATTACAAATTCTTGAATGAATATCTGACCCTTCAGGCATCCACTGCCCTGCCCCTGGCAGATCCATTCGAACTATTAAATTGCCCCTTCACCGTAACAGAAGTGTCTCAACTCTGACCCTCCCACACCCAGCACACAAAATTACCCCCGAAGAAGACGTGTTTAGTTTGCGAGCGCTCTCATTTACAAGCTGATTTTCGAATTGGTTTCGTTTTTATTTTGCTTTTTTCGTTATTTCGGCTCTTCTGTAAGGTAAGTGGCGATGGACTCTGCTCTTCTGCCCGTTGTCAGACAAGGTTGCATGGTAAGAATGGAAAATTAATGCATACATGCCGAAAACTTCGTATCAGCTTTTGTTTGTTGAATTCATCAGTAGACCATTACAGCCAGGTGGATCATTAACTGTCCATACTTGATAAAGGATACGGGCACATTTCGGTCTCAAACAAAGAGGAAGGTTCAATTCAAAATTATTTAGTTAAAAAAAACATGTTGACAATTAAACATTACTAGCTGTAAATGTTTGTCATTGCCAGGAAAATTCTAATAACAAATAAGCTATTAAAAGTAGTTTATCTATTTACAAAAATAAAAAATAACTTTAAGATTGAGAATGTTATTTAAAATATACTGTATGTCTTTCTCCAAAGACAGTTGTGAAATTATTTTGTAAGACTGCGTTGCGTATTTTAGGCTACACAAATTTAAATTTTTAATTTTCACTACTAAAGAAAAAAATTTGAAAATCAGACGATTACATCTAGCGGATACCTAAGTATGTGCAAAATTTTGAAATAATTCAAAGTGATTGTGTATTGTAAATATATCACGTGTACCGTTTACTTTCTATCTGTAATAGAAGAATAACATTGTATACAAGAATGCAATAAGGTGGATTTATAAATATAACATCAAAACAAAGTAATTATGCTGTTGTGAAAGTCATCGTGTATTGTAAATATATCATGTGTACCTATTACTTTCTATCCATTCACTATGTTTTTTCATTAATGTTTCCAGATA
The DNA here is from genome assembly GCA_032207245.1 of Pardosa pseudoannulata. Lineage (NCBI taxonomy): Eukaryota > Metazoa > Arthropoda > Arachnida > Araneae > Lycosidae > Pardosa > Pardosa pseudoannulata. The sequence goes on from CM063505.1 coordinate 142,063,836, forward strand.
TGTTAGGTTACAATTAATCTCAAAACTTAACACAAACATTGTTACATTATTCTAACATTACTCTATTCTGGTCATGACACGGAAAAAGATATTCAACCTGCACTTACGAAAGGATACAGAATACAAGCCATGACAAAAATGAACCCGCGTACAAACTAGCTAAATAAGATTCTCATAGACTATTAGAAATAATATTACCTCTCTAGGAAACAACAACAATCATAAACTAATTTAAATCTAAACTTGTATCATATTGAGACTCAGTTCACTCGGGTTATCCACTATTTCTTTAACATTCCCCCTAAACCCTCCTTCTTAACATTTGGTATTTAAGTGATTCTGTAACGGTATATTTAATTTAGAACTAATCCTTAACTGTAAATATTATTTTTGTAAATTATTATTTTGTGTTTCTAAAACTTTTCCTTTTGTATTTTGGCAACACTTGTCCGTGTTGTTAGAAGTTTGAAAACTAAACTAGAGTGTGGTTAGAGAGAATGAAAATAAAACATGTAAGAAAGATATTATGAGCGTATTCTATTTTATTTATTCAAGTATTTTTAACCGAGTTATATCCTCTCCTGAAAAAGCCGAAAAACAACACTGGTGACCTGGGATTCGTTCGACTTCGTTATTTCTGATGACTACTGAAACCGATAGTACTACGGCAATGGAAGCCGAAGCGAATATTGTGAGTATGAAAATACCACCTTTTTGGAGAAAACATCAAACTCCCCGGAGAATTTTTTGATTCAACAATACATCATACTCCACCTAGAACTTTTATAAATAATTTGCAACAGTGTATGGAATTCATCAGACCTAGAGAAACTCATCAAAAATGTATTCCCAAAATATTTGAACATAAAGATTTACGATCAACTTCTCACGTTTTTCTTCGTATTGACAGAGTTCGAAAGCCACTCGAACCTCCATACGAAGGTGCTTATCTTGTTATTCGTCGTTCACCAAAATATTTTACTCTTAAGATAAAGAATAAAGACGTAACTGTAACAGTAGATAGATTGAAGCCAGCATATATCCTACCACAACAACCTACTGAACAAGACAATCCTACAACGCCAAACTGTGTAAATAGCATGCCTACACCAGCTGAAAATCAACATAGTTCAAAGGTGACACAACCTGAACTCAAATCCGCTTTAAGACAATCCAGAACTGGTAGAATTCTGAAGACACCGTTACGATTCCAAACCTGATGTTTTGTATTTTTATATTGCTTGTTTTGTATTTTTATATTACTTATTATTATTATTTTTAACCCTTCCAACGTAACGTTCGTTACTGGTGGGGGAGTAAATGTAACGGTATATTTAATTTAGAACTAATCCTTAACTGTAAATATTATTTTTGTAAATTATTATTTTGTGTTTCTAAAACTTTTCCTTTTGTATTTTGGCAACACTTGTCAGTGTTGTTAGAAGTTTGAAAACTAAACTAGAGTGTGGTTAGAGAGAATGAAAATAAACATGTAAGAAAGATATTATGAGCGTATTCTATTTTATTTATCCAAGTATTTTTAACCGAGTTATATCCTCTCCTGAAAAAGATGAAAGCCAACAATTCTTCCCGTTGCATAAACCTATGTACTTTCACAACAACCTTTCGCTTTCACCTTAACCCATATTGTACCACACCAACTAAATATTTCTATAAGTTATTAAAACTTCATGCATATCATTAATATGGTGTAACTAAGCGTATAAAACAAATATTTTGAAAAAATATTTTTAATTTTTTAAGTAATTAGGCTGTTCTATAAATAGGACAACGGTCCAATACACTACTCAAATTTAACAAATATCACTTTCATTGCATTAGGCTGATTCATAGGTGAAATTTGTCGAAACAGTCAATGCAAAGTCCAACATTACATTTTAAGCACACTGTTCTTGGTTTTCTCTTTCAATTCTTGAACTTGCATCTTTGGAAAGGGATAATAGAAAAAGGATATCCGTTGTATGATGCTAACATCCATAATTTATACCCAAATTTTATAGCTTTATTTTTCATGAACATCTTGCAAATGTGCCTTCCAAAATATCTTTTTTATACTTACAAGATACACGTGTAAAATATATTTTTGAAGAAAAACTTTCAGCTACATTATTAGTTCTGTTTTTAAGCTACAAGTAACCTCCAGAGTTTTTTTTTTTTTTTTTTTAATAATAATGAATATAAAATTGAAGATTAAAGAGAGACAATTTTTAAGGGGTTGCTGAAAATAAATTTTACAATACAATATAATTTGATTTCTCAGTTTTTTGTTACTGTGTTAAAGTGCGTCTATTTTAAAGGTGTTAAAATAAAATCCGCTCAGAAAATATTTACAAATTTATTATTAACCTCCGAGTGGAACACATCGAGAAAAAAAGTCTCCAAAAAATATGCTAAAGGTTTACTGTGTCAGTGGACAAAGCGTTCTATAATTTTTTCCTTCACTCTTTGTCGACTAGAATGGAATACGGGAAACCCACCCTCATTATTGTCCCATTACTTCGGGTTATAAATAGATATATAAATAGATATTATAGATTAATTGCCTCGAGGATATCCCATAAGAAATAATGGATTCTAAAAGTACAAATAAAAATATTCTTTGAGAGACTTTATATTTTTTACGAAAGTCATCAAAGATATTTAAGTCGTGCAATTAGAGATACATAAGTTACCGCAAACGAAATACTTCGAAATAGAGATTTACAAAGCCATGAAAAGCTATCAGCGTCTTTGTGCCTCAGGGGGTAGGGGTACATCCCTCAGTAAATGTCAGTCAAAGAGGGGTGCAGTTCCTAAACAATCGACCTGACCCTCCTACCGCAAAACTCCATGAGAAAACACTGGCAAAAATGTACATTACATCCATTTTCGGAGAGTTTTTGAAGGTCGAAAATTGTACGTTTGAAGACATCATCGGTTTGGTGGAATTGTACGTGCGAACCGCTTAGAGGGTTAAATGGAATGTTATTTGCTGTCCTGTTTATAGGACAGCGTTCCAATATGGGTTAAACCAGCAAGAGGTGGACTAGTCTAAGAAATTGAGTTCAACCTTTATCTTCGTCTAAAAGGCATCCAAATTGATCTTTTGACTCTTGAAAAACCAAAAAAATATTTTAAACACACAAATATATTGTCTCTCTCATTTCTAGTCTCTTATTTTAATTTAAACTCTAATGAAATCCCCATTAAACTTTTGCTTTCTTTTCTGTCATATAAATGATGTAGGCTGGACACTGTGCCAAATCAGTCTCACAATTGTGACAATTTTAATGTCACGGATTAAAGAGTTAATTTAACATCTAAAAGAAAATATAATTAAATTTAATAAATGAAGTTTAAGGATATTACTTTAAACTAAATAAGAAATGTGGCTTAAGTTTGCATATTAGATATAATTTTGGGCACAATCACAGCTTCAAGAGACAAAAGATATGAGATATGGCGCAAACCCCCGAAATTATTTTGCAAAAACTAAGTTGAGTAAAAGAGACATAAGGTTATAGCTTAGATTTTTACAATTTATGTTTTTAAGAGGATAGGATATGTAGTCCTTTAAAAAGATTCAAAGTAGAGTCGTTGAACACTATTGGAACATGTCAAATGTTTACACAGTTTAAAATTTTGTTATTTTCAGAACTTATTAAAGTCTCGTGCGCTATTTCCCAACTATTCCCATTAAATTTCTTTCGCTCACAGTAGTTTGTATCACATCACGAAATTATGCAAGATTTTTAAAATTCTTTACAAAACTATATTTTTAACTGTCCTGTTACAGTAGGCAAATAATTAAAAATAATATTTAGAATATTTTATTTTGCTGTGTAGAGTAAAATTCATAAATAATTTTGTTTATATAAATAAAAAATATCAGAATTAAAATTGTTTATTGATATTAAATACACATGAATTCATTTTAAAGTTTCCTTAATATGCATATTGTTGTGTTATATTTTCCTTTCACCGTGTAATATAGCTATTTCTTGCTTAATTACAACCCTGTTTGCCTCTCATAAAAACCACAATAAGTCAAATATTATTTTTATTGCTGTCCCCCGCCCACTACGAATATTTTTGGCGATCAAGTTAGCTAATTGTTTTCTTCCCTCATCCAGCTTAAATATTTTTACCGTAATGTGTACTTCTATTTTTCTGAGCACTACAGTAAGCATGATTAGGGATTTCTACCCTTTGGTGTTATGATTGGGGATAATTCAGATAACGTTCCCCGTTACCTAACCGAAAATAGCATAGCGGCATATTTTTGTGTGACAGTCATTGTGCAATATTTTTATAGTGAATATATGCATATATTATAGGTGCCACAGCACTATTTTATGTCTGTTTCTATGTCTTTGACACTGGGATTAACTTTTATAACTTATTTAAGAAAATAATAATAATATTCTACTATAATTTTATAAATTTTACTTTGGTATGTATCAAATAAAATCAGTATTTTAACTTGTCTGCATGTCTAACAAATGGAGATATGGAACTGCTGTTCTATGGTGCCACGTCTCTACTTACTATCTGCATCTATGTCTACTCTAGAATTAAATTAGAAATTTTTGAGAAAGCCTACTAAAGGTCTTTTAATTTAGGCCCAGAAATATCAACCCCCTTTAACCTCTCAATATGTCTTATAACCTTTTAATCCAAAATCTTAACTTACAACTTTATTAATTTATTCAAATACTGATAAGTGACATCATTGTTTTTATAACAAGATTAGAAATAATTTTTTTTTCAAAATTTCCCATGTCAAATCACATATTGCAACAGTTTAGTGGATGTTCATAAGCCCCCATCTCCCAAAGTGCATTAGAGCATTAAAGTGTAGAAGTAGGTATCGCGTGTATATTTTTACTACCAGAAGGATTAATCCATCGCTCTTTTGGCACAGTGGATAAAAGTAAAAGTAAGATCTACAAAAGCAAAAAAAATAAAAAAATAAATAAATAAATAAAAAATTTTCATTAAGTGGCATAAGAATCGTTTTTGTTACCCGAGGCAGAAGCCAAATTTATCGCCCCTCCCTATATAGAGCATTATTATTGTAAAGATAAAAGTTTGTAGAGTTAGAAAAATATTAAACTGCAAATTAATTGTTCAATATAATTTAATATTTTTGCATATTTTCAAAGAAAATTTTATTGCAAATACAGATTTTGACATCTAATCTTAATAAACTGATATTTAAAAACAGTATTATTGATTAAAGAAAAGATTTTTTTAATTGGGAATTAAAATGTTATTCGAAAACTATTGAATGGTGCAATTTAATAAATTTAATTTTTACATAATACAAAATAATTTCTATCACTTTTCTGCTCAATTTTCAGAATAAAACATTTATGTATAAATGTCTCCTAAATGTTAATTCAACGATGGATATTTTGCCAGATGGGGAGGGGCATCCATTGCCCCTCCCCTTTGTTACTTTTTTGTTATCATTATACAGCCAAACCCCGTTGCACCGAACCTTAAGGGACCTAATATTTTTTTAGCTGTATCCGGTGTTCGTTATATCTAGACCGATAAGTAAAACTATAACAAAATGTGTAAGGCATTAGTTGCTAAAGTATATTCAATATTGATGTATTTGAAAAAGTGATAAAAACTTACTTTCAATGAATTAAATTGATGAATAATTGGTAAAATTAAATGTACTTATTACCTATTAAATTGCTTAGAAATGAAAATGAATGAAAAAATAATATATATTTAACTAGATACTTCAGGCCCAGTTTTGTTCTCGGGAATTAACATTGCCAAATGAAGTTTTAGAACAACTACTATAGATAAACGTAATAACGAAAATGTTGGTAATACTTAAAAATAGGCTGCATCTTGGCAAATTGGCTAAATTATTGGCGATATTTACTAAATCACACAGGTATTCAATCCGAACATTGCATCCCTTGCTTTTTTTTGGCGACTTTATATATACTACGTCAACGTAGTATAATTATATACTCTTACTTAATTAACAGAAACCACTTATTGGACTTAGCCCAATATGACCATGCGGATCCTGCAAATGCCAAGCGGCCCCTTGCCGTTCTCAGCAGAAATGTCGAGTAATTCTATTGGTCCTCATCGACCAACCAAATTTCTCCTAGCTAAAGGCTCAATCCCCCCCCCCGAACTTAGGCAGATTTTCTCTCCTAAGTCCGAAAGTTCTGTGAGCTCTCTGTTAGCTCTCTGTGGAGTCCGCTCCTGCGCTTGCTGTAATTTCATTGGCTCTCAAAGATCCAATAGAATTTCTACTTTACCCAAGCAGGATCCTAAATGTGAGTTGATCCAGATAGATCCTACTTGTGTTTGACCTTCACATCTGCTGAGATTCCTTCATCATTACTAACTCCTAATTATTTCTCATAAAAACAAAAAAAAAAAAAAAAAAAAAAAAAAAAAAAAAAATAAAATAAAAAAAAATACTAGATTGTTGTTAAAGTTCTTACTTAACAAGTAAAGTACAATTATTGTACTCTCCTTCTCATTTTTACGTTTTTAAAATCTTAACTTATTTTATTTGTGTACCCTTCACCGAACTCGTGAACCTTTTTATTTTTCTACTTTTTAATTTTGCTCTACCTTTTAAAAATCAGTTAGTATTCCAGTCCTTAATTTCGTGTACAATAAATGTTATTTCTCATGACCATGCGATAAAGTATGCTGACTCAGAGGGCTAGGCCCAGGAGAGTCAGTAAGGAAGCACCAGTGCGATGTCCAGTGCGATGTCCCTTAACAGTTTACAAAGCCAATAGCTCCAAATTGCTGAAAATTAGCCATAGTGAACCATTAATGGTTCACTATGGCATTACGCGTATCTAATATATAAGAAAAGGTTGCACAAGGAGATATTGATACAAATATAATATAAAATAAAATATGGATATAGATTGTTTGGACACGGTGAGATCAGGAGAAAGTGTTAGACTACCATACTCGGAGCTTTATCGCCAAGTTGGCGAGGCACTCTATTCTTATGTCAAACCAAATACTAGAAATTGACCTTCTACAGCTAATCATTAAGTTAATCCCCACGGCTTAATTATATTGAAATATTTCGTTATATAGAGTTCGAAATGCAATTGAAAACGGAGATGTACAAGTAAATGTTATGACAGTCGTGCGAAAAAGTGTCGATTTTTTTAGGTTAATAGTTTATGAATTTTACGAAATATATACCTTTTTACGTACGTATATACAGACGCCAAGATAAAACTAGTCATAACTAGTTCAGGAATGGGCAAAATGAATATTTAAAATTTTGAAAATAAAGTCTCCCTGTACGTACATACAGATGTGACACTTACAAAGTTCAAATTCAGTCGTTCATGGTCAAAATAAATATTTTCGTTGAAATTTGAAGTCTGAAATTTACCATGATTACAATACTTGTCTAATAAAATTCAAATTTCACAATCGTAAGGGTTGAATAAAATAATAAATTAGGATATTCTCCAAATTTTCAAGTTTTCTAATGACTTAGAAAGAACTGTTTCCCAGCAATAGTTAATTTTAAATATTTCAATTAGAATTGATATCAATAATAAGTAGAGATAAGGGAAGTTATGTGTGTAACGTCCAGAGTAGAAAAAAGTAAGCAAATTTTGAATGAAATACGATTTTTACTCCAAGCAACCACCGTGAGATCATCTTATTAGAACATCTCCGAAACATATTAAAGATGGGCTCTGTCACTCGTGAAAAATGACGCCAGTTCTTTTTGCAGTGAACCCTAACAAGCAAACAGCGAAAAAACATCAATCGCGTGCGGGGCACGTGGCCCCTGTCTTTGTCTGGGGGGACCATTCCGTTCGAGTGCGACTGCATCCTGTGGTTTCTACGCGAATGATTTCTTGAAGATGAAACGTCGTCGAGGTACGCTGAGCAAATACTTATATCGTTTGTGAAGGATGTCGAGAAAGGAAGACTTCAATACACCAGTGATTTTTTCATTAATGATATTCCGTTCATACTAGAAAGGATTGTACCGTTTTGATACTAAGCTGTAATTTACAGGAACTTATATATATGGGAATAATAGTAATAATAATTGCAAGAGTAATAAATTGCGTTCGATAACTAAGAAATGTATTGTAATTTTTACTTGTTAAACATCTTCAAAAGAAAACTAATTTGACTTCATAACACTTAAAATAATGTTTCTTTCTTTATTTCTGAG
>CM063505.1:142074550-142077050 GCA_032207245.1 Pardosa pseudoannulata
TGTTTATGATTATTTAAAAATTTAAAACTAATTACTAATTTAAAACAACCTGAAATATTCTTCGTTGGGAAAATGATTAAAGTCGTCATGAAAGCTGCTTTATGCATATCAATAATATTTTATTATTTGCTGGTTTCAAAATACAAGTAGGAAAACCATTCACAAAATGTCTGCTATAAAATAATGATAGTTGATTATTGAAAATATTTATGCATTTATAAGATTGAGCATGTAGTTTAAATCCGATTAAATATTTACAGTTAAGTTAATTAAGTTGCATTTATCTGTCATATAATTAACACATTAATATTTTATTACGTCTAACCAACAACAGTAATTTTCTCTTTAATGACATTATCAGAAATGTATGTTAACTAAATCTGCAAAAGCAGGTTAAAATGGGAATCGAGAAATAAATATGCTCTCGATATGCAGATAAGTACCACATTTCCAAACTAAAACTGATAATTTGTGTCTGAGGTCCGGTTTTTCAACAACCAATTAAACTTAATCGATGATTAACTAAAATACAAAAGTTATTTCAAAACCTATAATTAGTTCTAATCATGTATTGTGACATGTGATATTAGTAATAAAGAACTGAAAATGCAGGGCAATACATTGACAAAAATTATGTCTTCGAGAGGGAGGAGTCTAATAACAACACATATATTTTTCTTAAGAGAACTAATTAATTTTACGTATTTCCTGAATATCAATATTTTTAAAGGATGTGCAAATTATGTTATTTTATAACTGGCTATTAATTCAAATACCTAAGTTAGCCGAAAATACTCTTTCATTACTTTGACAGAAAATTCATGATTCTAGAGTTAATGACATCATAGTTAAAGATACATACATGGTAATTGAAATGTGGAAATTACTTTCTTGTAAACTTCTTTTATTTCATAGTTGATCAATTTTTTTTCACGAGATTTATAACATTTAATTTTAAAGTGATAAATTAGGCTGTGGCACCATTGTGAGTTGTTCTAATTAGCAACGAATCTTAAGCTGATAACTTGCTCTTATCTAGTTTTATCTGCCATTGATTGTGGAATTATTTACAAAGATTTACGTGGAAAGCAACATTTATATTTCTAAGGAAAAACATGATTTTACTAAACAAGGTAATATATGGTATTTTATTCCTTTTATCTTTTGTTTTAAAATTTAATGTTTGTCATGTAAACAGTTTCCTTAAATTATGTTTAATATTATATCAATATTTAAAATTCACAATCTACTTTCCTGTATGTAACACTCAAATTCACCAGTTACACAAAATATCAGTATTATGTGAATTAATCCCTTGGCGATTTTTTCTGGAACTTATTTTCATACTTCAGTGTAATAACCCATCATGTCTACTGCAGTTTTTATTTGCATTATTATGTTATTTGTGGGAGCTTAAATGGTTAAGAATTTTACAGAAAACTCCACCGAATAAATTGTTCTGACACAGATCTTCATTGGTGATTTTGGGTTACATTTTACTTAGTACCGGAGTGGCAAACTTTATGTTCCGAGTATCCTTTCAACACAGTATTTTTTCTCTTCATTTTAATTTCATTTCTGATATATATGTTTTTTATAGATATAAAAACCTGGAAAACATTAATCTGTAAACGATTTCTGTGAGTTTTGTTGTGGAATTCGGGTTAACAACCCGAATTCATGCAAATTAGAACATTCATTGTAAAAAGCCTATATATAGAAAATAAGAGTTTTCAAAAAATTATTTCTATTTAAATTCACTGATAATTAGTTGTTATTTGACAAATTTTGTGACAGATTCAGTGTTTACATCGAAATGCTATTTTTAGCATTAGAAATGAAATTCAAATAATATTGTATTTTAACTATTATATTTAGAATTGTTATATTTAATATTATAGTATATTGGTATCAGTGTTATATTTAGTATTTTTAAGTGTGTCTTGTATTCTTTTTTTTAATTATAATTCCTTTATTAGCCATTTTAATTAGTTAACAACTTTATAATTTAAAATCTAAAAGATATTTAAAGAACTTTCTTAAAATCCGTATTTCCTTTTTATTCAATCTGCAGTTTAATAAATCCAAATAATATTTTTAAAAAAATGATTCCTCTGTTCTTTACTTTTTTGAATTTTCATGACAAATGTAGTATATGTCCTCGCTGGCACGTTTTTTGTCCATTTTTACTATTTTTATTAAATTATTGCGCACGTAAGCTTAGTTATATAATTGTTTTTCAAATTCTGTTGTATTTCTAAGTCCTAAACTTTTATAGATTACATTTATCCTTCGACGTTATATATTTTAGTAGCGCTATTTTTGTGTGCTTTCTTTTCTAATTCTCCGTGTATTTATGCCGCTATATTGGCCGCTGTTGTATCGCCAATGAGGAACTATACTGTATGAGTGATCTTACAATACGTCACTCTGTTTTTTGTGTTTGCTCTTTTTGCAAAGATTGGCACAAATTTATTTTGGCTTATGTTTCTGACGATGT
>CM063505.1:142082050-142089550 GCA_032207245.1 Pardosa pseudoannulata
TGACACTGATGCATCTTAGAATTTTTAAAATTTTAATCTATATTTCGAGAGAGATGTTTCAGGGCCAGTCTCACCAAAGTCGTTTAAATGCTTACCTCGATTAATCTCTGTTTAACATTAAACATACCATATAACTGGTCAAATGACCCATAAGGTTTATGAAAAAATGCGATGGGATATGAATTAAAAATTCTTATTCTTTGTGTTTGCAATACATAAAAATTGACAATATACAATTTTGTTTAATTATAATAAAGTTTATTTGTCTATTTCCTTCCAATTTTCATATTTAATACATTTATAATCAGAAAAAATAAAGTCCGGTCATTTGACCGGCTATGGTAGAAATAGGTATGTATGAAGTGTTGGTATGTTTAGTGTTAAACGGTGAAATGAGTTCCACCATTGGTTGGTGCCATGGGTTAATCGTGGTTGTAATTGTAAGGGCCGGCATTGGTGAGACCGCCCCTTACAATTTTTTAACACCAAGGGAAAATAATAAGGACATATGTATGGGGGAGGTTCTATGGGCGTTTTTGAATCTAGCAAAACATAACGGGTTAGTACATAGAAAAGAAATTGCGGAAAAGACAATAAAAAATATAGCTTTTGATGAGGTGGTGATGTATAGTGAAGTACACTGGCCGTAACCTCATTTTTAATATTAGGTTAGGGAAAAAGAAATCCAATATATTTTTTTTTTGTAGATGGCTGCAGTGATCAATATCTCGTAAAGTATCTATCAAACAATTTCACATTTATGCTCGTTGTCAAGGTTACATTTCACACTAAAAAAATGTTTTTACTGTTTTTTGTTTGGTCCATTTAGTTGCGAGTTACAGGTTGTTAAAAATGGAAGTAAACAAAGAGAAAATTCGTCACATTTTACAGTCTTTCTTTGATAAAGGCGAACAGGCAAGCCAGGTGGCTGAAATTGTGAATGGTGTTTATGATGCTGATACTGTAACAGTGCAATTTTGGTTTCTTAGATTCAGTTCAGATATGTTTGATGTTAAAGATGCACCTCGCACAGGCATTCCCGTCGTCGAAGATGTCAATAAAATTACAGAAATAATCGAAGTTGACCGGCATGTTAGTAGTCGCAGCATCGTCCAGAAGCTAAAGATTGACCATAAAATAGTTTTAAACTGTTTGCGCAAAGCTGGATTCAAATAGAAGCTGGATGTTTGGGTGCCACACCAAAAAACATGATGGATTGAATTTTCTTCCGCGAAGCATTGGCCAAACGGAATGGTGTTGTGTTTCATCAGGACAGTACCAGGCCATACATGTCTGTAGTGACTCGCCAGAAACTCAGGGAGCTTGGTTGGGAAGTTTTAATGCATCCACCTTATAGTCCGGACCTAGCACCAAGCGATTACCACCTTTTTCTAGCATTGCCAAACTTTCTGAGTGATAAGAAATTGGGATCAAAAGAAGATTGTGAAAATCGATTGCTAGAGTTTTTCGCGATTAAGGACGAAGACTGCTATGAGAGAGGCATCATGAAGGTATCTTTAAAATGGAAACTAATTATACAACAAAACGGTGCATAATTGACCAAATAGGCTAATCCAAAATATGTTAATTAAAGTGATTAATTTCAAGCAAAAATAATGGATTTCTTTTTCACAAACCCAATATTTAAATTAAATTTGGCTTTTCGCCAACTTAAAAAAACTAACTAAAAATACACAATAGACATTAAAAAAATAGAAGTTATTATAGAATTAATTGAATTTATTGAGACAAGATGTTAAATTGAAATTAAAAATTAATTAATTGACAACTAGTTGAACATTTAAAATTATAATAATTAAAATAGAAAACGAAAGGAGAAAAAAAAAAGTCACAGTGACTGCGAAATGAAACTACGGAGGACGCAGCTTCGGAGGTACAGATGCATTATAGACGCCGTGTTTATTCGTCACCAAATTTGGCGATTTTTTGGTGGTTTTATGGGGCTATGAGTGGGTTAGTGTATTTGCCCCAACTTTGGTGGTGGGGTATGGCATCTCCAATGTGTTCTTGCCCACCATTAATGCACCTGATTTCTGACCTCAGTATCCGGCACTGTTCGAGAAATTTGCATCTTAGCTGTTCTTAGTTTCCAGTCGCCTAGGCCAGGTTGTATTTTTTTTGTTCTTATCATTTTCTGGGATTTATTAATTTAGTTATGGGGGTGTAGTTATTTTGGTTCTTACTATTCTTGAAATTGTTAAAATATATCAGGATATTCTTAGGTCTGAGGTGTGTTTTACATTTCATTCTAAACGCCAAGTGTGTATGGACAACAGTATTCCAAATCTGAGTTTTTTTCTGTTTGGTAAAAAAGAATTATTTCAAATTTTTTAAGGGATGTAGGAGTGTTGAAGAATGTTTGTGACGCTACCCTTTCCAATTTATATCTGTTATTAAATTTATTTTGCATTTCTTTTATTACAAGGGGGGGTTGAGGGGGAAACCCACCCTCACATGTTAGATTTTTTATAATATTAGTGCTTATTAAATTTTTATACATTGTATTTATTCTGTTGATATATACATAAATATTACTAAGCTGTTTATTTTTTAAATAACGTAAAAAATGATAATTATTATACTAATTTTATTTTACTAATGATTTAAATTGTTAATCTTTTTTTTCTTTAAAGTTTAGTTTTGTAGTTTTGTTAATATTGTGTTTCAAATATGCCATGTGACAACCGCCATGTGTTTTTACTTGGCGATTTTCCAAAACAAGCGTTTTTCTGTTGGTCGCCAAGAAAACATGGTGGATGGGGCCGGCGTCTCTAATGCATCTGTTCCGCTCCGATTCCTCTTCTTTCCGTGGGTAGTGGGGTTCACTTTTTCCATTCTGGCTTTTGGACATCAAGTTCGCAAGTGTGTCTTTCTCATCAAACTTCCTTTCGCCTCCTGGCGATGTGGAACATCGCCAAGCGCTGAACTAAAAACACGCCAATGTGTAAAGTGGTTATATGACATATTATAAATGGAGCAAATTTATAGAACTATTGCAGCACAGCGCTCGCCAAAAAGAACGCCAAGTGACGCTCTTGGTATGCTTGATGTCATCTTGGACATGTGTGATTGAAAATCCAGAGCGGTTTATGTGATAAAAAAGTAACTTTTCGTCTCACCAATGTAATAATTGGGAGCATGGCAGGAAAGATACAAACAGGGTATTTTTGTTTAAGGCAAATTTCATAGTATTAAACGAAACTAAATGGAACGTTATGACAATATGGATTTCAAAATGTTATTTCAAAATTGATTATTATAAAACTAGCATATAGCCTTTCATATGACGGGATCAGTGAAATTTTTAATTTCCCAGAATTATAAAGTGCCCTATGAAGCAGGTAAAAAATGTATTAATAGAATATTTGTGTAATAGAAAATATTTAGTTGTAGAAATATTTGTATTAATAGAAAATTACACAGATTGCTTTCTTGATATACTTAGTTCCGGTCTCACCAAATTCATTTAACAGATAACCACGATTAACCCATGGAACAAACCAATAGTGGTACACTCTTCTCCCTTTAAAAAGAGATTAATCAACCGTTAAACAGAGATTAAATGACTTTGGTGAGACCGGCCCCTAGACTTTTATGAAAAATTTGTTGTTAATACCGGTGATAAAATTTTCATTGCAACAAAAAATAATCGATGATTAAAATTAAAATTATCACATATGTACCTAATCTATTATTTAAGCCAAATATAAAAGAAAATTATTTGCGTAATATCTAAATTCAGTGATAAAACGTATGAAAATAATGCAGGCGACATTTAAATAATTTAAAATAAGACATGATTAAAGGAGATCTTTAAAGAAATGACGTCATAATGCTAGAAAAAATGTCATTTTTACCTATTTATTATCTGATAAATTGATAAATTTAATCGCCTACTCTTAACCAGGGAAAATAGGGCTTGAAATAACGGTATTAAATGCTTGAAAAGGGAGGAAGGGGTGAATTTCGAACATTTTAAAAACCACATATTTTTCGATTTGATAAAGCATATTTATACTAATTTATTTTAGAATCGGATCAACAGTTTAGAAGATATATTTTACTTGCTTTGAATTTTGCTAACACTAACTCAGCAAGAATCCAATATGAATGCCTCTATCCATTCCAGATCCAACCTTTTTATAAATTGGAGGACAGGCGGACAGATAACTTAGGCTATTATTACATAGGGGATAGTTTAAATCCACCTAAACGTCGAATGAGATATCACCAAGAGATATTTTCCACTGAAAATGTCAGTAGTTGATTATAAAAGGATTTTAAGTTATCTTATTTTGTCGATTCTGACCATTCATCAAGAGTCATTTAGAGCGTTTCAAAATTAAAATTGTCACTTGAAGATTGACTTTAAATTTTGAGATTTTGGGTAATAATTTGTGATTTCTTTTTAAATTTTAGACAGGAAATTTAAAAATGTCTTGAAAAGGTGGAATTGCCATAGAAAAAAATCTCATAGACTTTCCATGATTTCCACAAGAGCTTTCTCTGTGGGTAACTCATAAATGCGATGTACAATAAATGCAAGACAAATTAAGTGTAGTATTTGTCCAAGATCTAATGACGAGGCCCATAACATCATTAAGCATTCAACCTAATCCACCGGAATCCATACCATGACAGTCTCTGGAATTAAGTGCCTAAGTTGGGGCTAAGCATTTTTCTGAACTTAGGCTACAAAGATTACAGAATAATGTTTTTCTGTCGTCTATCATTTTATCTGATGAGGCGACGTTTTCATGAAATTCAGTCGTTAAAACTGTTGAATTTTGGGGATAGGGAACACTTTCAAGTTCAAGACACATGGAAGTGACAACCAAAGTGTTAATGTGTGGTGTAGTGTAACAATGGAGCATTTAATTTTCCATTTTTAAGGAGCCACAGTAACCTATATTTTGAATGTATAAACATATCGCCACAGTTGATGAGTGTGAATTATAATTGATGCACATCTGCAGCAAGATGGTGTTTTTCGTCACTTAATTTGCCAAGTGTTAGAGTTCCTAGATCAGGGATGAGCAAACTACGGCCCACAGGCCAGATCCAGTTCTTTTGCTTACTTTATCCGGCCCGTTGAAAAATTCTGCATGCAATTTTTTTAATATCTTATATAATTTACTAAATAGTAATTTGAGTTCTGTATAAATAAAAGTTGAGTTCTGTAATTTACTAAAAGAAAATTTTCACTCAAACGAGTTGAGTGTTTTCTACGGTACTTTGAATACAGAACATTTCAAACATTTTTTGAACTATGTTCAAAAATACCGAGTTTTATTTGGTTCAACATATATTTGTGAAAGAACTTTTTCGCTAATGATTTACACGAAAAATTAATATCGATCCCAAATTACTGACGAAAATCTACACTCGGTATTAAGCATTGCTACAAGTGATTTGGATCTAAACTTTGAAGAAATAATATCAAATGAACATTCCAGATTTCAAGTTTTGCATTAACTAAAACTATTCTATTTTAGCGTTTGATGTTTGTCTTTTCTTTTTATAATTCTATTTACTATTATATTTACAAAATGTAATATGAATATAAAAATGTAACAACTGTGATCAAAATAAAATAATTTGTATCGTTAAGATATAAATAAATATCAAAATAAAATCTTTCATTAACTGATTTATTTAATGACCATTAATTTAATATAATGGATCATATTTCTTTAAAAAATATGTGACATATTTTACTGGGCACAAATTGTTCGCATATACACCTAAGTAAGACAATTTATTATTACTATTATCTTTTATTAACTGTCAAATTTCTCTGTCCAAATGCTTTAAAATGATACTTATAGTGTTTTTGTCAAAAACACTTCTTGGGCAGGGAAAAAATTCCACCCAAAACTTTCGAGTGTGCACAACGTACGTGGTATAGTCCTCCGGCCCGGGAGACATTTTGAAAATTTCATTTTGGTTTAAAAGTATTTGCCAACCCCTGATTTAGAGCGTTACAAAATTAAAATTATCACTTGAAGATTGACTTTAAATTTTGAGATTTTGGATAGTAATTTGTGCTTTCTTCTGAAATTTTAGATAGGAAATTTAAAAATGTCTTGAAAAGGAGAAATTGCCATAGAAAAAAATCTCATAGACTCCACATGATTTCCACAAGAGCTTTCTCTGATTATAAAAAGATACTAAAATAATTAATGCGATATTCAATAAATTGGAATAAATGCGATATTCAATAAATGCAAGACAAAGGAATGTGTAGTGTATTTGCCTTGTAGTGGTTGCCCAAGATCTAACAATGAAGACAATAATACCATTCAGCATTCAACATAGTCAACCAGAATCCATACCATGACAGTTTCTGGAATTAAGTGCTTAAGTTGGGGCTAAGCATTTTTCTGAACTTATGCTACAAAGATTACAGAATAATGTTTTTCTGTC
Source organism: Pardosa pseudoannulata (assembly GCA_032207245.1). Lineage (NCBI taxonomy): Eukaryota > Metazoa > Arthropoda > Arachnida > Araneae > Lycosidae > Pardosa > Pardosa pseudoannulata. The sequence goes on from CM063505.1 coordinate 142,088,498, forward strand.
GTCTACCATTTTCTCTGTACAGGTGATGTTTTCATGAAATTCAGTCGTTAAAACTGTTGAATTTTGGGAATAAGGAACACTTTCGAGTTTAAAACACATTGATGTGACAACCAAATAGTTAATGTATGGTGTATTGTAACAATGGAGTATTTAATTTTCCATTTTTAAGGAGCCACAGTTGTCGTGTAATCCTCGTTATATATTTGAGTAAAAACCTGTGATCAAATGTATAGTGGCATTTATTTTTGATTGTGTTGTATTAAATATTTTTTGTACTAAGATTTAACCACAGGTTCTGAGAAACTACAGACATAAATATGAAGAAAAAAATAGCCGCTAAAATGATAGCAACCGAGACTAGCTTAATATAAAAAAAAGTAAATTTATTATAATATATTTATACATCTATTTACAAAACCAAAATGATGCTAATTTTCATAAGTAATCTTAGTCAATATATTCAAAATTAGTTCTGACAATATTTTATACACTTAAGCAAATATTGTAAGTTATATCCTTGCAGCAGACATCGCATACAATTTAACATATTCATGTAACTTCCTCTCCCACTCAGCCAATCACAAAATTACACAGTTCGTAACTGCCGAGTGAGAGTTGAAGTCACAATTAAACATACAGCGAGAGTCAGCTTAAGAAATGGCGAATAAGATGGTGGTAAAATCTCTTGCCTCGGTTTACTTAAAAAACAACAACAAAAACAAATTGCGGAATTCACCGAAAGTTGAGAAGGTGCCGATTCGGCTGCAACTACTAACTCAGAATGGCCATTTCCTTTGAAATATGAACAACGAAATATTTCGCGATTATAATTCTTCCTTTATTTCTTACGAGGAAGTAAAAAAGAGGACTTGACACACCGTAAAACCAGCGGTATGAAAGCAGGAAGATTCATTAACAGACTCCGTAAGTTAGTTGACATCACCCTCGAAACGTCTCTATCTTCACGACACTGTCGATAAGACATCGTTATGGATGGAATCGCCACTTGTCGATCGTTCATTCCGCACCTGTCAGAGATGGATGCTCTCACAT
>CM063505.1:142094550-142097050 GCA_032207245.1 Pardosa pseudoannulata
GTGTGTGTGTGTGTGTAACCGGTAACAAATATTCTTTAACTATTGCATTAAAGAATTCGCTAGTATTTTTAATTGCCATTGCTTGCTTGGCAACGTAACTCAGATGCAGTTATCATGGTGAAGAGCTCTTATTCCGAACTAAAAACCGGCTTAAATACTTTGTAGAAAGTCTCTATTTTCATATTAATGAAGGAGAATTGACTGATGCTTCTTACTCAGAGTCAAAACGAACGTACACCTATCTGTTCTGTGAAAAGGCCGTTCCGAGGAGAAGTCACGTGGATGACTTCTCCTGAGAAAGAGTTTTAGATCAGCATTTCTTTCGTGTGTAGTTAAAACAGTAGTTGTAAAAATGTATACAGCAGGATTAAAATTGTAAATATCCTCAGTTTTTCTGGGAGAATGGACAACTAAAATAGAGAAGTGGGATTAAAGGACTATACGTAGCAAATTATTATTTTAATCTTTATTTTATGTAAGCATGTTACAAAAGTCAATCACATTTAATCATATTCTTGACTTATTTTGACTGGGAAAGTTGAGACTAAGAAAAGTAGAACTTGGATAACCAAAATTTTGGAGAACTATAGGGACTGTAATTTTTGTTATATTACTTATGTATACAGTCTGCAAAGCCAACGGTCACTTACTTGGAGGGTTGTTGGTTCAGAGTCCGAGCCAGCCTAAGATCCGCTTGTTCATTAACTCCTTAACAGTTTAATTTTTTTCTCGAACTCGACCTCAAAAATGTCATATTTTTTTATTGCATATTTTTGTTCAAGTTACATTTGCAAACTGGAAAATGTTATTAAAAGTAATATTTCTAATTATTTTAAACATATATAACAACTGTTTTACAGGAAATAAAAAAATATTTTTCCTGGAAAGTGATTTTTGTGTCTCGTGTACTCCAGAACGGGAAGTTACGTTTACAGTTTTGCATATAAAATTAAAAATATTTTCGATTATAATTACTACACAATTATTTTCGGATGCAAATACTACAAGTATCTTAATTTAACCTGTTTTCTCAAAGATCAGATTTAGTGCTATAAATTTTGAAAGACTGCAAGAAACATAGTCCACAATCACAGTTCGGACAAAACTACCTAGTCTTTTTTTAATTTTTTTGTATATGTCATTTTTCTACAGTGAAACCCACATAGCATTAGTTTCCAGGTCTTAGTTTGTATCTGTAGGCGGAATTCCTGCTAAAAATCTCTTTTGGTCAGTATCCCAAAACCTCAAGCCAAAAAGTCTAAAAGCTCGCGGAGTAATGAAAAACCTATCAGAAATCCCACGCTTTTAAACCAAACTAAATACATTTCGAAAACTAACATCTTGTGGACTTATATTGGACTAATTTGACATTAAAAATATAAAACTTACTGCTAAAACAGTGATAAATCAGATTACCCGTACGCCATACGGGCAAATCATTAAAGGCACGATAACAGCACCCGTACGGTGTACGTGCAAAACAGGCAAGGGGTTAAAGATGACTGGGGCATGTAAAATGTGTTCATGATTACAGTGTCTTCCAAGTTTACAATAAACACATCTGTGGTTGGCAGGCCAAACCTATGGGTCTTCTACTTGGTCCCTGGTTAAAAATTTTAAGGTGCCACTTGAGCAAAAAGTAGTACTTCCACCCTTGAGGTACTCGTTCAAACAAAAGGCGCACTCCTCTGCTTTAGTACGAGTAGCGTATGGTTTCATCGTGCTTGGTTTGACCAAGTGTCATCATAAACAACGACAGTTGAAATTGTTTTAAATCTTTCTGTATTGACAGATACTTGTATTAACCTATTAAATATCAAAGTTTATATAGGATGTCTTTTAATTAAACACTTAAAACGAAGTAATTACATGACTATAGAATGATTTTTTAAAGTGTTTTTATAATCTAATGGGTATTTTCATGCAAACTTTTAATCTCTTACAACAGTACAGAAGCACAAACTCAAAGATAATACCAAGACAGGGTGGTACATGACATCTCCTAGATTAAACACACTTTCTTCACTTCTGGAAATGTGATGAATTTGTTTCTAAGCGGAAGGTTGCCACAGAGACTATAGATAACTTTTTTGTGTCACCTTGCGACATATTTACTTAAAAGGAGACTATGTGTTTGTATTAAACAATGCAATTATTATTATTTTACCATATAATCTGACGGGGAAACTAGGAAATATAGTGATACTAGTTATGGTAGTATAGATTTCCTAGACATAAGACTGTATTGACTTAAAAGCAAGGTTCTTACACGAAATGTACTATAAATGGAATTATTTCAAATTATATATATATACATATAAATATATATACATATATACATATATATATATATATACATATATATATACATATAAATATATATATACATATATACATACATATATATGTGTGTGTGTGTGTGTGTGTAATGTTATTTTTATCACTTTTGGTTCCGATTCTGGTTTTCCCGTAATTCCAGCAACTAGCATTCCTTTCTAGC
>CM063505.1:142099550-142119550 GCA_032207245.1 Pardosa pseudoannulata
ACAGTGGAATGAGAAGAAAGCCAATTCCTAGCCACACCTGTTAAAGGCTCTCCAATTCAGGGACAGTTTCCAATGCAGCAAAAATCTATTTATGTATTTATTTAACGATAAAACAAAAAAAGATATTCGGAACTAAGATTAATGTCTCAATTTATATCTCCCCCATTAAAAATACCCCTAAAGCAGTCGCAGGAGCGCAAAAAACTGGTACAAGGAGCGTTCACAAATCTTCTGCACTTAACAAGGCCATTAAAAACGACACGCGGGCAGAGATAACGTCTGGAAAAAGAATTTATTTCCATTTAATTACTACGGTAAGGCAAGTAATAGATGCAAAAAAATGTGTTCATCTCTTTGGGATTTCAAAATACATCAGAGATTATTTGGAACTCCTGCGGTACGTTTGGTGTTGGTAATACATTGCTTCAACATTATTTATGAATGATGTAGATTTGACTTCAACGTCAAAATTTATAGATTCGCAGAAGAAATGGTGATTCCTAAAGATAAGCTGTCACTCTTCTGGATATAGGTTCATTAGAGTCTTAATCTAGAAACTGTTCACGGTACTTAAGCGGCTGACTCCTTTTAATCTGTGGATATATTGCAACGGAACCTATTGTGTTCCATATATATTTCCCCTCATAAAAGTACAAATCTGGCTTCAAAATTTCAGTCTCGTGTCAGATTAAGAGAAAACGAGATTTTTGAGATTTTAATTTGACAGTCCATTTATTTTGCGACAGTAATTCATTTCAGATAAATTTCATTGTAAAATGTCTAGTTTAATGGCATTTTTATTTTTTACTATCATTTAGCCCGTCATATGAAGGGATCAGTAAAATTTTTAATTTTCCAGAATTGTAAAGTACCCTATGAGGCAGGTAACAAATGGTTTGTTTTTTGGCTGAAAATTACCTGGTATAAGATCAATAATTTGTTTATCTTCATACTCCTCTAAAGTCTGTGAATGCAGTTTAGAATCACGTTGAATTCATTTAGTCAAACCATGTGGTTATGTGTAAAACACAAACACACAAACGAACAAACTTCTTAATTTTCCAAGTTATATCACTTAAACGCTAGATATTTATTAGTCTGTGAAATAGACTCCTAGATTTTATAAAACAAATTTGTTGTTAATACCGGTGATAAAATTTTTATTGCAACAAAAAATAATCGATGATTAAATTTAACGAAACGTAATCATCGATTACATTTCGTTAAATGTAATCGATGATACCCCCGAAATGTGCAGAAAATAAAACAGCTAAAGGATCAAAGAAGGGGATAGTGTGGTGGACTCGTGAGTTTAAAAATAAAAAATAAAAATAAAAATAAACTAGAGAGTAGAAAGTTTAAGGATAGTGAAACACATAAAATATTTAAAGAGTGTCCTCAGTAAAATCTGACAGATAGAATTGCTAATTTTGCCGTTTTTTAGATCAGTGTAATATCGACGTAGATGAACACAGCTGAATCTAAAAACTTTATATTTGAAAAGTAGATTTTTATTACGATGTAAGTATCAACTACTAAAGTATTTGTTTTTCCCAAAAGAGGAAAATAGGCTACTAAACATATAAAAATTTTGTCTTTGAAAATTTTACAACTTTACGGCATTTTAAACAATTACATTTCTAGAGCTAGTTAAACTTAATCTGACATATGGAGCTCATTGACAATTTAAAAAGCAAAATGTGTTATCCAAAGATAATTCTTCGTATGACTGTTACGAAGCAGAGATAAAAATAAGTAAATATAACTCGGGTTTTATAAACATTCAATATTTAAAGTAATCTTATTACTTAATTTGATGTTTACTTTACTGCTATTCATACTACATATTTTTTTATTAATTTATGTATTTATTTTAAATTAAATATTATGTATTTTTGGTGACATTTTCAATTAATCTCCAGTTTAGCTGAAAAATAATGTAATGTTCTGCTTCAATTTTTCTAAAAATATTTTTAAATGTATTATAGAAAGTATATTAAGGTTAGTTAGATTACCAAAAAAGTTGGTTAGGTTGGTCGTTGTTAAGGCTGGTATACTGAGGTTGGTTGGTGTAGTTTAGAAATCATATGATTTTTTATGGATAGATGATTGCCATTTCCTCGAGAGGTAGAACTTCTATGAATAGATCCTTGTAATTTAGAAGCAGAGATCAAGCAGAAGACCCCAATTTTTAGCCTGCCACCTACAGAGGTATCTTTGAGGAACTTGGAAGAGATTGACCAAGCACCTATTTTACGTGCTTCAACCACCATTAATGAACATGAATGATCTTTGGCGTACTCATATCTCGGTCCAGCTACTTTTCAGTTAGAAGATTGCTGCCTTTGCCGACTGATTAATGTTAAATTAATGAGGCTCTAATTAAGGTTAAATTTTGATGAAAGGAACAGAAATGTATATATCATTAATATGACAGCAAATATGTCCATTTTTCTCTGTTTAAATTAAAAAATATCGCTTAAACACACCGTTTTGAATATTATGCTTAAGCCATTTTCAGTTTTCATTTGAAAATGAGGTACAATGCAAATATAGTAATCGCATAAAAGATGCTATAACTCTTCATTTAAAAGTTATGTAAAACCAGGTACTGAAAGATTAAAAATAATTATTTTTTAAACCTAGAAATAGATTCTACAGTGTCTGAGTCATAACAACATTCTATGTTGATCAGATAAAATCATGTTGATTCGGTATTGCATACAATATTCTTCATTCAAATTTTAAAATTAATTTTAATAAACACACGTTTTAATACTCTTTAGTTCGTTACTTTCATATATTAATTTCATATACAAGATATTATACCTTTTCTTTCGATTAATGTGTTAAACTAGTTTCTGATACAGTGGCTGAAATTAGTTTCTGAAATACTCAGAAGTAGATTCTATATTGGCTGAGTAAAAGCACTATTCTGTTAGAATAAGTTACAAAAAATTACATATCAGAAACAGAACAACACATCATTTCTCCCATTTATTAAAAAAAAATTTTATTTATTTTATTTTATTTTATTTTATTTTAGATCGTTTGAAGATGTCGTCAGTTGGGATTCTATCAGAAATTATTATATGAAGAAAAAATAGTAGTCTATAATAAATCTTTTAGTCCTCTATATCTCTCTTTCAGAAGTTGAATTTTCAAAAAATACTCCTTTAGTTATTACCTACATCGTAATAGGAATCTATTTCTAAAATGTTACTCTGGTATTACATGCAATACCAGAGTAACAATATTCATTCAAATTTAATCAATCTCTATTCAAATTTGAAAGTGAATCTGTGTTAATACAAAACAATCCAGTTTCACTTACAAGACTGATAGCAAATTTCCTTTTGGCGCTCATTAAGGAAAAAATACTAAATGCAAGTTCTGCAGTAGACTGAGCTCTCTGTTGTAGGACAGACTGTAACAAGTTGACAGACACTTGCGTCTATAGTCGTCAAAGCGAAATTCACTATGTGGCATGGTGGCAATAGCCGCCCCGAAACGAAACGGTCGTTTTTAAAAACTGCGGCTATAGGGTTACAAATGTGTATGAACATTTATATGAACGTTCGTATATGCTACCGTTTCCACCAATGAATCAAACAGAAGGACATTGTGGGATTTGTCTCCGTTTGACTCTCTAGATCAGAACTACTGTTGGATGGCATGGAGAGATATCAGATATTAAGCACGGCATGGAGGAGAAAAAAAAACTGACTGTAATTACAACATTAATAACTTACATTAAGCTACCAAATATAAAAATAGAATCCATGAGTTCAGGGAGGACAGTTGTGGTGATATTGAAATATATATGCAATCATAAAGTAAATTGGAATAAACAAATTATTTAACAATTAAATATTAATACACGAAACCAATAATGAATGATAATGAACCAACAATAATAGCCTCTAATGAATACATGAAACCAATAATATATAGAATTTTATTCTCTTTTAACACGTTGACGGACACTTCCGTCTATAGCCGTTAAAGCGAAGTTCACTATGTGGCATGACGGCAATAGCAGTCCAAAACGAAATGGTCGTTTTTAGACACTACGGCTACAGCGGCAGAAATGTGCATTTACCAGCGTAAAAGTAGAAGCCTAGTGTCATGATTTGGAAACAATTTTTAAGGTTGAATTTCATTTTCCACCTGTTACACGACTTGCAGTTTCAGTATGCACGTGGTTGTGAAGGGAGTAATGCAATCGTGTTCTCTTGAATTTATTTTTTTGTCATTTATTTATTTTTGTTTGATTATGAACTAACATTTCGTGTAAAACTCCCAAAAATACTTTGTTGCACACAAAAAATTGCTTATTTGAGTCATTAAACCTGTCATTTACGTTTTTAAATTTTTGCTGTTATAGCGGCCATTATCTCATTACTTAGTGTCTAGAGTCCGCTGGCGCCATGACGGTTATAGCCGCAACCTAATTAAAGGTGCTGAATTAATCAAAATTAAGTTTATTTAAGCAGAAAGAGTAAAACTATACTTCTAATATTCTAAAAATTACAAAAACGTATAGTGTTAATTTTCGAACTTCAATTGTTCCTACTGTCCGTCAATGTGTTAATACCGAACGATGGCCGAATGGTCAGGGTGCTGGCCTTCGGAACCGGAGTTCGTGGGTTCGAATCCCACTGTGGCATGGATGTTCGTAGCCGTTTGGAATCGGCTTTAAGCAGTAGGTCCCGGTCTCATTAGCCCTCGTGTTGCAAAAAGTAGACCGTAGCGCTCCAAACCAAACCAAACCTATGTGTTAATAAAGTTTTGAACTGGAACTGAACCGATGAAAATATCGATTTATTTCGGTTCGTTATATCTTTGGTTCTTTCGTTATTGTACACAACTTATCTTCTTTTTTCTAATTTAACATCAACCATATAATAATCTTCATGACATGTATATTGCTTCTCGGTTTTCTGCTTTGATATTCACTAGTACTTTTCTGTTTCAGTTTCGCATGAAACTACTTGGTCATGGCAGATTTAATTCATTTGAACTTTCAGTTGTGAAATGCGATAACGATTAACAATGCCAAAGCTCGTCGTTCTCTTCTCACCGCACGAATCGTATATGCATTATTTCACACAGTGTACCAATTAAAAAAGAATAAAATCTTCTAAATTTTGATAGAATTATAATTTTAGTACAAATAAGAATATACATAAAACAAAATTATTCATTCGGACCTGAACCAAAAACTGTTATTTTGGTGGGACGAAAATCGGAACTGAACTGATATTTTTTTTAGTTGAACAGGAATGAAAAAAATTACGGTTCGAAGCCCTGGTAGTGAAGCTTGTGAGAAGAAAAAGTAGTTTTAACTGTCTTAATATTTAACTCTTTATTAATTTGTTTATTGCACTGTCATTTACAACTGTATTTATATTTTTATATCTGCATAATTTTCCTCACTGAACTCGTGGATCCTATTTTATTTTAGGTTGCTTAATGTAGGTTATTAAAGTTGTAATTATTGTAAACTTTTTTTTCTCCTCAATACCGTGCTTAATATCTGACATCTCTCCATGCCATCCAACAGTAGTTATTTAATCTAGAGAGCCAAGCCCAAGCAAATCAAATAATACCTTCCTGTGAGATTGTCCTTTGTGATTCCCATTGAACTGTTTAAGGACCAATAACTTAACATTTCTCAAGTTAAACGTCTATTACTTAAACTAGGAATTTTTGAAAAATATTGTCCATATTAATTTTTATTTATATTCTTTTTATTCTATTATTTTAAAATTATTATTATTATTTAGTTGTTTTATTTCATTTTGTATAAAGTTTTATTGTTGTTTCTCATCTCACTTGGACAAACCAAGCACGATTGAGTCTTCAGGCTACTCGTATTAAGGTAAAGGTGTGCGCCTTTCGGTTTAATGAACACCATTAAAGGGAATAAACGACTTCGCTCAAGTAGGTCCTCGTAATTTTGAAGCAGGGACCAAACAGAAGACCAACAGACTTGGCCTGCCATCCCCAAAGGTATTGATTGAGAACTTGGAGGACATTGTGATCACGAACATATTTTACGTGCCCCAGTCACTTTTAACGAACATGGCGGATCTTAGTCCGGCTCGGATTCCGAACCCGCAACCTTTCAGTTACGAGATCGTTGTCTTTACCGACTGAGCTACCGTGGCTTTTAAAAAAAGTTCTGATTTTAATTTATCGGTCACAAAGTGCTAATGTTCCTTATATGCCAAGTCTATTACGAGGGGTTGAAGAGCTTTCAGCTCATAGGCACCCCATAAAAATCTATGCCTATGCCTATCACATAAAACTACTTCGCTATTATTCGGACCAGAAGTATACATACATTCGTACTATAACATATTAATATCATAAAAACTACTACGTCTCTTCTTTGAATAATTTTGCCAAATCAATTGCTTAGCCTTAAAAATTTGAATTATGTTATGATAACCCAAAAATATCTTGTATAATGACTGAGTTATAACACAATTCCAGGTGAATTAGTCATAAGAATGTTACTCCAGTATTGCATGCAATATATTTTATTCAGTTCTGAAAGTGAATTCATTTAAAGGAAATCCACTCCAGTTTCAAATGAAATTGTTTCTCTATTAATCGGACAGTCCCTCCGAGGTCTTTATCTAAAGTAGAAATATCTTCTATAATGATTGAGTCATAACACAATTCCAGGTGAATTAGTCATAAGGATGTTACTTCAGTATTACATGCAATATTCTTCATCCAGTTCTGAAAGTGAATTCATTTAAATGAAATCCACTCCAGTTTCAAATGAAATTGTTTTGCTATTAATCGGACAGTCCCTCCTAGATCTTCATCTTAAGCAGAAATATATTTTATAATGGCTGAGCCACAGCACAATTCTAGGTGAATTAGTCATAAGGATGTTACTCCAGTATTACATGCAATATTCTTTATCCAGTTCTGCAAATGAATTCATTTAAATGAAATCCACTCCAGTTTCAAATGAAATTGTTTCGCTATTAATCGGAGTCCTCCGAAATCTTTATCTTAAAAGTAGAAATATCCTCTATAATGACTGAGTCATAACACAATTCCAGGTGAATTAGTCATATAGATGTTACTCCAGTATTGCATGCAATATTCTTCAGTTGTGAAAGTGAATTCATTTAAATTAAATCTACTCCAGTTTCAAATGAAATTGTTTCGTTATTAATCGGACAGTCCCTCCGAGGTCTTTATCTAAAGTCGTATGGACTTAATTATCCGACCACTCCTTTTAAAATGCAACTGGAATCTAAATGAACACGAAACACCACCGAAACTGCTCTTTACGGAGCTGTGTGAGATAGATTTTAATAAAATATTCTCTATAAAGCGAATTTAGTATTCATTGTATCACTGGAGCTTGCGAAATTCACCTAGACCAGTGGCTGAGTCCTGCAATTAATCGGAAACTCAAGACAAAACAACAAATATATAAGCATTGACACATATATGACACACTAAATGTGTTGATAATTCGGAAAATAAATCACACGAGTTGTTATTTATCGTTATCTCCTCATTAGAATTCACTAGGGTTGGATATAAACAAGAAGCGCTATACATTATCTATTGCCGAACATGAAAATACAATTATTGTATTCATGATGTCTGGAACTTAATTTACAGTGATAATCGTTTCAAAATAATAAAAAAAAGGTTCCTTTCGAAGGCTACCTGTCACGATTTTGTTCTGACGTGTTCTTTTTTCGTATTCTGCATTTCAGACAATGGGAAGTCCCCAATACTAACGGTGTCGACAAAACGGGAAAGGTTCGATCAAGGCCTGACCACGCCCGTTTTTGCATTCGGCAGCTACATGGTGATGAAAGATAACTGTGATGGATAGCGTGGTAACAATCTGATTTACAATTACATTTTCGCGCACCCCCCACCTTTCACTTCAATATTAAAAGAAAGTGTGAAAGATTTTTCCATTCAAGTAAACACGGAAATCAAAAGGAATGTCTCATAGAGCTTTCACTTTAAAAATTCTTGTCGAAAGAATGCTATATAAATGGGTCTATATCATATAAAATAATCTCTGCAGGTATGAATGAAATAGGATTAGATGCTTGCAATATGTTAGTTTTTTAGCGTTAACAAGCTTACATATTTCCATGAATCTTTAGTCACTAACTATTCTATTTAAGGAGGTCGTTTAAATTGTTTTTAAAAATTTCAATTAAAATTCACAGTTTTCATTAACTGAAAACAGTATGGAAAAAAGGGATAAATAACTAAATACAGCAATTTTGAGACATTGGTAAAACATGGAGAAGGAAGCAGGATGGTAGGGTGGTGTATGGCTGTAACAGCTGATCGATTAGGGTTTATCAAGGTTATTAGGGGAATCAACGATGGATTAATATCAATCTTTCAAAATGTAATTTAAAGCTTAATGCATAACATTTTGAAGTTCTGACTACTTTTCAATACTTTCAAGATAATGACCTGAAGTATTTTGGTACCATTGCTTGCTTGTTGTGATTTTAAAATTTCCTTACAGTTATTAAAACCTTACCTCAGTTTCCAGATTTGAACACTGTAGAAAAATTTATGACATTATCTAGATATCAGAATAAGAAATTATCATATATATATAACAAAAGCGACTTAAGAATGGCTTAGTTAAATGAATGAAGTTAGCAAGTTTTACTACACAACTCTAACTCAATTTAAGCCAATACGTTTGTATCATGTTACGGAACATAGAGAATACCCTACTAAGTACTAAAGAGTACTCGAACGCTCATCCTTTTTTTTTTCTAAAACTGAGTATTTTGTGAACTATACAAGTTTTATTTTAACATTGGTTTCTAAATAAGTGCTATATTTTTTTTTTTTAAAGCATTGTTTTTAAAAAATTTTTATAGATTTTTTTTTTTTTTTTCCTATTTCTGTGAAAAAAATATAATTGTTTTCTTGTGTAAAATTTTACTTTGACATTGTTTTTTCTTTTCTTTTTTCTGTATTATCTTGATGAGTGATTACTGTTTGAATATTGTGTAAAGCTTAAATTTTTTTGTTTAAAAACTTTATTAAGAATTTTATTTGTTATTTAAGCAAACCAGAATTATCAATATTTTGTGCTTTACGCTTTTAAAATCTCAAGTTGAACAGAAAAAGCATAGTGCACGAGATTTGCAAGGGTACAGAAATATCGCACATAATTTTTAACACAGAAATAAAAAATACATTAATGATAATATGGCATGTAAATGAAATTCTTTCAATTCATTAATTTTTCTAAATGATCACCATTCATGTTGAGTTATTTAAAGCAGTTATGTATATGTTTAAAAAATCCCACTCTCACAGTATTTTACCGGTGAATTTTAAAGCCACTGTTTCACAACAGATTAAAGTTGTGTTGTCGTAACTTTTCCACCAAGGAATCTTCATGTAGAAACAGATAAAATCTGAATACCAAGTCAAACTACCAAAAAATTTGGCATCAGATTAAAAAGTCCATGACGTCACACAGAGCAGGTATTCGTCAGATATTTTCTAGTCCTGACTCCCTCAGTGGCATCTCAGATAAACAGTTGTTGGCATGCTTATTCATGTAGTATTTTTATAGTTCATTGATTTAAACTAATAGACTCAATATTTCAAGATCATAAATCATGCTATGTTATGTGTGCCATTGTACAGGGAAATTACCCAATACTCTAAATACAGTTATTTTCTTTCCTGAAAGACACAGAACTTCAAAACAGGTATATTAATACTATACCCAGGAAAGAATTTTACTTCCACAAAATATTCGAAGTTAAGTTTTTATAGTTAGTATACGTTTTCTACGTTGAAAACATCATTTTTTGTGCAAAAATCATATTTTTTTAATTTCTCTATTGTAAAATTTCAACTTTTAGGCTTCTAAATCTGTTTTTGTTTTGTCTCTACGGCATTTTAAAGAAAAGTTACAGCTGTTTAAACATCAGTGACAGCTGTCAAAACAAAACGGAAGTAGCGACTTCGAACCGGAAGTTGTGAATTTAAAGCCTTTTAAAGAGCATTTTTTGGACAAAACTTTTTAATTTTCATGAAGATTAGTTTAAACATTTTTCTAGTATTTTTAATAATTAGCAACTTGGCAATTAGAAAGTTTTAAAGCAAGAAAGTGTGGGAATTTTAAACATGTATTTTAATTTTTTAATAGTTAAAGTTGCTTTCATAAACTTCAAATGCGTTTTTCTCAGAACGGTATTTTTAATAAAATGTTGAAACTTGAAATGTGATTTCTCAAAAAGTTCTTAAAATATTTTGTTGAAAATTATTATGAATGCTTTTGATAGTATTTACTAGTAAATGACCTAAAAGCTTTAAATTTGGATAATTTTTAATGATGTTACACTCATAGTTAGATATAAAGGTAATGAAAATTCGTTAAAAATTCAATGTGTATGATTTTGAAGGACCAAAATTTTTTACCAAATGTAAATTAAGCAAAGATTTTAGGTGATTCACTAGTCCAGTGTATAAGAAATGTGTTGCATCAAAAAATATTGAAATAATTTAATTTATTAAAAAATTAGACCTTTTGAAAAACCCGATTTTTTTTACTAAATTTTCTTCATTTATTAGAAATTTTATAAAAACTTCTCCAGGAATAAATTTTTTAAGTGCAATTCTCTATGATAATATAAAAAATAAATCTAAAAATGTAAAAACATGAACTAGTTTCTACGTTTAAAGAAAAAAAGTTCTCCGAACGTAGGCGGATACCTTAATATACTTCTATTTTGATAAATTTCTTGAAAAATATGAATAACTAGCAAGTGTGCCCGTGCTTCGCTACGGTGAAGCAGAGGTTTTGACAGCAACAGTTCTAACTTTGTTGGTATTAATAAATGTTGTCCAAAATTAAGGAAATTTGTGACAAACCACATAGTTTTGTATGAAACAGAAACACACATTCATATCGACAACCATATGAATATGAAGATAACTATATAAAATGATAGGTTTTATTTGGCCATGAGAGTCACTGAAATTTGTACTTTTTGTTGTTAGAATATTGTTGATAAACATTTCATTGTAACGTAAAAATTAACCAAGAATTAAATTTAAAATTAGTTCTTATATAAAAATGCTATAATTTGCGTCACATAGAAATGAAAGTGAATCACTTTATATCTCAATTTCCAGGTCAAATCGAATTGATACTAAGCAGACGATGTTTAAATAATATAAAATAAGAAATGAATAAATGAAATATTTAAAGGAATGACGTCATAATGATAGAAAAATATCATTTTCACCTATTTATTATGTGATAAATTGAAATTTTTAATCTCCTGCTTTTAACCGAGGAAAACTGCGCTTAAAAGAATTACATGGGATTAAAGGAATAACGTCAGATTGCTAGAAATATTGCTTCTTTCACTTACTTATGATGCGATAAATTAAAAATTAATCGTTTGCGTTTAACCGGGGAAAATTATGCTTGGAATAATGACATGAAACGCTTAAAAAGGGGAAAGGAATGGATTTTTTTAATCGAATGTTAAAATTTTTCAAAAAAAAATTCCTAGACATATACCTCATAATTTCGTAAATTTTCATGGCAATTGGATGTATGGTTTTTATTATTATATATATATATATACAACACAAACATATATTATATTTATATATATATAGATTTATTAATAAAATATATAATTGTCCCCAGACAAATTTTATATTGTTTATCAATCTAGCTAGTCTTTTAAAAAATTGGTTCTCTAAGTAGTTTTGACCAAGTTCGGTCTAAATGATTAGCCATCGTGTGCAAAAAAATTAGACCGTGACCAAACTAAACTCGGTCTAAATGATGTTTTTCAAAAACTTCCCAAACATAGCTCAGCAGTTTTGGGACGCACGTTTAGCTAAAACGGTGCAATTTTATAGAACAATTTTATTTTACTCGCTACGAGTACGTAAAATCTCCATGACATTGAATGCAAGTAGTTGTTCCCTTTAGTTTGAAAATTAACATTTTTAACCAAATTATTCTATACTGAAAAAGTACATATGTGTTATTTATTTTTACGTCTTCTTAATATATTTTTAAATAATGCATTTTGTAAATGGAAGGAATTTCAAGTGAACTAAAAATTAGTATCTGTGTATAAGAGTTATAGACGCTATGGGTGCATGGCTATTTTGAATCCCTTGACGTTTGTTCTTGTTGTAAAACACGCATAGGTATTGCCAGTTTATGTCTTTGAGTAATGAATGTTTCTTTGCAGTCAGGAATAAAATATAATAAAGCACATTTTAATCTGACCATTATTTTGAGAGAAGTCAATCAAAACGGGAGAATTATTCTCCCCACGTCTGATCGGGTTTTTTCCTTTCACCATGTGAACTAAGAGAAATGAAGGAAATTAAAAACTGCCCAACCGCGCCTTTTTTGCCCATACCACCCGCAATGCGTCTTTAATGCTGCATTTATCTATTTTTATTATTTCTTCTTATCCCCTTTTTCCGTGGTGAAAAGTGAAATCCTGACCCTATAAGGATAAAGGTCGGGCGGTTTTTTCTTACTAATGGCCAACTAAAATGGCACTTTGATTGACTGATGGGTTCTTATTCCATTCAAGAACCCCACTGGGCAACCATCTTTTTTTTTCAGTATTTCTGTTTTTTTTAGAGGACCCACTCGTGGGCCTATCAGTCACGGGGCCCTATTCTGACAGGCCCCATTCCAAGATAAAGAGACTCGCGTAATAAGTCAACTCATTTGACGTTAATTGACTTACGCCTCGAACGTTAAGATATGATACGAATAAGTAACATAAAATTGGTGCAATGAATTGGTTCACTTTCACAATAGGTAAAATTCCTTCAATAATACCATTTGCAGAGGGTCGCTGAAAATGCATCCTCACTTCACTTTGGCATTATGATACCCATTTCACTACTCCTTGCTAGGAAGCAATTTGCGTAAGACGAGGAACTGTGAACAGGTAGTGTAACTAGAATTTTTCCAAGTTTAACTGATTTTCAAATCACACGTTTACGTGTTTTGAGGGTTTTTGTAGTCAAAGCTAGAAATAAAAATAAAGTACATCTCTTACCCGTTAGTCCTTTATCCTCCCGACCTTTATCCTTACCCCTTAGTCGTTTTCCAAGTTGCTCTCGGAAATAGGTTGTAAGTTTATTAACGAGGAGTTGGAGGAATTGGATTTTGGTTTGGTTTGGTTTGGAGTGCTATGGTCTACTTTTTGCAACACGAGGGCTAATGAGACCAGGACCTACAGTTTAAAGCCGATTCCGAACTTCTACGAACATCCATGCAACAGTGGGATTCGAACCCACGAACTCCGGTACCGAAGACCAGCACTCTAACCAATCGGCCATCGTTTGGACTGGAGGAATTGGATAAGTTGGATTGCAGGAAGATTTGCCAATCGCTTTCAAATTGTGATTTCATAACATTTCGACTACAAGTACCCTATATAATAAGAAGCCTGAGTTATCTGTCCGTCTATCCTCGAGTTTATGAAGCGGTACCTGGAATTGATAGAGCCATCCATATTGGACTCGTGATGAGTAAGGGTTAGCAACTTTCCAAATCCACCCCTTCCCCTTTTTTCTAGCATTTAATGCCATTATTTCAAGCCCGATTTTCCCCGGTTAAGAGCAGGTTATTAAATTTATCAATTTGTCACATAATAAATAGGTAAAAATAACATTTTTATCTCGCATTATGACGTCATTCCTTTAACCATCTCATTTAATCATTTCTTACTTTAAATTGTTTAAATATAGTCTGCATTATTTTCCTAAGTTTTATCACTGAACTTAGATATTACGTCAATAATTTTTTTATATGTGGCTTAACCCTTTAAAGATTACTATTACTGAAAATTCTTTGGGATTTAAGGAAATTAGGCTATAAATGTTATCTATGAACATTACATATGGGAAATGTGTGAAAAATATTAGAATTTATTTGTAGTAAGGTGCTGGGTTTAAATTGTGAAACTATCTACCCCCTAGCACAGCTCGAAAATAATACACTCTTAAAATGTAAATAATATTTAAAGAACACTGCATAATTATTATTAAAGTGATGTAACAGATAAATAACTAAACTATTTATAAAAAATGTTTTGTGTAGATATATTTATTCAAGGTCATGACGGAAAGAAATCAAATACCTGATTTTTTCCCCCAGTTTAAACAATTATATTTTAAAGAGAAAAATAGATTGTATGTAGTGTTACCATTCATTAATAGTTTGAAGTATCAGAAACATCCGAAAAAATCATTATTATATCTTTAAAAAGAAGAGAAAAAATATGTTAATAGGTGGTTTCACTACGAAACCACTGTCCTTTAAAGGGTTAAATAATTGATTTGGTTTATATGTGATAATTTTAAATTTAATCATCGATTATTTTTTGTTGCGATGAAAATTTTATCACCGGTATTAACAACAAATCCTATCTACCTCCAGGGTGTAGTGAAAATGATTCCATTAACTGCTGCTGTAGGAAAAAAAAAGGAAGAGTTTTGTTAAATGCTATATATTTGTTTATATGTTATAATCCAAAGAGGTTAAATTATAGAGAAAAAATAGAGAAACATTAAAATATTTTTTTTTGTGATTGAGGGTTGCAAGTATCGGACGTTTTACTATTTCTTAAAAATTTTCCAGATGTAAGGATTTCTATCGTACGCCATATTTATTCCTTACATGTTGATGATATAATTTTATATAGAAGCAATGACATTTGCTCATTTCCCCCGGAAGTGCTATAGGAAATATGTGATGTCAACGGTCTATTCTTTATTTTCAAAGTATAACAGCCATCTATAGATTTTAACGATAATTTTGACGTAGCTAAGAAAACTTTGAATTATCTTTCTAAATGAATTTGAAATAATTCTAAACTGCGTTCACAGTATCGGGAGATTTTAGAGGAGTGTGAAGATAAATAAATTATTGAGGGTGTTCCAGATAATTCTCAGCCAAAAAACAAACCATTTTTTTTACCAGCCTCATCGGGTACTTTACAATTCTGGAAAATTAAAGATTTTAATGATCCCGTCATATGACGGGCTATATGCTAGTAATCTATATTTGATAAAAATATATTAGAAGCATAATGTTTTTTTAAAAATTCATAGTAAACATAGTTAGTTTTTTAAGATTAATTTTTGAAGTGTACTTTTCAAATAAAAGGTGCCATCATGAAGTTTCAAAAGGGTAATGTTCCTGAGATGTACATTATGAAGCTTTGTGCATGAAAACAGATTGTTGTCTGAGAACCAACTGAAAGTCCTTTAATAAGACATTGAGTTCTTCACCCACAAGGTTTTTAGGAGAAGCGAAAAAACCCCAGATAACACCGTTTCTGTATAGGAAGCTAGATCGATTTTCTTCTTTGCTATCATTCACCGTTCGACCTTCGGTATCCCAACTGTCAACATATTAATCGCCCGAAGCCACCATCTTCATGCCGAAGGTCACTGAATTCCTTTCTTTTGTTTCCTGGAGTCATGGATCCCATTTCCCATCTCCCTTTTGTGAAACATCCCCGGTGAAAGCCAAATACAAGTTTATCGAGTTCTAAGTGATTCTCTTTTATAAAACTATCAAGGAGAGGTCTGTCATTGTTACAGCGACTGATTTATTGTCTTCACTATAAGATTCAGATTTGAAAGCAAAGCCCTCGCTACAATCAAGCAGTGAAGGGCAAGAGCACTGACTTTTGTGAAATTAATTGAAAAGGATCTGTGAAGAACAATGTGTTTTGTCTGTTACAACGTATTACATTTGAAGGGGGTTTTATGTTCATAAAATATTGTTGCTATTAAATTACAATCCATGTCAAGGATTTTATATAAAGTTACGCTATCAATAAGTCAGTGACAACCAGTGGAGTAGCAAGGTCTGGTGGAGTTTAAAATTGTCCCTCCATGTGCCATGTCCAACAAAATATGAAATGAAATTTATTGAAAAGCAACTGAATAAAAAAAATGTTAATTGTTTTGTCAACAGTTATTTATGAATAAAATGTAAAATATCTTTTATTAATATGCCAGTTGTTTTTGTACACTGTAAGAAATCCTTTTTTTAGTAATAGTATCTAGTGCATACCTCTATTATTATATTTATATTATACAGTTTAATAATGAAAACTAAATTGTTTATTAGTTTCCTCCTCTAGTCCCTAATAAAAAATTTACCAGCTATTTTCTAATTCTCAACACAGTCACCACGGTCGTTAGATCTACAGTTTTAAAGAATTTCACATAAACCCAGAACCGTCTAATCTGAAATCTGAAAGAGTACTGAGGCTGAATTGTATGTCAACAGGGCAAAAAGCCACTCTGACCTATAGTCACAATCAGAAAAATCACCTGCAATTGTTATTTTAAAAAAGTGGCAGAAAAGAACATCCAGTGATATATGATTAAATATAAGATTTTAAGTGGAAATGGTACACTTTAAAATGTAAGGAATTAAGGAACTTGGCAATACGCTTAATTTAGATAATGAAATGGAAGACGTTTCTAAATTAATGGATTATGCCGATAGAAAACTAACAAATTTTTATCTAATAGAAGTGCTGCATTAGGAAGTGGTAGAAGGACAAAGAACTGAAGATGTGTAAAATTAATAAATGAATGAGTAAATAAATATATATATATATATAATATATATATATGTCAGGTCTAAAAATGAGGATTAAGAATTAAGTGAGTTATAATTAAAAATAGTTAGAACTCATTAACGGTAAAGGAATAGGAGAAAGACACACCCTCGAGCGGAACTATACGGAGTAAAGAAGGTGACACGGAAATAGACAATAGGAATTTGCTTAGGCAGTGACGCTAAAAACTCACTTCTAAGCTGGAAACTCGGCTGGTAACATCCTCCAAGCTTGTAGTTGCAAAATGTGAACAAAGGATTTTTAAATGACACAGCCATGGACAAAAGGATTACAATAAAGAAGTTTTTACATACGATATCAAATGTGTCTCCCATGCCTTAACCACTCGGATTGTGTCATATATATATATATATATATATATATATATATATATATATATATATATATATATATATATATATATATATATATATATATATATATATATATATATATATATATATATATATATACGTATATATATATATATGTATATATGTGTATATATATATATATGTATATATATATATATATATATATGTATATATATATATATATATATATATATATATATATATATATATATATTATATATATATATATATATATATATATATATATATATATATATATATATATATATATATATATATATATATATATATATATATATATATATATATATATATATATATATATATATATATATATATATATATATATACGTATATATATATATATATGTATATATATACATATATATGTATATATATATGTATATATATACATATATATATATACATATATATAATGTATATATATATATATATGTATATATATACATATATATATATACATATATATATGTATATATATAATAAAGATTCAATGCACATAAGTTATCTGGTATGCCCTAAAATATTAAGACGGCTATGTTGAAAATAAATGCATTCTTATTATCATCGTTCTCTTCCAGACCCTCTACAACTGAAGGAAATCAAGTAAAAACAGATGATATGTACATATGCAAGTTTACGTTTTTTTTCAACTCCTCTTCTTAGCCCACTCTCCTGTTTCTAATCATGGATCTTGTTGGTGCTTCAACCACATTTGGCGAAATTGGCGTGCTTGCAGCGTGGCGTTTGAAATCTGGCGAGGGGATCGTAACTCAATAAATTGATACATAAACAAAAACAACATTTTGAGGAAAAATTTTACAAAAATTGAATATTTGAAATCTAATTGAATTAACAAAGAAAACACAAAGGAAACACATAACATTCATACTAAATAGACTGAAACATTCACTTAATCACAAATTAAATAAACTGAGTGTGATTTTCATCACAAATTTGTGATTTAGTGTAAATTGTAAAATTAATTTAATTTTGATTCTGTATTTTGAGTGGAGGTTGAAGAGGAGTTGTAAAATTGAAAATTTTTTTTCAAATCTCTTATTTATGAATAAGTTTGAAATTTGTAGCAAAATTGTTAAAAATTTATAATTTTAGAACTCTACTATACTCCTGATAAGCTCCGGTTCTAGACCAATTCCCTTAACAAGTAATTGTCGGAACGCTATTTGGTAGTCAAGTGAGCAGTACATGGATTACCTACAAACTTTCTATTAAAAAAAGAAAAAAGAAAAAAAAAATCCAATAAAATATTGTTGAACAGCACGGCTTGCTGTGGCAAACGAAAGGTAAAAACTGGAACAAAAACTGAGGAGCGTTGCGGGAGCAAGATTTAATCCTGTGTGAATTCATGCTTTAAAACATATGATACCAAAACAATATTTTTATAAATAATGTTATTAACAAATAAAAGCCTATTTTAAGTTTTTGCAAACCCTTTGGTGTATAAGTTTTTAGTTAATTTTAAATTTTATTTTAACAATATTGTGTTCTCTAATGGTGAACTGTTATTTTACTTTGTAATTTGATCTTTGCAATGATTTATCTCTAAATATTATTTTTTGTAGTAAATTTAAATAAATTAATTCTACACTGTGAATAAAATTGGTTTGAAATTTTTAATAAAAATATTGTTTTACATACCTTCACAGTATTTAAAAATAAGAGATTTGAAAAAAAATTTTCAATTTTACAACTCCTCTTCAACCTCCACTCAAAAAACAGTTTAAGACAAAGAGTTTTTTGCTGGATGAGATCCCGCCTACCCTCCCTCATCCCTTTGGACTAACTTTCTCTTGGTATTTTACAAAAGGAGTTGTAAAATTGAAAAATTTTTTTTTTTCAAATCTCTTATTTTAAATTAATTTTACAATTTACACTAAATCACAAATTTGTGATGAAAATCACACTCAGTTTATTTAATTTGTGATTAAGTGAATGTTTCAGTCTATTTAGTATGAATGTTATGTGTTTCCTTTGTGTTTTCTTTGTTAATTCAATTAGATTTTAAATATTCAATTTTTGTAAAATTTTTCCTCAAAATGTTGTTTTTGTTTATGTATCAATTTGTTGAGTTACGATCCCCTCGCCAGATTTCAAATGCCACGCTGCAAGCACGCCACGCACGCAAGCTGCAAGCACGCCAATTTCGCCAAATGTGGTTGAAGCACCAACAAGATCCATGATTAGAAACAGGAGAGTGGGCTAAGAAGAGGAGTTGAAATAATCTATAGTCTAAAAACTTAAGTTGCGTGCGAGATATAATAAAATGGAAATAATTCAGACTTATATGTGTTATAGATATATATCTAAGGGTTTTGTTTATAGATTTTGTGAAAGAATAACCAGCTAAATTTCAGAAAAGTTACAAATTTTTCGTCTTTAACATAAATACTCTGCCGGCATACTGTGCAAAAAAAAATTTCTAATTTTCATGTATAAAAAATTGGTAAAATAAGTTTTTTAATAGAACACTCTTACTGACGCATATTAAAAAAAATTTTAACCAATTTTTTAAACGAAAATCAGAAAATATCTCCTGTGCAGAGTGTAAACTTAGTATTCCTATTTGAAAACCAAAAAAAATTTCCTCATTTTTTTCTATTACTTTTTCGTTGAAAAATACCAAGATGCCTTCGAGATACAATGGCTAAAGTGGACGTTCTGCTCTGCGAAATTTGAATGAAAATTTAATGTATCGTTTACAATGATATTTAAAATATATAACTAAGAATAAGAGCCAACGAGGATGTTTTGATGTTCATCATCTTTTGATTAATATCATTATCAGCTCAAAAAACAATTTAGTTAATACTTATAATAGCTTTAAATAGATTTTGAAATTATAAGTATTTGAAACGTTTCAAGTGCATTTAAAACTAACATATTTTAAACATAT
>CM063505.1:142124550-142154550 GCA_032207245.1 Pardosa pseudoannulata
TCGATTTAATAATGATAATAATTTTGTACTGGTGGCTTTAGAAAAAAATATATATTTGGAATATTTTTATTACTAAATAATTATAATAGTAATTATATTAATAATAATTTTACTAAACAAGCAGATTTGGCTCTCAATTTTTTTTTTAATTCTTGTAATGTTCATATTTGGCTCTTTGGCTAATAAGTTTGGCGACCACTTCCCTAGGTGGAAGAGGGAGAATTCTCGGAAATTAAAACAAAAACAAAGGGAAAGAAAATAATTGGTTCCTTCTGAATACATTGTGAATATTCCTTTGATAGTTAAAATGAGATTTGAAAGTTGATAGCATTAACCGGTGTAATGATCACATAAAGCGATAATTTTATCATACAAATGAATAGAGAAAGTCGGGACCAAGTGATTTTGATAACAATAAGCGATTGATAACATTAACCGTGATCACATTAAGCGGAGTTCACTGTATATATTGTGACGCCTTCAATGTTCTCGAATGAGAGGTAACGTAAATAATGGATCACAGCCAAAGAATAAAAATTGGAAATTCACTTTAATTCTGGATTAAATACGGCTATTTACCAAGGAACGTTAATTCCTAAATCACCTAGAACTGCAAAGGATGGTTGCCGATGACACTTCTTTACGACAATCACAGTCGAAAGAAAAACAAGAGAATTAATAATCTCTTACAAATGGGGAGGCTTTTCCGGGTGTAATCAAACCCAATTTATCCCCGTTCGGTATCGAGATTCTGCCGCCCCCCATATGAGCGGACTTAACGAATCTCCCGAACTAGCAAGCTCTCTGGTACAAAGGCGAAAGCCTCCACTAGGCAACACACCTCCGAAAAAAAAAAATGACGAAAAAGCCCTTTGTCGCAAAATTGTAGGCCTATTATACCTGGGGGGGTCAGTTACCGTCCCGCCACTGTTTTTTTATTCTCAGATAAGATCCCAGTTACATGAGAACTCCAGCTAAAGTTACAGTTATACTTTTTAACTGAATTCTCATTCGCTGGCTGTCTCTTCATGGAATTTCAGAGCGTTCATTAACGAGATCTATCAGGGGCGTATTCGTCTATTCAGTCCGATTGTCAAGATCCCCGACTCTGCGACGCCACGCTATTGTCCAGGTACAGGTGTACTACGATCAGCTGTTTTGGCACGTGTTCGGACAAAGGGGAGTCTTCACAATATATGTGTATATATGTATATATATATATATATATATATATATATTTATAAGGTAAAAGTAAACTAAATCTGTAAACTAATTTAGAGATTTTGCTTAAATCCTGAAAGGCGGCTTTATACCTATTTTATGTTCGTATTCATTTGAAAAAATATTTCACAGGAAGTAACAAAACGATTAACTTCTTATAAACGTAATACGAAAATGGTTCATTAAGAAAATTATTGTAAGTCTCGTAAAAACGTTTTGTTCACTGTTAAGAAATAAGTTTTCCATTATTCTTTTGGTCATCTTAACGAATTAGGGTAAAGATTTTAAGTTCTATCCTCTTTACTCGGAAAAGACTCAAATGGATCATGTAAAGTGGCGAGATGAGAAACTGATGTGAATTAACAAACACAAATAAACAGAAATCATACCATGGTAACAAAAGAGATTATTCAATCGACCACCAGCAATTCGCAATATTAAAATATCGGTGGGAGTACCCAGTAGAATACGCTTTGTACAGCTATACTCGTAGCCTGAAAGAGATCTCTCTGTAAACACGCGTGGCAGTCAACATGTTAATTTGTTTTATTTGTTTTGATTTTATCTCAAATCAATAATTTATTTTCTCCTTTAATTATATCCAGGGGAGTAACTTGGCAGTTTCCATAGTGAATATTCGATAATTCTAAAACGGTCATTTTTATTACTGTTTATTTAGATACAATGGCAAAATCTTAATAAATCTGTAAAATTGAGGGGAAAAAGCAAAAAAGATGGATCTTTTCGGGTACTCTTCCTAAAAATGTTCTCTTTTACTAAGCCTGCAAATATATCTGCCACGAGTCGCGGTAGCTCAGTCTGCAAAGGCAACGCTCTCGAAAGTGGAGGGTTGCGGGATCGGAGCTCGAGCCGGCCTAAGATCCGCCGTGTTCCTTAAAAGTGGCTGGGACACTTAAAATATGTTCTTGGTCACAATGTACTCCAAGTTCTCAATCAATACCTCTAGGGGTGGCAGGCCAAGACTATGGGTCTTCTGCCTGGTCTCTGTTTCTAAATTACGAGGACCACTTGAGTCTAGAAGTCATATTTTCACCCTTGAGGTGCCGAAAAACGGACCCCTTTGCTTTAATACGAGTAGTTTATGGCTCTGTCGCGATTGGTTTGACCAATCATGACAGAGTAAGAAAACAACAACATGTATCTGCCACGATAGGATCTGCGGTAGCTCAGTTAGTAAAGGCAGGGATTTCATAACTGAAAGTTTGAAAGCTCGGGGCTTTAGCCGTCCTTAGATCTGCCGTGTTCGCTAAAGGTGAATGTTCGTGGTCACAAAGTCCTCCAAGTTTTCAATCGATACCTCTGGGGGTGGCAGGCCAAGCCTGGGGGTCTTCTGTTTGATCCCTGCTTAAAATTATGAGGATCCGGCGGGGGTAATGTTACTCGCGTCCATAGCATACCTTAAACTATACATGCTCCCATGTGGTGCTAAATGGGTAACAGCTCTACAGCCTTGTATTGGCATAAAGGATGTAGTGCCTGTATTGCCAGCTGCGTTGGAAAAAAAATATCTGCCATGATCGAAGGGAGGCAAGATCAAGAAATGAATAATTTGTTACACTTTAAAATTCAACTAAATAAAATTAAAGTTTTTTTCCAGTTAAACTTTTAAATTTGTTTTAGTTGCATGTTTTTACGTACATTTAAATTTTGATATTCCGAACGACTCTTGTTCCGAATTAGATAGGATTATGTAGAAATTTCTAGGAAAGGTCAAATAAGGAAAAATAGTAAATAAAATAGGAAAATAGAATAAAAATAGAATAACTTCAAAAATGCTTAAAATGTAGAATCAAAAATTTAATATATGACTAAAACTCTAAAAAAAAGTTAGCCCCTCCTATAACAATTCTGGATGGGCAATCAACCCCTTTGGTCCACCCAAATTATCTTCATCCAAATTACATCCAGTATATCACTCCTGTCTAAAAAGTAGTGCTCGCTGCAGCCCGAAAATGGCGATCAGCGAGACACGGGTGGTATACTGGAGCGGAGCATCGTTTCTTCCTCGGTCGAGTGGCGATCCCTGATGCAACCTGTCGCCATCCCAGCCAGCAAAAACTTGGCGATGGCGCGTGCGCTGTTCAGCTTGGCCGGCGTTGTCTGTCGCATTGTGTCGCCGGAAGAGTGGTCAATGCATGGTTTGCGGTGAATAAAGTTCGGATGTGCAACGAGCCGACTCTCGCCGCACGAGCCCCGGCCCGATACGCTCAAGAAGGAAAGAAAAAGCAGTAGCAACAAAAATCCAAATTAGATGAAGATCCTCTCGCATCTTGAGGAAAAGACGGCAGGCGCTCGTCTTCTCCGCTTTCCCACTCAACTTCTCTTGGGTCTTTTGCTTACTTATACAGGCGTGTATAACGGGAATATTTACCTAGTTATGCGGGAACTTACCAATTTTAGATTGAATAAAGCACGCATATTTTTTTTCGAAATTTTAAGCCGCACGACAATGCTTATAAATTCAATTTTGACTATATATATATATATATATATATATGTATGTATACATATATATATATATATATATATATATATATATATATATATATATATATATATATATATATATATATATATATATATATATATATATATATATATATATATATATTATATATATATATATATATATATATATATGTATATGTATATATATATATATATGTATATGTATATATATATATGTATATGTATATATATATATATGTATATATATATACGTATATATATATATATATATATATATATATGTATATATATATATGTATATATATATGTATATATATATATATATATATATATTTATATATATATATATATATATATATATATATATATATATATATATATATATATATATATATATATATATATATATATATATATATATATATATATATTATTGGTTTATTTGAAATATTATTATTACTTTTTTCGATATTTCAAACTGTTTTGATTTTCTCTGCAAGTACATTAGAATCTTAATCATGACTATTTTTACATTTGCTGATAAATGGATGCAGTGGATGCACGGATGCTATTTTCGCTAATGTCTGCTAATGTAACAAAAATCCAAAGAAGTAGATCCTCTCGCCTCTTACGGAAAAGACAGCATGCTATCTTCTTCTCTGTTTTTCCATTCAATTTCTCTTGCATGTCTCAATTACCTATTTAGGCGTGTATAACGGGAATATTTACCTAGTTTTTTTTGTTTGGTTTGGAGCGCTACGGTCTACTTTTTGCAACACGAGGGCTAATGAGACCGGGACTACTGCTTAAGCCGATTCCGAACGGCTACGAACATCCATGCGATTTACCTAGTATAGAACTTACCTATTTATGCATTAATAACACACACATTTTTTTTTCTTGAAAATTTAGAGCATAAGACGACGTGTATAAATCCAATTTTGACCCAAAATTTAAAAAAAATATATTCTATTGGTTTATTTGAAAGATGACTTTTTTTTACGCTATTTCAAACAGTTTAGGTTTCCTCTGCACATACATAAGAATATTAATCATGACTATTTTTACAGTAGCTGATAAACGGATGTCGTGGTTTATCAGCTAATGTCCGCTATTATCTGCTAATGTAACAAAAATCCAAAGAAGTAGACCCTGTCACCTCTTGCGGAAAAGGCAGCAGGCTATTTTCTTCTCTGTTTTTCATTTCAACTTCTTTTGTATCTCTCGCTTACCTATGTTGCGTGAATAACAGGAATATTTACCTATTTAGGAGGAAACTTACCATTTTTGAAAACTTCTTTTTGCGAAAATTTAAGGGCTACGACAATGTTTATAGATCCTAATTTCACACAAAATAAGACAAATATTTTATTAATTTATTTGAATGACATAACTTTGCTGTATTCGAAACAGTTTTTTTTTAAACCTACCTTTGATTCACAATTTTTATAATTTTACTAAAGTAAAACGGGAGGAGGTGTAAAATAAAAACATTAAGTGTACTTTGTTTAGACTGAGGTTTATATCAGTTAACCAGTTATGGCTCGTGTAATAACTTTAAAAGTTATAATCTCCATGAAAATTTTAATATACATTCTATGTGAAAATGTAATATACTAAGAATTTGAATATGAGATATTGTTTTCAAACGTACTGGTTGATTTTATATCTTCATATATTTTAAAATACAATATTTCATATAATATTTTAAAAATTAACAAAAGCATTATTATATCTTTAAACTTTATTATTTTATAGCTAAGATTGCAGATCATTACATTCATAGTAGTTCAAATTGTTTACATTATTGAGAAAATATAGGGAAATATTAAAATATTTTTGTTAGAGGCAGAATCATAAGTATAGTAAATTGTACTTTATCCTAACAAAATTAATTGTACTTAAATACATTTTATTTATAAACAAAAGATTTTTTTATAAACTAACACATTTAAAACATTAATTATTAATCATATTTTAATATGCATTATTTGTGATGCTGAGAGTATAATAAACAATGGGTGTAAATATGTAGAATTTTTTTTCTAATATTTATAGTTATTTTAATGGTATAGCCCAAAATTTTTAGATTATCGAGAAAAAACAAGGAAATATTAAAATCTTTTTTGTGAGATTGCTGTGGTAAGTATGGTATATTGGGATTTTTTCTCAAAAAATTTATAAAATAAAATAAATAAGGATAAAATATTTAATTTATCAACAAAAGATGTGTTTTTATACACTAAAACATTAAAAACATTAATATTAATTTTTATTTTAATATACATTATTTTGATGTTCAGAGTGTAATATATTATGCTTTTAAATATTTGAGAGTTTTTTTGAAAATTTGTAGTTGTTTTTTATTATAATCATATACCACATGTATTTTTTAAATCAATGAAAGCATTATTTAAATGAGTATATATCTTTAATTTATTATTTTAATTATAAGAGTGAAGGCAATTGTGTTCTTAGTAATCCAATATATTTACGTTATCATGAAAAATTATAGAAATATTAAAATATTAAAATATTTTTTATGATTGTGAGAGTTATAAGTATCGTATATTGTACTTTTTTTCTTAAATTTTTTTAAAATTATAAATTATACTCTCATACTTAATTCATCAATAAAAGATGTGTTTTTATACACACGAGCACATTAAAACATTAATATTAATTTATATTTCAATATACATTATGTCTGATGTTCAGAGAAACTACTATGTTTTAAAATATTTGAGAGTTTTTTTTAAGTTTATAGTTGATTTTTTAAATATTCATGTACTACAAATATTTTTAAATCAATGAGAGCATTATTTAGATGGATACATCTCTTGAATTTATTAATTGTTATATCTAAAATTGAATACCAGTACATTCTTCGAACTCTAAAGATTTATGTTATCAAGATAAAATAGGGAAGTGTTAAAATATTTTTTGTGAGGACAAGAGTCGTAAACATTGTATATTGTATTTTTGTATTGAAAATTTTAAAAAATAATAAAATACATTGTATATTAATAAAAGATGTATTTTTTATACATGTGTTTTTTATACATTTACACACTAAAAAGTATTAATATTAAACAATATTTGGCTTGTTTTACAAAAGCGAGTTTCAAATGCAGTCGGATGACTTAAACAATTTAGAGCATTACACATTTCAGGCAATACGTTGATGCGTTGATACGTTTCTGCTTACTTTGATGTAAACTAATAGCCTTATCACTCGTCAACCTGTACATGTTGAAAAATCAAGGATTTCAGTTTGTGAATCTTTTTTCCGATGAAGAGTATGCAGATTTCTTGTGTGATAGGGAATAATTTTCTACCAATTTCTTTTGTTTCTTATAGACGTATGATAAGGCATTTAACCAGTTGAGAATTTTTCACTACAAGATATTTCATCATTAACAGAAATCTTAAACGTAATTTGCTGCTTTTTCAACAATTACAGATGGTAGTGCGATGAGAACTTTAAAGTTCAACACTTTACTTCTTTCCCAAAAACTATGGGTTTAAATATTTGCGATTTTTTTTAAAATGTCAATTGTCTTTATATATTCATATACCATAAACATTATATATATAAACGAGAGCATTATTTAAATTAGTACATGTCAAGCATTTATTATGTTTTACCTAAGATTGCAGACAATTACATTCTTAGTAATCAAAAATGTTCATTTTGTTAAGAAAATATAAGGTATAATAAGTGCAAAAATTATTAAAATATTTTTGTGAGAAGAAGAATTATAAGTATCGTGTATTGTACTTTACTTTCAAAAATTTAAATAATTTAAAAATAAGCCATGATAAAATACATAATTTGTCAACAAAAGATGTTTTATACACATTAAACATTAATATTAATGTACATTATATGTGATGTTGAGCTTGTACAATGGCTGTAAATATTTAACAGTTTTGTTAAATGCTATATATTTGTTTAGATGTTATAATCCAAAGAGTTTAAATTATAGAGAAAAAACAGAGAAACATTAAAATATTTTTTTTGTGATTGAGAGTTGCAAGTATCGGATGTTTTACTATTTCTTAAAAATTTTCCAGATGTAAGGATTTCTATCGTACGCCATATTTATTCCTTACATGTTGATGATATAATTTTATATGGAAGCAATGACATTCGCTCATTTCCCCCGGAAGCGCTATAGGAAATATGTGATGTCAACGGTCTATTCTTTATTTTCAAAGTATAACAGCCATCTATAGTTGAAAAATTGCTTAGCCCTGTAGAGTATGTTTTCTACAGTTATAGGGGAGAGGGAAATTTGCTCAAATTGTAATCCCCTATATAATAATAGCCTAAGTTATCTGTACATCTGTCCTCCAATTTATGAAGGGGTTGGACCTGGAATGGATTGAGGCATCCATTCAAAGCGAATAAAGTTTATCTTCTCCTAAACTATCGATCCGATTCTAAAATAAATTGGTATAAATATGCTTCATATCACAAAAAAATACTGTCGCCTTTAAAACGTTCGAAATCCAACCCTTCCCTCCTTTTCGAGAGTTTAATGCCATTATTTCAAGGCATTTTTTCCACGGTTAAGAGCAGGCGATTCAATTTATCCATTTATCACTTAATAAATAGGTAAAAATAACAATTTTTTTATATTGTGACGTCATTCCTTTAAACATCTCATTTAATCATTTCATATTTTAAACTATTTAAATATCGTCTACACTATTTTAATATCTTTTATCACTGAACTTAGATATGATGTAAATGATTTTCTTTTATATTTGGCTTAAATAATAGATTAGGTACATACGTGATAATTTTAAATTTAATCATCGATTATTTTTTGTTGCAATGAAACTTTTACCACCGGTATTAACAATAAATTCTTTTCATATAAGTGTAGGAGTCTATTTCACGGACTAATAAATATCTAACTTTTAATTTATATATATTTGGAAATTAAGAAGTTTGTTCTTTTGTGTGTTTGTTTATTATACATAACCACACGGTGTGACTAAATGAATTCAATGTGATTCTAAACTGCATTACAGGATCGGGAGACTCTAGAGGAGTATGACGATAAATAAATTATTGAGAGTGAACCAAATAATTCACAGCCAAAAAACAAACCATTTTTTACCTGCCTCATTGGGTACTTAACAGTTCTGGAATATTAAAAATTTTACTAATAACCGTCATATGATGGGCTATATGCTAGTTTTTAAGAAAAATCCAGAATTTATCTAAAACCTACAAAAAAAAAAAAAAAAAAAAAAAAAAAAAAAAAAAAAAAAAAAAAAAATCCCCGTGTGACAGTAACCGGAAAAATAAAATGAAAATCTCAAAAATACAGAAGGCACGAATAAAAGTCATTTAAATTATTTTAACATAAAAATTTTAGAAACAAAATTATCTTGTTTAATATAAACAAAGCACATAAGTGTATACACTATTGATGTAAATAACAAAAATAAAGCATAAAGAAATCATGCTATGCACGTGGTACGACCAGAAGAACTTGCATATTAAGTCGTATATCATATTGTTCAAATTCATGACTGGGTTCTTTATTAAAATCCATAATATTGGAATAGAGTCACAAGGCATTGTTTTAAACAAACACCTTCTTGAAGACTATGAAATTAATATTCAAGAGAAAATACTACCAACAAAAAATCTAAGAAAATAATATGAAGAAAATTATAGAAGAAAAAAAAAATTAAATCGTTAAAAACGACCACTAAAAACTTAAATATTTTACTATTTAAATCTGCCTTAAAATGTTTCTGACTCTTTATCCATACGATGCGATGTGATTAATTTAAGCAGTATGCCAAAGGAAATATTTTTGATTAATGTATTTTGCCCTTCCAGGTACACTCTATTGGTGAGTGGTCTACATTGCATCCGGTGACTGTTATCTATTTTCCTAGAATTATCTTTACTTCCTTTTTATTCTCTTACTGTCATTTTTTTTCTCCCTCTCCTTTATTTGAGTCTATCCTTTTTATCCCCTAAAACATCTTTTACACATCCTTACGCAGACAGACACAGTCCTAACACATAGATTAAGAAAATAGGGTTGCGATAGAGGTTTCTTTGGCCAATCCCCAGATGTTTCTGATATTTATCTTTGACGCTAGAGGGCCCAAAATAATATATCCAAAACAGTTTCATTATCTTTAGAAAAGTTTAAATAAAAAAGAAAAAGAATATTAGTTATGTATTAATTGATAAAAGAATGGTGGGTTGTTCAGAATGCTACTCATATTGTGCCGCCCGAGTGCTATTTGTTGATTCCAGGACCAAGTGCACCTTCACAGAGGGCCGAGACAGCATATGTCCTTGCGTTTTATTACGTTGCAGGGGCATTTTCGACTGCTCAGAGGGGTTAAGAAGAATTTCTTTGACCGCCTTATCGGTGGAGGATTAAGAATGTTATTTAAGTGTGTCGTGGAAGGGTGAGTAATTAACTGTATTTTCATGCCCCATCAAAGTGCTCTCACAGGACCTGTGCACACTTGCACACAGACTCTTTGAAAGAGTTTAAATAATTTCCGAACAGCTACAAATATCCTTGTCCAAAGAGTGGGTTTAGATTCCAGAAAAATAAATAACAAATAAACACGTCGTTTGCACCAAAGAGTCATTTCCTGTATACACCTAGTATGTAAATGATGTAGAAGATTTTACAGCATTAAGTCCAGTAGTATGAAGCAGAAAAAAATTGGACAAAAAATCTCAGGCATGATCTTTTGAATTCATATTAGGTAGGGCTTGAAATGTCGAGTCTGTATTGTCATCTATTTCGTCGTCGTAGAGTAAAAAAAAATCAAACTCGTACAACATATACAATGATGGACTACAACCAACAGCTGTAATAATTGTAGATAGCGAATATTATTCAAATTTAATATTACAAACATAATAAAATATATAATAACTTAAAACATGAAGCCTTTTCTTAAAACATTGGCTACTCTGCATTCGAAGCCATACGTAGTATGTAAAAATGAAAATTATGCCCAGAAGTAACTCCAAACTCCAATGTTCAAGACAAATCGTCATCTCTTCCAAGGTTCTCCTCCATTCGCTCCATCACGTTGACCCTTCCTGGGGTGTGTGGGTGACACGAAGTTCTCAGGCAGAATTCTCCGTTGGGTTTCACACCTCCTGTGTGACGTCAGCTAAAAATATGTCGTCCCTTCTCCATGCAGGAAGACCATAGATACGCGGTCAAGCCTTAAAAAAAAGTAATAATTTTCCATCTCTTCAATGTTACAAGGCCCAGGATTAAAGTATGGGGGTACTCAAACGAGTCTTTTTATATAAACATGACATAGAAGATAAATATATGGGTTTGAAAGTTCTCTAGTACTGGTGTTGAAATCGTGAGAGAGTATTAAAGAGGTGGGAAATTTTTTCAGAGATCAAAATTAGGTGGATGATTTTTTTGGAGGGGCATAACGTACCCTTTGCACTAGTCCAAGATGATTTACTGTAAGTTTTCTGTCCACAGGCAAGTGTTTTTTGTGTTACATAAAGTATAGGAAAAAAGAAAACTATTTTAAACTGCATATTGCATTCAATCATAGTCATTAGTTGTAATTATGGTAACAAGAAGAGCTCACCAAATAAACTGACTTGTTGATCTCATAGATGTGACTTATTCTATCGTACATTGCTGAAGCAAATTATTCAACAGACAAATAATTTTACTTTCATAAAATCATAATCTGAGATAGACGAAGGGTTAAAATTATGTAATATCTGGCATTATAGTATGCAGTGTTGATTGCATATATAGTACTCTCAACATAAGATGGTTCCTTCACTACAGATTGAGTGAAAAGCCTTTCGAATTTGTGAAATTAATACAGTTACACGACTTTTTACTCGCTTCTTTCTTAAAGAAATTAACCTGAATAAATATCAACAACACCGGAAAGAATCGTAAATTATTAGTACAATATATTAATTGGTTCATTAGTAATGTTGGTCTCATTAGCCCTCGTGTTGCAAAAAGTAGACCGTAGCTCTCCAAACCAAACCAAACCATCATTAGTAATGTATGTGGCACTCTCTAAAAGAATAAACAGAAATTAAAAATAACTTTTCTTCCTGTTAACAAAGAAAATAAATAAAATAAGGTGATTTTTTTACATTTGAAATGCTTAGAAACTCAAATGCAACGCATATATCAATATGTAAGAGATATGAAAGCCCAAACAAAGTTGGTCAATTACTGACCCAATGCATCAATAACTGACGAGCTATTTAACCTCCTAGCTTTAAATGCTACATTTAACAGGTTTTTTTCCTTACAAATTTGAATAACATGATTTTATTTACCCTATAATGTTTTTAAGCTATTGACTTGCCCTTTCACCTTTAGAGTGTAAACAAATTGTTGCTTTTTGCTGAACTCTGTAACACCACAGCCATTTTCTTCTCGATCCATTCTTCTCAAACTGGAGAGATTGTTATCCTATCTCCCTTTAAGATCTCGTTCAAGCTCGACTTGTGGCACGCTCCGCCATTCCGTCGGACTAATTCTGACACGCTGTTCTGGCCTGCGGAGGAAGTCCTTTTCCCCCGCTTGAAGATTAAGGGGTTATTTAAGGATTTATGTGGTCGCTTCCTGGAGATAGGATCTAGCGGTCACTTTCAGTAGATCACGAGATTTTGGAAGCAGTGGGGCAGGCAGAGAGTGTAATTTATATTGGGCATCAGAGCGCAGATTATTTTCTTGTTACAAGAAAGAGCTAATCCGTTTGCATGGAAAATGAGATAGTCGTTTTAGAAGTGAATATGAAATGTATACGCAGTTAGGGCACTCGGTGGCTTCATTAAACCTTTACATCTAACAGCTCATATGAAATGCTGATGGTTACAGAAAATCTGTCAAGCGTGGAGTGGGGATTACCTGCACAAGCCTATAGCATTTATTTTATATACAAGCCTATAGCTTATTTTTAAAAATCAATTTTAATCCTTTGTTACTGTTTTTATGTTTTATTAATTTAAGCGATTTTGTTCAGGATGAAGTATACCAGACATTTTTAACCATTATATATAAAAAGAAGAAAGCATATTAAAAATTATTTTATATGTAAAATAATATTTGTTTATTAAATTGCCATTTTAGTAGGAATTTTCTGAGCTCACATTTTTTTTATGAAAACTATTGAACATACACACTTAGATTCTAAAATATGACTTTTACATAGATTACTCTACAACGTACAGCTAAAATATTTACCGCAGTTTGCAAGAAAAAAATAATTAGCTTATTGTGTTGAAATTTTTTTAAAAATGGGTGAAATCTTTTTTAAAAAAAAGGTAAAAAAATAATAAAATATGATAATTCAATATGTAATAATTTTAAAGTAGAGATAATGCTACATTATCATATGCACAAATATTCAAAATTTTTAATTTCCATACTTCTTAGTTTGAAGTAACGTTAAGCACAAGGTTCAAAATGATAATGTAGAGAAAATTCAGTTTAAAGTTAAAAAAAAAAAAAAAAAAAAAATTTACTGTGAATATGTTATACATTTTAAACCATAAACTCGGGCTGATTGGTTGGGGTGCTGGCCTTCGGTACCGGCGTTCGTGGATTCGAATCCCACAGTGTCATGGGTGTTCGTAGCCGTTCAGAATCGGCTTTAAGCTGTAGGTCCCTGTCTCACAAGCCCTCGTGTTGCAAAAAGCAGACCGTAGCACTCCAAATCAAATCAAACCAAACCATAAACTCGGTTCTTATTTATGTATATACTTCATTCTATCAGTAAGAAAAAAAATTCGGATTTTTTAAGATTAAAAGGGGCTAATTCTGAAAAGCTGATTTCCCCCTTAAAAAGCAGTGCTAGATTTTTAGAAACGGATGAACAAATACATAGGGTATTTAAGCATTTTATAACGATTTCAAGGTTTTTTAATTGGCATTTAAAGTGTTAAAAACTATATGTTTTAAATGTTTTAGCTGAAAGCTTATTCTCTAAACTGTAAGCATTCATAGAGATTCGGTGGAAGAAGGTCTTTAAAAAAAAATTCAGAGATATTAATTTCAAATTCTTTTTCAAAACTTTTTAGAGTCCATGGGAGGGTTTGAGCTTAAACAGTTATCATTTCAAAAGACCAAAAACACAATAGTTTGTATGTGAAACCTCTGATGATATTGCAGGAATATCTTAAAAAGGGATGTATTCAATATATGTATCGGTCTTTATTTTTCAAGGAATGTCATGCAGGGCCGTAACTAAGAGGTGGCAAAGGTGGCGTTTTCTACGGGCGCATCAGTCATAGAGGCTCCGTGACGTGAGGAAAATGGGGTCCGAAAGAAGATGATTCGCCCCAAGTAGAAATAAGGAAAAATTGAAAAGTATTTTTCTATTATAGAATCGGATTTTATTTTTAAAATCTAATGTGTTTAAAAATTACTCTTTTAAAAATTATCTTATTTTTTAAAATGCTTCTAGAGATTAAACTGGTTATATATTCTTACAAAATGTTTACCAAATACTTTTAATATCTCTTTATATAAATCCAAGTATTCGTTTTAAATTTTGAAATTATTAAAGTTATTAAAACTAAATTTAAATTTAGAAAATCATTAATTATTTTTTTTAATTCATTGTACAAATTAAAAAATATTCCCTTCAAATGAACTATCCAGTATATCAGCAAAATAATACTTCTAGAGTGTTCGAAAATATTTTCAAGTATTAATAAAATAAATATAGAAGAAAAAATTAAAAATGAATATATTAGGAACATTTTAAGAATTAACAAAATATTTTGAGTCCACTCTAAATATATGATATAGAAGAAAAATTATTTATTTTCTCACTATATAGGGTGGTAGGGGCGCAGATCAGTTTTTTGCCACGGGTGCTAAAGAACCTAATTACTGCCCTGATGCCATGATACTTTTTGCGTATAACTTGTTCTTTGTCCAAATTAAAATTTCACCATTTAAAAGTTGTTGAAATAAAGAAATGTAATTTCTTAAGTAAAAATCAAACATAAAACTTTCTCTCAATAATACGTTAAGTTTATTTCAACAGATAATTTAGGTTGAATTATAACACTGCTATAATCATAAACCTTTTACTAAAACTTCCTTTGCGTTGACAGAACCATGTTAGAACATTTTTTCTTTTCGTTTTCGACAATAAATGGAATTTTTGGTATTTAAATCATTTAGATAAACTCTTAGGAGACTATACTTTTACGTCTACCGCCCTCTAAATAATTTTCACACAGCTTTCTAGAAAATATTCTACGATGAGCCACGTATCTCACCAAAAGCTAAGGAACATTATGTTTTGTAGTTGTGTTTTGTGTTTCGCAGTTTTAAAGTGATAAATCTTGTTTTCACCATTTATTTATCGTTGCTCCAGGTGTATTTAAATACTTTGCAAGTGATATCGTTTGTTAATTTATCTTTTGCGAATTTTCTACTGTAACCCGAGATTTCACTTTAGAAACATTTGCACAATACATAATTTTTTTCGGGCATTACTTTAGAGCATTTTTTTCATTGATGTAATTTTCCTTTCTGGTTAATAATGTCACTGATTTTGCAGTTATAAATTTTAATACCATACATTTCACAAAGTTTATGAATTATTAATTATAAATATTTCTCTTCAGAAAGCGCAAAAGCATTTCCTTAAATCTGGTGAAAATTTTTTGATGGGAATGGAAATCAATATTCCTGGAAATTTTACAAAAGCCCTTGTAATTTTCCTTTCTGGTTAATAATGTCACTGATTTTGCACTTATAAATTTTAATACCATACATTTCTCAAAGTTTAGGAATTATTAATTATAAATATTTCTCTTCAGGAAGAGCAAAAGCATTTCCTTAAATCTGGTGAAAATTTTTTGAGAGGAATAAAAATCATTATTCCTGGAAATTTTACAAAAGCCCTTGTAATTTTCCGTTCTGGTTAATAATGTCACTGATTTTGCACTTATAAATTTTAATACCATACATTTATCAAAGTTTAGGAATTATTAATTATAAATATTTCTCTTCATGAAGAGCAAAAGCATTTCCTTAAATCTGGTGAAAATTTTTTGTTGGGAAGGGAAATCAATATTCCTGGAAATTTTACAAAAGTCCTTGTATAAAAATATCTAAAATTCATTAAACCATCCTAAAACCGTTCTAAACATGTACAAATACCATCCTGTGTTTAAAGGGATATTACTATCGCCAAAAGACTTTTATTTACTCATTTAACTGAAATTTCCCAGCACATTAATAATAAACATTCGTGTA
Organism: Pardosa pseudoannulata; assembly: GCA_032207245.1. Taxonomy (NCBI): domain Eukaryota; kingdom Metazoa; phylum Arthropoda; class Arachnida; order Araneae; family Lycosidae; genus Pardosa; species Pardosa pseudoannulata. Next base: position 142,140,549 of record CM063505.1, read on the forward strand.
ACATACCAAGAAAAAAATAATATGGATAAAAACTTTCTAAATAATTAATAACTTTTAAAATAATTACTATTTTACCTTAAAATTTTATACCAGTTTTACTTAAGATAATTAACCTATTAAGTTTTCAAGCGGATCAATTAGAAAATTAACTTATAAGTTAATTTTGAATACGAACATACAGTAGCTTTGAGGAGATATAGTACTTTTAACATTTAAAATCATGATTATAATCTTTTTTTTCGATTCACCCTAAAATTAAAAGTTACGTTTTTTCTAGAATTAGTTTTTTACAAGTTCTTTAATAATGCTCTAGCTTTAAAAATATTATTCAGTACAAACACTAAGCAGACCTCCAAAATTAATTCCGGAATACCCCACTGAATACAATACTATAATACCCCTAGGAAATTCCTAATTTCGCGTTTAACTTTCAATTCATAGATAAATACCATTTCCTCGCTCGTTTTAAGATCAGATCGAGATAGTTAAAGTAAAAAAGGATAAAATAAAATAAGTTCCCCCGAGCCTTTAGTCCTGCCCATACCCTTATCCGCCCGAATCCGCAGTGGACACCTCTCAACGTTTACCCTATGCACCTGTATCTCTGGGTTCCAAGGTCATTATCAGTTTCAACCTGTTGCCTTGGTGGTTTACCGTACCTGAAGACAGAGAACGGTTTCCGGTTTCCGGTTCTAGACGCTTGGCCTAACACACACTCACAACGCTAGGGGAAAACGGGGAGGGGGAGAAGGGGGGTTCTAAACCAACATCAAACCAGTGTGTTTCCTGTGAGGGAGGAAAAATATCTCGGCGGAAAAATTTTTGTCGGGGGGTAAAGAAAGGGGAGAACTTACACAAGGGATGGAGGAAAAAAAGCACACTAAAGAGTGATTTTTTTTAACTGTAAACATTCAATTATCCTAGGCCAGGATAAAGGGAAAATCAGAAAATAATGGTTGTTTTTTTCCCTAATCTTAAGTACTATTCCAAGCGGTGGATATCAACTGAGATAAACGGCTCTCAAAATGGGTGTCACGCGTGTGTGTCAGGGGTACAGCGTCAATAATCAAGTTAGGTCAGCTAAAAATTGGGAAATTATTGAAGACACTGGGGCTCTTAAAACTTAAGATTAAAGTTGTCTTCCCTCATTATGTACTACTTCCGAGATGTGCTCAGAACTATATGTATTTCAACATGCGACTGATTCTCTACCTCTACAGTTCTCAAACTGGACGTCATATATCGGATAAAAAGTTTGAGAACCGCTTACTACGGCGTTGTGTCCTAAATGTCTCATCGTAATTTAATTAGTCGTATTATTGCCATAAACAGTTGCAGACCTAGGCGGTTTCGGTTGGTGCGACCAAGCCTGGTACTAGATTTGAGGGGGTTACTTTCTACCTTCGACTTACGTTTAGGGCGTTTTTTGCGATTGTTACCCAGGGGGTTGGTGGTTAGTCTTCAGCGCCTCCTAAATTTGCCTTGAATCAAAATGCCACCTTAGATCTATCGTCTATCCCCAAAGGTGAAAAGAACAGTTCCCTTTGGGAGCTACCTGGAGACATTAATGAAAACCCGACGAAACCAGTTGTGACCTGGTAATATAAATGGTCAATTTCTAGAATTCTATCCTTCTTTCATGTCTTCCTCTATGTACTCTGTATCGTGGAGATGGTTGCTCAAGTCGTACCCCATATAAATAATTCCGAGCTAATTAGAAAGCTTCAAAAGAAAAAGAATTTTCGATCATCAAAATGTTAGTAAAAGCGTTTTTGTTTTCTGTAAAATAACTAAATATTTTTGTTATTTGATTTTTATAAGAAATATAGCATAAGTGGCGATATGGTTCAGCCTATAAATGGCACATTTGCAACTACGCCTTTTTTATGCTACGGGGCTTTTTTTAATCTAAAGAAAATTTCCTCTGTGCCATTGAGCACTGAGGACCAACCGCCTCCTACTTGGACAAAACTAGCAAACATGCATTGATGAGCTGGATCATGTTAACCCCTTCCAGGTTCATTTTATTTCAGGATTATGGGTCAAAAAATGTCAAATTTTTTATGATTATTTTCATACATACATAACTTTTTAAACGTAATAGCATCATTCGCATACAAAAATTTCTAAAAAATAATGTAAAAAAATCAATTTAAGTAAATGAGTAATTTACATTTATAGTTGGCTTTCTGTACGGAAAAAATCATTAGACTTTGGAGTCAATTCACACTAACTATAAATATAAAGCTTAGAATACCTAGCTTTTATCTTGAATTAAATTTTATTTATATCCTATGCATTTACATAAATGATTATGAAATTATTAATCAAAACTTGGTCGTATATGATACAATCGAAAACACGGTACTGATCAGAGTCTAACATAACAATCTGGACACTAGAACCTCGTTTCTCTCCTTACCTTCTTCTCTCTACTGTCTATCTTTGAGCAGCAAATAATCTAGTAGCCAGAAAAGTAAACAAAAGAAATCGTAACCATAAAAATCACTTGTGAAATAATTCGGGAAAAACTGACTGCACAGTGTAAAATTTCACAGTGCCCGAGCTACACTCGGGATGATCCAGTATGGTACATTTCGCCTGCCCGAGTTCTGCTCGGGAAAAACCTGGAAGGGGTTAAAGTAATCCAATGCATTTTTCACCAGATAATTCTAAATATTTTTCTAAAAGTAGATCTAGGTGTTTTAAGATTTCTAATGACAAATATGCCACCAAATACCAAAACATTACAGTAATAACCCCCTCTCTAATAATAAATACATTTTAATGATATATATTTCGTAATTGAACTCTGAGTACTATACCAATATACTTGATAACATTTAATAAAAAAACTTCAAAAAAGATCTTTTATTTGGCAATATATATTATATTAAAAAATGAGGGGCAGATTTCCTATGTATGCAGTCCAGTTCTGCTTGGAAATAAAGTGCATAAAATGTTAGACTATATACCTACAGTAATTTTATTTGAAGTAGAAATTGCTTGAGATTTCCTTTTAAGTATTACATGTAACATTGTTTGAAATAATGCTCACGGGATACAGAGCGGAAAAATTACTTTAACCTGCTGTTATATACCAAAACTGTTAAAGATTTTAAATCAGGAACAGAGCTGGAGAAAAGTATTTTGCCTAATCAAAGCCTCTTGGGATTGTGTAAATACACTTAATAAATCATATTTTGTCTAATTCCATGAATTTCAAGTAACGGGCAATGTTTAGTTACGTGAATCAATGGATAATACAAAAAAGACCTATTGCTAGATTAATCATCCTTATTTTTTAAAAAAATCTTCTCTTTCGCCAACCCATAACATTATTGCTGCAGAGAACGTTTAGAAACTGAACAAAGAAAATAACACCGAATATGAGATTAGTCTAACTTTATTAAAATCATAACACTGGTCTCAAAATCGTTTCTGCAAACTGAATTTAAATATAAGTCTATTTTTTCTAGAAATATAATCATAAGAAATGTATTTTTCTAAATATAATTATTTCGATGTTGAAAAATTTAGAGAAAACTATGGATTTAGTTTAAATTTTTATTATTATGTCTATTGGAAAACACCAAGAACTGTAAATTACACAAATCTCCCCTTTAGGATACATAAATCACCCAAATATTAATTACATTTAGGAACTTATGTATAATAAATAATTATACATTAATTTTAGTAAAAAATCTAAGTGTAATTTTTATTTTATTATGTGTTATTATCTATTTCTCAAAAACCTTCCGAATAGATAAATAGCTTCAGTTACCACTCTATTAATTGCTATCTTTGTAAAATAACAAATCCTTTAAAATTGTCGACAACAGGTAATATACAAATTGGAAATTAACAACTTGCAATCCTACATCCAGCAGGGAATACTCCCTATACCTGCTGTTGTTGCTAATGTGTCAAATCGCTCAAAACTTCCTCGGCCCCGGCAATGAACTTTTGAGGTTAATTCCTGCAAATGAATCCTCGGTTTCTAGACCTACTGTGAAATGTCGGTGTCAGGAAGAAAAATACAAAAATGGCGAAGTTCATTGTCACCACTTCCGTCGGATGTCAACAGGGGCGTTGTCGATTTTCTCTCTCCTTTTTTTTACGCTCCGTAAGTTACAATCTTTACATAATGCGTGGAAAATGCACAATGGAACGAAAACATCTTGCATCGGCTCATCTGCACCCATCACATCAGTGACGAAATCAGACAGTCCTTGAATCAAAATGCCACCTTAGATCTATCGTCTATCCCCAAAGGTGAAAAGAACAGTTCCCTTTGGGAGCTACCTGGAGACATTAATGAAAACCCGACGAAACCAGTTGTGACCTGGTAATATAAATGGTCAATTTCTAGAATTCTATCCTTCTTTCATGTCTTCCTCTATGTACTCTGTATCGTGGAGATGGTTGCTCAAGTCGTACGCCATATAAATAATTCCGAGCTAATTAGAAATCTTCAAAAGAAAAAGAATTTTCGATCATCAAAATGTCAGTAAAAGAGTTTTTGTTTTCTGTAAAATAACTAAATATTTTTGTTATTTGATTTTTATAAGAAATATAGCATAAGTGGCGATATGGTTCAACCTATAAATGTCACATTTGCAACTACGCCTTTTTAGGCTACGGGGCTTTTTTTTAATCTAAAGCAAATTTCCTCTGTGCCATTGAGCACTGAGGACCAACCGTCTCCTATTTGGAGGAAACTAGCAAACATGCATTGATGAGCTGGATCATGTTAACCCCTTCCAGGTTCATTTTATTTCAGGATTATGGGTAAAAAAAAATGTCAATTTTTTATGCTTATTTTCATACATACATAACTTTTTAAACGTAATAGCATCATTCGCATACAAAAATTACTAAAAATTAATGTAAAAAAATCAATTTAAGTAAATGAGTAATTTACATGTATAGTTGGCTTTCTGTACGGGAAAAATCATTAGACTTTGGAGTCAATTCACACTAAATATAAAGCTTAGAATACCTATCTTTTATCTTGAATTAAATTTTATTTATATCCTATGCATTTACATAAAAAATTATGAAATTCTTAATCAAAATTTGGTCGTATATGATACAATCGAAAACACGGTACTGATCAGAGTCTAACATAACAATCTGGACACTAGAACCTCGTTTCTCTCCTTACCTTCTTCTCTCTACTGTCTCTCTTTGAGCAGCAAATAATCTAGTAGCCAGAAAAGTAAACAAAAGAAATCGTAACCATAAAAATCACATGTGAAATAATTCGGGAAAGACTGATTGCACAGTGTAAAATTTCACAGTGCCCGAGCTACACTCGGGATGATCTAGTATGGTACATTTCGCCTGCCCGAGTTCTGCTAGGGAAAAACCTGGAAGGGGTTAAAGTAATCCAATGCATTTTTCACCAGATAATTCTAAATATTTTTCTAAAAGTAGATCTAGGTGTTTTAAGATTTCTAATGACAAATATGCCACCAAATACCAAAACATTACAGTCATAACTCTAAGTTCAGCCCCCTCACTAATAAAAAAACATTTTAATGATATATATTTCGTAATTGAACTCTGAGTACTATACCAATATACTTGATAACATTTAATAAAAAAAACTTTAAAAATGATCTTATATTTGGCAATATATATTATATTAAAAAATGAGGGGCAGATTTCCTATGTATGCAGTCCAGTTCTACTTGGAAATAAAGTGCATAAAATGCTAGACTATATACCTACAGTAATTTTATTTGAAGTAGAAATTGCTTGAGATTTCCTCTTAAGTATTACATGTAACATTGTTTGAAATAATGCTCACGGGATACAGAGCGGAAAAATTACTTTAACCTGCTGTTATATACCAAAACTGTTAAAGATTTTAAATCAGGAACAGAGCTGGAGAAAAGTATTTTGCCTAATCAAAGCCTCTTGGGATTGTGTAAATACACTTAATAAATCATATTTTGTCTAATTCCATGAATTTCAAGTAACGGGCAATGTTTAGTTACGTGAATCAATGGATAATACAAAAAAGACCTATTGCTAGATTAATCATCCTTATTTTTTAAAAAAATCTTCTCTTTCGCCAACCCATAACATTATTGCTGTAGTGAACGTTTAAGAACTAAACAAAGAAAATACGACTGAATATGAGATTAGTGTAACTTTAATAAAGTCATAACACGGATCTCAAAATCATTTCTGCAAACTGAAATTAAATATAAGTCTATTTTTTCTAGAAATATAATCATAAGAAATGTATTCTTCTAAATATAATTATTTCGATGTTGAAAAATTTAGAGAAAACTATGCATTTAGTTTAAATTTTGATTATTATGTCTATTGGAAAACACCAAGAACTGTAAATTACACAAATCTCCCCTTTAGAATACATAAATCACCCAAATATTAATTACATTTAGGAACTTATGTATAATAAATAATTATACATTAATTTTAGTAAAAAATCTAACTGTAATTTTTATTTTATTATGCGTTATTATTTATTTCTCAAAAACCTTCCGAATGGATAAATAGCTTCAGTTACCACTCTATTAATTGCTATCTTTGTAAAATAACAAATCCTTTAAAATTGTCGACAACAGGTAATATACAAATTGGAAATTAACAACTTGCAATCCTACATCCAGCAGGGAATACTCCCCATACCTGCTGTTGTTGCTAATGTGTCAAATCGCTCAAAACTTCCTCGGCCCCGGCAATGAACTTTTGAGGTTAATTCCTGCAAATGAATCCTCGGTTTCTAGACCTACTGTGAAATGTCGGTGTCAGGAAGAAAAATACAAAAATGGCGAAGTTCATTGTCACCACTTCCGTCGGATGTCAACAGGGGCGTTGTCGATTTTCTCTCTCCTTTTTTTTACGCTCCGTAAGTTACAATCTTTACATAATGCGTGGAAAATGCACAATGGAACGAAAACATCTTGCATCGGCTCATCTGCACCCATCACATCAGTGACGAAATCAGACAGTGTTTAGGGAACATCAGAATAAGAAACATTTTTTCATTGACTGAAAACTCAACGAGCTAATTAAACAACTCTGCTATGCAATAGCGCACCCATGAGATCAGCTAAGGGTGTTCAAGGTTCGAGCTCTTTCATAGAGTTAATATTTTTTTTTAAATGTGTGTTACCATTTTTCAAAATATTTAAAAACAATGGAATATTTAAAAAAAAATTTAGACTTACATTTTAAAATCTTCTATGTTGATTCCAATTCCAAATACCTTTGTTGGCAATGGAATGCAAATAGGTGACTTTTAATTATGTTTGTGTTTGCTCACAAAACTAGATAGGAAAACTAATCAACGTATTAACTTTTGTGCTAGAGATAATAAAGTCTAGTGTTTTGTTCTTAACATATTTTAATACAACTAACAAATATCTTAAAGTAAAAAATAGTAACTTTAGTTACGCTTCATTAGGGGATTTTTATCGATGGGATTCACAAAAATTTCAGGCAACTTGGGGCAAGTGAACCCAAAATCTTAGTCAAGAGCAAGTTAGAAAAACAAACGGTGGTAAAATGTTTGTTTCCTTTTTCTTAGTTTTCAATAAAAAACTTTTTTAATGTCTCAAACTGAAACTGGTTATCTTAAAGTACAGTTTGGATCTTCTCCAGACAGAAATTCTTCCCGCTGCTGCTACGAAATTCAAGGATTGTGATAGAACAATACATCCCATTAAAAGTTTATAATCTTCCCCAAAATAAACGTGAATCTATTTGCTCAATTTATGTTTCTATACATTTATTTAAGATGATAAGGATGAGAAGTAAATAAATGAGGGAACAAAGAGTCTCAAAGAGCTCGCTATATATTCTCAGAAAGTAATTACTCAACATTAGACGCAATTCTTCTCACTACAGAAAAGTGGAAAATAATTAACAGGCCTAATAAGTTATTTTATTGCTTACGGAAATATTAAAGATCATATTACATTATGTGGTGAAACAGAGACATAAACATTGACTCAGATGAGGATGTTTATTGTACTTGAAAGAAAGATACCGAGATGGCATTTTGGAGGAACACCATTGGACAGAATATGATGTAGAAGAACAAATTTCCAGTTGCACACCATATGCATTTGATGAAATACAAATATTAAAATGCGTATCACACTTTGACCACACAATGGAAGATGACAAAAATACTAAAAGAATGTTCGTGACCAAACTATTTGGTATTAGGGTAAGATACATGCTCAAACTTATAAATGATTTTATCAAATAAGATACCCAACTAATAATTGCCTTTAAAATAAGGAACTGGATGACAAGAGCTTTTAATAGATAATATTGAAAAGCTCTTCTTGAAATGCTCAGGATACACACTGGGCTGTTGCCCCAATGTAGCAAATGTAACACTTTGTGTGACGTTGCTTTACCCCATTGGCTTCACAAAGGGGTTTTGTTAAAGCCCAGGGCAGGGCGACACTCTGTCTAGGTTTTTGACACTACTTTACAAAGGATTGTCGCTTCGACCACGCCTTGAGATGTCTGAAGGGAATCCGAAGGACTGGTGGGATAACGAAATGTCAGACAGTAAGGTGTCCCCAAATAAGTCAATCAGAGGCTACCAGGACACAGACGATGGAAGAAAAAGCCAATGGAAAGAGGGGAAAGGTGACGTCAGGCGGTGCGAGCTTTTCACCGGAGTCAACAGAAAAAGAGAGAAGGACAGAGGTTCGATTAGCGGCGGTTGGTTTTTTTCGAGTGCTTTTCTCCAGTCTTTTTGTTGGACTCAAGGAGGTCCAGTTGTACTCCTGTACAACGGTATCTGTCGGCACCTGTCCTCAGATAGTTTTTTAGGTTTGCCTTGAACCTGGGACTTTTATGTCCGCAACAGCCCACCTGAGCTGTGTGATTTCCATTTGGAAAATTTGTATATACTCCATTTTAATCAAGAATAAACGTTGTTATTGTTTCTAAGCTGTACGTCGTGTCATAACTAATTCGACACCCACACGCTACCCGAGGATCCCGTGTGACGTTACACATCGATTGATTCATTGTATTTTACCTACTAGATGATATATCTTCAAATGTGACATCTTGGTTTATATTATTGACACCCATTCCAGGTCACATGACGCTCATTTACATAATTTTCCTAATGCATGTGAACCTAAAAATGACATTCATTGATTTCTTTAAATATTGTTACTAAACTTAATTATTACTAAACTTGCTTAACTGTAACCCAAATGTTAGTAGGTAAAGATTCTTTTTAAATAAAAGCTAAGAATTTCTTGTATTTCTTTTGTTGCACAATGCACATTACCAGCAATCTTCTGAAACTTAGTAATACAGAGAAATTCTTGAGGGTCTTCATAATGGACAGAAACGTTTTTGTAGATTCAACATTCTTCATGGGCGGTAATTCTCCGATGACTTCCTGTAAAAATGCCTACAAAAATTACCAGAAATTAACACGTGACCCTAATCACCGCCCATTTAGCTTCATCAATACGTAGTATGGCAAGATCCCCCCTCTCGCTCATTGTGCGCGTCTTTAATCATTTTCGCAAATAATCGGTGGTCCGTCGGTGCATTTAATAGCTCAACACGACAAAGGTCTTTCTCCCCGAAGTATGTCGAGATCGTGCCGACGACAGCCCACCGAAGAGAGATTTTCGCCCCAAAAATAATGGGAGGGATAAAGAAAAAAAGAAAAACAGAGATCGAGATTTCTTCCGAATTCTTTTGACCTTTCGAGAGGTGTACGACCCACCAGGAACGGCTGGAGGTTCTGCCAGTAATTGTGTGCTAAAATATGCAGAAGAAAGTGCTAATTCTGAGATTGGCCTGTCGAAATTATACAGTGTGTTGCGGTTAGAGGCCTTTTTGAATGCGTCTCTGCAGATCACAAGAAACAGAATTTGTGCAAAGTACCAGCTTACGGTATTTGCTGTGGTAGATTTGTTCGCTATCATTATTACACTCGAAGTTATCAACAGGGTAGAATAATAACCGAAGATATTATAAAAATTCCGAGAATCTAAGTGGAGTACAATACATCTCTGTCGATTACAAGGAAATTATTTTGTCTTAAACATCACAAAGTACTTGCTGTGGTAAATTGATCTTACATAATTATTCCACATGTAGTTATCGGTTACGGTAAAATAATAATCGAAGGATTTACGTAACTAAGTAGAGTACTGAACAAATATGTAGATAACGACTGAAAAATTTTGTCCCAAATATTATTTTACTATATTTGCTGTGGTAAAATGCAGATCTTTAATAATTATTCCCAATAAAGTCTTCAAAATGCAGATCTTTCATAATTATTCCCGACAAAGTCTTCAAAATGCAGATCTTTCATAATTATTCCCGATAAAGTTTTCAGTAGAGTAAAATATTAATTAAAGATAGAATAAATGATTCGCGAATTTATGTAGAGTACAAATATTAATCTTTGAATAATTGATATATTTTTCACGAGTAACAATTCAAAATGGATAGGCTTGAGGATTATAATGAAATACAGAAGTCCTAGGAATTTAATTAAATGCTTTCAGTACATAATATACTTTTAATTAAATGATCAAGAATAAAATATAGCGAATAATAAGTACAAAGAAAAACAAATTGATAAAATAAGGAAATCTTCATTACTCTTTATGCAAAGCTTAGTGAACTATCGATTATTTTAAGACAAATATTTGGTTTTTAAAGATAATTGATTATATTCTCTATATTAACCCCTAATATAAAATCAAAATTAAAGATTAATTAGATGAATCGCAAAGTAGATTATGAATAATTCTTGTCTTTAATTTATTTGAAACAGTGTCTATGTGCATAATTCATGGCGGATAGTTTCGGTGATAGCATAAAATTTAGAAATTGAAATAAATGCTTCTAATGTATTTGAAATTCTTAAATAAATTATCGAGACAAAGAAATCTACCCGTGAGTGAACATACATTAATCGATAAAAAATCATAAACTAAATTTTGGTTACAGTATTGAAATAAATTTTATGCTTACTGAGGCAATTTGTTTAATGTATATATTGCTTGAATGTAAAGTTTAAAGAAATGACAAATTGGTTGAATCACAATTCTAAAGGATATTAAAGTCTAAAATTCCACACACACACACACACACACACACACACACATATATATATATATATATATATATATATATATGTGTGTGTGTGTGTGTGTGAGTGTATATGTATATATATGCATATATATATGTATATATATATATGTATATATATTTATGTATATATATATGTATATATATTTATGTATATATATGTATATATATGTATATATATATATATGTATATATATATATATATATATATATGTATATGTATATATATATATATATATATATATATATATATATATATATATATATATATATATATATGTGTGTGTGTGTGTGTGTGTGTGTAATATATCAAAATTATTTAACTTTAATATTTCCTTAAAAACCTCCTCTCTCCCATTCTAATTCCTTAAAATCTTTTTCCCAGTCTCTAAATGTCTTAATCAAAGGAGTGTCTTCAACTTAAAATTCTTTCGATACAATTCCCAAAGCTTTTTATCCTGTAGATGTAATTTTTCTGTCTATTCAAAGCGTTTCCGAGCTGTCGAGGGGAAATGGCTTCGCTTTTAATTTGCTGAGTAAGTTTCCTGTCCCTTTGGAAAATTCTTCTGTCTTCTCTTGGGTGCACCTCTGTTCGAGCAGAGTGATTTTTGTGTCTTTCCTTTGTCTGTCGTTGACTAGTAAAGATGTCCGTTTTAGCAGCTCTAAAATAAAGTTTTAATTAGACTTGTGCCGGTCACTTTCAGTGGCCAAACTGCATCGTTATTACTGTTAGCTGATTAGCTTTCTCCTTGTTCAGCAGTTTTATAGTTATTGGATTACATATATATAGCTCATGAAAATTTGTCTGTCCAAAAGGGAATAGAAATTTGTTGTATGTAAACAATATTTTAAAAAATCTCACTTATGGTTATTTCCAGGGCCTTAACCAGGGCGTGGCAAAGGTGACATTTGCCACGGAACATCTATCTTAGGCGTCCCGCACCTTGAGGGAAATAAGTTCCGAAAGAGGACGATTCGCCTCGAGTAGAAATAAGGAAAAGTTGAAAAATAATTTTTTTTATTATAAAATCCATTGTGATTAAAAATTATATTTTTATGTATTTTCATATTTTTTAAAAATGCTTCTACAGGCTAAACTTGTTATAAATTCTTACAAAATGTCTACCAAACACTCCTGATATGCCTTAATATAAATTCAAGTATCCGTTTTAAGTTTTGAATTTATTAAAGCTATTAAAACTAAATTTAAATACAGAAATTACCAATTTTTATAAAAATTCAATGTCTAAATTAAAAATATTCACCTAAAAACTATTCAGTTTATCAGCAAAATAGTGTTCAAAAATATTTTTAAGTATCAATAAGGTAAAAATACAAGAAAAAATTAAAAAAATATGTAGTAGGAACATTTTAAGAATTAACTAAATATTTTGCGAGTTCATTCGAAACATATGATAGAAAAAATCCTGTTAATATATTTTCTCACTATATTTGGTGTTAGGGGTGTAGACCAGTATTTTGCCACGGGCTATAAAGAACCTAGTTATGGCATTGTGTATTTCAGTGACATCAGTAATGTCACACCTTCTTCTATTCTTAAAAAGAAAGATAGTCTACGTAAAATATCACAAATAGTAAAGTTTTGTACTCCTTAATTCAATTACAAAAAGATGAGAAAATGTGTCCTTCCAATAATATTTTTCACAAACCAGAAATAAAACCGTTGGTAAAAATTGGAAAATTTCTACATGGATTTCAAAAACGGGAGTCAGCGTGCTTTATCCTTTAAAAGGGACTTTGAGGTCTTTTCCTTCTGAGAATAGATGGTTGGGCAAAATAAATGCTGAAATGTTCTGTTCAAGAGCGAGAATAGTAGTTTCACAATAATTTGGTTTGAAGCACTGCGGTCTTCTCTTTTGCTAATGAGACGTGACCAACTGCTTAAAGTCGATTCCGAATGGCTACAAACATCCATGCCAAGTGGGATTCACATCATAAGCACCCTAACCATTCGGCCATCTTTCGGCTGACAGTAGTTTAGTTTTAGTCATCAATACTGTAACAGCGTGATTTAACGGTGTGCCTACATCAAAGAACATTGCTTGAGAAATGAACTTCACTTATGTGGATACAAAGGTGTTGTCTCCTCCGGTATGTCTAGACTTTTGTGTCCTACAGTAGCGAAACAACAGACCAGACAACCGGGCACCCAGACTGACAGCCAGAAATCTGACCATCGGAACTACAAAGGAATGCTGCGACATTGGATCTTCGCCGACACGAAATTCAGAGACTTTTGGGTTTGCGGCCGGTGATTGTCTAGCCCAGACCAATCTAGTTGGTTGAAGGTGAGGTCATTGCCAGATGATCCAATAATGAGATTGTGGGTGAGGCCACCTCTCTTACAGGCTCTTCCCCTAGAAAGAGACGAGAGAAGATTTTTTTAGAGAACTAGTTACTTAGCAACCAGCTAATTCGGAGGTCGCCTTAACCAGTCTCTCTATCGGAGAGTTTCATTAGCTATAATCCCACCTTGGGATCTTTTCTTTGGAGAGTCAGCTAGAGTCAGCTAACTCGGAGGTCGTCTTGACCAGTCTCTCCATCGGAGAGTTTTTTCTAGCGAAAATCCCACCTTGGGATATATGTCTTGCTGAGATTGATCACGAGACCCTGTGCCTTTAGGTTTTCTTTTAATATAATTTTCTTTAGAATTGATTGCATATTCCTCTAAGGAACTCTAACTGTGTTTTGATATTCTTCGAAGAAACCATGTGTTATTTCAACTTATCTCGTCTAATTGTGTACTGTCTACTTAATTACTTCAGAGAACTTTCGCGCAAGTTACCGAATTGTTTCTTCAGTCGGATCTCCAATATTTCGGCAGAGGCATTAATTGTAAGCC
>CM063505.1:142159550-142194550 GCA_032207245.1 Pardosa pseudoannulata
ATACACTTCAGGAGATATGAAACTCCTTAAATTGTTTCCGCCCCCCTCATGAACTCTTTAAGCCTCTTGGGAGATTTTTTTATTATTTTTGACAAGATCACGTAGAACTAATTAATTTTTAACAGGAATTTTTTTTTCAATTAACAGGAATAATGCCATAGTTTTACAAGAAATAAACCTCGTCTTGTATATTTCATTGACTTCTTGTTTACGTACATTAAGTATTTAGATAGAAACCTACAGTCGGTCAAAACAGACAAAATTTCAGCATACACTAGGAGATACACTTCAGAAGATATGACACCCCTGAAATTGTTACCGCCCCCCATCCCCATGAGTCCTTTAAGCCTCTTGGGAGATGTCTCTATTATTTTTGACAAGATCACGTAGAACAAATTATTTTTCTACGTAATCTATAATACAATTTTTAGAAAAACAATTCGCAAAATGATTTTTTTTTCTGATTTTCATACCGTGAGTGGGAGGTTTTCTTCGTTTTGCTGTTTCTTCGGGTTTTCTATTTTATTTTTTAAATCTGGAATTATATCATTGAGTGATTTATAATGCTTCATATCAAACGAATGTTCCTTTAAAATGTTGCAAAGGAGCATTTAATCTTCCATTTTTATGACCTAAAGCTCACACTTTTCATGTTTGCCAGTCTATGTTTATCTTTTGAAAAATAGCTTAGTGTGTGGAACAATGTGATTCCAGTTTTTTTTCAAGGCCCAGTTAGTTCTTCGGGGTAAACAAGTGTAGGCAGGATAAAAAGTAGGAAAAACAACTGTTTGTAAAATGTTTTTCGCAGTCTTGTTGACATTTCAGGCCATTTATTTTTTAGTTTACAATATAAACACAAATGTAATCTCAGGCAGGCAGACAAGCACACATAATAAAAATATTTTGAATAAAACATGTAATACTAAGCATTGATAATAGAAATTGTCGAGATTAGAAAATAAATATTCTTTATATTAAACTGTACATATATAAATTATTTTTTTCTCTTACTCGAAAATTACAATTATTTATTGGGAAATATAAAATATTATTGATTAAAAAAATTTAGTGATTTTTGGATAAAATGTATTAGTAGATGAGATGTATATTAGCGATATGTTTGAAGTGGATGATTCTAGAAACATTAGTGATATGATAAACAAACATTAAAATGTTATGAAAGTAACAATATTTATAGATAAGAAAAGATTGAACGTTGATAGTAAGAGTTATTACTAGAAATTTTAAAAGAGGAAAAATTTAGTGAACATTTTGAGATAAATAGTGATAGTAGTAGATAAATGTATTAGTAGATGAGGTATATATTAGCGATATGTTTGAAGTGGATGATTCTAGAAACATTAGTAATATGAGAAACAAACATTAAAATGTTAGGAAAGTAACAATATTTGTAGATAAGAAAAGATTGAATGTTGATAGTAAGAATTATTACTAAAAACTTTAAAAGATGAAAAATTTAGTGAACATTTTGAGATGTATAGTTTCAAATGAACCGTTTTCAAGTCCTTAATTTTTTAAAATTTATTTATTTTGTCTACTTAAAACCAAACTTCAACTGAGCTTTTAGGTAATAATTAACTTTTTGATAAATAATGTATTATGTTAAGCCTGTTTCAAGTTCTTTGTTCTCAAAAGTCATTTGTTCTGAATTCTGACCGGATATTCTATTTATGTGATCCGATAGTCGTTTTCTCCGATTATGTTTATATATTTTAATTTTACATTTTATTATGTAGAAATCTTAATATAATGTCTTAAATGTAATTTTAAAACCATCAATATAACTTTAAATGTAATTTTAGTGTAAACTTAATATAATATCTTAAATGTAAATTTTTAAAAATAAGACTATGTTATAAAAATCTGTTTTAAATATGCGCAGGTTCTTAGTTGTTACACAAAATTACCGATCAAACAATTACTTATTTCCAATGGAATCAAATAATTTCTCTTTACATACTCAATTCTGTAAACATTACATTGTAATAATATATCTTAATTTGAAATTTTTGACCATTTATTTTCGTAGTTTTAGTTAATAGGAGTGGAAATGTTTTAACGAGAAAAAACACATATTCCGTTATGTGTCATGTATTCTTGTCACTGTACTGATTCTTGCAATTTCATAAGATGACACTGATTGGCAATAGGAGAAAATATTTCCAATGTATTATTAATTAGATTTGCACTTGTCTAATATAATAACCAAATATATAAGCCTGTTGTCTTAAAAGGATTGTTAAAAGAAACAGAGTGAATGTTATAGTTTTACCCTCACTAATGATAAGCATATGCTATATATCTTCTCACCATCTTCATCATAATTGTCTACACAACCAAGAGTAGGCTGTGCTTTTCTATGAAGAATTTTCACAATGACTTGCTTCTTATCTTTAATCTCCAGTTCTTTTCTTTAGCAAACAAATGATAAATTTCTATTGAATCATCCCACCTCAATCATTCTCTGTCTCGGTTTCTCGTCCCAGGAGAACATTTGCATTTCTCAGAACATTTAACAACGTTGTTACCACTCATTCGGGCAAGATTACCTATCCAAATCGTTCTGTTAATTTTTATGAATTTGATAATATAAGGTTGTTTATTGATTCTGCATAATTAAATCAAAAATAGACCGTAGTACTATTTTTTCAAAATTTGGAATTTGGATTATTCTTTCTTTAGCCATTCTCCAAGTCCCTGATGATTATGTTGAAACAGATATAGGATTATATACTATTTATCTCTTTATTTGTGTTACAAAAAAGGTTGAAGAAAGCACTTTAAGGCTTACTTAACTTTTGACTCAATAAAATAATACGCTTTCATGCCACACACTTTCTTATTTATTTGAATCTATTTTATAAAATTCTATTTGATTTTAGAGAGAAACGAATAATAGAGTCAGTGAAAAGTTATTTTTAAAGATTAAATAAGTTAGAAATGAATAATACTAAAGATTTTGCTGTTGTTTCTGATGCCACTTGGTCAAACCAACCACGATTGAGCTATTCGCTACTAGTAGTAAGGCAAAAGGGTACGCCTTTCGTTTTAACGAGCATCGGTAGGGTGAAAGCACGATTTATGCTCAAGTGGATCCTTGTAATTTAGAAGCAGTGACCAAGTAGAAGATACATAGGCTTGGCCTGCTACCTAAAGTCATTTTTAAAGATTAAGTTAGGAATGAATAATACTACAGATTTTGCTGTTGTTTCTGATGTCACTTGGTCAAACCATGCACGATTGAGCTATTCGCTACTAGTAGAAAGGCAAAAGGGTATGCCTTTCGTTTTAACTAGCATCGCTAGGGTGAAAGCACGACTTATGCTCAAGCGGGTCCTCGTAATTTTGAAACAGTGACCAAACACAAGACCTCTAGTGGTGGCAGGCTTGGCCTGCCACCACTAGAGTCATAGATTAAGAACTTGGAGGACATTGTGACCACGAACATATGTTAAGCACCCCAGTGACTTTTTACGAACACGACGAATCTTACGAGGACTCAAAATCTGAACCCGCAATCCTCCAGTTACGAGAGCGTAGCCTTTACCGACTGAGCTACCGCGGCTACCCGAGGATTTTAACGGATAAAGATTTTAACGTATGTGAATTGCAAATCCCCAAAATTTAATCATTAAAATTGAGTATACGCTTAGCAATACAACGAATACAAACTGGGAAAGCAGTGGAATGATACTAGGTTTGGTTTGGTTTGGAATGCTACGGTCTACTTTTGCAACACGAGAGCTAATGAGACCGGGACTTACAGCTCAAAGCCGATTCCGAACGGCTACGAACATCCATGCCATAGTGGGATTCGAACCTACGAACTCCGGTTCTGAAGGCCAGCACCCTAACCAATCGGCCATCGTTCGGCTGGCATGATATTATATTTTCAACTGTTTTCACGTATCACAGTAATCATTTCTTTACAAATAAAAATGACTCTATGCTTGGGGACGTTATAATAATATGTCTTAAAAATTACTTTACTGAATTTATTCAGATTTTGTTCATGCCAGTCTAGAAAAATTTTGTATGTGAAAAAAATATGGTTTTTTATTCAAAAAGGGATTTTTTAAATGTTATAGCTGCAATAAGTAATCAATAAGCAATGCCAATAAAATATATTTTTAACAGAATAAAAAATTTGAATATGTAGAAAATGTGTTGATATTTTTATATTCTTTAGTTCTAGATTTATTTCCTTGTATTTATAATAACTACTATAAATTCGGAATATTACTATACTCCTAGGTAATAAAGCTTAATCAAAGTCAAAAAATTTTCTTTAGACTTCTACTTTTGCATTAAGTCTCTAAATTTAATCACTATTATGAATTAAATTTTAAATGTCTTTTACAATTAAGCAGGTTATTTTTTGGCAATGAATTATATTTGGTAGTTTTTAAAAATACAAAGCATGAAACAAGAATGAAAGGGAAATAGTGTTTATTTCCAAGTTCTTTATGATAACAAAAATAATAACGAGTGCCAACTCATGCTTTAGGCTTAGAGCTTCTAGAAAACCATTTGAGTAACTGCACAATAGCCAAACAATTACTGTCTGCTTAACATGACTACATCTTTATCTTCATAGTACGAAGTAAAGTAGACTATTATCTAAGTAATTAATTACATTAATTTAAAGTAGAACATTATCAACTTCTAGAAAAACCATTTGCGTAACTGTAGAATAGCCAAACAATTATTGCCTGCTTAACATGACTGCATATTTATCTTCATAGCACGGAGTAAAGTAGAAAATTTATTAATATAGCCACAATAAAGCAAATAATAAATCTAAGACTGCTAAGTATTGGAGTTTGTAGATTCGGATCTTTCTCCTTCCCTGGATGTTTGTAGCCGTTCGGAGTAGACTTTAAGCAATAGATTCCGGTCCCATTAGCAAAAACAGTAGATCTTAGCACTACAAACCCAACTCAACCAAGAAGCTAAATAGTTAAACAATAATGGAATAATTTTCAATCCCCGATATTCATAACAATTAGCTGTGACGTAAAACTTAATCAAGTTAACTGCTTGAGTACTACGAAAATTAGGTTCAGTTTTGTGGTTATCAAATTACCAACAATTCTAAAACATGTTAACACATTGTGTGTGGGTACATTTCGCAACAGAATTGTAACGAGATCGGGGGTTTTGCAAGTAAATTTAGTTATTCGGTTAAATCTCAATAGATCGAAAATTATTTAATTTTTTAACCAACTTTTCGTATTTTAGATTGAAATATATAAACAAATATATAGGTAGAAATATATAAATAACAACCATAAGATTTTTGTAAACAAATAATACGTTTTTAGTGGATAAATTTATAATAGCATCGTAAATATGAAAAATCAAATAGAAATAGTAGTGTATAGTTTTAGTTTTTTCGAATTAAGTTATATATAAACACTTTTACATTATAAAAAAATGAAAAGAGCAATCATAAAACTAATAATGTAGAAACAAGTTTTTATTTGTCTAAATTTTTCCAGTATCTATATAGTAGACAAGTACATTCTGCTTCGTTTTCCTGTAAATACCGTTATTTTTGTACCCACAAACAAACGATGTTGTTACACTAACCCGTACTAGTATGTGACCCGGGCTCAAGTATCAATCGTCAGAAAATGTACTAGTACGTGTGTAGCATACAATGTGTTAACGACTACTAATAGTCATTAATTTTGGTTTGGGGCGTTACGGTCTACTGTTTTGCACACTAGGGCTAATGAGACCGGGACCTACTGCTTAAAGCCGATTCCGAACGGCTACGAACATCCATGCCATAGTGGGATTCGAACCCACGAACTCCGGTACCGGCGATCAGCGCTCTAACCAATCGGCCAGCGTTCGGCAAATAGTCATTAATACTTTTTTGTTCCAATGATTTTAAAGAAGGGTAATTTAATTTAAAGAGAAGTATTGAAAAATGCAGAATAATACGTAAAAATAAGCATTTTTATACCTAGAATTACAATACGTAGTCATAGAAAAATAAGTGTATTTTACATTAGTCTACGTAATTGATTCTCTGAATTGGTTCTAGTAGGCTTAAATTAATCTGTACAGTTTAAAGGATATTACGAACCCACTTTTTTTGTTTAACAAAAAAGAAAAAAAATTAACAATATATTTTGTAATATTTCGAAAAGTAAAAGATTCAAAAGTCGGAAGTTCTTAGAATAGTAAGTGAGATTCGTTTTGGATTGAAAACATTTTTATTAAAAATAATTGCCGACAATTTTTGATTAAATAAGAAATAAAGTTTAAAATTACATAAAATACAATATCCTTTGAAAAATTGCAAACTAAACCATGAGAATAACTTAAAACTTCCACATTTAAACGGTTTCATGACAGTAGACATAAAAACCTTTAAAAATTGAATAATTAACAATGTTCTATACTTGTAAAAAGCATTTCAGAAAAGGAACTCAGTCACTTCTTGTTACACGATTCAGTGAAAACTGAGTCAATCGCCCAAGGACATGGAGTACCATAATAAAGTGTATCAGATGTTCAAATCTTTATCTAACGAGATCAGGTGGAAAAAATAACCAAATCACGCGATTTGGTTATTTTTTTGCATCTGATTTGTCACAATGATTTGGTCATATTCGTACTTTAATACTGTAGTCTCTCGCTTGCTAATTATTATCTTGCTCTTTGCTGTCACTTTCTATTTGCTGTCTAATAAGGGAGAGCTATCTAAACCTGAGTAATTAGCTACCGCAGGTTTAAAAAATCAATAGTCTCAGGGGAGATTTAGTTGAAAATGTGTTATGTATATTTAGAAATAGATCTAGGATCAACACGGTTTAGTGACTAGTTGAGTATATTCTTACGATTCTAAAAGTTCTTAAAAAGAAATCATTACTGTGCTGTATATGTATGTCATTGGATAAATAAGAAAGGTAAAATTGATTTCTATGATTTCTATAATATTTGACTAGGAGGCCAAAATTTACTTTAGGCTATTCACGTGTCTTTGGCGTAAGTTTTTAGGTACACACTTTTAAAATAATATACAAAGTATATAACGAGTGCCAATTCATGCTTTATGCTTAGAGATTCTAGAAAACCATTTACGTAACTGCACAATAGCCAAACAATTACTGCCTGCTTAATGTAACTGATTTGTCACAATGATTTGGTCATATTCGTGCTTTAATACTGTAGTCTCTCGCTTCCTAATTATTATCTTGCTCTTTTCTGTTATTTTCTATTTGCTGTCTAATAAGAGAGAGAGATATCTAAACCTGAATAATTAGTTACAGCAAGTTTAAGAAATCAGTAGCCCCAGAGGAGATTTAGTTGAAAATGTGTTATGCATATTTAGAAATAGATCTAGGATCAACACGCGTTAGTGAATATTTGAGTATATTCTTACGATTCTAAAATTTTTTAAAAAGAAATCGTTACTGTGCTGTATATGTATGTCATTGGATAAATAAAAGAGGTAAAATGGATTTCTATAATATTTGACTAGGAAGCCAAAATTCATTTTAGGCTATTCACGTGTCTTTAGCGTAAGTTTTTAGGTATAGACATCTAAAATAATATTCAAAGTATATATCGAGAGGCAGCTCATGCTTTATACTTAGAGCTTCTAGAAAACACTTGCGTAACTGCACAATAGCCAGACAATTATTGCCTGCTTAACATGACTGATTGGTCACAATGATTGGGCCATATTTATGCTTTAATACTGTAATCTCTCGATTGCTAATTATTATCTTGCTCTTTTCAGTCACTTTATATTTTCTGTCTAATAAGAAAGAGCTATTTAAACCTAATAATTAGCTACCGCAAGTTTAAAAAATCAATAGTCTCAGAGGAAATTTAGTTGAAAATGTATTATGTATATTTAGAAATAGATCTAGGATCAACACGCTTTAGTGACTAGTTGAGTATATTCTTACGATTCTAAAATTTTTTAAAAAGAAATCGTTACTGTGCTGTATATGTATGTCATTGGATAAATAAAAAAGGTAAAATTGATTTCTATAATATTTGACAAGGAGGTCAAAATTAATTTTAGGTTATTGACGTGTTTTCAGCGTACGTTTTTAGGTATACACTTTTAAAATAATATTCAAAGTATATAATGAGTGGCAATTCATGCTTTATACTTAGAGCTTCTAGAAAACTATTTGCGTAACTGCACAATAGCTAAACACTTACTGCCTGCTTAACATGACTGATTTGTCACAATGATTTGGCTATATTCGTGCTTTAATACTGTAATCTCTCGCTTGCTAATTATTATCTTGATCTTTGCTGTCACTTTCTATTTGCTGTCTAATAAGCGAGAGTTATCTAAACCTGAATAATTAGCTACCACAAGATTAAAAAAGTCTCAGGGGAGATTTATTTGAAAATGTGTTATGTATATTTAGAAGTAGATCTAGGATCAACACGCTTTAGTGACTAGTTAAGTATATTTTTACGATTCTAAAAATTCTTTAAAAGAAATTATTACTGTGTTGTATATGTATGCATTGGATAGATAAAAAAAAAGGTAAAATTGATTTCTATAATATCTGACTAGAAGGCCAAAATTCTTTTTAGGCTTTTGACGTGTCTTTAGAGTAAGTTTTTAGGTATACACTTTTAAACAAAGAACAATGGTTTGCAGCTATATTTCTATCTATGAGATTCAAACTAAATAATTGTGAGTCCTTAAACAGCTGGGTGTGCTCTTTAAAATTAATAACTGTATGAACAGAAATTTCAAAATTGCAACATTATCTATAGAATATATGAAATGGCGTTATATCCAGAAAATGTATTCTATATCCATATATTCATATCTTTTGTATGGCGTTAATGGTGTCCACAATTTCCCCTTAAATCTAAATGTTTGTTTGAACTGCCAATAAGGCATTAATAAGTGCTAAATTACCTTAGAATATGCCGTTTTGAAACAAATTTCCCTCATTACATGATATTATTAATATTATTAATATTTATAATTAATATTATTATTAATATTATTAATATTTATAATTAATATTATTATTAATATTATTAATTTTTATTATTAAAATATCTTAAGACTGGGACTTATTCAGTATGTTGTTATACTTTTATAGATTTTATTTTTATTTTATTATTATTTGTTACTCTTTCGCTACAAATATACATTAAAAATATACTGTAAATAACAGAGTTAAAATATTGAATTAGTAAATTTACATCTATATATATTCAAATAAATTAAATTCGAAGTTATTTATCTTTAAAAGGTTTTCTTTTACATAAATTTAAAACTCTATTGGAATGAAATGACTTCTAAGTATGAGATTCTTCCTAACATCTTAAACAAGATTAAATATCTTCATGTAGATTAAAAGATAATAAACACAAAGACACAGGAAAAAGAAGATAGCATAATTATGCTTCACACAATTACATTTTTATTATGATAATGGTAATAGACCACAAGCACACTTACAAAAAAAAAAAAAGAGAAAAAGCATGTAAAGAAAGATGTATATTATCTACAACTTATTGTTAAACAACACAAAAATGCAGACTTCTAAAGATATACGTCGGCGTGTTGAAGCATATATTCCTTTGTGTATCTAAACCATTAAAACATTTGAGGAGTGTGTAATTAAATTTACCTCTTTCTTACCCAAGACGGCCTGAATGGATGATAGTCAAACAGGTAGGGGGTTGCTTTTCATTACAGCATTTCATGGATTTGAATTCCATGGCTGGTATGGACATTAGAAGTCACTTTGAATCAGATTTGACAAGGAAATGTCAATCTAATTAACCTAGTGTATAAAAAAGTCGATATTAGCTCTCAAAACAGAACCCCAAAACTAAATGCAAGACGACCGGGTGGTTTAATTCCCAAAGGTCTAACCTGAATGAATATCATTGACTTTACTCATACAAAAACTAATAAATATCTGTCACAATCCCAGTAAGACAATGGATAAAATATTCGCTGTCTACCAGCTTGGCTTTAATGAAACTGTCGTTTTTTGACGTATGGTAACAGCAGGGTTAAAGACTGTCTATTATCGACGTTACAGAATCTTCGGTCCAACCCTACTAGCCTTAGTCTTTAAAAGTATTTCGAATATTACGATTCTATTCGTTTAGCCCATTTTCCTGTTATCCTTATCCCTCTTATCTGACAGCAATTTCAGACCAAGTTTGTTGCTCCTATTCACTCTGTTTGTTTTCGCTTTAGATATGTCAACTAATCAGTACTTTTGTGCCGGAAAAGACAACCTCTCTGTTTCTCTTTCTCCTCCTTATTTGCAGATTTTAAAATTTCTCAGCTTAGATTTGAAAATATCTAATAGTTCACAGGAAGAACGCTGCTTTTTGACAAAGCAGTAATTAACTTCAAACCTCTCTGCTGATATATGTTTCTGAATTGCATTTCAGCATCAGATCCCTGTTAAAGCGTCCCCGTACAGAAAAAAAAGGTTAACGATCATACTCACAGCTCACCTGAAAAGTATTCTTTTGAAACCAAGAAAATTGGGGCAACGTCTTTTAACTAGGATCTATTCATTTATCTAGAATTTCACTGTCTATAATTACTTAGCATTTATATTTACTAATCAAAATTTTTCTCACGAGAAAACTATTCAAATGTTCTCCTTTTTCTCCAGTATTTTCAGATTTTTAGATTTTGTAGATTAAATCTTAAAAATTTTAATCGGTTGATGGCCAAACCTCAAAAGTATTCTTTTGAAACTAAGAAAATTGGGGCAACGTCCTTCAACTAGGATCTATTCCTTTATTTAGAATTTCACTGTCTATAATTACTTAGTATTGATATTTACTAATCAAAATTTTTCTGGTGAGAAAACTATTTAAATATTCTCTTTTTCCCCCAGTATTTTTAGATTTTGTAGATTAAATTTAAAAAAATTTAATCGGTTGATGGCCAAACCTCAAAAGTATTCTTTTGAAACTAAGAAAATTGGGGCAACGTCCTTCAACTAGGATCTATTCCTTTATCTAGAATTTCACTGTCTATAATTACTTAGTATTGATATTTACTAATCAAAACTTTTCTGGTGAGAAAACTCTTTAAATGTTCTCCTTTTTTCTCCAGTATTTTCAGATTTTTAGATTTTGTAGATTAAAATTTAAAAATTTTAATCGGTTGATGGCCAAACCTGAAAAGTATTTTTTTGAAACTAAGAAAATTGGGACAACGTCTTTTAACTAGGATCTATTCCTTTTTCTAGAATTTCATTGTCTATAATTACTTAGTACTGATATTTACTAATCAAAATTTTTCTGATGAGAAAACTATTCAAATGTTCTCCTTTTTCTCCAGTATTTTCAGATTTTTAGATTTTGTAGATTAAATCTTAAAAATTTTAATCGGTTGATGGCCAAACTTGAAAAGTATTCTTTTGAAACTAAGAAAATTGGGACAACATCTTTTAACAAGAATCTATTCCTTTTTCTAGAATTTCATTGTCTATAATTACTTAGTATTGATATTTACTAATCAAAATTTTTCTGATGAGAAAACTATTTAAATGTTCTCCCTTTTCTCCATTATTTTCAGGTTTTTAGATTTTATAGATTAAATATTAAAAATTTTACTTGGTTGGCCAAACATGTAGAGAGCTGTCTTTAAGCAAAGCAGTAAGTAGGTTTGAATTCCATTCTATGTTCGCAACCGGTTCAGAATAGGCATTACGTAACAGATCCCTGTCTAAACGTCATTCAATTTTAAAAAAAAAGTATCTGACCATAATACTCACGGTTAAACTGAAAACAATAAACCTTTTGGAACTGAAAAAGAAAGTAAAACCTTTTAACTATGATGTGCTTCTTTGACTGTACTTTTATTATCTACTAGCATATAACTCGATAGGATCAGTAAAAGTTTTGATTTTCCAGAACTGTAAAGTACTCTATGAGGCAGGTAAAAAAATGGTTTGTCTTTTGGCTGAGAATTATCTTGCAACAAAAAATAATCGATGATTAAATTTAAAACTATCACGTATGTACCTAATCTATTATTTAAGCCAAATATAAAAGAAAATTATTTAAGTAATATCTAAGTTCAGTGATAAAACGTATGAGAATAATGCAGACGATATTTAAATAATTTAAAATAAGAAACGATTAAATGAGTTGGTAAAGGAATGACGTCATAATGTTAGAAAAAATGTTATTTTTATCTATTTATTATGTGATATATTAATAAATTGAATCACCTGCTCTTAACTAGGGAAAATTGTGCTTGAAATAATGGCATTGAACTCTCGAACAGGGGGATAAGGGTGGATTTCGAATGTTTTAAAGACAAAATTTTTCACTGTGATATGATGCATGTTTATACCAATTTATTTTAGAATCAGATCTATTGTTTAAGAGAAGATAAACTATACTCGCTTTGAATTTTGCTAACCCTAACATATTAAGAATTCAATATGGATACATCTCTCCATTATAGGTACAACCATTTCATAAATTCGAGGACAGACGGACAGATAACTTAGTCTATTATTATATAGGAAATGATTATTTTATGTTTACATTTTATCTCAAACAAAGAAAAACAAGTAAACAGAATTTATTAAAACGACATTTTGCAATCAAGATGAATTTCATACAGAAATATAAAAGGAATAAATAAGTAGAAAGTCTTTGAAAACCCTTTTCATTGCGCACATTAATATCGGTGAATATGAAGAAGTCCCCTTTTGTGCTTTTGAAACGAAACTCAACCACTACTTCTGCATTCGATTCACAATTTCCATGGCAAATGTGCAGGACTTATTAAAACCTTGGAAAAAGAAGCCCTGGCCTAGTGACCTGAACGATTCCCAGTCAGTCCTTTTCAGTCCATAAAAGCTCCGTATCAGTGAAACAATGGGACGAGTTTAAATTATTCTAACATGCATTTAATGGAATAATGCAAGTTTAGATGCCTAATTAATATTTATACAGTGCTTAGTCTGTTTCCCAATAGAAATGAGTTCAATTTTTCTTACATTCTAAATCAGAGAGGTCGAGGTATAATCTAGTATTCTACTTATAATTAAACTGCTTCGTCTGTTAATTTAAGTTGTTTTTTAAACATTACAGACATGTATTAATAGCTTCTATCCACTTTTGATCTATTTGAGAATATTAAGATTTATGTGCACTAGCTATGTTTTTCAAAGTTCATTGTTATGCAGTGAAATTTAAACATTCTTCGCAATGAGGTATTTTTGCAGTCGCTAGCTTTCAAATCATTAGTTTCAAATCATTAGTTAAGCATATAGAAGCTATTAATTACTAATTAATTTGAGCGAATATTTGGGATTCAAGTAAAATAATCCATGCCTAAGTTAACTGAATCTGGGTAATTATACCAATACTGGCATAAAGCCCATCATATGACGGGATCAGTAAAATTTTTAATTTTTCAGAGCTGTAAAGTACCGTATGAGACAGGTAAAAAAATTGTTTGTTATTTGACTTAGAATTATCTTGCAACAAAAAATAATTGATGATTGAATTTAAAGTAATCACATATATACCTACTCTATTATTTAAGCCAAATATAAAAGAAAATTATTTGCGTAATATCTAAGTTCAGTGATGAAACGTATAAAAATAATGCAGATGATATTTAAATTATTTTAAAAAAAGAAATTATTAAAAATGAGATGGTTAAAGGAACGACGTCATAATGCTAGAAAAAAAATGTTATTTTTATCTATTTATTATGTAATAAATAAAATAATAAATTTAATTGCCTGCTCTTAACTGGGAAAAATTAAGCTTGAAATAATGGCATTAAACGCTCGAAAATGGAATAAGAGGTGGATTTCCAATGTTTTAGAGACGACAGTATTTTTTGCTGTGTTATGAAGCATAGATATACCAATATGGATGCCTCTATCCATTACAGGTCCAACCGCTTCATAAACTCGATGACAGACGGACAGATGACTTAAGCTATTATTATATAGGGGATTTCAGGCATTCATAACATTTAAATAATCTGTTATATAGATTAGAAGTGAATATAAAATTATTTTGAAAATAAAAGCCTTTGAATTTAGTATTAATCTTTTAGAGCAATTATAGACAATTTACAGTCTGCTGGTACCTTGCTTCCTGCAAAGGAATTTTATAGGCCCAGTGCCCTCTTAAAAAAACAAGAATATTTTTTGTGTTGCTGTTTATTTGACTGTATATACGAGTACTTCATTCTGACAAATAATTCATCAGTTTATTTTAGTCTGTTTATATACAAAAATAATCTCAAATATTTGTTTTATATGATAAAAAAAACCTGAAACTGTTGCTCTAATAGTACACCTGTAAATAAAAGCTTGAATTATATGTCTCTCTAAAGGCAAAATATATATTTATTAATTATGATTATGTTTGGCATATGTATTGAGCAAAAAAATTAATTTTACAAATAATTTAATGCAAGTTAAGTTTAGCTGTATTAATCTTGTTTCTTACGATTAAACTGCAGTAAAAACAATGGAGCAAAACTAAAATTCATCATAAATTATTTCTTATTCGAAATAAGATTTTAAAAGATATAAAAAATAATGTGTACATTGGTTTAGATATATTTCTGCTCACAATCTGTTAAAATAACTAGTTTTTCCTTTTAAATATATCTTATTTAGTCTTTAAAGTTGTATATGTATAGTTCAGTATGGAAGGAAAGGTATAGTTTGCTCACTTTCCTCCGAAAACGGCTAAATAAAATCACTGCGTTTTGCATCTAATTGACATCACACTGTGAATTTCCATGGTTGAAAGCTTGCCTACTCCTGTTTTAGAGTATCTCTTTTTTCTAAGGTTATACATTTACGCACATATATTTATAATCATATAGAGATAAGTATGCATGCATTCACATTACTTTATATGTATTCAACAACTTAACTACATTATCATAGATTACATAAGTATTCATATCGAATCTAAGGAAACGAACACAAAGAGAAAAAAGGAAAGGGAGAGAGAAGAAGAGAAAAAAATTTTGATAAAAATCAATCAGCCGATTCCTTAAATAGTGACTGCGCTGTGTAATCATCATAGCCATTACACCATCAAACGAGGCACGGTGCAGAAGATAGTGACAGATGTCTATGCTCGATGCCTCTTCAAAGCATAGAGACATCACATCAGTGATAGCTGTTTGCATCGTGGGGACCTTAAAAAGCGAAGATGCTGCTTGGGCATGATGACCCGTTCCACACCCATATCCACTGTACCAGAAATGCCGAGCATTGTCATTACTTCCCGACAGCATGTGCCTCGGCGTTTAGGCACTTGATGGGCAGATATTAGAGTAATTAAGATAAAAAGTTTGGAGTTTATTTTTGCGTCATGAATATACATGAAAAAGATCTCAAGGGGGAATCTAATGGGATGGCCTTTAAGTAATAGGGCTCTATTAAATGCCCGAATAAGCAGGCTTGATGGAGACCGATCTTCGATGGTTATGGCGGTGACAAGTGTTGATGACTTGTCTCGGGCATGTTTTGGTCGTATAAAAGAGATTCCTTCAATGGGTGGCGTGGCAAGACAGCATGTTGCAATTAACATCAAAAAGGTAACTCTGCCTGAACATTTAGGAGGATAAAATAAACGTGTGTTGGGTGCGAGATAGGAATCTAGACTTGATTTGTTTTCTTCTCGTTCGGAATTCCCCCTTTAGCGCTGAAGAGGTTCGTCTGGTAGGCGACACTTAATTTGAAATTTAATTCACCTTTGACTGCAATGAATACTAAACAAGCAACGAATACGTACGTGTATATACATATCTGTACATCCTATGTAAAGTGCTCAACGTACGTTTTTTGAATTGAAATTTTTACTTATTCGTATATAATTTGTACTCATTTTTATGCGATAAAAATTTACCTTCACTTCCTAAAATCCGTCTGTATTGTCCTAGGGAGCAATGTTCACCACCAATATGGTATTCCGATAAAGTGATCAACAAATTCCGCGACATTGTATATGCGAATGCTTTACAAGCAATTGTCTTCGCGTTGTTAGAAAAAAAAAATCCTAAAATTGAAATGTTTGGCGTATTGGAAGAAGCACAGTAAACGAGCATGTTTTCGAGATAAAGATCTCCATTTGAATATAAAACTCGATTTCTTCTGCTTTCGTATGTTTAGAGACTCTACGTCTTCGGCATTACCTCAAAGACGTATATGAACATTTTCACTTAAAACGGCCCAACTCAAACAAAAACTGTAAAACAATGTTTATTATACTTTCTTGAAATTTTTGACATATTGTCCATTACTTCCGATGTATAGATACGAACTTGCTTGCGTTTACACACAAACATATTTGTTTTAGTGGATATACAATCACAGGAATCATTCAAATGAGTCGTTCAGAAGTCAATGCAGGTGCATTAGTGTTTTTATGCTTTCAGATGTTTATTAATTTAGACTGAATAAATAATATACTTTTTAGTGATTTAAAAGTTTACTCTCCTCTAACATTAATTAATATATTTTGTTACTAAAGTTTTTAATAAACCAAAAAAAATGAACGTATTAAAAAGTTTATTTTCCTGACTTCATTGCATTGGTTTTTAAATACAGTAGAACCTCGATTAACCGAGGTTTCTGTTAACCGCGTCAAAAAAGAAAGCCTAGTTTTTTTTTCTCCTTTTCAAAGTGAGCTTGGAAAAAATAATACACATTTTAGTTCGTTGTCCGTGTTACAGGCACTTTTTACCCACAAAAGCACTCAACTTCCAAGAAATATTACACCCTTTTTAAATCTTTTTAGATATGAAACATAAGTTCACATGTGTTTAATTTTATAATTTAAAGAACGTTCTATTGTTTTTACTTTAAAAGTTAGTTAAATTCGCAAGCACGGAAGGTTTTATATATGGTTTCTATTAACCAAGATTTCCGATATCCGAGATACTAGCGGTCCCAATTACATCGGATAATCGAGGTTCTACTGTAAATCATATAGCTGAAGTTGTTAATTTATCTGTATATACGAGTACTTCATTATGACAAATAATTCACCAGTTTAATTTAGTCTGTTTATATGCAAAAATAATCTCAAACACTTGCTTTATACTATAAAAAAACCTGAAGCTGTTGCTCTAATTACACATCTGTATATAAAAGCTTGAATTTATTTAAAAGTTTCAAAAAATGTAATAAATTGTATCAGAATAATTTTAATATAATTAAATGCATTGGAAATGATAAAAATTTTAAATGGCTTTTCAGGGATATAATGTTTTTCTCATGAGGGTGTTTATGTTTAAAAGGCGACCTTAACTTAGTAATATTATATTTTAAACAAGTGAAATAAATATTTATCTAAAAAGTTTATAATTATGTAAGCATGTTTCATTGTATTAGTTTTATATCATCATCAAGCTTGTATGTTTTTTTTTTATAAAAATCTTTTACAGTACATTAAAACTTTAATATACCTTTCTTTTATTTTTATACTTCTTAGTAATACTCTATTACTCTTTTATACTCTTTCCGGTAATGAAAATTTTCTCATATTTCACTTCTTAATGCTGAGAAAGGCAAATACATAGCACAGAAATTTTATGAATAGAAATAACAGTTGAGCATTCATGAGACATTTTAAGTAGGCGGGAAGAATCATGCTTGCATCAGTGGATTTTACGTAAGAATGCCCTTTTCAAGAAATTTTTTAAACTTTTTTTATTCATTTTCATCTAAGTGTTAAACAAGAGGTCTTTATTCACGATTACAACTACTTTTATCCTTGTTTACATCTTTTTAAATAGCCCTAACAAATAGTTCAGGTCAAAGTAGAATGATAGTTTAGTAGATAAATAAATAAATAGAATAAATAAGATTAGTTGAAA
The DNA here is from genome assembly GCA_032207245.1 of Pardosa pseudoannulata. NCBI lineage: Eukaryota > Metazoa > Arthropoda > Arachnida > Araneae > Lycosidae > Pardosa > Pardosa pseudoannulata. The sequence continues at coordinate 142,177,438 of CM063505.1, forward strand.
AGTCATACAATTTTTTTTTACTGAATGAATTCACCGGAATAAAATATTGCTCATTTTGGTATTTTTATCAAGAAAATTTCTGTAAATGTTTTATTAAAACAAAAACACTATAACGAAAAAGAATAATGAGATACTCTAGAAATTTTTTTAACGGGGTTTCAAAGGTAATTTTTACTTCAGTACTGTAGGAACTACATATAACAGATATCTTAGAATTTGATTTAAAAATTTATGAGAGACCGAGATAATACTTGTACATACTAAATACCGGAATATTTTATTTACTTTATTACTGATCGTCTTTAAGGCAGTTTAAAAAAATTTCGTTGATTCCAGACTGTGATCTTTAAATTAAAAAATATATAATTAATTACAAAACTTTACCTGTTGGTATAAATCTAGAAAAAATATTAATTAATAGATAATGTTATCTTTTTTTCTAATGAAGCAAAATAACTAAGACATTCAGAGATAAATATGTAGGAAACTTTCCACGGAAAATTAATTAAAAATTAGAATTGTTTGAAGTATTTAATGTAAGAACTTTTCATTCAATAAACATTGCAATAGAACACCTGACTTATAAATAATTAAAGATTTAGTCATTTTATCATCAAATATAATTTTTAAAGATTGCTCTAATCATTTATACTGATATACTAATTTGAAATAAAACGTGTTAAATATGTTTATTTTTTCCACCTTACATAGTAGAGGAATTTTTTTATCAATCTTTTAATGGTTGTTAAGCATAATTTTTAAATTAAATGGAAGTAGGATTCTTTTAACAAAGCATACAATTATTGCAAAATGGGCAGTTGTTGAGTATTTCCAATCACCAATGATGACTATGCTCTTCGGCTATTTAAATTAAATGACTATGGAGTTTTTGTAGACTTTTCAATGATCCATATTATTGTGCTACAAATTTTAAACAGTATATTATTAATCCTAGCCAACAAAATTATTTTTTAGGTTTGCTTTCAGTTTTTTTTCACTTGATTGTGATATTCATTGTACTAAATATTTCCGTATTTTTTAAACATTTGATATGTAATATGTACTATTACTTTCTTTGTTTTGTATGATTTCAAACTACTTTAACACATCTGGGACACTAGAAAATAAAACATATTTATTAAAAATTTCCCTAAAAAATTTTCTCAGGGCAGCTGCTAAACAGGTAGGATGCTATTTTTCTACATTGGAATACATCAGTAATTATTTTACTATTAATCCTTTAGGCACCTAACTGGATTCATTCTGTCTTCCGAATATTTCCCGGTGGTGGGGGAATATATCAGGTGTATTGGGACTACCACAAGTACCACACATCCGTCTAAGGACTTCGTCGAGTGAAAGTTACTCTAAACTATTAGCTCAAATATAGGCAGACGTTCAAAGTTGACTTTATGGTGAATGCCTTGAACCCCACGTAGCAAAAATTATGTTTAGCATTACAGATAAAATGTCAACTAAATATCACTTCACTTTAACAATATAAATTATTTTATCATCAACAAAGTGTCTAAATTAAAATGTAAAAGTAAAGAAAAATTGGCCTGCCTATTTTATAAGTAAATTATATTTGTTCTTTTCAGATGTGGCAAGACATCGAAAGCGTTTTATTGGGAGAGTCTGGATCCCCAGAATCCAGAGGCCAAATGTATTATTATGGAGTTGACGGCAACACTCATGCCTTCACAAAGTCAACAACGCAGTCTTCATCCTCTGTTCCTCAGTCTTCAAATACTTACTCATTCCATCATCCTCATTCTCATCACTTACAGCACATTGCTCAACAACAGCAGTACTTAGGTACATCAACGACTTCATCTTCTCAGAATGTCAAATTTCCAAATGGACCGAATGGTTATTCTTTCGGCTGTTACAGAAATGGTTTCAAGAGGGAAACATTGGGAAGCTGCGGCAATCGCAACGAATGCACAAATCCGCCTTTCGTTTCTAACTATAGCCAGCATGCAGGGTTTACGCCAGACGCGAAGCACGAGCCGATGGTGAATGGAAATACGACATACAATGGACAGTGTGGGCAATTCAATCCCCTTCAGTCTCATATGTCTCCACCAGCTTCACCAGAGAATTCTGGCGTTCATAATACTTATGGGCAAACTCCATCTTCAATTGATGGATATGCCACTATGCAGCACAACGCAAGAACGCCGGTAATGTCTTCTAGCAACTATCCTTATCCCATGACGAATGGAATGAGTGCATCATCCCACTTAAGAATGATGACACCACCATCGTCTCCTCATCTAGCTGACCTTTTGGCAGTTGGTAATGGTACTTCAATACCTTATGGTATTTCAAGACCGCAAGTTAGCCACCCACCATCGCAGCTTTTACCTACTGGTTTAGGGCACATTGCTCCTGCAACAAAGCACAGAAGAGGCAGAAGGAGCACTGGCAGGAAAAAGGTAACCATTCACACCTGTTCCCATCCCGGCTGCTCAAAGACCTACACAAAAAGCTCTCATCTAAAAGCTCATCTACGGACTCACACTGGTGAGAAACCTTACCAGTGTAATTGGAAAGGCTGTGGTTGGAAATTTGCCAGATCTGATGAACTAACTAGACATTATAGGAAGCATACCGGAGACAGACCTTTTCAGTGCAGACTGTGCGAAAGAGCATTTTCAAGATCCGACCACCTTTCGTTGCACATGAAACGCCATGCAGCTGTATAACGGTTTATGCCAGAATATAAAGAGCATAAGTTATGTGCACACATTCCACTGCGTGATAAATAGAAGACCCGAGAACAATATCATTATGAATTTATACGTATTATAGAAATCAGGAGCTTTAATTTACTCAATGAACTTATGTTTGTTATTAAGTCAGATTCGCACCAGTTCTTCTATATGTGTGATAGTTATGAAATCAGTACTGAACATATGCCAAATGTCATCAATGCTAGTTACAAACATTATAAGAGCTTCTAAGACTAAGTACGAATTTTAAATACCTTCAACATAACACACATTGACTGTATTTAAAAAGCGAATAGAAACTTAACATTTTAAAAATCGTTGAAACCAAATTAAAGAAAGAATTTTAAACGTGCTTTCATATTTTCAGACACAGTCTTCCTACTAATTTGTTTTTCGTCTCATTGTAACTTTTCATAACTAACAAATGAATCTGAAATATGTTTGTGTTTTAATTGCAGATTTTTAATTTCGAGAATTTTTTATAAAGGAAAGACAAATATACATTCCTGTGTAAGATTTTTTTGACGAACTTGATCATGATATACCTCTGTAAATTACTTGAAGACATTTATTCTTTTACTATAGCTTATTTCCATCTGATTTATAATGTTGTATTCATATTTTATACTTAATGCAAGAAAATGTCTAACTTATTGCTGTAAAGAAGATAGAATATTTCACTGTAAAAAGTTCCCTTGTGGTAGTTTGAGATTCAACGCAAATTACCTGCGATTTTTTGCCTGGAAACAACTTCTTTGTTAGATTATTATCAAATATTTATCTTTCTCAAATATTTACCTGAAGCTATTAAGTTTCAAATTAGTCCACATAACTTCAAGAGTCTCAATTTGCAATTATTCTACATGTTACTTTTATGTGAGTGAAGAATTCGAAAATGAGTGAAAAATATCTAACTTTGACTAAAGTAAATTTTCAGCTTCAGCAATTATTAATAGAATTTGCTTTTGTCTTACATGTTACATTGAAACATAAACCAGTGAAATAGTTCCATAAAACCTAAGATGTATACTTGCATGAACTGAATAGAAATATTTTAACTATTGTAACATTTGTCTTTCACAGTCATATACATTGATCAAAATGCTGTTGTAAGTTTTGATTGCAGTGTTAAAGCAGAAAAATATTAGAATTTGAAACGAAAAATTTTATTTAAAACATATTAATACTTTCTGCCTGATTAGCATTCTTCTGATTTCTTGATTTACCAATGTATACAAAGACAGTAATATTTTAAGGCACTAATATTTATGAAGTATTATAAAATGAATAAAAGCATTTTCTTGACTATGAAAGCTATCCTTATGCATTCTAAAAGTATTAAAGACTGTCTAGTCAGTTAAATCAACATCCATAAACTGTTAAACTTCAGAAGACTTTAATTACTAGAACTTTACCTTGCACATCAACCGATATCAGGAAAGGAAAACCAGCTGAACATTTGAAGGTAAGTATTAAGATTTTTATTTAGATATTTATTGTTTAATACTAGACTTTACTTCTCTTTAAGAATTTAAATTAATTAAATTTATGAAGAATTTTAATGAAAAGTTTATTTTTAACTTATTCTTTTTGTTATATACTGACCTAAATTACGCAAGGAAATTTGAAATGAACCGTATTTTCATACCGATTGTAATAAAACTTTTAAGAAAATTTTACGCTACAAATATTCTTTTGAAATTTACCCTGAAGCTAATATTATTCTCAAAGAAGATATAAAAAAGTTTAATCTCTCCAAAATATAAATTTACAGCTAGTAGTATTTGTATTAGCAGTGATTGCTTAAAATGTGAAAAATCTTTTAAAACATAACTTAATAGTATTGAAACTTAAAAAGTAAAATTTACATACTCTCTATTAAATTACAAATTATTTTTTAAAAAACCAGACAGTTTTTTGTATGTATGACTATCAAAATTGATCTGTCATAATCAAAAACTGATTGTTTATGTTGCAAGAATCCATAATTTTTCGCATAGCTCATGGTGAGATAAAATGAGTTTAAGAAGTTGTATAGTGAAACATGTTTTTTCTAACATGATTTGGAGAAATTTCTATATAATAAAGTCTTAAATCAAATATATCGCGTCTAAATCTTATCTTAAAAGGAAACTGCTACAAAACCATTATAAAAAATTTCCTTTTAGAATTGCTTCAATTTTTTGCTGCGTTCATGCTGACACATGAAACATGTCATCTTCTTTAATTTTTTGTTTCTAGCAAATCCCTTTTTATTTTAGAGGTGGGAAAATGCACAAGAATTGTGGATGTCGTGTAATACTATTATAATTTACTATTATAAGTTGAAAAAGTATGGTTAAATTATTGGGAGACGTTTTTTCATGGGCTACATTGGTATATGTTATAATATTTTGACACAATACTATAATGAAGTTATTGTATTTGTATGATATATTTTATTAATACTTTAGCAACGGATTATTCCACTGTGATATGAAATTTATGTATATATATGTACATATATATATATATATATATATATATATATATATATATATATATATATATACATATATATATGTATACATATATATATATATACATATATATATATATATATATATATATATATATATATATATATATATATATACATATATATATATATATATATATACATATATATATATATATATATATATATATATATATATATATATATATATATATATATATATATATATATATATATATATATATATATATATATATATAATTTTGGTTTTCATAGTAGAAATGATGCAGCCGTTACGACATGACAAAAAACAGCTAAATTTTTGAAATTTAAAATATAGAATTTATTGAGACAACCGATCTTTGGCGGTATGTTTAGAAAACTCAATACATTTTATTATCTAATAGTGTGGGGGAGATAGTGGAGCCAGTCAATGAGAGTGTTAATATTAATCCCATGATGAGTCGTAAGAATTGAAATTCAGATAAAGGAGTTACATAAGAACAAATGAGCTACAGAGATATTAATTTTGGGGTTTTTAAAGTCTCCAAAGTTTACCACAATTAGGAAAAAATAGAGGAATTTTGACGAAAGATAGAGGATATATATATATATATATATATATATATATATATATATATATATACATACATATATATACATATATATATACATACATAGATATATATATATACATATATATATATATACATACATATATATATATACATACATATATATACATACATATATATATATATATATATATATATATATATATATATATATATACATATATATATACATACATATATATATGTATATATATACATATATATATATATATATATATATACATATATATATATATATATATATATATATATATATATATATATATATATATATATATATACATATATGTATATATATATATATATATATATATGTATATATATACATATATATATATATATATATATATATATATATATACATATATATATATATATATACATATATATACTTATATATATGTATATATATACATACATATATATATATATATATATGTATATATATATATATATATATATATATATATATATATATATACATATATATATATATATATACTTATATATATATATATGTATATATACATATATATACTTATATATATGTATATATATATACATATATATGTATATATATATGTATATATACATATATATACATATATATATATACATATATATACATATATATACATATATATACTTATATATACATATATATATATATATATATATATATAAGATATAAGTAGGGATAGTTAAATAGCTTTGCAGGTTTAAGTAAGAAAGAATCAATAAATTTTGTCTTATGTGCAGATAAAGATCTGAGAGACAAAGAAGTTATTACTTTCCTTTTTAGTATTTTAAAGATTAGATAAGATTTGAAATTAACTTTCCTCAAATTAATGGCAGCAAAAAGAAAAAAAATCGTGGATAAATTAAGATATCATTATAGAAATGAAAGCCCTTCCCGTGAACAAATATATTTTAATGTTCGTGCTAACTCGAAGGCCATTTTGTTAGTTCAACTACTACACACTCTATTAGATATTCATACCACCCACAGCAATTTCAGCTCTTTAATTACAAGCGTGTGTAATTAGAATTTCTGTCCTGAAGGTTGTTTCGGTAATTTTAGAGAGCAATTAAGGTTGCTAATAAAATCAAGATGATTGTATTGGACTGAATTCTTCAAGCCAGGATCAGGGTTACTGTCGTGAGTCTTACACCGAACATGCTTAGAATAGCGTATTACCTCGAAGAGTCCAGCCTTTTCCCGGCAATTTCTGTTGTTACTTATAAGTGGGGATTTGAAAACTAGAAATAATTACACACTCTATTATGTCAGTGTAGTAGTGATCATCTTTTCTTCTTGTTAGAGTTGTATAAATAAGTATTTTCCCTTTAGCTTCTTTACGGCGATAGTGGATATTTAAAGCTAATTTATTTTGTTTTTTAATCAATATGCTTGAAAATTTATTGGTCTATTAGCGGTATACATAACTTAAAGTAGTTGACATTTCAAGGTAAAATATTAATTATATTTAAAGTTATTAATTATTAACTGTTACAAAAGTGACTAAGTCAAAAATGCTCCATGCGCATCTTTCTTATGTATTCTTCTTCCTTTAGTTTACACAAATAAAGTAAAGGAAGTATTGTAATCACAAAATCTTTTGGTGTTCACATTTCTGTAGAAATGTCTATTTAGATTCTGTCTGAATACATTCTGACTCGATTAAGAGTTGCGTTTGCAGAAAGGAACTTTAACTTTGAAACTTTAACTAGCCATATCAACCATTCCTGTATGCATATTGTCTAGTTTCGTCTAGACGTCTGTACTTATGAAAATAAATACGTTTGTGTGTAAATATGTATGTATCATGCATGAATTTAAAACCATTGGCCTTAGAGTATTGGTTTGGTTTGGAGCACTACGATCTACTGTTTTGCACACGAGGGCTAATGAGACCGGGACCTACTGCTTAACCCTTTGAAGGTCACCAACATAAATTCTTTGGAATTTAATGAAATTAGTTTATAAATGTTATATATGAACCTTATGAATGTAAAACATATAAAAATTTTTCTCAACATTTCTTAGAGGGGCATACCTTTATGAGGGTTTGAGAAGTAGTTAAACTGATAAAACCCTCCCCTTGTACAGCGTCAATATAATACTTTTTAAAATTTTAATTACATTGTAAGAACAATAAATAAGTATCCTTTAAATAGTACAATAAATGAAAAGTTTAACAAATAGTATAATACATAAATAACTTATAAAACTTATCATACTTTATTAATTGAGAAGAACATACTTTTATTCTGTAGTATACTTATCAGTTCTGCATTAAACTCCATTTGAATGTATCCTTATTAAAGACTTATAACTTTTTATGTAGATTAATTTAAATTCAGAACTGTAGGTTTCGTACCTTTTAATTAACAATATCTTCGTAAAAACACCAGAGAACGAAAACAATCCTTCGTATTATACAGGTCAACAAACCTACCGTTGAAAACAAATAAACAAAAAAGCAGTAAGACATTGATAAAAAATTTGCAAAGTGTTTCATTGTTTATCTATGGTCAAAACTTTTATCGTGCAGGAATGATGGATTCTAAAAATCTTTCTTAATCATAGCTAGATAAATTTGACAATTAGTTAATTAGAAACACTAAATTTATCGATATTTTGAGCTTAATATCCAGTGTTATCTTAATAGCAGCAGAAAGTTACTCAAATCGTACAACTTAAGGAAAATCACGAATTAACTAGAAATTTACTGAGTATAATGGAAGCAGATTTTAATCATCAAAACATGAAACGTTGTTTTAGTTTAGTGCAAAATTAAACTCTAAATAAATACTTTATGACAAAAATAGCAAAGATAAAAAAATGTGGTCAAAAGTATACGATGTTGGGAACTTTCATCGTAAGTTGTACCATGTATTGCCAAAATACATCATTGTAAATCTTTGATACTGGAACAATACATGAAGGGTTTTAATAATAGGACTTCTTAATTACTACGATGAACAAAAAATATATGCAAAACCAAGTTATAGAACTGCTATACAAGCGAATAATTTGCTTAGAATGTTACAGAGAAAGAAGTAAACCTCTAAACTCTTACCTTCTAAAGGTTTGCATAAAAGGCGGCCGCCTTTTATTGATGACCAATTGCAAACAGTATTACTGACTCAATAGCTTATTGCATCATCAGAGGTTCAATTTTTGAACCTTTGGCCCTTTTTAAAATATATTGACAGTGGGTCTAATCAAATAACTTTTCCCTATAGCATTTAGTGTTAAATAAAAAAAAAAGCTTCCGGTTTACTTTTTGGTTTTTTTAAAAGGCTCTGAACACATTCAAAATTTCTCCAGGCTCTTAAGATTAAGGGAGCCTGGTACCGTTTCACGTTTTTTCTTAATTTTATGTATTGCAATAAAAATTGTAACTATTTTGTAGCTTAGAACTCAAATCTAAAACTTGTAATAAAGTAAAATTTATTTAAAAAATTCGATTGATCTAAATCTAAGTTATATATAAATTTTAAAAATACTTGAAAAATTTTTATATACATTGATACGGAACAACAATGATATTTGACAGTTTCTCGTAGATATATGGAAATAAAAGAAAAATAATAACCAACTTACTGTTAATTTAATGCTCAGATATATTTTATACAATATCGAAAATCTGTAGGAAATCTTTACAACTTACGTCTTAAAATAGAAGGTGATCATTAGTATTTTTAATATAGGTAAGTCAAGGAAAAATAGAAAAAACTCCAGGTAATTTTTTCTTTATTAATAAATATTCTCTATTAATAAAATCAACAGATAATAATTTTTGAAATATTTAAATTTTTCATTTCTTGAACAAAACACAAGTGAAAAAATAATAATCTAAAAGGTGTATTTATACAGAAACGGAAATACGATTAAAAGAAAAGATTAAAAAAAAATTAGTTACAAAAGTCGTGTTTTATGTCAGAAGTACAGCGACACAAAGTTCACACAATAATAGGTCATCCTATAAGAATTCAGCATAGTTTCCATTCAATTAGATTTTGCTGAATCACTTCCTTAATGAGAGTCTCATTTGCTTATAAATTATTTTAAGAGTCAAAGATTTTGATATGTCACTACGATATAATACAAAACAACTTGCATTAAAATTTTCAATACTTGCGTGTATGTGTAATGACATTTTTAACCTATAAAGCTAACCAATGAAATTATAAGTATCTTACAGTAATTTTCGGGTAATTCTATCCTTTTATGGTAAATCTTGGAGACTATCTTTTGTTCTTCCTATCAAGTTGGCGAGTCCAAAAACACCAAAATTAGTTCCTGCTTCAATCAGCACTTCTTTTATAACTCTGTATTTAATTAATTTTTATTCCTCTACACCGTTAAGAGTCCTCCACGTCATTAACCATTAATAACCCTGATTGGTTGGCTCACACACCTGTAAATTTCCATGTACGTGTTTTCTACCCCAAAAGCTTCCGGTAGATGATGCTATAATAAACTGCATTTTTTTCTCCAATTCTTTGTTTTCTCATTTAGCTACGCTTTTACTAACTGTACCAAAACCAATGTGAATTACCTTAACTCTCTCATGGGCATTGCCCATCGTACACACATACACACATTTGTATACATGTATACAAAAATATATGTATATATGTGTGTGCAGTACACCCAATTTGTACACAGCCATCCCAAAGATTACTCAGGAGTGTAAAGTAGTAGCGTGTTTAATGGGTATAGGCTTCTTTTAACATTTCTGATCAGAGTGATTATCAGTATTTTTTTCGCTTTGTGTATGTATTTTAAGTTTTCTTTTTTTAAAAAGGTAATTTTTCATGGAACAAAGCTATATAGGTTTTATAAAATTAGACCCCCTATTAATGATCTAGGAAAAATTAATTAAAAACAAATCTGATTATTTTTTTTATTTTATAATGAGTTAAAAATCAGCAATTTTTCAAACCGAACGATATTATTTCTATTAATGATCTAGGAAAAATTTAATTCAAAACAAAGCTGATTACTTTTTTTTATTTTATAATGAATTAAAAATCGGCAAGTTTTCAAATCGAAAGATATTATTTCTATTAATGATCTAGAAAAAATTTAATTCAAAACAAAGCTGATTATTTTTTTTATTTTATAAGGAATTAAAAATCACCAATTTTTCAAATCGAAAGATATTATTTCTCTTTAACAGTTCTGAGGTTTTTAAGAAAAATTTATCTAAACTAAATAAGCTAAACTAAATAATCTAAACTAAATAAGCTAATTTTATGTTTTTTAACTACTGCAGAAATTTTATTTACTTTTCTTCCCTAATTTTTTGTTGTATTTTAAACCCAAGACAACTGTTATAACTAAAATATTTACTTTAATTTAAAGACATATAATTTAGCTGTTATGCACAGTCATAGCAGAAATTTTAAATACATTTTCCCTAATTTTTTATTGTTTTTTAACCCAGAACAGTTATTATAACTAATAGGTTTAAAAACATACCATTATACTGTGTTATGCACAGTAATAACAGAAATTTTATTTAGCTTTTTCCTCAAATTTTAAATTATATTTTAACCCAGAGTAATTATTATTATAACTAATAAATTTTTACTTAATTTAGAAACATATCATTGTATTGCTGTGAACAACTAGAGCTGAAATTTTGTTTGCTTTTCTTCCCCTAATTTTTTATTGTATTTCTAACCCAGAACAACTATTATAACTAATAGAATTTCCTTAGTTTAAAAACTTACCATTATACCGTGTTACGCACAACTACTGCAGAAATTTTATTTACTTTTCTTCCCTAACTTTTGTTGTATTTTACACCCAAAACAACTGTTATAACTAAAAGATTATCTTCAATTTAAACATATGCCATTTAGCTGTTATGCACAGTTATAGAAGAAATTTTACATACTTTTTCCCTAATTTTTTATTATTTTTTAACCCAGAACAGTTATTATAACTAATAGATTTAAAAACATAGCATTAAACTGTGTTATGTACAAATGCAGCACAATTTTTTTTTACCTTTTTCCCCTAATTTTAAATTATATTTTAACCCAGAGTAATTATTATAACTAATAAATTTTCCTTAATTTAAAAACATACCATTATACTGTGTAATGTGCAATTACAGCAGTCCCTAATGTCTCTAATATGCTTCTTGAAATAACCAAACAGTAAATTCCCATTAACTACCCTCACGGTTATTTTTTGTCTTTTAAGCAGAGAACAATCAACCAGTTTCCAGAAAAAAACTGAAACCTACAATTTTTCCAAGGAATCAGATGAAATTCTAGATTTTAAAAAACAAACACTCCATCATTCAGAATGGTTTTTTTATATGAAAAATCAAAATAAAATCAAATTGGTCTGAATTTAGTTTGAAGGTCAATTGAGTCGTTTATTGTTGGACCTTGACCTGAATTTCCCCGGCCATTTTTGTTTTTCACTGCCATTGTTGTTTTGCCCAATTATATGCAGTATATTCGAACTTAACGGAAGCGAGAAACAAGATGGCCGGTGGCATTTATTCGGAACAAAATGTTTTTGATAAAGAAAGTAAATAAATTCACCACCGCGTGAATAAAGTGATGAAGGATTTCCGAAACTAATTTGACGGGCTTTGTTTTTGCGCCATTTATGAACCTGCTGCTAGAAAACAAAAGTTGCAAAAAAAAGTTGCATATGACCGATGGAAAGTAGCTAGCAAAGAATCTAGGAAGATCATTGCCTTTAGGACAATGATGTGTTTCGTGAATCACATATCTCACAGGAAAAAGAAATTGGTTTAGTTTTTGATTTTAAATAAAAATTTGTTTAACTTAGGATGTGAGTTGAATGTTATCTGATATTTTTAAAAATAGTAACATATTTGTGTGAGCAATGAAAAGAAATAGAAATAAAAAACTCATAATATGCATTCAATTTTTTCTTCTACAAGAAAAAACTATTTTATTTAAGGTTTAATCTTATTAAATACTTGATTGTTTTTAAATCAATTAAATTATACTGAAATATTTATTCGAGTAATATTATAAAGAGCGAAATGTCTTTTAATAAAGATATTTATTTTGTAAATTGCTTTACCGCGTAAGAAAAATGTTTACTTTTTTAAATAAAAGTTTGAAAAACTCAGGTTAAGAGTTGATTGAAAAATATTATATCGTTTTTTTAAAAAATGCGTTGCATAAAATTGAAAAATATTGTACAGTATTTTTTAAAAATGCATTACATAAAATTGAAAAATATTATATAGTATTTTTTAAAAATGCGTTGCATATAATTGAAAAACATTTCTTATAGTAATTAAAAAATCAGAATATTCTTTTACAACATTCTTTATGACAGATTTAACTTTATAGATATTTTATTTAAAGTGTTTACCTTAATAATTACATAATTATTTTTTTCTTAAACGAACCAAAATATATTAAAAATTTTACAGGGTTACTTTGTAAAATTGTTGTATATATTGAATTATTGCTTTACACCTTGAAAAAAATTTAAAAGAAAATTTTCTTCTAAAAAAACAAACAAAAAAAACCAGACTTTAATAGTTTAGATTAAACTACCGTTGGAAGAATGTTATTTGATATTTATGAAACAATAATATAATGCCGAATCTACATAAATGAGCAGTAAAAAAATAAATAAATCAGAATAATTTTTAAAAATTTTTGTTTACATTAGAGAAAAACTTTATTTACTATTTTATATCATGTTTAATTTTAATGATTACTAGATTGGTTCTCTTAAATCAAAATACACTAAAAGAGTTAAAGAAATTAATTTCTAATAGAAAATGACCTTGCAATTTGTCCGTATTTCTTTCTTTTTTATAATATTAGAAGAGATACAAAGTACTATTTCAATTAAAAAAAATAAATAGTGCAGTAAATATATTTGTTTTTCATTTCATGATGTATTTAAACTAATATTCAGGAATTCAAAGTCTAATTGAACAGTTCGTTAAATTACAGTTAAAATTTGAAAAATTAATTTTTAAATTTTTTTTCAAATATTTTCAATATTTGTATTTTTGTTCTAAACATGGTTTGAAATATTTTAAAGCCATCTACACAATAGGCAATGAATTTCAGGTATCCTATAAATCATATTTCACGAAAAAGTTTACTTATTTAGATTGAAAAACAATGGCATTTTACAGTTTTTTGCATACATTTGTACATAGCAAAACAAGTAATGTATTGCCAATTACATAAACAGGTGTACTTTATACATTATAGAAAAAGTGTATTTAAAATCTGACTCGTGTATCTTAAATGTGGCAAATAACTTTTGCATTTTTAATGCATGGAATGCCGAATGATGGCCGATTGGTTAGGGTGTTTGCCTTCGGTTCCGGAGTTCGTGGGTTCGAATCCCACAGTGGCATGGATGTTCGTAGCCGTTCGGAATCATGTTGCAAAAAGTAGACCGTAGCACTCCAAACCAAACAAAACTTAATGTATGGAATTAAAGGAAAATTAAGCAGGAAGAAAATTTTTTTCTTTTCTTTAATGTACGCAAATGATTTATTTTATATATTTTGTTATAGATTTCAAACTTTGGATGCTTTTTCGTGACTCTGTTAACTATATGATGAAGAAGAGAAAATAATAAATAAATCTTAAAGATTTTCATAACGAATGATTCAACATAGATATTTTAAATTTTAATTTCATCTGTAATCAATTAAATAAAACACCAGGATAAAATTATTCCAAAACTAAAAATTACTGACTCTAATGTTAAATGCAAGTTACTGAGTGCAGAAAATCCATTCTATAGAGAAAAAAAGTAGAATTTAATAATAATAATATTTATTTCTCCCCAAAAATATTACAACCCTAACCTATAGCATGTCTTGTACTTATATTTAATTTGCTCTATGATTTTATACTGAATTTCAATTTGTTGTGTAAGCCCAATCTGTTGATTTCAATTTGTTGTGAAATAACTAAAGAAAATTCTTCCGGTATTAGCAGTCGCTATGTCTACTGTTCAATAAAAAAAAATTATATTTAACAATTCAGAATCTAGATTTTCTCACAATCATTATACAAATTCTAACTCAGCATGTTAATCACAAAGCCATATTGAGTCTATATTTGATGCCTATATGAATTTATACTGAGTTTTAATATTTCGCGATTAATTAAATAAAACAGCAGAATAAAATTGTTCTGAAACTAAAACTTCCTAACTCTGAGCTTAAGTGGTTTAAATCATTGAAAACATTGAATTAGTTTCACAGAGAAAAGAGACAAAAATTTAATAATACAAAAATCATGCTTTTCCCCGAAAATATTACACGGGGAAAATGTAACAGATTTTTTTTGTGAAAACAAAATAAAAGACAATAGATTCAACCAAGTAACCTGTTATCTCTCTCTTTATGTTAAAATAGGTCGGTTTCGCCCAAATCTTTGTAAAGCGCAGATGATAACAGATGATCATCTTTTTTACCCCGCATGATAACGTGACTTTCCAAGAGATTTATTTATCATTTTTGTAAATTTATTTTCATTGTATAGAAAACACACACTATTCAGCCATCTTTCTTTGAACACACAGCGTTTCAATCAATCACTTTTCGTGATAGATATAATTTCTAATTCAAATAAGTTATTGTCTATAAATTCTGAAGATGTTTTATCACAGAAATGGGTGTTATATCATTTACTGAGTATAAATGAATCTTGTTTTATTTATTTCCATTTTATCATTTTCGAACAGATTAACGGAGAAAATTGTTTAGTATTCAAACATTTGTCCGTAAAATTGCTTTCTTGGGATAAATCCAATTATAGCTTAGAGTGATTGTTATTCATCGGTAAATATAAGATTAAATCTTAACTATATGGTTCACATTAGAAAAAAATCAAACTTTAAGTGGAGGATTTCCTGAACATATATGATGATTTATATTTCTTATTACTAATTTATTATTTAATCTGTTTTTTAATCGACAGTGTTCCTTGCATGGAAATTATAAAAATTGCCCTAATCGCGTCGAAATTACTGATAATATTATTTAAAAATTTTTTTTATTAAGTTTTATCAAAACTGATTACTCAGAGAAATATCTTGATTTTTCCTCAAGGTGCGATACAAGGGGTTTCTAAAATAATTCAACCTGGATTTAAAAAAAAAATAACTAATGATATTAATTTGGCTTTCGTTCAAATACATTATAAACCTTTTATCTTCCGTCTCTCCGCTTTAATATAATTGACTTCCGATTGGTGCTACTCCTCTATAGAAGAGCTTTTATCTATGAAACTGAATGCTTGATTTATGGGCGTAATTACTATGTCAGTAAAAGACGATTCTATTCCTTGGACCTCTGTCAAAAGCACTGAAGATTGTTTCTACAATGTAACACTGGGGCAGTCATTTTAAATGACGTAATTGGGAATTAATTTGTGATAAATTTTAGCCTTTAAGTAAAGTAAAAAATATAGGAAAAATAATTTCTTTAATATTTTTTTTAAAAATTACATTTTTGTTACAGTTTACTTGATGTTATTTAATTAGGTTGGTGAAAAAGAAATCCATTATTTTTTTTGTTAGATGGCTGTAGTGATCGATATCTCGTAAAGTATCGATCAAACAATTTCAAATTTATGCTCGTGGTTAAGGTGACATTTCATACTAAAAAAATTTTTTTTTTATTGTTTTTTGTTTGGTTCATTCAGTTGTGAGTTACAGGGTGTTAAAAATAGAAGTCAACAAAGAGAAAATTTGATACATTTTACAGATTTTCTTTCATAAAGGCGAAAATGCCAGCCAGGCGGCTGAAATTATGAATGGTGATTATGGTGCCGATACTGTAACAGCTAATTACGTGCAATTTTGGTTTCGTCGATTCTGCTCAGGCATTTTTGATGTTAAAGATGCACCTCGCACAGGCAGGCCCGTCGTCGAAAATGTCGAAAAAATCACAGAAATAATCGAAGTTGACCGGCATGTTAGTAGTCGTAGCATCGTCCAGAAGCTAAAGATTGATCATAAAATAGTTTTAAACCGTTTGCGCAAAGCTGGATTAAAAAAAAGCTGGATGTTTGTGTGCCACACCAAAAAACATGATGGATTGAATTTTCGTCGGAGAAGCATTGGCCAAACGGAATGGTGTTGTGTTCCATCAGGACAGCACCAGTCCCGTCGTCGAAAATGTCGAAAAAATCACAGAAATAATCGAAGTTGACCGACATGTTAGTAGTCGTATCATCGCTCA
>CM063505.1:142199550-142209550 GCA_032207245.1 Pardosa pseudoannulata
AAACAAAATAATTAAAGTTAACACTTAAAATGCCTAACGGTAACATTAAAAGAGCATTTATATTAGAAGAGAAAAGTAAAGTCTGCGGTAATTGTAGTATGGTTATACCGAATCTCATGAAGATGGGAATATCTTGCATTTTACCATGATTTGACAGACCAAACAAAATAATTAAGGTTAATACTTAAAATGGCTAACGGTAACATTAAAAGAGCATTTACGTTAGAACAGAAAAGTAAAATCTGCGGTAATTGTAGTATGGGTTATACCGAATATCATGAAGATGGGGATATCTTGCGTTCTACCATGATTTGAACTACCAAACAAAATAATTAAAGTTAACACTTAAAATGCCTAACGGTAACATTAAAAGAGCATTTATATTAGAAGAGAAAAGTAAATCTGCGGTAATTGTAGTATGGTTAGACCGAATGTTATGAAGACGGGGATATCTTGCATTCTACCATGATTTGAACTACTAAACAAAGTAATTATGGTTAACACTTAAAATGACTAACGGTGACAGTGAAAGAGCATTTATATTAGAAGAGAAAAGTAAAAATCTGCGGTAATTGTAGTATGGGTTATACCGAATATCATGAAGATGGGGATATCTTGCGTTCTACCATGATTTGAACTACCAAACAAAATAATTAAAGTTAACACTTAAAATGCCTAACGGTAACATTAAAAGAGCATTTATATTAGAAGAGAAAAGTAAAGTCTGCGGTAATTGTAGTATGGTTATACCGAATCTCATGAAGATGGGAATATCTTGCATTTTACCATGATTTGACAGACCAAACAAAATAATTAAGGTTAATACTTAAAATGGCTAACGGTAACATTAAAAGAGCATTTATATTAGAAGAGAAAAGTAAAATCTGCGGTAATTGTAGTATGGTTATACCGAATGTCATGAAGACAGAGATATCTTGCATTCTACCATGATTTGAACTACCAAACAAAATAATTAAAGTTAACACTTAAAATGCCTAACGGTAACATTAAAAGAGCATTTATATTATAATAGAAAAGTATAATCTGCAGTAATTGTAGTATGGTTATACCGAATGTCATGAAGATGGGGATATCTTGCATTCTACCATGATTTGAAAGACCAAACAAAATAATTAAGGTTAACACTTAAATTGCCTAACAGTAACATTAAAAGAGCATTTATATTAGAAGAGAAAAGTAAAATCTGCGGTAATTTTAGTATGGTTATACCGAAAGTTACGTAGACAGGGATATCTTGCATTCTACCATGTTTTTATCTAGTCATTATTCTAAGTAATATATTTGTTTCAGAGAAATTTCAGTAGTATTATCTGAAAGTGAGCTATTCATAAAAGTATGTTCGACACAAGTTTAACATTTCAAAAGTATTGATTTTTTAATAAGGTCTTATTTTACCTCAGTACATGCGTATTTCGAAATTACATTTGCAGTATGAAGTAAAGCTGTTTCACATATTAATAAAAAATATAACCATGTAGTATACCCACTTAAAAAATGGAGTAGAACGTTACTAGCACATATTTAAATTATTTACGAATTGGGTAAAGTAAAATGCTGAAGCTCTCACGAGCTGAATTCATTTGCTTAAACAGAAGTTAATTAAAAGAGATGGTACAAAACAGTAATCCGTTAAAAAATTACAAAGATTACAGCCTTCAACTTTGATACTTCTTCCTTTATTATGCAACAATCCAAACATGCATTAGATTAGCATCTTTTTAGTCGAATTATCCTTTACCCTTTTTTATCCACGACAATGGGATTCCCTTTTACAAACATGGTGTTTTTTTTCTCCTACCCGATTATTATCCTATTTATTCATTCAGTGACGTCACCTTGTAAATTTTCCTTCTGGTTTAAGTCCCACAGTCTTCATACAAGTTGAACTGGTGACCCTTATTTTAGCTGGAGAAACGTCAATCTGGTGAAACTATGTAGGTTAGTAGCGTGGTTTCCTACCTCTAATGGAATGTCGAAGGACCTCGGCAGAATGAAACCCTTATCTCATTATCATATGTATGATTGGCCAGGGATGAAGTTTCAGCTCCTGAGCTGAAGATATTCCAAATTTTCATTTTCTTTCTTGTCTCGAGTTTTTATACTGAATGACCTATTTTCGCAAATTCTGCAATCAATAAACATGTGTGAAAGACTTTTTTCTGCAGTGGAATCTTGCAACGTAATTCGCATTCAATTTGCAAGCTCATGTAACATTAGCATATGTCTGTTTTCAGTCCCTTGATCAAACAAGAATTTGTTTTCCATATACAACTTCTTGTCATAAGAGAAAACAACGGCAGAATCCCCTCTAAATGAAATAATATCCTGAGACAACCATGAATAAGGAAAAAAGAAATCCATATAAATCTGGTATGTAAGTTTTAAAGATTTAAAGATAGACAATTTTTAAAGATAGACAGTTCTGCCTATAATGAAATCAGAACTTAGATACTTCTTAATACTCTATTATTAAGAAATAACTTCGAGAAAATTACTGCAAATTCTGTAATTTATATGCTGAACTGTAATAAATAATTTATTCATGCATTAGTATTAGAATTTTAGATAAAGCTAATATTAGTAATACATTCATAAAGTTTTAAACATATATTTGAAAATGTTATGAGTCTATATGATAGGAAAATTGTTTGGTAAATAATATTAGCCATTTTTTTAACTTCTCTAATTAACTTTCCCTATTTTGACAGCTAGAGAAAAGTTAAAGTCAAGATATAAGTCCTCGACAACTACTGCATTTTTCCTTATACTCGTGCTTAGATACATAAATGTTCATTAAATAATTTAGATTTTTTTCCTTTATGATTGAATTTTTACAAAAAATAAGACATTATCATTAGTATTAGAATTATAGATACAGCTAATATTAGTAATACATTCATAAAGTTTTAAATATATATGTGAAAATGTTATGAATCTGTAAGATAGTAAAATTGTTTCGGTAAATAATATTACTCATGTTTTTTTTTTAAACTTCTCTAATTAACTTTTCCTTCTTTGACAGCTTGAGAAAAGTTAAGGTCAAGATATAAGTACTCGACCACTAAGGCATTTTCCATTAAACTCATGCTTAGATACATAAATGTTGATTAAATAATTTAGATTTTTTTTCCTTTATGATTCAATTTTCTTCAAAAATAAGACATCAGTTTTAAAAACTTTATTAAAATTCAGTAAAAGAAAATTTTTATATTTTCCATTATTTCATCAAAATAGTTTTTTTTTTTTTAAAGTTGTAACAGAACCACTATAATTTTAAACACTTTCATAAAATTATACAGCTGGTTAGAAACAGTAAGATCAGTATTTTGTTTTCTCAGTTGCTTAACTCGATAGGGACATATTGCTGTAAATTAGTTTAGAACAACTACACTCGTATCTGGAATGGTACTCTATCCGTACACCGATTTTGAAAGAAGATGCCTTAGTTATGTGGTCAAGATAAGACTCCCAAAACCTGCGTAAATATAATATAATCCACTATTATGCCTATATAAAAATATGTATTAAGTACAGTATATTTTTAAAGATTTAATACAATCCTTAAATTGTTGATGATGATAAAAAAAATATATATATATGTAAGGAAAATTCACAGGGGTTGTTAAAACTTAAATCAAGGGCTAAAAATTCCCGCGTCATTTTGCATTCCCTTTTTAACCCCTAATTGATCACTGGGGCTAGAGTTTACACCCTCAGAGAAGGGGCCTGACCAATTATAACTCTACATGGTCCTAGCGGACAATTTAGGAAATTTCCAAACAAAAAGGAGATGTAGCACGATGTAGTTGGGCAGATATTTTCCCACAGATGTTGACCCAGGTGTTAAGGGTATTGTATATTACTTCATACCAGCTGACCCTTAAGTTTGTCAGTGTGATAAAGTGGGAACCCGTCTTCCAACGTTATCTTAATAAAGGTCTTTAGCTAAAACGGTGTCATTTTCCTGGCTATGACTGCTACCACCCATCGAGAAGTCCGTCTCATTACATATATATATATATATATATTTTTTGTTAAAATTTTTGAACTTCCAAATTTTTACTCTGAGCCATATTTTAAATTAAATTCACCATTAGAAAAATAATTGGTAATAATAAAAGTATGTATACTTAAATAACTACAATACCTACATTATCTATTTAATATCTACGCTATCTATTGATAAAAACTAATAGATACTCTTCGCATGTTTAAGGTCTTAATAAGTGAAAATATATAAATGATAAATTTTAAGTGAAGTTTTAGATAGTATAAAAAGCTTTCGGAAGTAAAAATATGATTCAAAACATAAAAGAAACTTCATTATAGATAAACTCATAAAGTACTATTGAAACCATTTAAATTTAACATTAATATCAATTAAACAATCCACAAGCACGTTTCTAAATACCAATTTGTCGTAACATTAAATTTTTTTTCAATTTTTACTCATAAATCAGCTTTATAAGATATCTTAGAATTAGCTTTCCCTCTTTAAAATTTCCTATAAGAAGGTGTTTCCAAAGTGCCACAAGTCAAAAATTAATGGTTTGTGGATAATTGCGAAATACTGTGTAGTAAGCTTAACCGAAATATAATTACATAATTAATAATTTTACAAAAACTTTTAGCATAGGAATATGCAATTCAATATTACCTTTTAAATACTTAATTTTTACGTTAAATATTATATATTTTTATTTTATTTAATATTATTATTTAACGTTAACCTTTTTAATTAGTAAAATGCTCTTTAAGACAAAAAGAGTGACATCAATTTGGGCTTTTCTCAATGTCGATGATTATAGAATTTTACCATGGTGCTAACTTAAAAATAGACGTTTTTAAATTGTCACTTTAGAAATATATGTGCGGTATAAAGTTTTGCATTATTTGAAAAGATATTTTTCTAGTATTAACAAACAATTTTGTCGAAATATATCTTTCATCTGTGGCCAAAGGGCTTTCGAATCTCCCATCGAAACAGCTTTCATTCCCCACTCTTCTGAAACTCCAAATCCAATCAAAGACCATATCATCAAAAACTGAAAGCACTTGAATTGCCCCCGTACGTCATTTCCTGCGAGAAAGGATATGGCGGGGGAGGCAGCTCCACACAATAAAGTTCCTTTTTTACCATAACAAAAGCGTCGCATTCCCTTGAAAATGAATTCTGCCGGTGTGCAGAGAGAGACAGAAAAATATAAAAAATATATAAACGAAAGAGCGTTTTGCTTTCTGGCTTCGTTTTCAAACATGTTTCCGACTGGCTAGCGACGTTTTTTGAGACGCTTGCCTTAACAATAGCATGGCGAAGGCCTTTCAATTCGCGTTACGCTCATAATGTGCTTCAAGAATGGGTAAATCTACTGTTCGATTGCTCTGCAGGAGCGGGGATTCGTGAAGGAAAATTTAAGCAGGCATCGTGACTGAGTGGATTTATTTGATGAAGAAGTTGCCATTGCAAGTTTCCAACTGAACGTTTAGCAATTTATTTTTAGAACGATATTTAGTGGTTCGTTGTGATGGGATTGACAAGAGTCAGGTAGACCACAAACCATTCGAAAGGGGCAACGGCATTTTAAGAGTTTGTTAACTTGCAGTGTGTATGTGTGTGTAGGGGGATTTGATGGGACTTGGCTTACGGAAAAATCTAGAATTTGTTGCCTTTGCTAGATAGAGGAAAATAGATGAATATGCATTTCTAATGAATGAAATATCCGTTTTGTAATGTAAATGAAAAGTTATCAAAGAGAATTAATTTCTGCAGGTTATATTTGTCATATTTTAGTTTCTCTTTTATCTGAAATGGGGAAGAATATTGCTGTAATATCAGTGCAATTCTTTAAGTGTTTTTTCAAATGAAAAATACAACATATATGTTCAGCAAGAATGTATATCAATAAACCTTTTGAAAGGGAACTCTGCATTCTGAGAGATTTTTAACTTGTTGGAGTGGGGTTGGGGCAGATGATTTGAGGGAACGTGGCTTACCGTAAAATCTAGAATGTGCTGCCTTATTATGAATTGAAGAAAAGAGGTAGAAATGAATTTCTAAAGAATGAAATATCTACCGGCTGATGTAAAAACAAAAACAAATTTTGTGATAAATAAAGATGCTCAGCGTTAATTTAACAAAAATTTACTTACACGAAACATCACCATTTACACACAAAACAGAAATATAAACAAAATAGGACAGGGGCACTACAGTACACGACCATACCGGTCGACAGCAAGCCTGGAACTCAGTTCTTTCTTGGTACACCCCATAGGGGGCCCTGTAACCTATGTCACAGTCTAGACTTTATTGTTACATTTTAAAATATTCTGTGTGTATGATTTGCCATTCTTTTAAAATTTAATTTTTTTTAATCGGAAATAGGAGTAAACTATAATATTAATTCAAATTTAAGGTTATTCAAATAAAAAATATGACATATATATTCAACAAAAATGTATATCTAGGTATGTAAATGTAAGCACGTATCTTGACTGAGTGAATTTATTTGATGAAGCGGCCATCGCTAATTATCAGCTGCAATTTATCAAATGCAGGTGTCCACTGGAAAGAAACCCCCTATTACAATAAAAATAATGCTAGTTGTTTAAGTCTGTCAATTTTTCAATAATTATTACTTGTTCATAATTGTAACAAAATATTTTCTGTAGTCATGTACTCATCTAGCGTTGAAAAGAATCAGTCAAATACCTCATATATGTAAAGTTTTACAATTATTTACGAATATGAGCTATAAATTACAGTAATATTTATGGTTACCTGGAAACATAGGAAAATCTTTTAAATAAGGCCTTTGTTCTATTGTAATGTGAATGTTACAAAGCTATTAAATGTTTAACATAAATCATAAAAATTCTTACTAATCTGTTTTGTTTTTCTTTTCAGATAGTAACAAGTTTCGTCTATGCTACATTGGATGTTTGAAGACGTTATGAACAATAATCGACCAGCATTAAAAGACACTTGATTAAGAGGAAACTTTGAAAGTGTACGAACAAAATTTTCTTGCCAAAGAATGTCATAACTCCTTTGTCTCGGTATATCAACTTTATATAATATATCTCTGTAAACCATACTACTCTAAATAGTAAGATGCGTAACAAAATTGTAATCTAAGCACTAACTAAATGCAAGTTGCAAACAACAAGAGAAATATGTCTTAAAGTCACAAATATTCCACAGTTTTTCTATTTTACTCCTATTTTTTTTAAAGATACGTTTGCTTACACTATTCTATTGTGACTGCAAGGTAATTAACTCTGAATTAAGAAAAGTGGTTATATTTGAAAATCTTTTGATTAGCAAGATAAATTTATGTAGTTGAAATAATTTTTGTATTGTGTAATTAAGGTAAAATACGATGTTTGAATGTAGAATGTAATCCCTTTACTAAAACATAAATGTAATTATAAAAAAATGTGTACATTATTATTCATATTTTGAAATATAAACTTCTTGATAGTAGGTAAAATGTATCATCAAACCGCTTTTCTATATTATCATTAATTTTTTAAACGTAATTAGTGCTCAAACTATTATTACGAATGTAAAATAATTGCCCATTCATTAGTAAAAATGGTTATGGTGGAAAAAATAATTAAAAATCAGACGAGTTAAATTTATTTAGTTGAAATAAATTCTATGCTACATATTTAAGATAAAATAGTTAATAATCTTGAAATGTCGGACGCAATCTCTTTTCAAAACAGAAATCTGGATATGAAAAATTGTATATTTTATGATTATTTTTTTAAATGAAGTTTCTTAATATTGCATATATTTATGTCATGGTAAAAATATTTTTAAATGTATTTCTAATTAACTAGTTATTAATTTTTCATAAAATAAACAATTTTATCAGTGATTAAAATATCTTAGGGACGAAAAATTAATTTAGCTTTCGACCGCTTAAAATTAGCAGTCGAAACATTTATGCTTCTAATTAACTAAACAATTATATAATCACTGGTAAAATAAACAATTTTGTCAGTGATTAAAATGTCTACTGGAAGAAAAATCCCTTTAGCTTTCGACTGTTTAAAATTAATAGTCGATGCATTTATACTTCTAATTAACTAGTTATTTATTTTTCATAAAATAAACAATTTTATCAGTGATTAAAATGTCTTAGAGACGAAAAATTCCTTTAGCATTTGACCGCTTAAAATTAGCAGTCGAAACATTTATACTTTTAATTAACTAAACAGTTATATAATCACTGTTAAAATAAACAATTTTGTCAGTGATTAAAATGTCTAATAGAAGAAAAATTCCTTTAGCTTTCAACTGATTAAAATTAACAATCGAAACATTTATATTTCTAATTAACTAGTTATTTCTTTTTCATAAAATAAACAAATTTAGCAGTGATTAAAATGTCTTATGGAGGAAAAAATTCTTTAGCTTTCGACTGCTTAAAATTAGCAGTCGAAACATTTATACTTGTAATTAACTAAACAATTATATAATCACTGGTAAAATAAACAATTTTGTCAGCAATTAAAATGTCTAATGGAAGAAAAATACCTTTAGCTTTCGACTGTTTAAAATTAACAGTCGACGCATTTATACTTCTAATTAACTAGATATTTATTTTTCATAAAATAAACAATTTTATCAGTGAATAAAATGTATTATGGAAAAAATTCCTTTTGGCTTTCGGCTGTTTAAAATTAACAGTCGATGCATTTATACTTCTAATTAACAAGTTATTTATTTTTCATAAAATAAGCAATTTTATCAATGATTAAAATGTATTATGGAAAAAAATTTCTTTAGTTTTGACTGCTTTAAATTAGCAGTCGAAACATTTATACTAATTAACTAAACAATTATATAATCACTGGTAAAATAAACAATTTTGTCAGTGATTAAAATGTCTAATGGAAAAAAAATTCCTTTAGCTTTCGACTGCTTAAAATTAACAGTCGAAATATTTATATTTCTAATTAACTAGTTATTTCTTTTTCATAAAATACACAAATTTATCAGTGATTAAAATGTCTTGTGGAAGAAATATCCCTTTAGCTTTTGACTGTTTAAAATTAATATTTTCAACGCACAAACGCTTGTAAATATCCATTTGAGGATAACATTTCTTATAAGGAAAAACAGCTACGTAGAAGTTATTAAAATAGAAACATTTATCGCTATTACCAAATTAGAACTGTAACTTGTTTAGTAACCACTACTATAAAAAATAAACATTTTACACTCTAGGGTATTAGTTTTCCTCCATGATTTTAATGAGAATTTACTTAACATTAATTATAATCCGGCTGTCAGTTTGATTTATAAATTATAAAAACATGCCTTGTGTAATATGAAAAGAATGATTAATTAACAGTAAATAAACTGCGGCAAACATCGTTTTGGGATGTTTAAACTCTTTAATTTTGCCTATTCATACGTTTGTAAATGTTATCCTCACATGGTATCAAATAAGGGTGGAGTCTGCCGGCACGTATGTACATATGTTACATATTAAAAGAGCTTGTACCCTGAGAGCGTAATATCGCCCACGTAATAGGAAGCAATGCTTTTCGAGATATGATAACCCCAGACTCAATTTAGAACACAGATGTTTCGGTGTATAAGTTTAGGAGAAAAACATTCTGCTACTTTTTTATTAAACTGTGAAAATTGAACAACACTTATTATATTATTTCATTTTATTCAGGAAACTTTATTAAACTGCTTTATTGGATTTAGAATAAAATTTGTGTATTTACCACCAATATTTTATAAAATCTACTTATTTTATTCTTAATTTTTAAAATTTATGTAAATTGTAATTCTCTCAACTCTTAGTTCTTCAATTTCTCTTTTGCTTCTTATAATAATTTTTATTATATAACTGTTTTGGGTCGCAATCTTAAGTGACTTGTATTTAAAAATTTATTGTGTTGCAATTCAAAGAAGGATACTCAATAAGTAATTGATATCTTCATAACAGGG
>CM063505.1:142214550-142247050 GCA_032207245.1 Pardosa pseudoannulata
ACAATTCACACAAATTCAGCACACGTATTTTATAATCAAATCACTCAATAACTTTATTACCAGGCTGTGTCTGTTATTTTTAATTAAGTTGGATTAATATAGAATGCAGTTATATAATGATTGTCGAATGATTTTAGAGTAACAGTGACTGGAATGGAATACTCATTGCAGAACAAAACACCTAAACATTTGTAAGAAAATAATCACACAATTCTAATAAACGTAATGTAAATGTGAAAATTAACTTACATTTCATCAGAATGGACTTGTTTTTTAAAGATCCTTTTACACTTATTTCTTAGAGATATCTTTGCAGTTTAATGGTAATTTTCTATATAACTCTTCATATCTAAAAATACCTTCGAATCCAGTTGAAGAACTTTGATTTGAAGAAAATCTCTTTCGTATGCAATTGTTTACTGAAGCCTTAAATTTATTAAAATGATTATCTGAAGAAAAAAAGGATCACAGTTGCGAAGTAAATCCATTTCAAGTTGGAAAAGGAATTAATTGTCAATATCAATAACACTTTCAGCATTAAAATGAATACTGATGTAAAATATCGTTTCCCCAGTAACAAAATTTTCATGTACGAATTGAGTCCATAACATTATTTTTAATTTTCAAGAGAATAAGAAATCATTACGAAAGAATCTTAATGAGGAAACAAAGTTATATTGTAACCAGGAGTAATTATCTTTCTAAGTATTTTTTATAAAACCTGAAATTGTAGTTTATAAACAAATAAAAAATGATTATTTATAAACAAAGATAATTACTCAGCTAAAATGTGCATATTTTGATAGGATTTTTTAATTGGCAGTTATTTTTAATGACATTGATATCAGAGAAAGCAAGGCATGATAACACAACTTGGCTGGACTGACATGTGGACACACAGCATATGTCCAAATCCTGACCGATCTTAATAGTTTTAAAGTCATCCAAAAGCAAAAGGGGATGGACAAATAAAATCTATCTGACAAATTTTGTATCAATTCTTTAAACTATTTGCCAACAATTATGAAAGCAATGAACAATACTACCAGAACAGGACTAGTACATAATTATTCTATGGAATCGAAAGTTATATATTGTTATAAGAATTTTCAAGTTCTTATTAGATAGAATTAAAACATGAAAAGATATTTTATCTAATAAAAATTCTACATTACAACCCATTTAGTCAATGATTAACAATAGCATTTGACATATTTATAAAAAACGAACTTTATGAATTAAAGTAGGAAACTATTAAAATCAAATATTTTCAAGAATAAAGTAGTACATTACATAACATTGGACAAATATTTGTACATATCAATGATAACTTAACTTAAAAAGTCGTTAAAACACAAACAATATCAGTGGACTAATTTTACAATACCATATAAGTTTACTTTGAATGACTAACAATAAAGACCAGCGGGGCCATGTGCCTGGTTTAGTTTGGAACACTACTATCATCTTTCTACAACAAAAGAGTTCTAACTTTGGTCTTTAATTTTTAAAAATACCACGATTGGGTCAACGTGGGCTAATTAACGTCTGACTATTTTACACTACAATAAACAGCAAATTCTCTTAATAAAGTTGCTCAAAAGCACTACATTAAAACCAGCTGAATAGCGTAACCACAAGTGTGGGTAGATTTGTGGTTAAGGTTATAACCTACGAAGATTTGATGGGAAGAAAAGCAACCTTAGTGTTGACATTGTGTTGCCCTTAATTAACAACTCTTCCCCTCCAAAGACAGTAAGATAGTAACCACCCAATGAAGGGCAAAAAAAAAAAGGACAAAAAGAATAAAGAAATAAAGGCAATTTCAGGAGGCTCTTTTTTGAGTCAGCAACCACAAAAATATTATGCAATCTTGTCGAGGTACTAAAATATCATTATATTTTGTGTGTGGATAGGGGGATAAATTTGAATTTCTCCAATAAATTGAATTCATGTTTAGAGCAATTTTAAAGTATTTTGAAGGTTTATATTTTTGGTTAAAGTGTCAATAATTGACACTATGATGTCACCATAGGTGCTTACGAAATGGCTTAGTGGTTGTCATGTAGGGTTATATTCTTGAGCTGGTTTTCTGCTTATACAGAGAGATGCTTTGGTATTCAGACTTTTACAGACCGGTATTCTAAAGATTACCTTGCTATTGAAGCTAATAGTAGAATACATGAAAGCACAAACACATATTTATTTAATTTTATTCCTCTTCAGTACTGCCAAATTCTATAAAAAAAAAACTAAAAGATATATTTTTATCGTATTTTATAATATAAAAAATATAATTTCCATTGGAAAATTAAAAAATAGCAAGATATAGATAAAAAAGAAGCAAGGCTTCTATAGCCTGTATTGAAAATATTACGTCTTTATTAACGTTAATAGTAGAATAAATAGAAGTACAAATACATGTTTCTTGAATTCCGTTCCTCTTCCTTACTACCAAATTCTACAATGAAACTAAAAATTATATTTTTATAGTATTTTATAATATAAAAATTTAATTTCTATATAATATTGGAAAATTAAAAAATAGCAAGATAGCAAGATATAGATAAAAAAAGAAGCCAGGCTTTTATAGACCGGTATTCAAAATATTACGTCTTTATTCACTTTAATAGAAGAATACATGAAAGTACAAACACATATTTCTCCAATTTCGGTCATTTTCTTTACTGCCAAATTCTACAACAAAACAAAAAATTATATTTTTATCGTATTTTATAATATAAAAAATTTAATTTCTATATAATATTGGAAAATTAAAAAATAGTAAGATAGTAAGATGTAGATCAAAAAAGAAGCCCTGCTTTTATAGACCAGTATTCAAAAGATTACTTTGTTATTGACGTTAATAGTAGAATACATGGAAGTACAAACACATATTTCTTGAATTTCGCTCCTCTTCCGTACTGTCAAATTCTACAACAAAACTAAAAATTATATTTTTATCGTATTTTATAATATTAAGAATTTATTTTCCATTGGAAAATTAAAAAATAGCAAGATAGCAAGATGCAGAAAAAGAAAGAAGAAGCCTGGCTTCTATAGACCAGCATTCAACAGATTACTTCATTATTGATGTTAATAGTAGAATACATGGAAGTACAAACACATATTTCTTGAATTTCGCTCCTCTTCCTTACTGTCAAATTCTACAACAAAACTAAAAATTATATTTTTTATCGTATTTTATAATATTAAAAATTTATTTTCCATTGGAAAATTAAAAAATAGCAAAATAGCAAGATATAGATAAAAAAAAAGCCATTCTTTCATAGACCGGTATTCAAAATTTTACATCTTAATTGACGTTAATAGTAGAATACATGGAAGTACAAACACATATTTCTCTTAAAGTTATGTTCTTATCTTGTTTTATAATATATAAAATAATTTCTATTGGGAAATTAAAAAATATAATTACAGCAAAATATAGGTAAAAAAGAATCCTGGCTTTTATAGACCAGTATTTTAAAGATTACATCGTTATTGATGTTTATAGTAGAATACTGGAAATATAAACACATATTTCTTGAATTCCGTTGCTCTTTCTAACTGCCAAATTCTACAACAAAATACACTGTTGCATTTTTATCGTATTTTAACACTTCGCGTACGGGTAACGCATTTTTACCTTTTTTTTTTTTTTTTTTGCAGTCTGTCACTGGAGCGCGGGTCACGTAAACATAAGTATTTAGTAGATTTGTGGTGGATACCCGCTAACCACCACAAATCTACTAAATACGTATAATTATATGTATGTGTAACATTATATGCTTGCTGTTTGCTTTGCTATGCAACGCTTTGCATTTTTCTTTCCACAAGTTATGATTGTCAAGTTACTCGGTCTTTTGTCAATCGAATTCCTAGCTCCAGAACGTACAAGTCGTGTATTGTCAATTTGAAGCTTGGTTTTTTTCAACTCCTCTTCTTAGCCCACTCTCCTGTTTCTAATCATGGATCTTGTTGGTGCTTCAACCACATTTGGCGAAATTGGCGTGCTTGCAGCTTGCGTGCGTGGCGTGCTTGCAGCGTGGTGTTTGAAATCTGGCGAGGGGATCGTAACTCAACAAATTGATACATAAACAAAAACAACATTTTGAGGAAAAATTTTTACAAAAATTGAATATTTAAAATCTAATTGGAAATCTAATCTGTAATAATTGGAAATCTAATTGGAATCTAGTGGAGGTTGAAGAGGAGTTGTAAAATTGAAAATTTTTTTTCAAATCTCTTATAATTTTATTGTTGAATACAAAATTGATAAAATGAGCTATTGTGACAAAGATAGTGATGAAGAAATATGAGCTGATAGATTATCGAACTTTAATTTTAAAAATCTTCTGATTTCGTAAAATTGTTTTTTTTCAACAATCTTACAGTATATATTAAAGTGTAAAATAAAAAAAGTCGTTCATAAATACAAAGTAGTTTTCGATTTTCTGCTATTTATCTAAATAACTAAACTTTTGAGCGATTCACCAAAAAACGCCCGCTGCACGCGTTAGTTCGCGATGAAGTATACCCGCATTCCAAATGTTAAAATATAAAAAGCAATTAAAATTAAAAGATACCTGTATATAAAAAAGAAAAAAAATTAATTAACAATAAACTAATAAAAAATAAACGAGTGCCAGTAAAACAAGTCTACAGTATAATATATAAATAAATAATTTTATGACCAGCCTTTCAATATTTATCCCATTAATGTAGCAAGTCCAAAGAAGGGCAGTGACTCAAAAGATATGATAAAAGTCCCCAAACTAATAAAAAATTCCTAAATGTATCAATCATTGTTGGAATGAGCAATACCAAAAAAGACCACATGCATTACTTCAGATAACTCCAATTTTAATTTTCAAAATATTTCCATTACCATTATCTTACTATAAGCCCGATTTATAATTCCAGGAGTCACTCAAAATAAATAAATAAAATTTGTATCAATATCTAATTCGCATACTCACCGGAATAAATTTAAAAGAGAATGGACGGCGAGATTACGAAAACAGACACTTCGAGACTATCAAACGGCCATTTTCATTTTCGGCTTTTTGTTATTATTATTATTATTGTTATTATTATAACATTCGTGTGAATCAACCTGTTCTGATGCCACGTCGATAGTCACGATTTTCCAAAGTAAATTATGTAATAAAACGAAACGTGATGTAGTCTGCTCCAGCAAATGGAGAACATCTTTTTCCCCCCACTTATCGGGCAGAGGTAAGAAGGTAAAACACATACTAAAGCAAGGTAATTATTTATTTACTTAAATTTATAGATTCAATATCGTTGTCTTAATACCATCCACCTATTGGGTAGAATGTTTCCCCTTTTATGTTTTCTGTTTTCAAGTAGTGATGGATCGCATGGTATTCTACGGGTAAGAGGGCAAGAGATTTTTTATCATATCTATTACCCTAATGGAAAAGAAACATTTTTTTTCCTTCCATATTTCCTTCATAATAATTTACATGACAAAATGGACAGAATATGCGATAAATAATAATTTTCATCAAAATTATTTTCTTTTTTTTATGTGTTTTAATTTTTTTTAATCGTAAGCTTTTATAAAGACAAGTGAGATTAAATATGTTAAAAATCTGGAGGGTAAGAGCAAAATTTTAAAAATCTGGGTGTTCCTTTTTGAGATTATTCCTGCCAACTAGAAAGTTAAAAAAATTAATACACTGATTTTTTATTAGTCTGGTGAATGTTATCATGACCATACTCTTTTAAACATATCCCAGTGAATAAGTAAGTTAGTTTTAATATCAGGTTATTAGTTTATTTATTAGTATATTAGTTTTAATATTAGTTTTAATATTTATTTATTTATTGAGTGACTCCTGGAATTACAAATCGTGAAATCTTAGTATAAGTAAGATCTACTGTAAGACAATAATAATAGAAAAATACTGAAAATCAAAATTAAAGTTATTAAAAGTACTTTGTGGGATATTTTTTTGGATTACTGAAATCAACCTGAGGGCTAAAGATTAGTACACTAATTGTTATTTCCGCTGCTAAAGGTAGACAATCGTAAATAATGTTACTATATTAAAATCCCTTTTTTGGTTGAATAGGTGAAGAAAGTTTTTCAATTTAAAAACATTTTCTTTAAGTTTTAATTTTAAGCTGAGCTAATATACGGTTATAATATGGTTATAATATACAAAGATCAAATTCTGAAAAGGGGTGAATGAGGATTCTATATTTTAAGATGAACCAATATAAGCATGTATTCGCATAGGGGGAGTCAAGAGTTAATGAAATTTATAGTATGAGGATTTTTTTCATATAAATTAAATACTCTCTACACCGAACCATGGTGTTCACTCGACAAAGGCAGCGATCTCGTGTCGAAGGATTGCGTTCGTTTCGGGCGGTCCAAAGATCAACCTTGTTCATTAACGGCAGTTGGGTTACATAAAGTAGGTTTATTCTCCAATGTCCTCCGAATTCTCGAATAATAACTCTGGAATTATCAGGCCAAGCCTGGAGGTTTATTGCTAGGTCTCTGCTTCTAAATTACCAGAATCCACTTAGGTAAAATCATTTTTTCACCACAGAGGTCCTCATCAAACGAAAGAAGCATCCCATATTGAAGTTTAATCAGTCTTCAGCTCTCGAGGTTCCTGTATATTATCCTAAGACATGAACCAATCGCTTATTGCAACTGGATCTATTGTACCTGATGTGAACTTTCTTACACCAGGAAGACGAACAATTGCCAAATAGAAGGGCATTGCTCTTCGGCTCCCCTCTTCGGATTCGAATACCCCTGCTAGTATCTATGTCAGTAATCTTTTGGAATCGGCTTTAAGCAGTAGGTCCTGGTCTTAGCAACCCTTGTGTTCACCGCAGACCGTAAACTTCCAAACCAAATCAAACCTACACCAAGGGAATGAGTAACAACTTCCTAGACTTAGTGCTTAGTTGCCCTGAAACGTTTAAAGAAAATTTGAAAAGTTGAGGAAAATTTACGACCCTTTGTTTTTGTTACATTCTAAATGGGAAAAGATGATAGCCATACCCCATTAATCGTTAAAAATTTAAATTTTCTTTAATGGGGTATATTACAAGTACTTGAAAGCTACAAACAATTCGTGAACTTAAGGCACTACTCATCTTTAATTCTAACAACAGACAATCTTACAATATGATTCTATGGATTGTAAACACTGTTGAGATGAAAAATGATGAAAGTTTTACAATTTCAAAAACATTTGCTTTAAGTTTTAGTTTTAAGCTGAACTAATATATGGTTATAGTATTATGAAATTTTTAAGTGAGTTGTAACTATCCCGACTGACCTCGAATCGGATTAATGGATGGTTGACCAAGGTTAGCGTACTCAGATCTACATTCTCATCCAAACCATTACATCACCACCACTGTAGATTTGAAGTTGTGGTGTAAAGGTCCCGGGTAAATTACATTTCTAAGTTCAACTTCAATGGGGAAACTTAGTATGACAACCAATACTTAATGCATATGGATGGCAAAAATAACAATTGGAAACACTCTTTAAAATTTTTTCAAAACTGTTGAAAAACTTTAATTCTGCTAAGTTTTGATTCATCAATAAATTTGACACCCCCTTAAATCAAACTAGAAAAATCGGTTGGACATCGAATAATTCATTTGGACTTTTCTTTTCTATCTCCGCTAAGATCATCAAGTTGTTTGACCTTGAAAGTAAATGCTGTACTTAATAAAACCAGATTATTTTTGTACATTTTATAGTAATGTACAGTTTCCGTTATTTATAAGTATATTTTATGGCTTTTATATACTATGACGAACAAGGAAAAAAATTAACTGCATTAAAAGTTATGGGGTAGTGGTCAGGTTACGAATTAATGGTATTTCAAAGGGGAAACTTGAATTGATAAAATAGTAATTTGAGTAACGAGATCTGCCACGAGAAGAATTAAAGTCGTAAGTCAAGTCACTAGTGTTTTGCTTATTAATTTTTGGTGGATTATGCAGATTGCAGACATGATTTTTTATAGTTTATCTATTTTTATCATCATATCATAACAGACAACCAAGTTGGATTAGTGATTTTGTTTGAAGATTTTTCCACGATGACTTATTCATGGTTTTTTGTCTCTATAATTTTTTCCATGAATACATAATCTCGAAAAAGTCCCATTTTTATTTTTTTAATCTTGAAAAATACTACAAATTTTTAAATAAAATAAAACAAACCATGTATTTTTACAGTAATTACAAAGGGATTTTATTTTTTGTTTTACAATGTTAGTGTATAAAACTTCCTTCTTAGATTGTAAAATACCTTGAAATGTGTTCTGATATATATAAATTACTCTGTGTCCTAAGCAGCTTTGTTAAATAAAGTAAAGTACTGTATAATCAATTAATTCCATATTCATTTTACATTAATACTTTTAAATAAATTTCTACAGGCTCTAAAAATAGTGTAAAATGTAACAAATTGTTGGATTTTCTTACGAGTGATCTTATGTTAACACTAGATTTACCAGCAATTCAATTATGCAATGAATTACAATTGCAAAACCAGTCATTTTGACTGGTTTGGTAAATAGGGTTCCCATTATCTCCTATTCTTTCAAAATTCAACTTTTTAAAGTTAAGATTGATATACCACAAATTCTTTTTTAATACATTGTTGAAATTTAGTATAAATATTCTTTAGTGAAATTTTTTTATTAGATTTTGAGGTTTTCAATTAAAAGGAAAAATTTACAAAATATGGCCCTCAATACAAAAAAAATCCAAATTTTTTACATTTTAAATTTTTAAAAAAATTGTAATCAAAGTTTTACAAATCCCGAGAACAAATTAATTTATTATGTTCGTTTTTACATAAAAATGAAAAAAAATAAAAGGGAATTATGCCAAAATTAATATGCATTTAAATTTTAAACTTTTCACTACTTTTGAATTCAAATTTCTAAAAAAATAACTTTTTTTATGTGTATAGAAGTACCTTTACAATCACATATTTGAGAGGTAAAATTTATTACAAAAGAATTTTAATTTAAAAAAATTGTGCCCCCCTCCCTTATCAATACATATATTTTCAAACTGTGCGCCGTGGCACCCAGGGGCATCATGAAAAATTTCATTAGTAAGACAACTTCTGTAGTACGTATTTGGAGTATTAAATAGTAGCGTATACAGAGAAGGGATAAAAAATATATTGATTTCTGGTTGCTTTTTGTTATATGTAGTAAAGCTTTTGTGGAGCATGGGATTCTTGAGCTAAAGGGGATATAGTACTTTTTGAGCTAAAAAGTTTTTACTATAACTGCCTATTTTTAATTGAATATAAAAAAAAACCATTCTTTTCGGTTCAGAATAAAGCTGTTCCCTGCCTTATGAAGATTTTTATTAAATAAAAAAGTTATTTAGTTTATCACATGAAGTAATATATTATCTAAAATATACAATATATATACACCAAGTTAAAAATGTCGCTCCCACAAAATAATTTTGAAATCTGCAAATTACAGACTATATTTTTAAACCAAATAGATAGCTATTTTTTCCTTTTTATGATACGTATCTGAGTCTTAATTATGGAAGCTTTACATAGCATAAAGAAGGGAATATTTTTACAATTTTACAATTTTAAATTTTTTTCTAAGTTATGAGATTCTAACTTTATAAATAGTATTTATTTCTGTTATTTGAAATATTACAATTTATGAAAAACTTAAAAATGGTACACCAAGTAAAAAAAAAGAAGAAGAAGAAATCCACATACACGCAAAATAACATTTGAAAGTTGTAAATCAGAAATAATTTTTTTATATCAAATAAAAGCTCATTACCGTTTTTTTTTATTTTTTTTATTTTTAAATTTTTTAAAAATTATTTTATGAAACTTAGATATACAGTATAATATTTTAAAGGAGATTTGGACTCATTATTGGAGATTATATACTTTGCATTTTTTTTATTTCTGTCACTATCATTTGTTAAAGATCTTTGAATAAATATGTGACATCAAATGGATGGTAAATTATATAAACGTGGTATGCGTGGTGTGGAAAATTCATAGCTTTGAATTTTTATGGAATGTATATAAATATTAGACAGTATTAATAACTAATATTTTTTTAATATTTGTTTTCTATGTTATTTTGTAATTATTGAATTATGAAATTATTATAAAATATTAAATTTCGTCTTAAAAAGATATTTGATGGGTTGCAACTCATTAAAACAAAATAATCTATATTACTGGAAGATAAAATTAATTACATATTGCGTGATCCTTGGTTAATTTCTTTTGTTAATCATTCAAAATTCTGAAAATTTCACTAGGAGAAAAACATCTCTTACTGTTTAGAGAAAAGTAAAAACTTAAAAGGTGTTTGCAGCGCCATCTGGTGCTTCGTCAATCAATTTTCACTGCATAAAGGGAAGATATCTGCGATCTCTGTAAAATTCTTATCTGAAAGTAAAAATACGAAATGATTCTATAGAAAATATTACTTTTTATGGAATATTCACAGATGCACCATTAATATTATTTTTTAATTCTAAGTTATTTTAAACAAAAGTTTAAATAAATTCTTAAGTAAGAACACTTTTGAATAAATACAAATGTCTGCATTAATATTAACAAATGCATATTAAGCTATTTATTAAATATTAGTATTATTTTACTAATAATAAAATCTCCTAAGTCCGTATAATATACAACTCAGTTCTAGGACTAATAAATATTTGAGAAAAAAAAAAGCGTGATAAAGTATGATGATTATTGATTATGAGTTTTATTATTTAAGTCTTTTGTAGTTTTAACTTGTAGTTTTTTGTAGTTTAAAGTGGCAGTAAAAGCTAAATTAAATTGTGTTAGGATTTTTAGACTAAATTTTATTATAAAATTTTATATAATACTTCAATGAGTAGAACAAAGAAGAGTACGCTTCATTTGTTATGACTTTTACATCTTTTAGACGTAAAGAGAGATTTTACTTAAATTTTAAACTGATACAAAACATAAATGCAATTGTCCACGCCAACACCCCGAAATTTGGTGCTCTAAATATCGAACCCTCATCTACCTTTTGAAAACGTGATATATTTCTCATGCACTTTGCACTTTAAAACATATCTGGTACATTATTAGAGCTATCTAGTATGTAGAGTTCTATACATTCCAACAAGCTACCTACCATAATTGATGTAAGGCAATCTTTTCAGTTCCGATTATATTCAGAAAAGTAGTTTTTTCTCCTGATTCTCTATCACTCTCCCACCCACGACACTCCGACGAAAAGGCACCCAGACCGACAAAATCTGTACGATATATGGGTGTATAAGGGTATATTTAGCTCTCTTGCCCGGATCAAACTGTGCACCCCGAGATTCTATCTCTGCACTCTGACCACAAGTCATCTTCGGCTAACGAAGAATTTACAATTAAAGAAAAGGTAATAGGAAAGTGAGTAGTTGAATATAGAATTAATTTAGGGGTTGGTTTGGATTAGAATTCTACGGTCTACTTTTTTGAACCATGAGGACAAATGAGACCGGAATTAATTTGGGGAAAAGTGGAAATGTTTTCGCCATGCAAATTTTTTTTATATAAATCTGTTCACAGTGACTAGAATTTACCTAGCTTGAGGATGGGAAATGTTAGTATGTTCATAACATACCTAATATAAAGAGACTGAATCAATTCTTAGATTTCCCTTAATTTCT
The DNA here is from genome assembly GCA_032207245.1 of Pardosa pseudoannulata. Classification (NCBI taxonomy): domain Eukaryota; kingdom Metazoa; phylum Arthropoda; class Arachnida; order Araneae; family Lycosidae; genus Pardosa; species Pardosa pseudoannulata. The sequence continues at coordinate 142,226,278 of CM063505.1, forward strand.
TTAAAAAATCTTTCTAACCACTTGCTTATAGATCCATGATCAACCGTTTGTATACTGGCATTCAGGGCTGGATATAAGGGTGGGCCAACTGGACTGCAGCCCTGGGACTTTAAGTCAAAACGTTTATCACATTTTTACCCAGTCAAATATTCATAAAAAGAGGGCGCATTCTTAAATATAAGATATTTCCAGTAAGGTGGTGTAAAGGAGGTACCTCTTTGTTTTCTCTTAGTGATATATTATCTCCAATTGTTACAATAGACTACTCTACGATGTGAAGTCAAAATAAATTTCCAAAGATCAAATTCTGAAAATGGGGTGCATGCGGATTCTAGATTTTAAGATTAACCAATATAAGTATGTATTCGTATAGGAAGAATCAAGCGTTAACGAAATTTATATTATGATGATTTTTTTATATAAATTAAATACTCTCTACACCGAACTGCGGTGTTCAGTAGGCAAAGGCAGAAATATCAAACGGAGGATTAAGCTCGAATCTCGAGCGGGCCAAAGATCAACCGTGTTCATTGATGGCAGTTGGGGTACATAAAGTAGGTTTGTCCTCCAATGTCCTCCAAATTCCCAAATAATACCCCTGGAACTATCAAGCCAAGCCTGGAAGTTTTTTGCTAGGTCTCTATTTCTAGATTACGAGAATCCACTTAAACAAAAACGTTTTTTTCTCCCCAGAGGTGCTCATCAAACGAAAGGATCACTCCATCTTGATATTTAATCAGTCATCAGCCCTAGAGGTTCCTGCATATTATACTGGACCATTCACATATTTCAATGGGATCTATTGGTAATTGCGGCTATCTAATGTACATTGGCTATCTGATGTAGACTTTTTTAAACCAGGAAGCCGAACGATTACCGAATAGTAGGGCAGCTCTCTTCGGATTCAAATACCCCTGCTTCGTAGCCCTTATATGAATGTTCGTAGTAGTCGTTTGGAATCGGCTTTAACCAGCATGTCTGTGTCTTATCAACACTTATATTGCACCGTAAAACGTAGCACTCCAAACCAAACCAAACCTACACCAGGGGAAAGAGTAACAACAACTTTCTAGACTTAGTGCGTAATTGCTATGAAACTTTAAAAGATAATTTGAAAAGTCGTTTTTGCTATATTCTAAATGGGATAGATGCTAGCCATACCCCATTAATAGATAAAGTTTTAAATTTTCTTTAATGGTTCATATTACAAATGCTTGAAAGCTACGAACAATTCTTGAACTTCAGGCACTACTCATCTTTAATTCTAACAGCAATCTTAGAATATGATTCAATGAATCGAATAACTTTTGAGATGAAAAATTTTCCTTATAGTAGCCTATGTTTGATTTGTTTAAAGTAAAATTTTCTGTTCTGTTTAAAATAAAATTTTTTATAGATTCCATTAATGCCTAAGCCATTTTTGCTGAATATATATATATATATATATATATATATATATATATATATATATATATTCAGCATATATACCCTATATAAAAAACCCATAAAATTTAAACACTTTTGAATGTTAGAATATAATATCGCCGTTAATGATTGGTTGTAATCTTAAGTATCATATAATACCATTTATAAAAACACGAATATTTCAAGATAAGAGATTTAATTGATATTACATTTAAACACAGTACTCTTAAGTGAAGTTTTATAATAGATAAAACTATTTATCGGGATTTCAATGGAAAACGTTAACTTATGAGCAAGGCTCTAAAATCACAGAACGTTGATCCAACTGAAAAAAGTATTTAAAAGTAAAAATTTGATTGATTGTTTATAGGACTGTCACCTAGCGTCGCTAAATCGGAAAACTGGTCCCGAGATAACATAAAAATTCTACAAACTATTTTTTTGATATCCCTAAGAAGAGTGCTAGGCATTAATATGTTAATAAGGTTTTAACTTCCTAAATTTTTTATTTTTGTGATATGAAGCGATACATTTAAAAAACATAAAAGTCATACCTTAAAACAAACACAAAAACAAGTATACAACAAAAGTGGAGACACAGAAGAAAGGAATAAAATGCAAGTGAGAAAAGTAAAAAATTTACTTACCGGAAAAAAACTTTAGAAACATGTAAATTAAAAATAAATTTTTTACGCCATACGAGAGCTTATTATCTCTTGTATTTTGGGAGCCTCATTTATATAAATATGAATTTATATAAATATATCATTTATATAAATATATTTTACTTGATAGGATATAAAGGCAAACTATTTTTAAAAGTTTCAATTTATCAATAGTTTTTAGTACTTTTTAAATATTCTAACTACGGCTATATTTACAATTTTAGGTTTAAGGAATAAAATAAATATTGTATTTCAAACTTAGATAAAAATTTAGTTTTAAATACACACATATCAAAAATTATTCTTCTGGTAAGGATTGCTATCTCTCTTTTTTTTGTTATATGTGATTTTATATTATATTTAAAAAAAATAAACTGTTTGTAATGAAAAAACTAAATAACTTTTTAAAGCTGGGAAATTCTTAAAACTCCTTGAAAAATACTCATTTGAAAATTAAAATTTTTTTATTCAAAAATGAATCGAAGAAAGACTTTTTAATAAAGATTTTAAAAGCCAGTCTCACCAAAGTCGTTTAACGACTAACCGTGATTAATCTCTGATTAATTAGAGAATTGTGCCTTACCATTGGTTGGCGGCTTGGGTTAATCGCGGTTACCCATTGAATGACTTTGGTGAGATCGGCCCTAGGTCTCGAGTTATTAAGGGATCATATGACTGTTACATCGACAAAAATTAGCTTTTCGGAAAAAATATATGTGAAAAGGAATTCAGTTCTGAACAGTTTTAAAGAATCCGCATAAAAAAATTTCAAATATTAATTCCAATATTATTTTCTCAAATTATTTTTTTTCATATAACGCGCATTTTATCTGAAAAATTTTTTAATAATTTTCCATGAAATATTTACAGGTTGTATACGATATAATTTTTATCCTACTGAACCTAAATTCTCTTGTGTATTTTCCAAAATATGTTTTTTAATGATAAACTTTTAATTTTTAAGGAAAAAATTTCATTTTTTAAAAATATTTTTTAAAAATATATATGTATATTAAATACATACAAATTTAGGTTCATAGCTATTTTGAGATATTGGAGTAGGTTTTAAATCAATAAGTTTGTCTTTAACTTAATTATATTTTTAGTTATCATGCGCGTTAGCTTTGATATCATTTTTGTTAGGAACAAAATGTGTTTTATTTAAAAATTTCTATAAAAAAAATTATTCTTCAAAAAAGTAAAGATAATGTTTTGATCTATCTATGTTAAAAAATTTATGTTTGTAAAACCCGTAGATTTAAAGCTATAAGGACTCGAAAAGAATAGTTATTTTACATTTTTCAGACTTTTAAGTGTCGCAAAACCACTTAAGCCCCCTTAAATCCTGAAATGCTGACTCTATAATGGTTAAACCCTAAATTCTGGAAATATTGCCCACTCTTTCACGCCTACTGAACCTAACGTAAGGCACGCTCTCTATAATTATTTGCAAGCGTACCCTTATTTAAATCGTTTAAAGATTTTGATGTTCTAATTATCGTCTTCTTAAAGTCTAATTAAACAGTACATCACTTATAAAATTTCTAATATACGAGCTGTGAAAAGTTACAGCTATATTTTCTTAATCAAACTCACTTTAAATTTATGAGAGAAAAGGTGTATCTTAAATTAACACCCGAATCACGTTTTGAAACTTTTCGTTTTTTAGGGGGGGGGTAAGGATGCTACAGTTCCCCCCTATTACATCATAATTAACCTCGTATTAGATTCATGATGAACTTATTTTGATTAATGATTGGGTTGTGTTCAAAGTTATTAATATTCATGCCGGAGGCACTATTCGAATGAAACTGAATATAGACCAAATAGTACAAAATATGGGAGGCTCACAGAAAAATCGTTGTGTAAGCTATCTAATTTGATATCAATCTTATCTTATTTGATAATGGATTAGACGATAAACTAAACAGCGGGCTATCTATTTAAGTTAATTCTTTTATTAAACATTTTATTAATACTTTGATTGGATTTTTTACCCTTTTATTAGTGTAGATGAATTTAGATTCAATTTACTCTCTAATTTTATAACTCTTTACGGTAGAGTTTCTTAAAACTGGCAAAATATAGTCGAAAATGGAGAAATAAGTTTTACTTATTGACTTTAACCATCATAGAACTTCGTATGAATTTTTGTATAAAAAATTCCTTGTATGTATATATGAGCACTATATTAATCATTAAAATGTAGTGTTCTTTTCATGGATCAAATATTATATATGAAAAAGACATTATAAGTTAGGGTAACACTTCGTTTCTTAGCAAGTTTATAACAAAACTCAGTAATCTGTCGAAGAATCTGTAAGTAATCTGTGGGGAAGAAATCAAACCATATATTTATTCATGTATTTATGTAAGAATATGAATATATTACGAGTTACTAGCCAAAACGTTGGTATTCTATAAGAGAGCATTTTTGATATTGTACAAGAAAGAATATAGAGATATTTCTACAAGAAGGGTAATTAGAATATTTATAATTATACTTATTCATTAACATACTCGTATATAAAATCGATGACTAAGTATAGCAGATGGTTCTTCTGGATAACAATAAGATTTCATCAACTAGATGCATAATGTAAGATGCGTTTGTTTTTTTTCTCATATGTAACGGAAGATATTATTGCAAACAGACAAAAAATTTTAAGACAAAGTATTCTGAAAAGCACTCATTCCCTCAAATGAATGCTATATAAATACAAATCATAGGCATTATCTTAGCTGTTCCCGAAGAGAGTGGTAGTTCCACCGCCAAGTTACTGACCATTTTACCATATTTGCTTTACTGAGAGTCCACAAATTGAAGAAGTGAATACTCACGACCGGTCATATACGTTTTAAACAATTTTTACAGGAAGCTGAAATTCTTTTAATTTATCAAGTTTATGTTTTCTAGATGGAAAAATGTTATGTTTTTTTTATAAAAATTCGACTCTCTAAAATTGAAAAATAAACAAATAAATGTATATCTGTATGTCATACAAAATTTATAAAATCCCGGTGTTTGTGCCAGAACATATTACTGAATGTAATACTTCAAGAAAAATTTCAAGTGCAAGATTATATTATATTTTCACATTAAAATACAATCGCATCAAGTTGATGTCCTTAATGTGGATCTAAGTAACTCCCACAGGACAACTGATTCAATATTGCATAAATATCCTCCATAAACTGACTCCTTTTTCATAAATGCTTCTAGTTTGCAACCAGGATTGTACCTGATGTGCTTACAAAAAGAGAAAAAATGATTGTCCAAGGAAAAGTCATGTAGGATTGATTATTTTGCTGCCTTAAAACGCTAAAGTCAATTTTCTAATTTGGCTTGAGCCTAGTACTTAAATTCAATTTCGAGAGACTACGAACTTGTATACCAACAGTTGTATTTGAATCTATGGACTCCGGTACCGATAATAAGTACTTTACCCATTCTTCCATTGTTCGACAAATATTTGGAGTGATGGTTCGTATTGGTAATGTGCATAATAAATAAGCTCCCGCAGAACTCATTAATAAGTAATGGAAGGCTAAGAATTAATTCAGCACTCGTCGCGTCTATTTTTTACATAGCTAGTGTTTGCGTATTGATTGGTGACAGTTGCATGAAAGACATTACAAAAAACATTTTCCTTTAGTTTTTCTAAAAAATTTTTTCAAATGAAGCTATAAAGTTTCTAACATATATACTGAAACTTTTAACAAGTGTTTAGATAGAGACTCCTTTTAAAATTGAAAATTGTGTGCGAAATTAGGAAACTTAATTACTTGTTCCATGGTTAAAAAGACCGATTTAAAAATTAAAAAAAATAAATAAAAATTAAGTGTTTGTGTGTGTGAGAGAGAGAGAGAGCTGAAAAAGTGCAGGAATAACTTGTAGTTGTATTGAACACGAGATAAAACTTTCAAGACCAGTTAGAAAGGGTCTACCTATCGTAACTTTAAGGATAGATGAGGTAATATCATGTAAGAATAAAAGAGTGGAGAAACGAGCAATCACCCTGTGGTGTAGTACATTGCTGTTGTTATTTCAAAGCCACTAATAACCCAATTATGATTTGTATCGTCTTTAATTATAGTAAAATACCACTGATCTATATTACAATATTCATATATAGAACAAAAGATGAGGAAATAAGCTAAAAAAATATATAAAAAATTAAAAAGTAAAAGAAGCTCTCCACGTGTTGCACCTGAAAAAGAAAAAAATTGCCAAAGTCCACTCTTTTACTTCCTTCTGAACTACTCCAGCAACCCTAGACTTTTTCCATTATCCTGTGTATAATGCGTCCTTTCCCGGCTCTGTCCAGAATTACCGGGGCACCAAGGATGGCCCTGAATCGCCTCCTGGAGACCAATCACAACTCTCCACAACTTGGTGAAGTTTAAGTGCAATTGTTTTCACACCACACGCTTCCTGGAGTCACGAAAAAATACTTGGACATGCAACACATAATGTGTGAGTGCGGCTAGCAAATCATTTTCGCAAACCTTGTGTAAAACATTGCTGCACACCCAAGTATTTTAGGGTTAAAATAACTAGTTTTCTTCGAAAACAAAAATATTTACAAATTCCTTGTTTCAGTTAGCAGACTCTGTATGTCTGATATTACTAAAATAGAGGTGAAATGTCATAGAATGCGAAAACTATATGCTAAGAAAAAAGTTTTGTATTCAGAAGGTCCGCAAAAATATTTTTTAATGAAATGTTCTTCCATTCACAAATCTCTCTTGACATTTTGCCTCAGTACATAGTCCATCATCTTTCAACCCGTAAATGACTCCCATAGTTCCATGTTAAAAAAAGCCCCATTAATTGAGATCACAAACTTACATTACCCTTATTAATTACGGCATTCTTCGGGACCATAGACTGGGAGTGGAAGCACGGCTATATTTTATTCTCATAAAATCCGGCCTCCCCTTGGCACACGTCCAGAGAGAAGAAAATAACAATCAGTCATATGTCAGTAGCCCACCCCCCTTTTACCTGGGCATCCCCCTTACGTATGTTTTGATTCTTTCGATTACACCTACGCGGGTCAGAAACCCTTGGATAAGAAAACTAGAAATCGATGTGCCAAGTGGTTAAGAACTTGCTGTGTGAGCGTAAATAACATATATTGTTTCCTTGATTAATATCTTCCTCTTTTATCAGATCTGTGATGTGGGAGCTTGTGTCTTCTCAACCTGATAGTCAGCCACAAGTCTCGTCACGTTTATATGGGCTCACAAACTTCTCTAATAGTCGTTTCTTTTACGTGAAGTACAGAGGAATTATGTGCTATTCTTTGATTTTTGAAAGCTTAAAATATTTCAGAAGTGAGGAAAAAATCAAACCTAACTACACCAACACATATTTATTGGCGCATGTATGTAAGAATATGAATATACTATAAGCTTTGAGCCCAAACATCATGTGGCATCATGTAAAGTTTTGAAAACGTTTTTGCAATCCATTTAAATTTCAGTGATATTATGACGCATAAAAGTGTCATATTTTGCAGTATATGAAAATTTATTTTTGTACTCAGTTCGTGGAAAAGTAATTACTTTTGTATATTACACTCACATTGAATTTTTTTTCTTCATTTATATCTTCCTCTTTTATCAGATTTGTGATGTGAGATATTCTAACATCTGGACCAACTAGTTGGGCACAAGTCACGTCGCGTTTTCATAGACACACAAACCTCCCCAATAGCCGTAACAGAAGTTTCTTTTTTTAACGGCTCTCTTTTTTGGACGGAGAAATTATGTGCTATTCTTTGATTCTTGAAAGCTTAAAATATTTTCGGAATGACGAAAAAACAAACCTTGCTTCATCCACATATTAGGTTTGGGAAAAATAATCCATTATTTTCGAATGAAATTATTGACTTTATTTAACTTGTTTCGGATTTCGGATTTCGGTAAAATATGCAACATTTTGTTGTATAATATGTTATTATTTTAAATGTAGCTTCATAATGACTCTCTCATAGAAATCTTGGTCCTTATTGGGGAAAAACTCTAGTAATCGATTTTTACAATCGTCTCTTGATCCCAATTTCTTATCACCCAGGAAGTTTTGCAATGCGAGAAAAAGGTAGTAATCGCTTGGTGCCAGGTCCGCACTATATAGAGGATACATTAAAACTTCTCCCTCAAGCTCCCTGAGCTTGGGAGAGTCACTACAGATGTGTGTAACCTGGCATTGTCCTGATGGAACACAACACCTCTTCTGTTGCCCAATTCTGGTCTTTTCTGGTCAAATGCTAGCTTCAGACGGTCCAATTGTTGACAGAAGTGATCAGTATTTAGTGTTTGGACATACGGAAGCAACTCATAATAACTGATTCCCTTCCAGTCCCACCAAATAAACAGTAGAACCTTCCTGGCCGTTAGTCCTGGTTTGGCCACCGTTCGAGCAACTTCACCGCGCTTTAACTACGATCGTTTTCTCACAATATTGTCGTATTTGACCCATTCCTCATCCCCAGTCTCCGTTTAAGAAATGGGTCGATTTCATTCCGTTTGGCCAAGGCTTCGCAGATGGAAATTCGATCCATCATGTCTTTTGGTGTTAATTGGTGTGGCACTCAAACATCGAGCTTCTTTTTGAATCTAACTTTGCGCAAATGGTTTAAAAGAGTTTTATGGTCGATCTTTAGCTCCTGGACGATGCTACGACTAATAACATGCCGGTAAACTTCGATTATTTCTTTGATTTTATCGAAACTTTCGACGACGGGCCTGCCTTTACGACTTGCATCTTTAACATCAAAAATGTCTGAATGGAATCGACGAAACCAAAATTGCACTGTTATAGTATCGGCACCATAAACATCATTCACAATTTCAGCCTGTTGGCTTGCATTTTGGCCTTTATCAAAGAAAAACTGTAAAATGTACCGAATTTTCTCTTTGTTTACTTCCATTTTTAACACCCTGTAACTCAAAACTGAATGGACCAAACAAAAAACAGTAAAAAAATATTTTTAGCGTGAAATGTCACCTTGATAACGAGAATAAATTTAAAATTGTTTGATCGATACTTTACGAGATATCGATCATTACAGCCATCTACCGAAAAAAAATAATGGATTTCTTTTTCCCCAACCTAATATATTTATTGATGTATTTAAGTAAGAATATGCATATGTTAATATAGGATTTCTAAACACTTGGTGCTCAATCTTTGGTCTGGGTGTACTTATTAAGGGAACACTTGACCTTTAAAATCATATTTTGACCAAAAATATGAAATGAATTTTAATTGTAAGAAAATTAAGTTGGTTATACGCTTCATTATTAAAAGACATTTTTCTTATAAAGTAATTATTTTACTGCACTGATTTTTTTTTCTTTTTGTCATAGTCTTGTATTTTGAACTTTTAAAAGTAATATTTTGACAGTTTGAAGATTTTTTGCATTGAATTAATTTAAAACTTTAAAATGGCCATGCATCATCATTTAGTAATTTTTATTTTATTTATTTATTTATTTATTTATTTATTTATTTTTTAATTTTTTTTTTTACCAGTTTTGCATTTTATCTCATCTTTCTATTTTCGCTTTTATTGGCTCTCCTCACTTTGGTGAGGGCGGAGCGTAGTTTTCAATACTGTTCTGATGTCCCTGGAAAAAAGAAAGTGTTTTCCTATCCCTAAACTATCTATTCTTTAGTTACTGTGTTATGAACTCACGAATCCACCATTCTATCCTTATCTTTCATCTTTTATTTGTTTATGCTCTGCTCGTTGCCAATTTCTCTGCTTACTGTAAGAAATATCTGGATTTGAGGGCTTGGCCCAGGTAATCCAGTTAACCCATCATCTTGAAGATCTTGAAGAAAACATCGTAAAAATTGAAAATTGTAAAATTCAGATTCAATTTTCTTCGTCCCTTAAGTGACGTCACATGAAGTCGTGATAGCCCTAATGCAGACTATTTTAATTTCAGTAAAACTATGACGCATAAAAGTGTCATAATTTGCAGAATTCGAAAATTTATGCATGTTCTCGGTTAATGGAAAAGTAACCGAATTTTCGTATTAGGATCACATTGAACTATCAAGATATTCTTTCCTTGATTAATTAATATCTTTCTCTTTTTTCAGATTTGTGATGAGGGAGCTTGTGTCCTCTTTACCAGATAGTACAAGTCACATCACGTTCATGCAGGCGCAGAACCCCCTCAACTAGTCATATATACATCATATATATATATATATATATATATATATATATATATATATATATATATATATGTGTGTGTGTGTGTGTGTGTGTGTGTGTGTGTGTGTGTGTATACCGGGTGGTCATAATTAAACTGACAGTGCTCACAGTGTTCTGTAGCGCGATCTATTTGCGAGAATGAAGCCACATTTTGTAGGAAGATAAAACAAGACGGAAGACGAAGGATTCCGCAAAAAACAAATTAGTTTCATAAGTTACCGTTAGGGGAATATTTGGCGCTGTGTTATAAAAAATAGAGTGTTAACAAATGCAAATTAATACGGAATAAAATTATGCACATTTTCTGATTTAGTTCAAGTGCAATATGGCAACACTTTTAAAAAAGTGTAAGATCTACATAAACACAGATAAAGTCTCGTGATCTGCAATATCACGTACGCTGAGCAGAAGAAAAAGTTCTTTATTCAAATTTCAAGTTACATCCATTGGCACCGTTAAGAAATTAATTTCCGTATTGATTTGCATTTGTTAACACTCTATTTTCTATTACACACCTCCAAATATTCCCCTAACGGTGACTTTTGGTGCTAATTTATTTTTTCGAAGAATTCTTCGTCCTCCGTCTTGTTTAATCTTCCTACAAAATGTGGTGTCATTCTCGCAAATAGATCGAACTACAAAACACTGTGAGCATTGTCAGTTTAATTATGGCCAACCGGTATATATGTATGTATGTATGTATATATATATATATATATATATATATATATATATATATATATATATATATATATATAAATATATATAAATATATATATATATATATATATATATATATATATATATATATATATATATATCATTTTCTTTTATTAAGAATAAAATATATTCTATAAAAAGAGATAAAAAGCATCCTCATTGTTACAATTTCATTTCTTGAACTGTTTCTATTTACAATAATGGCAAAATCTCAGATTTTTACACCTATTTTTATCTGCAAATACAAAGTCAAAATGTTACACTAACTCATTCTCATGCACTATCATTACATCATAGAATTCAGCACTTCAAATATTCATCAAATGCTGGTTTCCAAAGAGTTAGTAACCAGCATTTAAAAAATATGCAGTTTACAGAACTATTAGAATGAGTTCCGAAGGAAATTTCATTTCACCAAGTATTAAAAATCTTTCTTATATCTTCTAAAATGAAAATGAAAATCATATGCTAAGGATACTTTTCCATAATCCTATTACTCTAATTAAAAAATAGATAAATAAATATATAAAAAAATGCACATGAAGTCTTTTGAAGCATTGAAAAAAGCAGAAGAAGTTCGACATATCACGAAAAATATTACATTGGATTATATTGACGTAAAATCGGTTGGTTTTGAAGCGCTACAGTTTACTCTTTTGCTACATGAAGTTTAATGAGACTCAAATCTACTGCTCAAGTTAGAATGGTTACGAACTTCTATGTCAATAATTCGAACTCTGGTACCGAAAAACGGCTTCAAGCCCACTCGGGAATTTTTCAACATAAATTCAGTTCTTCATTAAAACTTAGAAATAAGCAAAATAAGTAATAAAATATATGGATTAACGAATTCGAGTTATATAGAGTCGATTGTATATGTATGTACACATATATTTATTTAAATGGGAAGCCTTATTAACAGTATTTAAGATATTAACTTTCATTATTTCTCTATAGTAATTTCTCTATAGTAAATATTACGGGCAAACATAGTGTGTTCGATAGGCTTCTTTCTGATGTGTTGACAACTATTCCGTTATTATTACAAATAAAAGCTTGTCATTTTGTACTAGATTCTAATCTTTTATTATTTATAGAAACTTTATGCTTTTATTATGTCCAATTACCAGTTTTTGCTCCTCTTTGGCGAAAGTAGCTTTTGCTAAGATCTGCACAGGAGAGAGAAAACATGAAATGAAGACGAAACTAGTGAGAAGATCATCTCGTTTCATAGTTTCTAACTATTCACAAGATTATTTCCCTTTTCTTTCAGTGCTGCCAAACAATATTATGTGATAACTAACGACGGGCTGCTTGCCTTTACAGGTATAAAGTGTTTATAATGCACTGAAGAGCCAAAAAAGCTGGTATAGGCATGCTTATGGAAATAAAGCGATAAAGAACAAATCTTCTGAATTTGAACACTTCCGCTGGCCACCAAAATCCCCAGACATAAACATTATTGAGTATATCTGGGATGCCTTGCAACGTGCTTTTCAAAAGATATCTCCATCCCTTCGTACTGTTAGGAATTTATGGACAACCCTGCAAGATTCAATGTGTCAGTTACCTCCAGTACTACTTTAGACACTAGTCGACTCTATGTTGGGGCACTTCTGAGTGCCCGTGGAGGCCCTACACGATATTAGGCAGGTGTGCAAGTTTTTTTAGTTCTTCAGTATACCATTCCTATAAAATCCCATTATTTTCCACCATATGCAGGCAGGGGTTGGGAGTTTTTCTCGTTGATACATTTCAATTCTAAACAAATTAAACGTAACTACAAAGCGTTTTGGGAAAATATTAACTTAGAATTATAAAACTTGCACATTTAAGTAGAAAAAAATAAAAACATTTTAAAAATATTAAAATTAAAAAAATTTTCATTTCAAATTTTTGAAATATCTTGCTAGTTTTTAAGATGTGTCTTGATAATTAATTTTCAAGTTTTTCTCGTATTTTCTCATTATTATTATTTAAAAATATATTTTAAACAGTACAGTGTACTGTCTTGTTCACGAAATGAATATTTAATTCCAAAAAAGAATTTTATGTCTGAATTTTCATGAAAAATTTTGACTTTTCAAAATTTAATTTGAATTTCAAAAGGTTAAATGAAGTCGAAATTTAAAGGGGATACTCATAATTATTTTAATGTTTATTAAGAGCATTTAGTAAACTTTTGTAGAAATTGGTAAAAATTGGATTTTTAAGAGGCCTTTTAAATTTTTTTAAAAATTTATAAATATGATTTTTTTTAATTCATAATATGAATTTGTTTAAAAATTCCTAAATATGATTTTTTTGAAAATTCATAAATATATATTTTTATAAAATATTATTTAATCTCAAAAAAAAAAATTTTAACATGAATTTTGTGCTTATATTTTACTCTTTATCTGCTCGAATTTTCATTACGTAGTTAACAGTTTATGTAAAAGCCGAACGATAACCGAATGGTTAGAGCGCTACTGCGTGGTACCGGAGTTTATGGGTTCGAATCCAGCTGCTGTCATGGATGCAGGTAGGTGTTCGAAATCGAATTTAAGCAGTAATTCTTAATCTAATTAGTCCTCATGTAGTAAAAAAATGTAGAGCACTCCACACCAAACCAATTTATGAAAATGCTTTGTAACGTTTACCATCTCCACAAACTTTTAACTCTTAATGAACGTTTGCTTTGTGAGATGTTAAATTAAAGATCATCAATAAGTGCATACAAAAGTTTAAAAAAAAGATAGTTAACCACAACATTTGGTTGCAAGTTATACCTTCATTTTGAAGAAAATTGCCACTTAATTTTTTTCATTCAGTATTGGGGACTTTGCGGCTTTGAAACTTGTACTTCTTACTAGATCTTTACTCATTATTGATGAAGATTCTTATTTAATTAATTTGCATTTTCGCTAAAGACTCTTTTTTATGTTTATGTGGTTTGTGTCTGAATGATCAATTGATACGTCTTTAGCGCGTTTAACTATCTGTGAATATTCAAAATCAATCCAACTATTTTGATATGACAATTTCTATTAACAACATGCCTCTACCAATGGACTTATTATCCCCATAAAAACTGCACTAGCAAAAAAACAATTTTACTGTTGGTCTAAATTTCTATGGCATATGGTCAGCTATATGGTCCTAAACCAATTTCGTGTAATTTTATATTTTGCCTAATAATAATAGATTAATTTTATATAAACTTTAAGACAATCTATTTAAAACTAATTTTTATAGCGTAAATCTATAAATTGCAGAAGCTTAATAGAAAAGAAAATGTAAATTTGACACATGCATATGCATGGTTATGTATGGTTATGTAACCATACATAGCATAACCATGCATATGTATGGTTCTCAATAAATTTCGTGTAATTTTATTTTTGACCTAATAATAATAGATAAATTTTATATAAACTTTAAGACAATCTACTAGAAGCTATTTTTTATAGCATAAATCTGTAGAACGATGGCCGAATGGTTAGGGTGCTGGCCTTCGGAACCGTAGTTCGTGGGTTCGAATCCTACTACGGTATGGATGTTCGTAGCCGTTCGGAATCGGCTTTAAGCAGTAGGTCCCGGTCTCATTAGCCCTCGTGTTGCAAAAAGTAGACCGTAGTGCTCCAAAACCATGCCAAGCGTAAATCTATAAATTGCAGAAGCTTAATAGAAAAGAAAATGTAAATTTGACACATTCATATGCTTTCCAAATTAAGATTTGTGCTTATCGTAATAACGTAGGATAAAAATTCAGACATCTTGGTGTAGATATTTCTCTCAATTTTCAAACTCTAACATTATCAGTGGGACATTAGTTAGAACTAAATCATAAAAAATAGCTTTTGTCTTAGTTGTTAAACTCCTACCTACTCCTACACAATGTCAGTAGCATTTCTTACAAAAATGTACTCAAGTTCATTTGAAGATAGTGTTTCTGAGCAATCGTTTATGTTTTGACTGAATTCTGTGACTTGAAGTGGATTAGTTTTGCAATCTATCAGTGGAAAGATGATCGGTGGTAAATTAAAAGGAAGAAATGCCTTAGTAAATGTTAATAGGTTTTCTACGAAAAGCAAGATTGGTATTTTGGATCAAGGACATTTTTCATCTGATATTACTTGATCTTTGTTGTAATCAGGGACTGAAATCTACCTCTCAAGAAAATTGTTATACAATTCTTTTACTGAGGTGGATGGCAGAGTCTAAAGAATAAAACTAAAATGACGTATCTTCACAGAAGTTCCAGAGGGCATTCTTCATTTGGTTTGGGATACTTTACACCATTTGTTTGACTTTAAACAAAGATTTAATGACTAAGCTGAACTTCTGTGTTAAAACAGATCTGTTGAATGTTTATAAACCCGTGTTCAACCAAATATACAATTGTTTTCTAAAGTCAATTAATCAAAATATATGACTTAAGGTATTAATTCACCATTTTAAATTAAGAAGGAATTTCAAGACATTTTAAGTTTTTGCAATTATACAATAATTGAAGTCATTATAAATTGTTTTTTATACATAACTACTATTAATATCTCAGGAAAATTCCGAATCTTGCAGTCAAAGGTAGAAAAATTTAAAAGAGAAAGGGCTCGGTATTAATAAGGGGTAAAGGTATTACTTCACCTCTTTTAATTAAGAAGGATTTTCAAGACATTTTAATTCTTCACAATTTTGAAGTGATTGAAATCATTATAAATTGTTTTACATGCATAGCTACTATTAATATCTCAGGAAAATTCCTGATCTGGCTGTCAAAAGAAGAAGCTGCTAAAAGAGAAAGGGGTTGGTATTAATAAGATGTAAATGTATTAATCCACTTCTTTTAAATAAGAAGAAATTTCAAGACATTTTAAAGTCTTCGTAATTTTGAAACAATTACAATCTTTATAAACCGGTTTTTATGCATAGCTGCTATTAATATCACGGGAAAATTCGGAATACCTGAAAAAGTCATAACTTAAATATAAAATATTCATTGATGTATATTCAGCAGAAATGGTTCGAGCACTAATGGGTTGTGCTATTACTTCTATCCAAACCACTTTAGTGTCCGTGGTGTTATTTAATCAGAATGTATAAAAGGGACAATCAACTTGTACAATTTTATTTTTAAATTGGTTTATTTGCTTAGAACTGAATTTAATTATAAACATATTTTATCGGTTGTAACTAGTTCCTAATTAGATTTAATTTTACTGCTTAAGGTCCCCGTCTACTTTCGGAGAACTTTTTTCTTTAAACGTAGAAACTAGTTCATGCTTTTATATTTTTATATTTATTTTTTATATTATCATAGAGAATTGCACTTAAAAAATTTATTCCTGGAGAAGTTTTTATAAAATTTCTAATAAATGAAGAAATTAGAAAGTTTAATAATTTAATAATTTAATAAATTTCTAATAAATGAAGAACATTTAGTAAAAAAATCGGGTTTTTTTCAAATGATCTAATTTTTTAATAAATTAAATTATTTCAATACTTTTTGATGCAACACATTTCTTATACACTGGACTAGTGAAACAAAATCTTTGCTTAATTTTCCTTTCGTAAAAAATTTTAGTCCTTCAAAATCATACACATTGAATTTTTAACGAATTTTCATTACCTTTATATCTAACAGTGAATATTAAATATTATTTAAAATACCGTTCTGAGAAAAACGCATTTGAAGTTTATGAAAGCAACTTTAACTATTAAAAAATTAAAATACATGTTTAAAATTCCCCACACTTTCTTGCTTCAAAACTTTCTAATTCCCATGTTGCTAATCATTAAAAATACTAGACAAATGTTTAAACTAATCTTCATGAAATTTTAAAAAGTTTTATCCAAAAAATGCTCTTTAAAAAGCTTTAAATTCTTAACTTCCGGTTCCGAATTCATTACTTCCGTTTTGTTTTGACAGCGGTCACTGGCATTTAAACAACTTTAAAATACAATAGAGACAAAACAAAAGCAGATTTAGAAGCCTAAAAGTTGAAATTTTACAAAAGAGAAATATATAAAAAGTTATGATTTTTGGTAATAAAATGACGTTTTCAACGTAGACGGAGACCTTAAGAGTATATAAGCAAAACACAGATGATTGTTAAAGGGAAGAATGTTTCGCTGAGTACAAAAAGTAAAATTAAATTGATAATCTTAGCAGAATGCGTACAGCAGTAAAAATTTCTACAAAAGCTTATAGTGCTCATAGATTCTCTAATTCATATATCGAGGACATGTTTGTTATTTGTCACGTTTATTAAATTTCATGCTTAGTTCTCTATAGAAATAGTTAACTGTATGTCGTGTAAGTAAAACTGGAATGAGCATATGATTTATCGAGACAAAAAGAAAAAAGGGTTTCTTCATGAAAGAAATCTTCGAATTTACATTTGGCAAGTTATTTTCCATTTAAGAAAGACCTAAGATGTATCGTTAAGCATCGTCTTGGGATGGTTAGGTTTGGGGCATAATGGTCTGCTGTTTTGCTATACGAGGGACATACTGCTTAAATTCTGAACAGCTACGAACATCCAGGCTTGGAATGGGATTCGAATCCCTGAACTCTGGTTCCAAACAGCATCATCATACCATTCAAACATCATCTTGTGAATGCTCGTCTGACAAAATAATTTATTATTAAAAGCCTATTATGTTATCCATGGGCCTAGCCCATGGATAACAAACCAGAAAAATATATGGGTGACCTCAAAAGATTTCATTTCCAAATGCTCAAAATTATTTCCAAGAAAATTATTTAGCAATTAAAAATTAATTAATATCTATTCATTACTAATATTAATTATAAAAGTCGGTAATAAATGAACTTTTTCATAGATTATTTAAATAATTCATAGTTTTCGTAAAGTAAATGAAATTGACTTAATGTATCATTTATTTAATTATACTCTTATTAAAATTGATACGTGTAAAATCGTAGTACATGTTTATCTTAAGTATACCTATTTTTAAAATGAAAATTACACAATTCACTATTTTATTTAATTAAAAATAGGGCTAGATGAAGTACACAATAAATATGCCTTAAAAAATCTGTACGTATAAATTTTGGAGTAATAATATAACTACATTTCGCTTTAATGATGTTCAAAATTAATTTTGAACTCACTTCCAATTTTCGGTAAATATTGAACAAAGCCAGTCCAAAAAGCCTTTAACTACTCATAGTACTACCAAGATAAGTTTTCAAATGCCTTAGTGTCGGAAAAGAAAATGCATTTTTAACTTAAGTGTTAGAAGTCCAAAATTTTCATTTTTAAAGGGATCTTATCCCATGTGGCATTAAAATGATTTTACTATTTTAATGAGGGAGGTTCTTTTGAACTACCTGAGACCACCTCTCTTCTTACTCCCTTGTGTTATCGTATGGTTTATCTTTGATTATAGTTGAAGTTCCATAAGTGTGGTATATTTAGGACAAAATGAAAGAATGAGAATGTATGACGGGAAAGATGTAGACTCAACAGATAGCATTTTATGTTATTTGATCTACATATATTGTAATTTTAGTTTGCTAACGCAATTTTTAAGTTCTTATGATAAAAGAAACTAAAATATATTGAATCACTGTAGAAAATTTTTCAGGATGTCGAAAGTGTCGATATGTTGTCAGAATCTATCAGATGGTAAAACAGTGTATGACATGTTTATTGCCGCTATGCATGAGGAATAAGTCATATACTTTCACCAACTTTGACCCCCAAGCATCCAATTTCTACGTTCCAATTCAGGGTACAGTTCCCTTCCCCCAACCATTTTTAACCATTCTATGATTGAGATGCAAGAGGCGTCTGGAAATGATTTGATTGTTTTGAAGAAGTTTCGGGCTAGTAGCCGACAAGAATATTAAGCCGCTCAATTACCGAGCTGGTAAAACTTTCCCCCATCCATTCTGTTGCTCTGACAACCTGTTAGACGGACGCATTTTTTACTGTCACTACAATAAGTGCTAATCCAATTTCAATGACTCCTCCCCTTAAGGAACTTTTACTACGATACGTCTTCCACCCACTTTGTGACATCCGTGCTTCTTTTGTTTTAAGATGGTATTGTATACCTTGAACTGTGATAATACTGCTCATTGTCGATACAAAAATGTCTCCTAATGAAATAATTAAATAATTCAACTGGTGAATAATCTATATATATATAAACGAATTTGTGTCTATCTGTACTCGATAGACTCAAAAACCATACATCCAATCTCCGTGACAATTTTGCAAATTATTAGGTATATCTCTACGAAGGTTTTTGTAAATTTTTAACGTTCGAAATCCTTTCCTTCCCCCTTTTTCGAGCGTTTCATGTCATTATTCCAAGCATTATTTTCCCCGGTTAAACTCAAAAGATTAACTTTTCAATTTATCACATCATAACTAAGTGAAAGAAGCAACAATTTTTACCAAAGTGAAGTCATTCCTTAATCCCATGTAATTGTTTTAAGCTCAGTTTTTTTTGGTTAAAAACGGGAGATAAAAATTTTTAATTTATCACATAATAAATATGTGAACATAATATTTTTTATCATTATGACGTCGTTCCTTTAAATATCTCAGTTATTCATTTCTTATTTTATATTATTTATTTAAACATTGTCTGCGTAGTATCAATTCGATTTGACCTGGAAATTGAGATATAAAGTGATTAACTTTCATTTCTATGTGACGCAAATTATAGCATTTTTATATAAGAACTAATTTTAAATTGAATTCTTGGTAAATTTTTCCGTTACAATGAAATGTTTATCAACAATATTCTAACAACAAAAAATACGAATTTCAGTGAGTCTGATAGGCAAATAAAAACCTATCATTTTATATAGTTATATTTACATTCATATGGTTGTCAATATGAATGTGTGTTTCTATTTCATACAAAACCATGTGGTTTGTCATAAATTTCTTTAATTTTGGACACCATTTATTAATACCAACAAAATTATCACGGTTGCTGTCAAAACTTCTGCTTCCTATTCTACCACTAAATATGTCAAGATCTATTAACGTTGCTAATCAACGTATAGTAGTAATACAGTGGTAAAAAAACAAAATATTGTTATGATACGCTTATAATAGAAATATATAAATATGCTAATGACTCGAACTGTACTGTGATGAATTTAGAGAGTTATGCACGAAAAAAAATCTTTGTTTAAAAGTAATATATTAAGTTCACCGTAGCGAAGCACGGGCACATTTGCTAGTTTTAAATAAAGTCAAAAGCTTTATTTCAAATTATTCACTAGTTGAATTAAATTAGTCACCAATTGATGTTTCACATTAATAGCCAGTATTTGATTTGAAGATTTGTAAATAAAATACTTTTACTGAAATGAAATCAAGTTAATAGTTTCTACCTTGCCCGTCACAAATCAGCTCTGAGAGAAGATTATGAAAATTACTAAAGCAGAGACTCATTAGTAATTACCTATACTCAATTATTAAACAAAAAAGTGTTTATTAGGAATATATATTGTCGAGCAGATTAAATATAATTGAACAAAAATAATTAGTCAGTTTATGTTATAGTGCTAAATTATTTTACTTTTAATTGATATACTTTTAATAGCACCTTTTGCACAGTTTTACCTGTTGAAGGTTACACCTATTAAATGTATTTGATTTGTACTTTTTTTTATATATATATAGAAAGTTAGCTATGCACATATGTATGTAGGTTTCATTTAAGACAATTCTTCATGCATTGAAAACCCCA
>CM063505.1:142252050-142342050 GCA_032207245.1 Pardosa pseudoannulata
TAGAATAATGATGGCAGAATAAAAAACTTAATAGAAATACAGCAAATACCAGTGAAAGCAGTCTTTGCTTTTTTCTATTAAGTTTTTTACCCTGCAATTACTATTTCTAAACTATATTATACGTAGATTCTAGTAGGTAGGAAAGTTTTTGACTTATACTTGCAAACCCCGAATTAGAGCTCCCCCCTCCTTTTAATATTCCGATATACCGACAACCTCGTTATATCTCGAGGTATCTGTATGAATAAATCTTCAATACAGGACATAAAATGTTAAAAAATCCTTTGTAGCTCCAATTTGTCAAAATGCTAAAGGATATTTTTAGTCCGAAATAGCAGTTGTGATATTTTCAAAAAATTTTACTCTTATTTCTTTTAATACCTTGATTATATTTTTTAGCTCTCATATAATATTTTTCTCTATAATGTATAGTTAGCCCTTGATCATTTTCAAAGAAATTTATTTAGGATTTCTTTGAAACTCAATCACTTTGGATTTTGTCCATAATGATACTTTGAGCTGCAAAATTTAAATTTGAAAGAATTAATAAAAATCCAATTTTTCAAATTCAATTCCCATTTTTCAAATATTCAGAAACATATACTATCATTTACAATAGTTAATTATTTTTATACATATATTTGTCATTATCTGTTTTAATAATTCCAATATAACTAAAAACAATAATCTACAATTTGAATTTTAAAGAGTAAATAAATATTCCCTTTAATTTTATTAGTAGACAAATGATCACAACTGCATATACCGCCAAACTCGTTATAGTGCCAAATTATCCGAACGAATAGTGGCGGTATAACCAGAGTCATATTATCAGCAGAGCAAAAAGGGCACGTGCTCAGTGCCCAAAAATTTTTAGATCCAGAGGTAGTTTTGAAACAAATAAATTTTGTAGACTTAAAAATTTCATGTTTTTATTCTATGTAAAAATTATGTGAGCTAAAATTTTGTAAGTTTTCCATTATTTCACAGAGTACAAATATCCACACATTTGTCATTCATGGTTTTGCACTTAAAAACTAAAAGAAAGAATGCAGGTCATATTGCAAATTAAATCTACCAATCAAATGGCTAGATTTTGAGAACGTTTCTCAAAAATGTCTGTAATCGCAAAATTGAGCTTTCTGATTGGTGGATTCCTTTTGCGAAATGTTTTGAATATGATCTGCTTAATAGCATATCTTTTCAACCCCTGGTCAAATAAAAAATTCTTGTTGCGTTATGCAAATCTTTAAGCTATACCTTAATAAAATGTAATAATAATCTACAAGGTCCAAAACATATTCTCTGCCCTGGGCTCTAGAAATCTTTATAATCGGATCCTGGGTATAATGAGGTTTGATGGTATATTTATAAGAAAAAAAACTGTCCTTGATGAGTAATAATAGGATCTATTAAGCAATCTTTCTACAATAAATAGGCTTTGTATTTCACCAGTTTATACCTATAAAATTGTAAACTAGTTATTGATGAAATACTTGATTCCTTAATTTTTTATCCAATGTTATCCAAAGTAAAAGATGACTATAGAGCGAGGGATGTTCTTTCTTATCAGCACAAAAAAAATCAAAATATACAAGCAAAATGCAGTACCTAAGAAACTAAGACCTTGAACCCAATATAGATGTAACCTTGAGACCTATGTTTGGGAACTAAACTATGCTTATGAAATAAAAGAGATTGAGTACCTATATAATTTTCGTGGTACAACAAGAACCCAAAATTAATTAATAGTACATATGTATATCGATAAAATGCAAAAAACAAATGTAGAAAGCTAAGGCCATATATAGATTAAATTTACATGTAAAACATGAATCTCGTGTTCTGCTAAACCATCAACGCCCGAATCATTTCTGGTCAACTTATGTTAATGAATTTCTTTAGCATAACTTATTATGAACTGCTGGAAGCAAGTAAAATAGTAAACTTAAACAAGTTTAAGTATTACTTCGTATCTCTCATTAGCTATGAGCTGTAATTTTAAACATCAAAATATGTCATTTGTAAAAAAGAAAAATTTTGTAATAAAACTTTTTTCTCACCCAAAATGGAAACACAATACTAGGGATTTTTAAATTAAATATAGTTATTCAGCAAGATTTCGACTGAAGTGACTATTGAAGAAGTAAATTTGTGTGTGAGACTCGAAAATTGTTAAAATGTCGATCCAAACGACAAAATTACTATTAATCTCAAAATTTAAAAAATTGGAGGGCTTGTTTGTAGGATTGCCTTTTTTTCTCAACAAAAATAAAAATCATTCCGTGTGAAGATAAAAATTTTACCTATTAATTTTTTATCCTTAACTATTATAGAGAAATCCTGTTACGGTAATATTTTTAAAGTTGACACTAGTTTTACTTTTATAACCCATTGTTGGAAATGCTTTCACGCATATTATCAAGAATCCAAATCCACTCTATTATCCGTTAATTAAAGGTACTTATTTACATTGTTTTGAATTTTTCAGAAACTCTCTAGAACAGTAAAGAGCTAACTGTCCTTAAAAACTATTGCTAGTCTTTAACTGTAGAAAGCTATCCTTATCCGTATGTATAACACTATTTATTATTTTAACTACAAACTTCTTAGAGACGTTTTGTTATTAAAATAATAAACTGCTAAAAGCTGAAAATTACTTTAATAAGAAATAAGTATTTTTTTTAATTGAAAGCTTATACATTACTTACCATTTCTTGTTTAAAAAACCTTAGAAAGCTATAGTGTTCATGTCAACCATTGTAACGCCAGTAAAACTATTTTTTTTAAATTTATTTTAAAGCAAGAAAAGGAAAAGTATATACAAATTGCATTGATTTTTAAAAAACATATTTATTGTACATTACAGTTATTTACAGTTTTTACAGCTTATTATTTAAATTACAAAAAGTTTCCGAGACTTAAGTAAAGTGTTCAATGGTTTAAAGTATTGCCTTGCAGAAGTAACAATAGTAACAAAGTTCAACAAGACCAATATAGCGTTCTTGGGTTAATCAAACAGGTTAATCAAATTAAACGACTTCTCCAGTATGAAGATTTTTATTTGTTTGCCTTTTAATTTCCTTTGAGGAAGTTAAGTAACTTACTGTGTATGAGAAGGCATCTAGAAATTTTACTTTTTCATATCGTTTTACACTTTTTTGACAGTCAATAGAGAAACCTCCACCTACCTAACAGCTTATAAAGCTCTTTCTCCTTCTAACTTTAAAATATCATAGAAAAAAGGAGATTGTTATCGTTAGGAAGTAACTTAATGTGTTTGAGAAGGCATCTTGAAATTTTAGTATACCATATCGTTTTGTATTTTTTAGACATTAAACATAAAAGCCGCCACCTACCTAGTAGATTACAAATCTCTTTCTCAGCCTAACTTTAAAATATATTTTAAAACGGGGAATTGTTATCGTTAAAAGGAACTTAATGTGTATGAGAATTCATCTTGAAATTTTAGTATTACATATCGTTTTGTGATTTTTAAACAGTAAACAGAAAAGCAGTCGATTAAAAAGTTTTTTCTCAGACTCACTTTAAAATATCGTATAAAATGAAAGATTGTTATCGTTAAGAAGTAACTTAATGTGTATGAGAAAGCTTCTTGAAATTTTAATATTACATACCGTAAAATCCATGTAAAATCTATTGGCGCTTCAAGGTCACACTTTCTCGTTTCCCCAGTCATCGGTTACTATGGTAGCGACCAAGAAGCCTGTGCATTCACCTTTATTTTCAGCACTTCAGTTGAGGATTTCATTCCAATATGTTCAGACGACTTGCTTTATTATTATAAGTCAAAATTTTCAGTTGTGCATAAATGCGTTAACTATTTACATAAAGAAAAGTTTAACAATATGTATAAAATGGTTATAATAAATCACAGATGTTTTTGTAAAAATACAAAAATTTCTTTTAATTTAGAATTTTTACTAAAACATTATGAATCTCTACCTTCTAAAGAAATTTTCACTCTCTAAAAATGTGTCAACAGAACTTTAAATCTTTAAATGCATAATAAAATTATACAAAATATTCTTATTGCATTAGGACCTCTTTCAATTCTTGTAAAATCATAAAATAATTAATACAGTACAATTTTGGAATAGAAACTTTACTATGGTCCACATAACTTCATAATATACTTATTAACATACAACTTAAATTTAAGGAATTCCAGAACTACATTCTCTTAAATAAATTAATTATTAAGAAATACTTTTAATATTTAAATTAAAAGAATCATACAAATATAAAGAGAAATAGTGAGAAATGATAACTAATTACTCATTAAAATTAGCAAAATATCCAATCATCTGAATGATATTATTTCTCTAAATAATGCATCTGTGTGTGCAAATAAAAAAAAAGATTTGCTTTTTCAGTAGAAGTTTTTAAATCTTACGGATTAGAATATAACATACACTTTTTGAATTGTAATTTTATGAAATGGGATTATATCTTAAATTTATGAACTTAGAAACAAGTCTGAAATTACTCATTTTGTGTAAAGTATTAAGTATTCTTCAAAGTGTAGTCTAAATAAAAATACTTTCATCATGCACGGAGAGCCCACACGATGCATGACACTCCTTAACACAGTTGGAAAAAGAGTAAAATCATTCCCCAACTGTCGTTACCATAGTTACAGTTCGTCATCGTTGAAAAATCAGTGACCTTGAAGTGCCTATTGAGTTTACACAGAGTATAGTAGGTTATAAAGTTCTTTCTCCTACTCACTTTAAAATATCAACCAAAATGGAAGATTGTTATCGTTAAGAAGTAGCTTAATGTGTTTGAGAAGGTCTCTTGAAATTTTAGTATTCCATATCGTTTTGTCCTTTTTAGACAGTAAACAGAAAAGCCGCCTCCTACCTAGTAGATTTAAAAGCTCTTTCTCCGTCTAACTTTAAAATATCATCCAAAACTGAAAATTGTTACCATTAAGACATGACTTAATGTGTATGAGAAGGCATCTTGAAATTTTAGTATTCCATATCCTTTTGTCCTTGACAGTAAACAGAAAAGCTGCCTTCTACCTAGTAGATTAAAAAGCTCTTTCTTCGTCTAACTTTAAAATATCATCCAAAACTGAAAATTGTTACCATTAAGAAGTAACTTAATGTATATGGTAAGGTATCTTGAAATTTTAGTATTTCATACCCTTTTGTCCTTTTTGGTTTGGTTTTAGAGCGCTACGGTCTACTTTTCGCAACATAAGGGCTAATGAGACCTTGACCTACTGCTTAAAGTCGATTCCAAACGGCTACGAACATCCATGCTATAGTTGGATTTAAACCCACGAACTCCGGTTCCGAAGACCAGCACCCTAATCATTCGGCCATCGTTCAACTTTTGTCCTTTTTAAACAGTAAGCAGAAAAGCCGCCTCCTACCTAGAAGATTAAAAGCTCTTTCTCCGTCTAACTTTAAAATACCAACCAAAACTGAAAACTGTATTCCATATCGTTTTGCTCTTTTTTAGACAGTAACCAAAAAACCGCCACCAACCTATTAGATTAAAAAGCTCTTTCTCCTACTCACTTTAAAATATCATCTAAAAGGGGAAATTGTTTACGTTAAGATGTAACTTAATGTGTAAGAGAAGGTCTCTTGAAATTTTAGTATTCCATATCGTTTCGTCTATTTTAGACAGACAAGAGAAAATTCGCCACCTACGTAGTAGGTTATTAAGCTTTTTCTCTGTCTAACTTTAAAATATCATCCAAAACGGGAAATTGTTACCGTTAAAAAGAGCTTCAAATGTCGTTGCATAAAGTTGAGTAATAGCGTTCTGTAGAAAATCCGGTTTCTTTCCTTACTGCTTATTTCTCTACAGCACTGCACCCTAAAAAGCGGTCGCACGCGAAGGTTACGTTACATGCCCTTTATGCAGCGTGAACTCTCTTATACTCTACTTGAATAAAAAAGCGAATAAATAAATCACAGATAATTATGCCTAGTGAGGGACTCCTAACCATATTTCTCCCGCAATGTTTATCAGAATCGGTGTTATTCCCACAAATCTACATCTTTCTGGGATGCCGGATGTAATCGGGCATTGTTGTCTGGATAAGAAAGGAGATCTGAACGGGATCTATGGGGGAATTAAAATTAATTCGTGGATTTTTTTTCAGTACCACAAGTGCATTGGAATGAAGTTTATGTTCACAATTTAACCAAGCATTTTCCAGCTTACACATACAGGAAGACTTAGAGACAGCAATAACCGGGGTTCCAGAGAAATTGTAAGTTTTAGTATTCCTGGGAAAAACGCACAGATACTTAAAATTACAAACTATAATGCTTTAAAAAGCAATAATTTTTGCAGGAACAAACACTAGACCTGAACCAAAGAAAAATATCAGTTTACTGAGAATCAACCAGTTTGTTTGAATCAGCAAAGAGTTCTGAACAGGATCCCTCGGAAAATTAAAATTAATTCTTGAATTTTTTCTTTAAGTACCACAAATGCATTGGAATGAATTTTATGTTCACACTTTAACCAAGCATTTTCCAGATTACACACATACAGGAAGACTTTGATTAATATGGATTAGTGCTTTTCGGTAATAACCGGGTTCCAGGGAAATTGTAAGATTTTCATGCTTTTAGTACTAATGAGAAAAACGCACAGATACTTAAAATTACAATCTATAATGCTTTAAAAAGCAGTAACTTTTGCAGGAACGAAAACTAAACCTGAACCAATGAAAAATATCAGTTTAATGAGAATCAACCAGTTTGTTTGAATCAGCAAGGAGTTCTGAACAGGATCACTTGGAAAATTAAAATTAATTCTTGAATTTTTTCCCGTACCACAAATGCATTGGAATGAATTTTATGTTCACACTTTAACCAAGCATTTTCCAGATTACACACATACAGGAAGACTTTGATTAATATGGATTAGTGCTTTTCGACAATAACCGGGTTCCAGGGAATTTGTAAGATTGCTGTTAGTACTCCTAGAAAAAATGCTCAGTTATTTAACCCCTTAAGCGGTTTTCCCTTACAATTTACGTGCTACACAAAAGTGACCTCAACTGGTTTGCCCGTACACCGAACGGGCATCGATATTTTCTCCTTTCCTTTTCTGGTTTTCCCGTATTTTTCATTATTGTAAAGAGACTATTAAGTATCAATATTTTTTGACACTGCAGTATGAAACTCATATGCCGTCTACCTTAAAAACGGGGGGAAAAACACGTAACTAGAATTTAGACTTGATCTTGTTAACCGTATAATTGAAAAATATCATCGGGGAATAAATTTCTGACTTTTACTACCAGGTTCGGAACCTAAAACTCATATGTCGTACCGTAAAACGGGGGAAAAACACGTAACTAGAATTTAGACTTGATCTCGTTAACAGTATAATCGAAAAATATCATTGGGAATAAATTTCTGACTTTTACTACCAGGTTCGGAACCTAAAACTCATATGTCGTCTACCGTAAAAACGGAGGAAAAAACACGTAACTAGAATTTAGACTTGATCTCGTTGACAGTATAATTAAAAAAATATGATTGGGGAATAAATTTATGACGTTTACTACCAGGTTCGGAACCTAAAACTCATATGTTGTCTACCGTAAAAACGAAGGGAAAAACACATAACTAGAATTCAGACTTGATCTCGTTAACCGTATAATTGAAAAATATCATTGGGAAATAAATTTCTGACGTTTACTACCAGGTTCGGAGCCTAATCCTCTGAGATTGACAGAGAGGCTTTTTGGAAATAATTGCTGACACAGATAAGAAACTGAAACCTGGAATACAATGTGCAGTATGCTGTTTGAAAAGAAATGAGAATGGAAAGAGTATCCGAAGGGAAACAGGGTATTTCTGACCTAATTGTAACGTAGGGTATTGCATTGTACCATACTTTAAATTGTACCATACACAAAGAGACTTCTGAACTGTTTGGAAAAGTGTAAACTTCAAAAATCACAGTAAGAATGAGAGAATGTTTTCTAGAATTTATAAACCATTCTTTACTGCACGCTGAATGTATTTGGTTTGGTTTTGGAGTGCTACAGTATACTTTTTGCAACACGAGGGATAATGAGACCGGGACCTATTGCTTAAAGCCGATTCCGAACGGCTACAAACATCCATGCTATAATGGGATTCGAACCCACGAACTCCGGTTCCGAAGGCCAGCACCTGAATGTATTTGAGAAAAGCAAATATTTCTGGGTTTTTGTGATCTAAAATTTTAAAATAAAAATGTTGTAAAGCACTAAAAGTAAAAAAAAAATAATAATTTCTTATTCTTATTCCATTAAGTATGGTACTTAATGATATGCAATAAAAAATATACTTTTTTGGAAGCATTGCTGGTAAAAAAAATTGACCGCTTAAAGGGTAAAAATTACAAACTATAATGCTTTAAAAAGCAGTTACTTTTGAAGGAATGAAAACTAGACCTGAACCAATGAAAAATATCAGTTTATTGAGAATCAACTAGTTTATTTGAATCAGCAAGGAGTTCTGATCGGGATCTATGGGGGAATTTTTGTATTTTTTCCGTACCACAAATGCATTGGAATAAATTTTATGCTCACACTTTAACCAAGCATTTTCCAGATTACACACATACAGGAAGACTTTGATTAATGTGGATTAGTGCTTTTAGCAATAACCGGGGTTCCAGGGAATTTGTAAGATTTTCATGCATTTAATATTCCTGGGAAAAACGCACAGATACTTAAAATTACAAACTATAATGCTTTAAAAAGCAGTTACTTTCGCAGGCATGAAAACTAGACCTGAACCAATGAAAAATATCATCTTATTGAGAATCAACTAGTTTGTTTGAATCAGCAAGCTAAAATAATTACGAAAGGCTGTTTTACAAGAAATACTAATCACAATCCGATTCTTCACACTGAAGAGAAGGAACGATGTAAATTTTGGAAAAGATATATTTAAAATCACCTTGGACAAAATTAGAAAAAAACAGTCGTTTTAGCAGTCGTGGTAAAAACTTATAGCATCTGGATAATGAAAAGATACCATTTTGATTTTACCAGATGCTTTACGCACGTCGTGATCCAAAGACAACCATACATAATTTAAAAAAGAAGGAAATGAGTTCACAACCTTGAACGGCCCAATTGACAGACTCCCCAAATTGAGATGAACACACAGAAAACATCATTTGCTTCATGTATGCACAAGCAAATCTAGGTTTTTCGCGCTTATCAGTCCTTAACTTGAATAAATTTCACCAAATAAGGAAGAAAAATGAAGTTAAGATTGAATACAGTTCAACAATTTATCACGTTCTTTTCTATCACTACATTATGCATTGGATCACACAGAAGAAGTTCTCCAAGTTCATTAGAATCAAACTTCATAAGCAGGAAAACGTTATAAACTAGAAAACTAGAAAATGGCATTATGAAAAGTATTTTATTCTTGTAATGAATAGTTTTTTCACTTCAAAATGCATTCTTATAGATTTATAGAGCTATTTTATATTTAAAAATAAATTTAACATTTTAGATTAATCTAAAAATTTTCACAATATCTAAAATTTTAACCGTAATCAAAAATAATCCAATTAGTTTTAACATTAAGTAAAGCATTAAATACAGATATAGATTAAAAGAAACCAGAAATAATATCTTTGTGCTGATTTCTCAAATATATTTTATTAGAAATCATGCTTGGTTTCTTTATGAAAGGTTTACTGTTATAATCCAAAACTTTCGTTCCCGTTTGGAACAGTTCTTGAAAAGGACCAAATTGATTTCTTATAAAATGTTTTACTTGCTATGCTTTTCAAGAAGAGAGTCAAAACTTCCTAATTTCTACAACTGCTATTGTAATAAATACTAGATTGCTGTTTATTTCTAATTTTTATTATCATTCAAGTCTTCTACAAATATATTTTTTGTATCTTAAGTCAACAACAATTGATCATCAAATTTCATAAAACTGGAGGAAGCTTTGAAAACAAATCTTCTAACACTATCTGAAAGCTGTAAGGCTATTTTATGTTCATGGGTTGTTGGTAATAACTCTAAGAAAAATACAAATTAAAAAAGCCGTATGTTTCTTATGTTTTTGTAAGTCATACTTTAAACGTGATTAATTAATATATTCTATTTGTATTTAGTTTCTCAATATATAAAGGAATATAAACTTTGGTATCTAAGAATATTGTTATTTTGTATAATTATTGAGAATGTCGGTTAAAATTTCAAAATTTTATAAATTTTAAAATTTTTAAGCATTCTGAGGAATTTAGGACTAACTATTATTATTATTCCTGGACTGTAATGGAAATTCCCGGAGAAGAGCGGGACATCAGAAAATCTAGTGCGAACTCACTGACTGATGACAACGCTCTAGTACGGTCAGGAATAACAAATTTCCTTTAACCCTCCTAGTGGAACACACCCATTAAAAAAAGTCCCCAAAAAATACGCTAAAGGTTTACTGTGTCAGTGGCCAAACGTTCTATGATTTTTTACTTCACCCTTTGTCGACTAGAATGGAATATGGGAAACCCACCCTCGTTACTGTCCCTTTACTTTTGGTTATAAATAGATATTTAAATAGATATTATAGATTGTTAATTTTTAATACACATAAAGCTCGTCAAGTCTCGAAGATCATCCCATAATAAATAATGGATTCTAAAAGTACAAATAAATATATTCTTTAAGAAAATTATTTATATTTTTTTACGAAAGTTATCCAAGATATTTAAGTGGCGCAATTAGAGATACATCTGTTACCGCAAGCGAAATACTTCGAAATAGAGATTTACAAAGCCATGAAAAGATATCAGCGTCTTTGTGCCTCAGGGAGTAGGGGTGCATCCCTCAACAAATGTCAGTCAAAGAGGGATGCAGTTTCTAAACAATCGACCTGAGCCTCCTACCTCAAACACTGGCAAAAATGTACATTACATCCATTTTCGGAACTTTTTTGAGACGTCGAAAACGAGACGTGACAACCGCTTTGAAGACATCATCGGTTTGGCTGAATTGTACGTGCGAACCGCTTAGAGGGTTAATACCAAAATATTCACTGTTATACTGTTTGGATAGTTTTGGGGATATGAAAACCATGTGAAAATATGTTTTGCTTCACTGTGGGAATAAATCTTGAGACTTTCATGGAAACATTTCTAGTAGGCGCTTGAATAGGATTTAGGATGTTACCGACATCATGAAGTGTATTTATGTAGACTCTTAACCTTTTGAAACTGAATTCCTCAACAGAATAGAAGAAGAATAGACTTATAAAGAAAAAATTTAAATAAAAAAAATTACATTGAATAATATTGCAGAGATTTTTTTTCAGTGTCATTGAAAGAGAATGTGAATTAACAAAAATGATGCAAATGAAAAATAAGGCGAAAATTAGGAAAGGATTTTATGTGCTTGCACATGATGCACAAGAAAAAAATGGACAGAAAATAGTGCAAAAATACTTTGTTTGATTTTTTTAATGAAATAATAATATTTTAAATTTATTCTTTTGTAAACGTTTAACAATAATAGTATTTTCCCAAATTTACATTCTACCTTACGATTATTTTTCAGTTATTTTAGGTAAATATACAAGCATTTCTGCATCATTAAAACTTAGGCAAGGCAAATAACTTATTTTTCTCTAAAAATATAGAAATGGTTTTTCTCTGTGGATTACTTAATACATTACTTTAGAGTAATTAAGTAACAGTTTACATAGTATATATATATATATATATATATATATATATATATATATATATATATATATATATATATATATATATATATATATATATATATATATATATATATATATGTATATATATATATATATATATATACATACATATATATACATACTATATATATATATATATATAAATATCTTATATATATATATATATATATATATATATTGTATATTTATGTATATATATATCTTATATATTAATACATATACTTTATCTATATAGTATATAATATATATACATTTATATTATATATACATATATGTATATTATATATATATATATATATATATATATATATATATATATATATATATATATACATATATATATACATATATATGTATATATATGCATATATATATGTATATATATATATATATATATATATACATATATATACATATATATATACATATATATATATATATATATATATATATATATATACATATATATATATATATATATATACATATATATATATATATATATATATATATATATATATATATATATATATATATATATATATATATATATATATATATATATATATATATATTTATATATACTATAAAGCGAAGATATACTCCCCAAGTGCAGATGCATTTTCCCGTTTTTCATGGATATTTACGATCTTTTGTAGCTGTTACGGTTGTATTCAGCAGTGAGTAGAGATTTAAAAAAGATGATTAACTATGCACGAGATCTGAGATATTACGTAAAACAGACTATGTTTTATCTCTGAGATATTTCGTGAAGTGTCATTTAATAACTTTTGTTTTGTGTACTAAATAATTTTAGACAATTTTTATAAATGACGTGTTTTCGTTCGGTCTTTACTTTTTAATATAATGCACACTTAATATGATTTACAAAAATTTTTTTTATCAAATTCAGTTTGCTTACTTTACAGTTATCCCGTTTACATACCTCCCCAGTATTTACGATTAGAAATTTTAAATTTTGTTCGGGAGACATATATACTACTTTGCAAAAGTTTTAAGCTGTTTGGTAAAAAGTATTACTTTTCAGCTTGTCTAAAATATATTTACCGGAGGCATTTCAAAAAGAAACTCTAAATGCAATAGGAACAACAGCTATCACGATTTTACGGAATATATTATAATTTCAATGTTTTCTCAGCCTTTTAACCTCGAAATGAAAGAAATACCATAGATCTCTCGGGAATGAGAACATATAGATGTTCGAAAAGGAATTATGTTTATTAAAATCCTGTTTTTTATTAAGTTATAATACTATTACATATACACAAGAGGTCCTACCAAACCCTTACTATTGTCATATTTAAACTATATTTGATAGAAATTTCTACCAACAAGTCTTCTAGGCCTTGATATAATCATTATTGTATAACCATTATATCAGATGAAAATATGAAATGGTTTTCGAATTCCTCCTCATCCTATGTAAAATGATTATGTATTTTCTTATAAGCGATGTTGCTGATTTACCAATTTTTCTTCAACTCATTTACCCGATGTATTCGAAAAGCTAAACTTTCAGAGTTATGACTGCAACAGAAACAACAGCTGTCACAGTGTTACGGAATCTATCATCATTCCGAGGTTTCCTCGTTATCTCTCAGCCTACTACCCTCTGTAAGGTAGAGCTACCGTGGATTCCTCCGGAATGGTCATCAAGCGAGAAACGGATCTCCTGCAGAGACGCGTAATAACGCGCCGCGTTACGATTCCAATCAAGGAACGGAGGGGTCAGTGAGTTCACGCTCACTCATGAGTCCCACTTGCTTCTGCGCAACTGTCCTCGCAGTCGGGGGAATCAAGAACAAGGATGAGTAGAAATAAATGCATGGTGTCAAAGTTCGACCGCATCCAGGTGACTCCCAACCTCTTTTTTTTTCCCTCATCAGTGTTGTGGTTATATAGTTTTTGTTAATAAAAGTAGGCAGAAATTTCTCTTCTCTTTGAACTTTATATATAGAGATCCTTCTGTAAAGGGAACAGTTTGTTCCAGAATTTCATTCAAAATTCAAGTGGTACAACAATGAAAATATTAGATAAAAGTACACACATATCTTTCTCTTTATACAAATATATATATATATATATATATATATATATATATATATATATATATATATATATATATATATATATATAAATATATATATATATATATATATTTGTGTGTATATGTACATACGTATATGCATTTTTATATATATTATTTATATATATTTTCATATTTATATACATATACATATATATATATTTATATATATATATATATATATATATATATATGTATATATACATATACATATATATAATATATATATACATATAATTATATATATATATATAATGATTTTATTGTATAGGAGAAATCGTTCAGAAATATTCTTTTTTGTTTAATTATGTTTGCGAATGCTGCTTATGAGATAAAATATCATTAAACCTCTATTTCTAAGTTCTATAGTTTACTTTCGATTCATCTCCCGTTGATAACATCTAACGACATCTATTTAATCTGGATTAAATACTTTATTCATGGGAATAATTCTGTACAGCTATGTACAGGTTTCAGTAAATTCCAATTCTTCTGAGATCTCGTGTTGAGATAAACGTTAACACAAATACAACTTCGGGTTCAGTCAAGCTAATCCTTCTCGAACACAGAATTCTTTTATATGGTTCTTGGTTGTTCCTAGCGTGATTCTGCTGGAACCTTAAAGAACCAGGGTGACGCGATCTTGCGGTCACCCGACCCGCCTGGATCAGCTGATCCGATCAAAACAACTTAAATTCATTAGCGGCACCGGTAACTGGGCCCATATGTGGATTCTACCAACACTCGATTTATAATTATTATCCGAGACATTTGACGGCAGTAGACATCATAAAGACGTAGACACACTGGTTCTGGTGTACGAACAGTTCTTAATTTACCTCCGCTGAAGCGACTGCCTTGGCTTTGTGTCGGAGACGTTAGTACACAAACGGCTTTGTCCGAACGACTCGTGTCTACTTACCGCTAACCATAATTGTCTGCTGCGAAAGGTCACCTTCAGTTCTTCTTTCGCTCGAATCATGTAACGGATCGTTTAAATACACACACACACACACACACACACACACACACACATATATATATATATATATATATATATATATATATATATATATATATATATATATATATATGGGGGGTGCGTTGCTGTAATGTCAGTTGCCAGAGGTAGTGATTTCGTAACTGGAGAGTTACGCGATAGAGAGCCGAGCAAGTCCAAGATCCATCGTGTTCATTAATGGTGGCTGGGAATGTAAAATTTCTTTGCTGTCGCAATGTCCTCCAAGTCTCTAAACGATACCTTTAGAGATGACAGGTTTATCTTGGGGATCTTCTGCTTTGTCCCTGTTACTAAATTACGTGAACCTACTTAGGAAAAGTCGTTCTTTCACCCTAGTGCTCCTCAAAACTAAAGGCTGACCCCTTCTTGAAGTTTAATCCTTTTCAGACCTTGTGATCCCTTGCTCAAGTGATAACCTCTTACCATGGACCAGTCGCATACTGTGACGAAATTTATTGGACTTCTTGGAATAAGTAAGAACAACAGTACAACGACAACATATGTATATATATATATATATATATATATATATATATATATATATATATATATATAGATATATATATATATATATATATAAGTATATATAATATCTATATATATATTATATATACATATTATATATATGTATATATATATATATACATATATATATATATATATATATATATATATATATGTATATATATGATATATATATATATATATATATATATATATATATAATCTTAAATGTTTTCATAATTTTTCTTCAGTTGCTAAATAATGGTAATTAAAGATATTGATATACAGTATAATTTGATACGATATACAGTATAATTTGATACCAAAATTTTACATATAATATATTTTTTTACCTGTTATTACAAAATTGTTTAAATTTTTTCTGTTGGCTTTTCTGAACCATTTTAGTAAGATTTCCGTTTAAATTTTTGCAAGAAATCAGAGCAGGGTTAAGTGGCCTATACATATCTGCATTATCGAAGTGAAATTTGCTTGTATCTAAATAGAAATTTACTATAAAGTGTTAATGATAGAGATAAAAATATTAATAATATACAAAAAAATGTAAAACTAATTAATTACACGAGCGTGATCTTCATTTCTATACTTGTATGTTACGCTAGTTAAATTTTGTTAGTCACGAGTTTTAATTAATCCTTTTATTTCAGTTACAACTTCAGAAGATATGGGAATAACATACTGGCAATTCAAAACTAACCTTAGAGTTTTGGCTTTGGTGTGCTACTGTCTACTTTTTGCAACACGAGGGCTAATGAGACCACGGCCTACTGCTTAAAGCCTATTCCGAATGGCTACGAACATCCATACCACTGCGGAATTTGAACCCATGAACTCCGGTTCCGAAGGTCAGCACCCTAACCATTCGGCCATCTTTCGGATCTTACAGTTTTAAATTGGACATATGTGAGTTTGTCGCGTTGTTAGTTTTAGAAGAAAAATTTTGACAAATAAGATAGTCTTTAATGAGGTTGAAAATAAAGTTACGTTAATCATGCATTTTAATTTTGATTGTACGAAAATTAGCAATTAATTATAAAATAATAAGGTCTTTTTTCCGAAAATTTTATAACACACCATGAAAATTATTTTAAATATTTATATTTTAAAGTAATAATTTTTAAAATTGCTGAATTCATTTAGTGTCATTGTTACGTTAGCAGTCATGAAAATAAGCCTTTTTATAAAAATCCTTACAATTTTTTTAAATAAAAAGCAGCAGTGGAGATCCTCAAATTTAATGATGATTAATCCCCTATATAATAATACCCTAAGTTATCTATCCGTTTGTCCTCGAATTCATGAAGCGGTTGAACCTGGAATGGATAGAGACATCCATGTTGGATTTTTGATGATTTAGCAAAATTTAAAGCAAGTTTTAAAAACGTTGCAAAATTCCCCCATTCTCCCCTTATCGAGCATTTCATGCCATTATTTCAAGTCCTATTTTTCCCTGTTAAAAGCAGGCGATTAAGTTTATCGATTTATCACAAAAATGAGTAAAAATAACATTTTTTTCTAGCATTATGACGTTATCCCTTTAACCATCTCATTTATTAATTTCTTATTTTAAATTATTTAAATATCGTCTGTAT
Organism: Pardosa pseudoannulata; assembly: GCA_032207245.1. Taxonomy (NCBI): domain Eukaryota; kingdom Metazoa; phylum Arthropoda; class Arachnida; order Araneae; family Lycosidae; genus Pardosa; species Pardosa pseudoannulata. The sequence continues at coordinate 142,269,046 of CM063505.1, forward strand.
TATTTTCCTACGTTTTATCACTACACTTAGATATTGCGCAAATAATTTTCTTTTATATTTAGCTTAAATAGTAAATTAGGTACATATGTGATAATTTCAAGTTTAATCATCGATTACTTTTTGTTGCAATGAAAATTTTATCACCGGTATTAACAACAAATTATTTTCATAAAAGTCGTTTAACCCTCTGACTGCTCAATTTGTAAACCCAGATCTCTTTAAAAATTGAGTATTTTTTTTGTTGCATAGTTTAAGTATATATATATATATATATATATATATATATATATATATATATATATATATATATATATATATATATATATATATATATATATATATATATATATATATATATATATATATATATATATATATATATATATATATATATATATATACATATATATATATATTATATATATATATATATATATATATATAATATATACATATATATACATATATATATATATATATAATATATATATATATATATATATATATATATAATATATATATATATATATATATACATATATATATATAGTTAATTTCTATTTATAACATACTATCTATAATTCTATTATCTAATATAACTATAGTTCTAGTCATATAATTCTATTTATTACTAAATTAAATGTCTAATACTGTATATAATTTATTCCACTGGTTAAACGGTGAAAAGGCGAAATGTGCTTCTTAAAAAAGGAAGAAAAACACATTCCCGCAAAAATCGCGGAATGAGCAAATTTTGCTTCATTTGAATTGCCCGTGGAAATCGCTGGATGAGCAGTCAGAGGGTTAAGTTAAGTATCTTTGAAAATTAAGGAGTTTGATTGTTTATTTATATTTATGCATAACCACATGGTTTGTCTAAATGAATTCAATTTGATTCTAAACTGCATTCACAGTATCGGAAGACTTTAGAGAAGTATGAATATAACAAATCATTTAGAATAAACCAGATAATTCTCAGCCAAAAAACAAACTAATTTTTTACCTAACTCATAAGGTACTTTACAATTCTGATAAATTAAAAAGCTATATGCTAGTCTGAGTATATATAGAAATCAAGCAAAATTACTTTTTATAAAACACGCATACATTTTGTAGACATTTAATATACTACTGAAAACTTTAAGGTGTGTTTGTACTCCCCGAACTCCTCGTTGGCTAATGCTTTAATAGCGTTTGTAACCTATCAAGTCAAATCAATTCACCCGCACTTCATCTCTTGGCTAATAAGTGTAGTGTGCATCTTACTTCCAACCTATTGTGCCCCAAATCGAAATGCTGGGCTCCAAATCGCTGCAAATTTCCACGACCACAGAACCTCGCCCCCATAACCACCAGTTCCTTATTTCATTATAGTAGTCAGGGTTAGTTGTCCTGCGAACCCTCTCATTTTAAATAGGTTAAGAACGTCGCAAGGGACCCGGATGCTTCGAAAATTCCACCACCCACATACTGGGTCGTTCCCTCCCCCAAGGTCTCTTAATTGCGGACCGCGGTACCTTTGATGTTAAGATTGGGGATGCAGGTATTGTTCGATTGTTTGTTCCCCACATTCGGAGCCAGACGGTTGCTTTTGTTAGCACAAGGGACCCCCTTAATAGAATTACCTGTGTCCTGTAGTAGTAGAGGAAATCTATAGACTTTTTTTGCTTAAAAACGTTACTTTTTTCAGGATTTTCCCCTTGACCTAGTTTCATTGAGTGTAACAGTATTATGCGCATAATTTTATGTAACTTTTATTGGGGCGTAAAAACATAACGACTCCTAGGTGGCATGAGACCAGTTCTTGTACGACAATGGACGATAAGAAGAATTTTGGAAAATAATAGGTATTAAATTTGCTCAACAATACCAAGTAAAATTAGAAAAACCTTTAGATAAAAAATCGTAAAGAAAAAACAGACTAAATGCATCTTATATATATATATATATATATATATATATATATATATATATATATATATATATATATATATATATATATATATATACATTTAATGAATACATTAGTAAATAAATAAGCAAGGTATTTATTGTAACACCCATGATTAAAAAATGATTTTGCCATTCCTTAGAACGGCATTAATTCTGTTAAAATGAAATAAAAGCAGGCAATCGTAAAATACCACGTGATTTATCTGTCCAGCATCTGAATCGATGCCAGTCAAGAAAAAAATAATGATCTCAAGCAGCTTTTTTTTTCTGTAACAATTTAACGAGCAGAAGAATACTGAGAAACGTCACATTAATTTTTAAATTGTGTTCTCGTCTCTTAGAATATTATAGAATCTCTAGTAATCTATAGGATCTTAGAAACTCTAGGTGTTCCAGCCACTGATTGTTCAATTTCAGACCTACCTCATTTGCAATTTTAACCCAGTACTAAGCATTCCAAAGTGACCCATTCTCTGTGCTTCTGACTTTGTCATTACCTAGAATACCACTTAGTTTTATGAAGTCGTAATTTTGTCATTATGTAGAACTCACGAATCTCTCTGTATCGAAATCGGAGTGAAATTTTACTGGTAGAATCTCAGTATATCTCGTGTGATTTATAGTTTTAGCATCTGATTTAATCCCAGTAACAGCCTATTACTTCTTTTAGAAAGAACATAAAAAATGAGCCTATCTTTGAATTTAATTTTTCATTGTGTCTTTATAACCACTCGCTAAGTGTATTTCTCATTTCTTTCACACCGGTCAACTGATAGTTGCATCTCTAGGTGTCTCAGATTCTAATTGTGTATCCCCGGTCCTACCGTTTTCGAAATCCTATTTTGGTAAAAAGCATTTCAGTGTCGGCTTTAGTTTTGTGAACTTGTAATTTTGTCATTCTCTAGAACTTCACAAATTCGTCTGTAACGAAATCAGAGTTCAATTTAACCTGTATAATACCAAAATATCTCGTGTGATTTATGTTGTCAGCGTCTGAATCAATATCAGTAATAGCCTATTCTCGGTATTTCCTTTAGAGAGAAGAGAGACAATGAGCTAATCTTCTAATTTAATTTTTCATTGTGTCTTTAAAACCACTAAGTGTATTTCTAATATCTTTCTCACCGGTCCACTGATTGTTGCATCTCTAGGTGTCTCAGACTCTAATTGTGTAACCCCGGTCCTATCGTTCTGACAATCCTATTTTGGTAAAATAATTTCAGTGTCACTTAGTTCCATGAAGTCGTAATTTTGTCATTCTCTAGAACTCACGAATCTCTCTGTATCGAAATCAGAGTGCAATTTTACTGGTAGAATCTCGGAATATCTCGTGTGATTTATGTTTTCAGCATATGAATCAATACCAGTAACAGCCTATTCTCTATACTTCCTTTAGAGTGAAGAGAGACAATGAGCTCATCTTCGAATTTAATTCTTGATTGTGTCTTTACAACCACTAAGTGTATTTCTAATATCTTTCTCACCGGTCCACTGATTGTTGCATCTCTAGGTGTCTCAGACTCTAATTGTGTAACCCCGGTCCTATCGTTCTGACAATTCTATTTTGGTAAAGTAATTTCAATGTCACATAGTTCCATGAAGTCGTAATTTTGTCATTCTCTAGAACTCACGAATCTCTCTGTATCGAAATCAGAGTGCAATTTTACTGGTAGAATCTTGAAATATCTCGTGCGATTTATGTTTTTAGCGTCTGAATTAATACCAGTAACAGCCCATTCTCGGTACTTCCTTTAGAGAGAAAAGACACAATGAGCCCTTTTGATTTAATTATAATTTAATATGATTTAATAATTATTTAATTTTTCATTGTTTCTTTATAACCACTCGCTAAGTGTATTTTTCATTTCTTTCACACCGGTCCACAGATGGTTTCATCTATCTAGGTGTCTCAGACTCTAATTGAGTAATCCCGGACATCCGTTTTCGTATTCCTACTTTGGTAAAAATCATTTCAGTGTGGGCTTTAGTTCTGCGAACTTGTAATTTTGTAATTCTCTAGAACTTCATAAATCCCTCCCTAATGAAATAAAAGTGCCATATAACCTGTATAATTCCAATATATCTGGTGTGATTTATGTTTTCAGCGTCTGAATCGATACAAGTAACAACCTCTTCTCGGTACTTCCTTTAGAGAGAAGAGAGACAATGAGCCCATCTTCACATTTAATTTTTTCTTGTGTCTTCATAACTACGCTCTAAGTGCATTTCTCATTTCTTTCACATCGGTACACCGATTGTTGCATCTCTAGGTGTCTTAGTCTTTAATTGCGTAACTCTGGTCCTATCGTTTCACAGTCCCATTCTGGTTAAAATCCATTTCAGTGTCACTTAGTTCTATGAAGTCGTATTTTTGTTATTCTCTAAATCTCACAAATCTCTCTGTATCAAAATCAGAATACAATTTTACTGGTATAATCTCAAAATATCTCGTGGGATTTATGTTTTTAGCATCTGAATTAATACCAGTAACAGCCTATTCTCGGTACTTCCTTTAGAAAGAAGAGAGACAATGAGCCCATCTTCTCATTTAATTTTTCCTTATGTCTTTATAACCACTAGCTAAGTGTATTTCTCATTTCTTTCACACCAGCACACCGATGGTTGAATCTCTAGGTGTCTCAGACTCTGTGTAACCCCGGTCCTACGGTTATCGCAATCCTATTTTGGTAAAAAGTATTTCAGTGTCGGCTTTAGTTGTGTGGACATGTAATTTTGTATTTCTCTAGAACTTCACGAATCCCTCTGTTACGAAATAAAAGTGCAATTTAACCTGTATAATTCCAAAATATCTCGTGTGATTTATGTTTTTAGCGTCTGAATAAGTACTAGTATCAGCCTATTCTCGGTATTTCCTTTAGAGAGAAGAGAGACAGTGAGCCCAACTTCGCTTTAATTTTTCATTGTGTCTTCAAAACTACGCGCTAAGTATATTTCTCATTTCTTTCACTCCGGTCCGCCAGTGATTGCATCTCTAGGTGTCTCAGATTCTAATTATGTAACCCCGGTTCCACCGTTTTCTTAATCCTATTCTGGTAAAAAGAATTTCAGTGTCGGCTTTAGTTCTGAGAAATTGTAATTTTGTCATTTTCTAGAACTTCAACAATCCCTCTGTAAAGAAATCAAAGTGCAATTTAATATGTATAATTCCCAAATATCTCGTGTGATTTATGTTTTCAGCATCTTAATTAATACCATTAACAGACTATTCTCGATACTTCCTTTAGAGAGAAGAAAGACAATGAGCCCATCTTCGCCTTTAATTTTTCATTGTGTCTTCATAACTACGCTCTAAGTGCATTTCTCATTTCTTTCACATCGGTCCACCGATTGTTGCATCTCTAGGTGTCTTAGTCTTTAATTGCGTAACTCTGGTCCTATCGTTTCACAGTCCCATTCTGGTTAAAATCCATTTCAATGTCACTTAGTTCTATGAAGTCGTATTTTTGTTATTTTCTAAATCTCACAAATCTCTCTGTATCAAAATCAGAATACAATTTTACTGGTATAATCTCAAAATATCTCGTGTGATTTATGTTTTCAGCATCTTAATTAATACCATTAACATACTATTCTCGATACTTCCTTTAGAGAGAAGAAAGACAATGAGCCCATCTTCGCCTTTAATTTTTTCCTTATGTCTTTATAACCACTAGCTAAGTGTATTTCTCATTTCTTTCACACGGTCCACCGATTGTTGCATCTACTAGGTGTCTCAGACTCTAATTGTGTAACCCTGGTTGTACTTCTTTCGCAATCCTATTCTGATAAAAAGCACTTCAGTGTCACTTACTTCTATGAAGTCGTAATTTTGTAATTCTCTAGAACTCACAAATCTCTCTGTATCAAAATCAGAATACAATTTTACTGGTATAATCTCAAAATATCTCGTGGGATTTATGTTTTTAGCATCTGAATTAATACCAGTAACAGCCTATTCTCGGTACTTCCTTTAGAAAGAAGAGAAGCAATAAGCCCATCTTCTCCTTTAATTTTTCCTTATGTCTTTATAACCACTAGCTAAGTGTATTTCTCATTTCTTTCACACCAGTACACCGATGGTTGATACACTAGGTGTCTCAGACTCTAATTGTGTAACCCTGGTTGTACTGTTTTCGCAATCCTATTTTGGTAAAAAGAATTTCAGTGTCGGCTTTAGTTGTGTGGACATGTAATTTTGTCATTCTCTAGAACTTCACGAATCCCTCTGTAACGAAATCAAAGTACAATTTAACCTGTAAAATTCCAAAATATCTCGTGTGATTTATGTTTTTAGCGTCTGAATCAGTACCAGTAATAGCCTATTCTAGGTATTTCCTTTAGAGAGAAGAGAGACAATAAGCTCATCTTCGGATTTAATTTTTCATTATGTCTTTATAACCACTCGCTAAGTGTATTTCTCATTATTTTCACTGGTACACCGATGGTTGAATCTCTAGGTGTGTCAGACTCTAAATGTGTAACCCCGGCCCTACCGTTTTCGTAATCCTTTTTTGGAAAAAAGCATTTCAGTGTCGGCTTTAGTTCTGTGAACTTGTGATTTTGTCATTCTCTTCTAGAATTTCATGAATCCCCCTGTAACGAAATCAAAATTCAATTCAACCTGTATAATTCCAAAATATATCATGTGATTTATGTTTTTAGTGTCTGATTCAATACCAGTAACAGCCTATTCTCGGTACTTCCTTTAGAGAGAAGAGAGACAATGAGCCCATCTTCGCATTTAATTTTTCATTGTGTCTTCACAACTACGCGCTAAGTGCATTTCTCATTTTTTTCACACCGGTCCGCCGGTGTTCGCATCTCTAGGTGTCTCAGACCCTGACTGTTCAACCCGGTCCTATCGTTCATCCTATTTTGGTAATATTTCAGTGTCTTAGTTGTAATGTAATTTTGTATTTCTCTAGAACTTCACGATCCTCTGTTACGAAGCAGTTGGAATTAACCTGTAAATTCCAAATTATCTCGTGTGATTTATGTTTTTAGCATATGAATTAATACGAACACTCTATTCTCGGTATTTCCTTTAGAGAGAAAAGAACAATGACTGGATTTAAAGGAGTTAGATTTAATAATGATTTAATTTTTCATTGTGTCGGCTAAGTATTTCCGTTTTTAACAGTCACGTGAAAAGTGTCTCAGATTAATTTTAACTTCACCTTTTCTAATCCTATTTTGGTAAAAAGAATTTCAGTTGGGCTTTAGGGTATGAGAATTGTAATTTTGTCATTCTAGAACTTCAAATCCCTCTAAAGAAAAATGCAATTTTAAATGTATAATCCAAATATCTCGTGAGCTTTTTTTCAGCATCTAATTAATACTTCTATTCTTATTTCCTTTAGAGAAGAAAGACAACGAGCCCATCTTCGTATTTAATTTTTCATTGTGTCTTCATAAATACGCGCTAAGTGAATTTCTCATTTCTTTCACATCGGTCCACCGATTGTTGCATCTCTAGGTGTCTTAGACTTTAATTGCGTATATCTGGTCCTATTGTTTTCACAATCCCATTCTGGTTAAAATCCTTTTCTGTGTCACTTAGTTCTATGAAGTCGTACTTTTGTTATTCTTTAAATCTCACAAATCTCTCTGTATCAAAATCAGAATACAATTTTACCGGTATAATCTCAAAATATCTCGCGAGATTTATGTTTTTAGCATCTGAATTAATACCAGTAACAGCCTATTCTCGGTACTCCCTTTAGAAAGAAGAGAAACAATGAGCCCATCTTCTCATTTAATTTTTCCTTATGTCTTTATAACCACTAGCTAAGTGTATTTCTCATTTCTTTCACACCAGTACACCGATGGTTGAATCTCTAGGTGTCTCAGACTCTAATTGTGTAACCCTGGTTGTACTGTTTTCGCAATCCTATTTTGGTAAATAGCATTTCAGTGTCGGCTTTAGTTCTGTGAACATGTAATTTTGTCATTCTCTAGAACTTCACGAATCCCTCTGTAACGAAATCAAAGTACAATTTAACCTGTAAAATTCCAAAATATCTCGTGTGATTTATGTTTTTAGCGTCTGAATCAGTACCAGTAATAGCCTATTCTAGGTATTTCCTTTAGAGAGAAGAGAGACAATAAGCTCATCTTCGCATTTAATTTTTCATTGTGTCTTTATAACCACTCGCTAAGTGTATTTCTCATTATTTTCACTGGTACACCAATGGTTGAATCTCTAGGTGTGTCAGACTCTAAATGTGTAACCCCGGCCCTACCGTTTTCGTAATCCTATTTTGGAAAAAAGCATTTCAATGTCGGCTTTAGTTCTGTGAACTTGTGATTTTGTCATTCTCTTCTAGAATTTCATGAATCCCCCTGTAACGAAATCAAAATTCAATTCAACCTGTATAATTCCAAAATATCTCATGTGATTTATGTTTTTAGCGTCTGAATCAATACTAGTAACAACCTATTCTTGGTACTTCCTTTTGAGAGAAGAGAGACAATGAGCCCATCTTCGCATTTAATTTTTCATTGTGTCTTCATAACTACGCGCTAAGTGCATTTCTCATTTCTTTCACACCGGTCTGCCGGTGATTGCATCTCTAGGTGTCCCAGACCCTGACTGTTCAACCCCGGTCCTATCTCATTCACATTTTTACCCCGGTAATAGCATTCCAAAGTCACCCACTTCTCGACGTCCCTGACCTTGCAAAACAGCAAAGCAGTTTGGAAAACTGTTCATTATCCCCCCTGCACCATTATTACACGGTCTGGGTGCATTTCATAAATGATTAATTACGAACACTCCACGGGGTGCTCGGAGAAGAAAAACTGCAGAAAAAGGACGGATGGACGGGGAGTTTAGAGGAAAGGATGCCCCTTCTCCAACTTTCCCCTGACGTGTGTCAAGAAAGCAGTACCGTTTTAACAGTCGGACGTGAAAAGTTGTGATTACTATCTTCTTTTTCTTTTCTTCTTTTCTTTTTTGATTGGGTCATGGAATATGCATGGGTATGGAAAACTAACGGCAAAATAACCCGCAGTGAAGAAGTCTTTCTAGTAAAATCCCTATTTCTAATTATATATATTTAAATGCAGCACAAGAAAATTAATTCCGAACTTCTTTTATCTTCTATCTTTAATTTAATAACATTTTAAATCATCGTAATTTTTACATTTTTTGCTATTCGAATTTGCAATTTGTAATAAAAGTGTGTTAGAATTATATGTAATTATCTCACAAACGTAAAATTTTGATGTTATTCTAATTATAATGCATTTTTAGGCTTATATTTTATTATATATTTTTAACACATTTTTCTATAGTTAAATAAAGGTTATCATTAAAGGAATTAATAATTATCATTTATATGTTACATTAAGAATCTAATCATACGGCAAAACATCCCACATTTAAACGTTTTTTTTTCCACTAAAACACCTATTTCTAATTATATATTAAAATGTAACCAAAAAAATTAATTCGGAACATCTTTATCAACCTTTTCCTCTTTTATCTTCTTATCTTCCTTTAATTTACTAATTTCATAAATCATCATAATTTTAACATTTTTAATAAACGAATTTGCATTTTGTATTCACAGTGTGTTAGAATCATATATAATCAGCAAACAAACGTGTATGAATGTTTGTATTATATTAATTATAATGTATTTTTTCGGCTTATAATATTTTATCTTTTTGTATTTTTGAAACAATATTTCCTATAGTTAAATAGAGGTTGTTACTAAAGGAATTAATAATTATCATTTATATACTACATTAGAAATCTAATCATAAGCAGAATATCCTGCAGATAAACATTCTATTTAAAAAAAACACCTATTGCTAATTATATATCTAAATGTAACACAAAAAATTAATTCCGAACTTATCTATCTTTTCTTTTATCTTCTTACTTACCTTTATAAATCATCATAATTTTTAAATTATTGCTAACCAAATTTGCAATTTGTATTAAAAGTGTGTTAGAATTATATGTAGTTATCTCAGAAAATATGAAATTTCCCACTATTCTGATTATTTTTTTTGTTATACTTTTTTTGCTTTTTATTGAATATTGGCACATTTCTCTACAGTTAAATATTCTTGTTATGAAGTAAAGTACTAGTGTCTGTCATATTAGAAGTCCAATCAGGAAAATGGAAACGCAAAGTTTTCTTGTTGTCTTATATTTAAATTTATCTGCAATTTGATTAATTAAAGATGTCACAAGATTTTCGAAATTACTTTTGCATAACTAAGGCAATATTTATCAAGTATGGATCACAAAATAAGGTTTGGCCGTCTTTACCCGACAAGAGCAAAGCATCGAATGATGTCAAAAAACACTTCAATTACACGTTACGTCCAACAGCCAGGGATCACGCGGAGTTTTTCTCTTGAGAACAACAGCTCTGTCAGCTTTATGCAGTCATTTAGATATTTGATGAGTTAATCATTTTTTCCAGAACAGTTGGAAAAGTAGGCGAGTGAACAGAAAATTGGTATTTATTCCAGAGTTAGATTTGGGAGACTGGTAAAAAGAGTTTAAGTCGGCGAACACTCCTACAAATCTGAGATTTTGTGGCTGAGATATTAGGTATGAAAGAATGAGAAGGGGAAAAAGAGAATTTTAGATAGATATTTTAGGTGTAATAATTTTGGTATATTACATACACACAGAAGGAAATTTGGCATTTCCTATTTAGTGTATAATTATCCTGCTGACTATTAATTATACCTTTTATAAATCTTACGGATAGTGATACAAAGAGATTTAAATCCTTATATTAATTATTCTACATTCTTTATTGTAATTAGTTAACGGGAACATGACTTAATAACAGATGAAATAAGTCTTAAATATGTCACAAATTTTTATATAATTTTGTTAACTATTTAGACTTATGATAGGTCAAAACAGACAGACTTTCAGCATGCCCCGTTTAAACGTACCAGGTATGAGACTCTTAAGAAGCTCAAGCTGATGACAAATTAGAATTTAGAAATTTATGATAGGTCAAAACAGACAGACGTTCAGCATGACCCGTTTAAATTTACGAGGTATGAGACTCTTAATAAGCTAATGCTGGATAAAAAAAAAAAAAGTGTTTAGTATTTAGAAACTCATGATATTTCAAAAGAGATATACTTTTACAATGTTTCGTTTATCTGTAGGAGGTATAAGACCTCTTAATAAGTTCATGCTAAACAAAAAACAAAAATAAGAAAATTCTTATAATTTTTAATACTATTTTAAGTATACAAATTTACAAAAATATTTTCTTTGATTTTCATACAATGAGTAAGCTAAAGGTTTAATAAATATGCAGTTTTTAACACCATTATATGCATAAGGTAATCCCTCAGCATACAATTCTAGTTCAACGTATGTTATACTTACTAGAAATAATACAATTAAATATTGTGTATTTTTAAAAATTAAATAAACCAGTGTAAATACATTTAATTCTAAATATTTCTCATCTCAATTTTCTCCGGATAATTATTTTCGCCAACGTAAAGTTATTATAATATATTCACCCATAAACTTTTAAAAATCGATTACATTCATTACAGTGAATAATTCGAAAAACACCGTTTTGCTCTAGTTCCAACCCTTTCATAATCTCATCAAAAAAGGAAAGACAAGCAAAACCATAAATTAAATTAATGGTCTCGTTTGAATACAGAGGGCTGTTCCCAGCGAATCTTATTTGAATAAAATTAAAATGGAACAATACCCCTCTTTTAATACGCATTAAGCTTCCTCCGGAGATCCGTTGCTAAAATTAAACGCTCTTAACTTAAACAATTTCTCCTTAAACGTCTATTATTAAATTTTTTCTCCAACCCACTTATTACTAGGGATTAAATGAAATAGTACAAGGCTAAACTCTTAGCGATCTCGTGTTTGTTCAGACAGCCAATCATTCTACTGAATATCAAATGAACCCGCGATCGATCGCAGGACAGATAAAAGGGGGCGTTTAAAACCCGGCTTGTAATTTTGGACTCGGTTTAAACATACGAAATGATATCGTTCTTCTTAGGGAGTGGTCGAGTGATTGATTCCCAGGCATTCGAGCCTTTGTTTTCGATACTTTTCGCTGCCAAGAGGTGATCGACTGATTGGCAGCGAGGTAGAAGTTTTTTTGTTTCCATTTTTTTTCCTGGAGCTAAGGCCTGTTTGGGAGCAACCGCTGGAGAGATGTACAAGAAATAGAAGCAAAAACAGAGGGGTTAGAAAGAGGCAGTATAAAATATTGTATCCCAGTATTTAAGTTTTTTTTTCTTTTAAGTGAAGGATTGGATCATCATTTATTTTCAAATTCCCCTGCCCGTTCTCTTGAGAAATTGAGTAATAATATTGCTCAATTTCTCAGAGGATGGTATACTGTTTAAGCTATCAATCTTTTCCATATTTACAAATGATTGCCTGTAAACTTATCTGCCTTTATTATACCTCAACTTCCTTGATGCTCTAACTAAAACAAAATGCAAAATGTTGAATTCCTGCATTTGAACATTTTCATGCATTTGTTGAAGTGATTGACTGATTATCAGCAAAGTCTGATTATTATTGTTATTATGTTTTTTCGGAGATAAGATCTGTATGGGTTTGATTTGGAATGATAAGCTTTACTGTTTTGCTTTACTGTTGAGCAGCGGTAGCTCTTTCGGCAAAGGCAGAGAGCTCGTAACTGAAAGGTTGCGGGTTTGGGGCTCGAGCGAGTCTAAGATCCGTTGTGTTCGCTAAAGGTGACTGTGGCAGGTAAAATATGTTCGGGGTCACAAAGTCCTCCAAGTTCTCAATTATAGTACCTCTGGGGGTGGCAGGCCAAGCCTATGGGTCTTCTATTTGGTCCCTTCTTCTAAATTACAAGGATCCAGCAGAGGTAATATTACTCGTGTCCGTGGCATTCCTTAAGACACAAGGGTTTTCCGGGTGGTTCTAGTAAGGGTAATAGCTTCACAGACTTGTAAAGGCGTTATGATAATGTCTGTATCGCCTGCTGCATTAGAAAACAAACCTATTTTGCTAAACGTGAAATAATGAGACCCTGAGCTACTGATTAAAGCTGTTTGCGAACGGCTACTTAACATTCGTGCCAGCAGTAAGATTGAACAGGCGAACTCCAATACCGAAGAGCATAGAAAGACTCTTTGGTCATCTATCATCCAGGTCTGTTCGAGAACTACCGTTGGAGTCGTGTACAAGAGGTAGAAGCAAAAAGGAAGAAGTTACAATATGGTACTTTAAAATATTGTTTCTCAGTTTTATGTTTTTGAATGTCTATAAATCATTTATTTTCGTAATTTGATTTTTTTTCATGATGCTCCATTTTTCAGGGGACTATACACGGTTTAAACCGTTGGTTCTTTCTATGTTTATGCATTTCTTGTTGATCAACGTATTAGCATATCTAACTTTATTTTCAATTTTTACATTACAGAAAAAGTAGGCCTGCAAATTTGCTATAAATTGCAAAATATCGCAAATTTTGTGATGCAGTTGATAATTTTTAATCATAATATTTTGTTATATGTAATTTGAGTAAATAAGAGATCTAAATGAGGACTGCGAGAGGATGATGAGAGGCGGTGAGCGTAGTTTGGGCAGAAAGGGGGTGTTGGCCTTCTCTAAGGGGTATATATATATATATATATATATATATATATATATATATATATATATATATATATATATATATATATATATATATATATATATGTATATATATATGTGTATATATATATATGTGTATATATATATGTGTGTATATATATATATATGTATATATATATAAATATAAGTATATATATGTATGTATATAAATATAAGTATATATATATATATATATATATATATATACTTTCTATTGATTTTCCTGTGAAGTTAATTTATTTCTTTTCAGCATACAATAGAAATTGTTTAACATGCGTGTGTGATCAAGAATAATCTTAAAAAGTCTAGTCTGTCATTACATTATAGAATATTAATGAACAGTACTAATATCTATAATAAGTGAAATATCTCTTACAGTGATATGTTAAGTTGTGAAATCTCTTTTACAAACATATAATATGATCCTACACTAGTCTTCCTATGTGTAGGAAGTACATTTACTTTAAACTTATAATTCAGAATTGAGTTCCTTTAGGTTCAATTTTGATGATATTCTTAAAGTAGGTTACTGTCACTCGACAACTGAGACAGCCCCTTCTTAATATGTTTAGAAAACTCACTTTCTTTTTCTCAACAAGTTTCAATTTTTTTTCGAAACTTATGGGAAATGTTAATAACTTATTAACCTACTAGAAGAAATGTGATATCAAAAATACTAAATGGGATATCTCAGAGCAATTGAACAACATTTCTAAATCGAGACAGAACAGATAGAGCCTTGACAATATCATAACACATTTTCCAATCATCATCAGGCTTGCTTCCATTTCTTTCCGACCACCTCCGATTGCCAGTCGACCCCAGGGATCTTCCGAAGTTGAAGCATGGATTTCCCACAAGTGTCACCTGCTCTTCTACCAGATCAGCTTTATGGCCGAGGCAAAGCACAAATCATGTCGCAAAAACGCCCCCTGATAAAGATGGCATCCACAGCCATCACCTTTACCTGCCGTTCCTTAGGTGGGGGTGTATGCTTGGCACGTGCGAACAACAACCCGAGTGCTTATCGCTGTCCGTCCGTCTTTGTTGACAGCCGACGGCTCAATCTGTTTGCTGTTGCAGAAATCCGGGGGAGTTTTTTTTTATTGCCCTGGCACTTAGGGACATTTGAATCGAACAATTAATTTCACTCGTCGTCCCTTTGCCAGCCATGCTACTATGAATGTTAGTTATTATTATTTTTTTTTTCAAGTTGCCTTCGCTTATGTCAATATTTTGAACACGACAAATTGAGTTTTTCTGTCACTATTACTTCTGTTGAAACTTAATGCACATAAAAAAGTTGTCTACCTGAGTCAAAGCTAAACAGTGAATGATGATGTTTCTTTTATCTTGAGAATAGTTTGAAGATCCACAGCCAGTTTTTTGCAACATGAGAGTAAATAAGACCAGAACATAGTAATTTTGAATGCTTAAGAATATCAAAGTCCATAGTGTGATTTGAACGGTGGACTCTGGTACAATCGTTTTTTTTTTTTATCGCAGAAGCCTCTTCCAATTAAAAAAGCACATCGTTAAAGTGTAAAGTAATATACTTTTACTTTTACCCCTTCTGCAGTATTTTGTCTATATCGTTGTATTTTAAATCTGAAGTAGTAGTGGATATCAGAATAATTGAACTCTCAATACAAACCTTTATTTCTTGGACGAAGCACACATTCTACATAAAATAACAATGAAATAAAAAGTAGAGTCGTCTTTAGCACCGCATCCTCTTACAATGCCACACACACACACTCCAGTAGCTACTTAAGTGGGAGAGATAGATGGCGATCTCTGAACAAAAAGTAAAAGGTTGTAGTTACGGGCCATACACACACACATATATACATACACATATATACATACATACACACACATATATATATGTGTGTTTGTGTGTGTGTGTGTGTGTGTGTAAGAAAAAGTAAACTACATCGAGAAACTAATTTAGGAATTTTGCATAAAATCCCTAAGACGGTCTAAGAAAATTATCAGGAGTTTTCAAATCTTAAGTCAAGTGCAAAAATTATTGCATCGTATTGTTTATCGTAACATTTGCAAATTTCCAGTTGGTTTCTTATTTTTGTGATTATGTTCATAACTGCTCTAAACCTATCTTCTAATAAATAGAAAGACTGGGAACTGCTTCTATACAAAGACACGTAAAGTAGCATATAAAATCGGTATTTGTTTTGTAACCAGAATTTATAGTATTCTTTTTCAAAGAGCTGTTTTTTATTTGCAACTAATTCAATGAATTTGTCCTATGAAAATGGATTCAAGCTGATGCATGTTGATATGCATGCTAAAGGACCAATAGTGAATTGGAATATAACCAAGAGTTGAATGTCTTGAAATATTTTCTCTAATTTCAAAATGAGGAGCTATTAAGTGTCGACAAACAAGTGAGTATTCATCTCTTTTTAATAAAATATGTAAAAATAAAAGCTACCAATTTATTTTCACTATTGTAGAATTAAAAATGTGTTAAAATATGTTACTTGATATTAAATTTTTTGGGGACATTTAAGCAATGTCTACGCACCAGCAAATTAATTTTATGGACCACTCACTCACTCAACGTTAACAGAGACCTCTGTCTTCATTTCTTCCGTTTCTTTTAAATTATCATCTTTTGGTCCAAAACTTACAATCATT
The DNA here is from genome assembly GCA_032207245.1 of Pardosa pseudoannulata. Lineage (NCBI taxonomy): Eukaryota > Metazoa > Arthropoda > Arachnida > Araneae > Lycosidae > Pardosa > Pardosa pseudoannulata. Next base: position 142,285,301 of record CM063505.1, read on the forward strand.
TACTATTTACCCTAATTATTTGAGATTTTATCATTTATCTATTTTCTAAATTTACATAAATTCCCCCGATTTTAACTTGTTGAGGAAAAGATTTTAAACGAAAAAAAAAAAGATTTTATAAATACAACTATTCTTTTATAAAATGTTGGGTTTTTTCCCCTTTCCCTACCATTAATGTCTTACTACACCAACTGAATTTAATTATGCCATCGTTATTATACTTGCTCTTTCTATCTACTCTTTGTTTTACTATGGATTTAACGAGAGTAATTGCTCTCTGGCAGGTACTTTACTTAGGTTTATCTCGAACTGCAATATAATATGTCGGCAAAAACTGTTGTGTTCTGTTTGGTCCAAAACTTACAATGATTTACAATTTACCTTAATTATTGAAGATTGTGTCATTTATCTATTTGCTAAATTTTCATAAATTCCCTAGATTTTAACTTGTTGGGGAAAAGCTTTTAAATGAAAAAATAAAATAAAAGTTTTGATAAATACAACTATTCTTTTATAAAATGTTGGTTTTTTTCCTTTCCGTACCATTAATGTCTTACTAGACATGACTGCATTTAATTATGCCATCCTTATGATACCTGCTCTTTCTATCTACTCGTTGTTTAACTATGGATTTGACGGGAGTAATTGCTCTCTGGCACGTACTTCCCTTAGGTTTATCTCGAACTGCAATATAATATGTCGGTAAAAACTTTTGTGCTAGGTTTGGTCCAAAACTTACAATGATTTATTTACAATTTACCCTAATTATTTGAGATTGAGTCATTTATATATTTACTAAATTTTCATAAATTACCTTGATTTTAACTTGTTGGGGAAAAGCTTTTAAATGAAAAAATAAAATAAAAGTTTTGATAAATACAACTATTCTTTTATAAAATGTTGTTTTTTTTTCCCTTTCCGTACCATTAATGTCTTACTAGACATGACTGCATTTAATTATGCCATCCTTATGATACCTGCTCTTTCTATCTACTCGTTGTTTAACTATGGATTTGACGGGAGTAATTGCTCTCTGGCACGTACTTCGCTTAGGTTTATCTCGAACTGCAATATAATATCTCGGCAAAAACTTTTGTGCTCGGTTTGGTCCAAAACTTACGATGATTTACAATTTACCCTAATTATTTGAGATTGTGTCATTTATATATTTACTAAATTTTCATAAATTACCTTGATTTTAACTTGTTGGGGAAAACTTTTTAAATAAAAAATGGAAATGTTTTAATAAATACAACTATTCTTTCATAAAATGCTGGGTTTTTTCCCTTTCCCTACCATTAATGTCTTACTGCACTTACTTCATTTAATTATGGCATCGTTATGATACCTGCTGTTTCTATCCACTCATTGTTTTACTATGGATTTAACGAGAGTAATTGCTCTCTGGCACGTACTTCGCTTAGGTTTATCTCGAACTGCAATATAATATCTCGGCAAAAACTTTTGTGCTCGGTTTGGTCCAAAACTTACGATGATTTACAATTTACCCTAATTAGTTGAGATAGTGCCATTTATATATTTTTTAAATTTTCATTAATTCCTTCAACTTTAACTTGTTGGGGAAAACCTTTTATGTGTAAAAAAGTGAAAAGTTTTGATAAATACAACTATTCTTTCATAAAATGCTGGGTTTTCCACCTTTCCCTACCTTATTTGAGATTGTGTCATTTATATATTTACTAAATTTTCATATCTACTCGTTGTTTTAACTATGTTGACTAGAGGAAAACTTGCTCTTACGAACTTCAAAAAATGGAAATGTTTTAATAAATACAACTATTCTTTCATAAAATGCTGGGTTTTTTCCCTTTCCCTACCATTAATGTCTTACTGCACTTACTTCATTTAATTATGGCATCGTTATGATACCTGCTGTTTCTATCCACTCATTGTTTTACTATGGATTTAACGAGAGTAATTGCTCTCTGGCACATACTTCACTTAGATTCATTTCGAACCGCAATACAATATGTCTTCAAAAACTTTTTTGCCTGGCTTGTTAATAAAAATGCTTCAAATTATGTTTATATTCGTATTTATTTCTCAGGTTCAGATAATGTATACTCGTACTTCCATGTACTATCGTAAAACAATTTATCTTGACCTAAAATTAAAAAAAAACACATTAATTTCTACTTTTAATTTACATCGTTAATTAATTTATGACTATTTCACCAATATTTTAGTCTGCTTTACAGGCTCCACAGCAAGTGTCTGTATATTTTTCTCTCTACAAGAAAAACTAAAAAAATAAAACAAATTTCCGGTCATTACGAGGTCTATTAGAGGAATGCAACATCGAACCTTCTTTAGGAACAAATACATCGACAGAAATAATTGAAATTCCACACACTTTTACGAAACCCAGTGACTGCTTTTTTTTTCCTTCTCCTTTCAGAGATTAATCCTCTGCTATTGATATGTTGTTGGATATCTCGGTACGCGACATGACAATTCATCACGGTATTAAATACCTTCTCCCCTTGTTCTGGTACTTGGATCGAGCACTTCGTAATTACCGGAATACGAAATGCTCTATCAGTCTCCTCGCCATTACAGTCATTAGACCAAGTGGGGACATTGATATTCATAGGCGACTCCTCGATCCCAGATACGGGGCAGGACCAAATCTACCGTTTAAAAAGGCAGAACCCTCGGAAAAGAGATAAGTTGTGTCAAGAAGGTCTTTATTTTTCGGATTTGATAGATTGGGTGGGAAAGCTTAGCAGTGCTACTGGAGATCACGGTGGAGTTTTGAAAGAAAGATGGGTAATAACATCCAGAGGGCACTCTGCCCGTTGGCTTCTACTATCAAATGTATATTTCTAAAAACAGTCATGTTAACAAACATCATGATTTTATGTAATATTCATATCTGATTAGTTTAAAATCGGGTATCATATCTACATGTATATACGAACTGGCTCTCGCTAGGCAAGAAGCAGATTTGTTTGTGAAATTCATATCTTATACAATTTGCCCTTCCTACACTGAAATTTATTTATTAGCCAAAAACTACAAGGAGGCTTACTTATAAGAAGACTTCTTTTGAAAGATGTATGGAAGAAATGTAACATCTAATAATTGGTTTGTCATTCATAACCGTAAATTCTTACCTAAATCTTCTAGATACCGAAAGATGACAGAATAGGTAGATTTGAAGCCTTTTGGTACTGATATCCGAAGGTTTCGAGTGCCATAGGTGAAATGGATATTCGTAAACTTCAATATTAGTTTTAACCAGTAGGCACCACTTTAACTAGGCTTTCTGGTCTACTGTTCTCTGAATCGCAAACATTGAACAAGATGACCATTCTAAGGTATGATGCATTTCTTCTACTTCACAATAATCAGTAAATTCACCTACCCTATTTATCATACTTTCTCTCATTCATTGTCTTCTCAGTAACTAGGATTAATAAACTGATCACTAATAATCATCACGTTTAAAGTGTATTGTTTTTTAAATCCATCTGATACATAAAAAACGAACGCTTCGCATTTATCAATCATTACATGCATCGCGGTTGTCAAGCAATAGAAATGTATGCTCAAAAGAAATAAAAAACTTTATATTTATTATAAATAAGATACGTTTTATGGTTAAATATACATAGCTTCATTTTCTACTTCATTATCAGAGTGAGCAATGCCAGTTACCAAGAAAATTTACCTTACAGTCTACCATATTATCGAGTAAGGTTATATTTTCTTTTCATGGAATTTATGCTTAGGTGACTTCTCAATCCCCATGATCATTATAATGATCAGAAACAGTTATACGTATTAGGTACATCATTCTCTCTGCCCAGTAAAACAATTAAAATATATAACCTTTTGTCTCATTTTTATTTATTGTATATTCACACTACTGGTCTTAATATTTATTTATTTCTACAATGATCAATACCAGGCATCAAGCATCATTTTCTGTTATTCATTTAATCCACCAAAAACTCTAAATGAAACAATCTTCCATTCGTATAGTTTGTAAATTGAATACTAACGGTTACCCCTCTTTATAGCCTATTATTCTCTTAATCTTCCAAAGTCATTAAACAAGAAGATCATTTCGCTACTATTCTAATTTCTGAAAAGTAATAAAAGTCATTAAACTTATCATCACTATATATTACGCATTATAACCCATTATTTTCTCGTTCTAGTAGAAATGTTTAAAAAAATAGTTTTTTAAATGTATCCTTCTTGAGATCCAATTTTAAATTCATTTAACACATTTTGTGCAGGTACATTTCGAAGTAGAATTCTACCGGGAGCTGGCGTTTTGTGAGTAAATTTAGTTATTCACAGTTAAATCTCAATAGATCGAAAATCATTTAATTTTTTAACCAACTTTTCGTATTTTATATTGAAATATATAAACAAATATATAAATAGAAATATAAAAATAACAACTATAAAATTTTTGTAAGCAAAAAATGTATTTTTAGTGGAAAATTTATAATAGTATCGTAAAAAAGAAAAATCAATTATGTTATATATAAACATTTTTACATTATAAAAAAATGAAAAGAGCAATCATAAAGCTAATAATGTAAAAAACTACTTTCTATTTGTCTAAATATTTCTAGAATCTATGTGGTAGAGAAGAACATTCGGCTTCTTTTTCCTGTATATACCGTTATTTTTGTACCCACTAACAAACTATGTTGTTACACTAACCCGTACTAGTATGTGACCCGCGCTCAAGTATCAATCGTCAGAAAACGTACTAGTACGTGTCCCGCATACAATGTGTTAATTAAATTATCAGACACATTTATTTATCTCGCATTTAGATTAACTGTTCACAATCCTCTAGAATCACCAAAATAAAGTTATGGTTGTTATTATTACGAGTACATTTAAACAGCTGTTTGGTCCATATAATCGTCAAAATGGTCGATAGTAGCCTCTACAAATTGCTGTTTATTGTACCAATCAAAAATCGCTAATCTTTTTTAATTATCAATCATGCGTATACGTTGCTTCTCAGTATGGAGGATCGTTAAATTGATTAAAATTACTGGGCCTTGCAATTCAGTTATCACTCAACGTGATCATTAAGGCGATCAGTACTAATTACAATAATTTATGATGCGTTATTTTCTCCATACACCAATGATCATCAAAATGATCAACATCACTCACTATGAATTACAATCTCTTATTCTCCAGAATTATTGAGAAAGTTATCGGTTTCATTTATCAAGCTTACGTTAAAGTTGTTTTAAAGTATGAAGGATCATTAAACTAATTACTACCACCCCTCGTGTATTATGGTCTATGGTTTTCATTCATTCAGCAAAATAATGAAAAATGTGACCATAACAATCATGCATTCACTTCAGAGACTTCTCAGTCCACGTGATCATTAAGGTGATCAATTCAGTTACCGCTCATATATTAGAGAGAAAAAAAGTATTTTTAATACTGGATATCAATACATGTTCTATCCTAACCTTAAAAAAAGTCTCAAATAGTGCTAGTTTTGTTTGATTTACTGATTATCAAAATATGGGATATCCCGTTTACTGATATCCAGTTTTTCCTGCAATGCACTCACGTTAAAAATTTAAAAAACATACTCTTAAATTATATATTTTGAGTCATATTTTAGCGATATTTGGAGATATAAATGTAATCGATAAATTTAAAGATATGTGAAATTATCGATTAATTCGATTTCAATGATACAATTTTCCTCTCCGTATAACTTACCGATTGTTTGGCCACAAAAACGCCAAATATGTGAAATGTGACAGATCATAAGGAGACCTGCCTCCATCAATTATGAAGAATTTTCATCTTTTCTTATTTTGATTCACTAGAATCATTAAACAAAGCAATTTTTTTATCAATCATTTATTTTATTAGTCCATATGATCCTTGATATGACCAGTATCAGTTATCCCCTCTAAAACAGTGATCATTAAATATAGGCTGAGTTACCTTGCAGTTTTCAAACATTATTGTGAGCTGTCATTATTTGTTGGCTGTCTATTGGCTGAATGACTAGGGTTAAATCTTCTTGATCCAATGTTTATTTGGATTTATGATCGTCCTCCTAAAATTACCCTTTTTTATATTAAAAATTAATATAGTTCCTATCCTAAGTTTAAAAGTGAAGAAAAGATTGTTATTAAGTAGTCATTTGAATGATCTACTGGCTGTCAAAATAAGTGATATTCCATTCACTAATCTTCAGTTTTTTTTTCTGGTTTGCATCAGCGCTTTAAATTTAAAAAATAAACTGTCATGTTATATATTTTAATCAAAGTTTATGACTAGTTTAGTCCTCTCTTCGCAATATTCTTAAATATGAAAATAATAACGAAATTTAAAGATACATGTAATTAATCAGTTATCTCCTATAAATAGAAATCAGTGATTGCTAAACTTATAGAGGCTCCGAGTTACCTTATCTTTTTTAAATCTTGTGAGCTACCCAGTGCCTATATTTGTTCGCTACATTTTAGCTAAATGACTAGCGTTAAATCATTAGAAGGAGCTTAGTTATATATTGCTTTCTCTACTTACGCATGTAGGATTTTACCTTCAACTATTAATGCAATAAGGAAATAGTTAAAGTAATTAAAAATAGTAAAAATATTTAAAATATTAAAAAAAAACCAACGTGAGCTTTATGGTGTTATCTATTGAAAATGCCTTTCAAGATACTGGAAGCACCCAATCGACGGTTTGGCTATCACTGCGGTACGAATTACTACTGTTTGCTCAGTTCGTTAAAATCATTGAAGAAATACCCTAAGCATATTGTTTTTACCTGCACATACTACCCACCAAGCCTATATTTCGCCGATATAATATCCTTTTCCTAATAAGTGAAATTATATTTTAAAATTAATCAGCTGGTAATTATTTACAAAAAAATTTTTTAAATCTAAACATTTCGCGAGATTTTAGAGATGATGCAAGAAGTTCTTATTTACCAACAATAATTTTACTTTGAACCTAAATTTCATGAGGAAGTGAGAGGCTATATACATATATCATGAGAAAATAATCGACACACCTGCGATGATTCACAAATATAGAGTCCCTATAATTTATAAACAAGATTATAGGACTAAGCAGTCAAAATGTATGCACATAAGAAATGAAGAACTTTATACTAATTATATATACGATATATTTTATGGTTAAATGTACATAAACACAAGTACACATACACATATATATGTCTATAAATATATATAATTGGGATCCTACTTTAATACGCATAATGGCATAATACAGCATTGCATCATTACATACGCAATTATGTCTTGGATCGGTAATATAAATATGTTCATTTTTGCATTACGCATTATTCTGAATGTATGCATTTTATGCTTATTGGCATTATTAACGCAAATGTTCTAATATAACATTAACTTAATTGGAAGTTGTTGCATGTTTTACATCACATTTATTTATTTATAGAAATACCAAATATTTGTCACTTAAGCCATTACCCTCTTTCTTGCTTTTTGGACACAACACAATTAAACAATTTAGATTATTTGTTAGTTGTTTGAGTTTTTTTTTCACTTCACTCATTTGGGATGAATTGTGTACCAAACAAAAGAGAGTTATAATAGTAAACAAATTATATTAAAATTTTTAGTTAAAATAATGGCAAACAAAACAGTGATGGGATAAAATACATGAAGAATAAAAAAATTAATATTAAGAAAAAGAACTAGAGAAATTCAAGTGATAACCAATATCAAGTATGAGAATAAAAACCAATAACTTTAAAAAAGAAAAAATATCAAGATCTAGGGAAGTTTTCAAATTATTTATAATGTTAAGAATATGAAAGTAAAATAATGTAGGATATTTTTGAAGTGAGAACAATGAATGAAAAATATTAGTTTATTTAAGAGATTATCAACTTTTTCTTGACCACGAGCTCAAGAAAAACTACTCTTTTATAATAGCAAATTAGTTTAAATTATAAAATATTGTTATATAATATAAATATCTATTTTATCTTCCTATCCATCTATTAAACATCACAGAGTAGAAATTAATTAAAACGGTCATTATAAGTCATAAAAAAATTATTATTAAGAGCTTAAAAATAAGCATAAGATTAAGAAATAAAACACTTAGTCAGATGATTAAAGTTGATGAAATTTGATTAATTTAGTATTTTCAAGTTCTAAAGTTGTTATCTGCATTCGTAAATCACCGCGTTCAGTATGTTTCTTTTCTTGAAAAGCAAACATGCTATTGCAAAGAGTCCACATTAAAAAAATACGATAAAAGAAATTAAAATTTCTGTACTCCAGTACAGGGGCGGCCAAACGGGGTCTTGTGATGAAACTCGCGAATTTTTAAATTGAAAAATAAAGCATTTAATAAATAATAAATAAAATGTAAAATATAATCAAATAAAAATATTAAAAAATATAAAATATATTTTAAATAAAATTATAAAAAATACATAATAAAATAAAAGGAAAATATAAAAAAATATAATTCAATAAATAAAATTCGGTAAATAAAATATAATTCAAATTATTTATTATTTTTATAGGCATCATGTTTATTTTTAGAGATACTAGCGTGTTTTACCCACTTGGTGACTTAATGGCGTAAAACAAAATCTGAAATGTGTACTTATAACAAAACACACACACACACACACACACACACACACACACACATATATATATATATATATATATATATATATAGATAGATAGATAGATAGATATAAATTCCCCCTTAATGAAAAAAAATCAAACAGATGTATTATATGCCCCGGTTAGCGACCTTTTCGTCAGAAGAAGCAAATGGCTGCATACTTAAATACTACTCTAAACTCAATGAAACAAAATTTTTAGCTGAATGATAATTTTTTTGAAAATTTTAAATTATGGACATTTACACTTTTTAAAATCTTCCGTAAATACGCTTCTCGCAGACGCTAAAACTTAAAGCTAAATATCATAAAATGAAAAAAAAAATTGTGACTTTTGTTCAGAATTTCTTCAAAAATTTTCAATTGATATATAATTTACTTTAGGCTGTTGTATTATAAGGTTTTTAATTGGTTGAAACTTTTTAACATCACACCAAATACCCGCATATTTCTTCCGGAACAGGAATCGCAAATTTTATCAGATCTTATTTCAACACGTATAGGTCGATAAGTGATAAAGTCTTTAGAGCTCAATACTTCACTTTTCTCCCTCAAAAGGGAAAAAATCCAACTGACTGAAGGTCTTTTAAGTCAAACTGTACACGTTGAAAAAGCAACGGATAGAGCTTACGATTTATTATTCCAATGAAGAATACACAGATTTCTTGTTCAGAAAATCTACAAAAATTTTCAACCGATTAATTTCATTTCAAGGTGTTTGTTGCATAATAAGGCATTAATTGAAACGTTTTCACTATCATATGAAATATCCGCATATTTCCTAGTGAACAGAAATCACAAATTTAATCAGATGTTATTTCAGTGCGTATAGGTCTACAAGCGATAAGGTTTTCATGGCTCAATACTTCACTTGTCTCCCTCAAATGAGAATAATTTTAAAATGATTAAGGGTCTAATTATATGTCAGCCTGAATTCGTTGAAAAAGCGACGGATCGAACTTACGATTCATTTTTCAGATGAAGAATATGCAGATTTCTTTAAAAAAAATTTAACCTTTTTTTGTTTATTTTTCAGGCTTTTATAATGGATTTAGTTGGTTGAAATTTTTTTGCTATCACACAAAATGTCGGCATATTTCCTTGGGAGCAGGAATTGTAAATTTAATCAGATGTTTTTCAACGTGTATAGGTATTTGTCTAATAAGAGGTCTAAATACTCCACATGCCTCCCTCAAACACTGATAGTTTCGTGAAATGGACGATGAATGAAGGCTTGAAATGATTTATATCGCACATCACTTTTATTTCAATGTGACTATGATAACTGAAAATTTCATTTCTTTGATGTGCCTATTATCTTTTCCAAAGCGATGAAATAAAAAATCCCTGAAGTTGTGTTGGCTGAATAATGATGAAGAAGATCCTTTTTGGCCAGCGCAAGTAAAGTGTGGTGCGCGATTTTCAAATAAAAGTTATCAGATGATAACAATCGCGTGCTCCCAAATCCTGTTGCCAGGGCAACACCAATCTGCATGATGTTCGCATCCACGGTGATGATTGGTTCGCGGCGGGGGGGTAGGCGTGGCAGCGTACGAGTGTCATCTTCCAGCGCGGAAGGTAAAAATGTTCGAGAGTTTAGGAACACCGCTGCTGTCACTGTGCACCGATAATCAATCACGCACCAACGACCCCTCAAGATAAAAGAAAAGAACAAAATAAAATCATCTGCTACAACAATAATAAGAAGAACGAGAGAAAAGGAAGATAAAAAGATTTACGAGGAGCGCTCTGCTTTTCCCCCCGAGGTTAATTATTGGCTGTCATCGTTTCTTGTTTCAGTCGCCAAGCGACTCGAGTGGCGTGTTTTTATTGTAAATTTATTTCACTTTCGGCGTGTTGAATATTTGATGGCATTAAAACGCGTCATTAAGGAAGCGGAGGTATTTAGTGGAAGCGTTTACAACAGCTGCTTACGCTAAATAGTTTCGAATCAGATGTCAAATGTAAGTGAATTTCCGTTCCTTGTCTATGGTGACAGCATTCAAACCGAAAAGCAAAATATTACACTCGTATAATGACTATAAGAGGAAATTAAAATACAAGATGGATGAGACAGGGTAAAAACATAAAGTTAAAATACCTGAAATTTTAAGTAAGTAGTTAATGATATTTTTAACCTTAAACCTTAATAATTTTTAACCTTCAACTTTATATACGTAATGATATTTTTATCTTTAAAAACTAACCAACATAAATAAGTCTATCTTAAAATAATTTTCCCTCGCTTCTATTCTTTTATAACAAAACTTGCCACTGACTTTTGTTTGTTCTTTCTGTTAATTTTGTCTGTCCAAAAACCCTAAAATTATTTCTTACTGACCCCGCTCTTCTTATATAATTCTTAATATAATTAGTTTTGCTTCCCCCATGTCATTAAGCATCCCCCCGTGAGTAACCACCAATAATGCTAATTGACTGACACACACACACATGTAAATTTCCATCTACGGGTTTTTCTGAATCATTCGGAAGATGATGCTACAATAAACATTTCTTTTTTATCCAAAATTCTTCGTTTTGTCTTCCAGCTACATACATTCTTAAACAAAAAAAAGAGAAAAAAAACAATTCACACAGATGCATCGAAAAGATGTAATGCAAATTGGAAACTAATTGATATGCCTACAGTTTTAGACAGAAAATGAGAAAAAATTAAAGTTTGTCTGCCAATGAATGAACGTGTGTCTCTGCAGCGCATCTTATCTGAGCAACTGGCAGGGTAATTTTGAGGAGAAATTTCGATTGCTTGAGAATTTTATTTCGTGTACTGAAATAGACAGTAATTATGTCTCGCATACATGTGCGCGAATGATATGCGCATATGTCAGTATTTGAGACAGGACGTGTAGTTGGGCTCAAGGAAGCCGGTTGGTCTAAGCGGCGAATCGCTCTACATTTCGAGCACACTCGGCAGGATCGATGCCACTATTAGACGATGTTGACAGGAATGGGGGAATCATGGCCGAACACAGCGTCAAGAAGAAAGCAGTCGTTCTAGAGAAACTACAGAACGTGAGGACCGAGCAGTCGTCAGAGTGCCATTCACAGCCTCAGATGCGTCATTATCATCGAATATACTAGCAACTACTGCTTCAGTGACCCCAAGGACCATTCATAGACGGCTCACAGAAAGGGGGCTGAGATTACGGTGAACCCTTGCGGCGACTGCCATTGACATGTGTCCAACGACAAACCTGTTTGCAGTGGTGTCGGGTTCATTCGAACTAGAGTGTCACTGGAGTAGAATACTCTTCAGTGATGAGTCCCGCTTCAAACTGAGCCCTGATGACCAGCGAAGACGTGTCTGTAGATGCCCCGGTCAGTGGTACATATAAACTGACTGTCTTCCGGAATACAGGTTGACAACCAGGAGTGATGGTCTAGAGGGACATTTCATTTCATATTAGGCCCCTTTGATTGTCATCACGAAGTTCTATCACAAGCTGTGTTATCCTTCATGTAACGCCATCATGGGCTAACATTTCAGCAAGATAATGCCCAACCACACACTGCACTTTTTTTTGCTGCTTGTCTTCGGGTTTTCTGAACGCTAGATTGGCCAACAAAATCACCAGATCTCTCTCCTATTAAACACGTTTGGAGCATTATGGGCAGGGCCCACCAACCAGCTCGAGATTTTGACGATCTGATGCACCAGTTGGAAAGAATTTGGCACATCCTTCAGGAGGACAGCTGCCACATCTATCAATTAATGACCAGCTGAATAACTGCTTGCATAAGGGCCAGAGGTGGGCAAACGCGTTATTAAGATTTTCCCTTTGTGAAGTTCTATCACTTGAATAAATCATCCAATGTTTCTGAAATTGTAATCTTTTGATTTTCTGTACTTGTACATCACATCTACTAATTTTTGTCCTATTCGGATAGTTTATTCTTGGTGCGTGGTTTTTTTTTCTCTAAGAGTGTATTTAAGTACGACTGCATCCAAGCCAATGTGGATTCACTTCACAAGCTAAATTGCCCATTACACATGCACACACATGCATATAGATATATATGTATGTGTGTGAGCAATTGGTAAAAATATTCTTCACCAAGACCACAAAAGAAATATCCAATATCTTTATTTAGCAAGGTTTCCATTTTACAATGTAATTCTAATGTAGTCATCGTGGGGGAAAAGGTTCTCACAACAAACTGAAAATCAAGCAAAGTGCTGAGTAAAATCCCTTTTTTATCATGTTAATGATAGAGAACTGACAGAGACGTCTTACACAGACAAGAGACAAACATGCATCTGTTTAACGCGTGAAAAGCCCATCTCGGGAAGAGGAAAATCCCACTGATGACTTTTCCAGATGAAAGAGTTTTTGTTCTGCATTTATCTTAAGTCGTGTTAAAACATTATTGGTTAAACTGCAAACAGCATAGTTGAAATTGTAAAGATTTTTGAACAGCTGAAAGGGTTACACGTTAATTCAGTCTGTAGTTTTGGGAAGTGTGGACTGAATGCAAATTTCAATGATATACATCCTGGACTTTTTTGGGGTGGCTGGGAAAATTAAGTTTAAGAAAATTAGAAAATGGAGAGAATTTTAACTTTCCTGACAATAATTTTTAATATATTACACAACACACACGCATATGTATATGTATGTGTGTGTGTTTATATTATATAAACCTGACAGTGTTTTTTATATATTTAAAAAAGCAGTATGATCTTTAGTGACGAAATAAGTAATAATTTTTAGCGTTGGGAATATAAAAATTAAAAGCACACTGTTTTCCAATGATTACTAAAAATGTAAAATTATTTATAATAAATACCTTAAAATTTTCAGCTTTTCCTTTAATTGAAGTATCAGTGATATTTTTGACCCTTGAAAGGTGAAATTAACACATTATTTCAGGGCTAATTTCTTAGACATAAAATGTACTGTTTTTGACTTCTCTCACATACTCATATACGTAACGTGCCAAAACAAGAGAGAAATAGTTGTCTAAAAAATAAAATGGATTTTCAGAGGAAGGGAGTCTAATACAGGAAAGTAAGAGATAAGACTCGTGTAAATGACTTCGTAATGTTGAAATGGATCCACTTAGAGTATTGCCTTAGTAAGACAAAATCCTTCCATTTCGTATCATCTCGTTATCTTAAGCATTATGAGATGAAACATGCAAAATTATTTGTCTCTTTGGATTTACTATTCTTTATAGGAACATATCCTTACAGGAAGGTGAATCACCAAACAATATTTATAAACATCCTTTTGGACTATATGTAATAGGAAGCAATGGTTGAAAGAAATTATTGGCGAGATGTCTTAGTTTTTCCTCTAACTGTGGTAACCTTTGGTGACTTTGAAAATACCAAAACCAATTTCTGCTTAACTCAATTGTTTTTATATAACTCTTTTACTTAACTTAGTTACATTTCTGAGTAGCGGTAGCTCAGTCGGCAAAGGCACTGCCTTACTAAAGGTACTCCTGGTAACTGAAAGGTTGAGGGTTCGAGCCGGCTTAAGATCGGCCACGTTCGTTAAGTGTGAATGGGGCACGTACAATATGTTCGTTGTCACAATGTCCTCCAAGTTCTCAAACGGTACCTCTGGTGGTGGCAGGCCAGGCCTGGGGATCTTCTGCTTGGTCCTTGCATTTAAAATTCGAGAACCCACTTTGAGAAAACTAGCTTTTTCCCCCCCAAGTGGGGTTTCGAAACGAAAGATGCACCCCTTGCCTTAATTCTAGTAACCTATGGCTCACGTCCTTGATTTGTTCAATGGGCATAAATAACAAATACAATTGCAACAACAACAGTTCCAGTTTTAGCGTCCCGCACGTAACAAACCCTTAACACTCTCATTGACTGGTTCACTTGTGCGCCAACTCCGCTATATAGGACTATATAAAACATTTTGTTGACAGAGCGCGATTCAAGATGGATTGCTTGAATAAACTCAACATTTTCAACTCAAATTTTGTCTCATTTCAATACCAAGGACTGCAAATTATCTAGCATGGATACCATATTAACTTTGTAGTGGGTCCAAACACTCATTTCATATGCATGTGACTTATCAAAGTTATTACACCTAAAAATCTATCAAAAATTCTCATTTTTCCCTTCTCATTCTTTAACAACTAATTTTAAAGTCGCAAAATGTCAGATTTAAAGGAGTGTTTGCCAATTTAAATTCTTTTTACCAGTCTCCCAAAACTAACGCTGGAATAAAATGCTAATTTTCTGTCCATTGGCCACATTTTTGTCAGCCGTCTTAGGAAAATAGTTTCTCTCCTCCAATAACTAAATTGCTGCCTTTCTGGTTTTCGGGCTAAAATTATCAAAGCTTATTCTTGACTCCCCAAAAACTAAGTAATTGAAGATTCATGAGAGTGAAATTATGTCATTCGCTCCCTTATGGGTTCTACAAATTGAAAGATGAATTTTTCTTAAGTAGCTTGAAAGCTCTTGTAAAGTTGGAAAGATGTTTATCCTAAATAAATTTAAAGTTAAAGAACGGTGAACGTCTTTTTTTTTAAGCACAGTCCCTAAAACTTTCCTAATTGCCCAGTGAGACCATGCAATCCAAATATTAGGGGCTAAATTTCTGTGTAATTGTCGAGAATAATTTTCGCTGGTTACATTCATGTATGTCTGTGCGTGTATGCACGATATTCTTTGCTGATGTGAAAAAAATGTTGTTAACAAATGAATCTTGTATCGATAGGAATGATATTTTTGATGTAAGAATTTCCTTTCCTCAGTTAGACGTATGAAACAATTTTTAGCGCAAAATATTTGAAAGCAGTACGGTAATTAATCACCTCAAGAACTTCAACATCTTTCTCTTACAATATACTTCTAATATCTAAAATTTTTATTTTTCTATGGCATGACATCAAAAATGAACGATAATAATGAAAAAGACGTTAGACGTCAAATTTTGAATATCTCTAATAGCACTGCTTCAGGCTTCGAGCCAGTTCCTAAGTCACTATTGATTGAAATAAGATGATGCCCCGAAAAAAAAACTGATTACATTTTAATAACAGGTTATTATTTAACATATTTCATCTCAAGGATATATGGATGGCGTCACACTAGCAATATTTCATTTCTTCATCATAAAAAAGGTGAAAAATACCGTAGAATGTAAAAAAGTAAAAAAAAAAGTTGATTATATGTAAACGCATGTTAATGATTGGAATTATTATGTAAATAGCCAGTATCTTATTTGCTTTAAAATAGTTATAACTTTATATCAAACAGTGCATATTATTAAGCATGAAAAAAATCAGTTTTGCTAGCTTTGGAATTCTCCTTCTTTAATATATCTACAGCTCCTGGTGCACCTGGGCTTTCTCGACAATAGAACGTCACGCTGCTTTCTCTCCTGATTTTCTTTTACAATTTTTTAGTTTCATTTTGTTTAAGTCTTCTTAAACTTAATATATCCTTCTCAGTTTAGGTCGTCCTCGTTTCTTATCGTTATATAGTTTTCCGCTCATAATCTTTCGGCACACGTCAATCTCCCTCATTCATACTACATATCCTATCCACTGTATTCTCTTAGCCTTAATATATCTTATGATGTTTTTTCTTATTCTTATAGTTCTTATAACTTTGTTATTCTTATAATGTTTTTTTTTAAATTTTCATTTTGTCTTTTTCAACTTCATATATCCATCTCAGTTTAGGACGTCCTCGTTTCCTATTGTTCTATAGTTTTCTGCTCATAATCTTTTTGTATATGTCCGTCTCCCTCATACTCACTATACGTCCTATCCACTGTAATCTCTTAGCCTTAATATATCTTATAATGTTTTTTCTTATTCTTATAGTTCTTATAATTTTGTTATTCTTATAGTGTTTTTTTTTAATTTTCATTTTGTTTAGGTCTTCTTCAACTTGGTCTATCCATCTCAGTTTAGGTCGTCCTCGTTTCCTATTGTTATATAGTTTTCCCCTCATAATCTTTTTACACATGTTAGTCTCCCTCATTCTCATTACTCACTGCATTCTCTTAGCCTTAATATATGTCATATTTTTTATTATTCTTATAATTCTTATAATTTTGTTAATCTTATGAAGTTTTCTTACTTTCATTTTGTTTAGGTCTTCTTTAACTTGATATATCCATCACATTTTAGGTCGTCCTCGTTTCCTATTGATGTATATAGTTTTCCGCTCATAATCTTTTTTCACATGTCAGTCTCTCTCATTCTCCCTACATGTCCTATCCACTGTATTCTCTTAGCCTTAACATATCTTATGATGATTTTTACTATTCTTATAATTTTGTTATTCTTATAATTTTTTTTATTTTCATTTTATTTAAATCTTCTTCAGCTTGGTCTATACATCTTAGTTTAGGTCATGATTAGTTCCTATTGTGCTTTCCGCTCATAATATTGTAACATAAAGACACTTTGCCAGCGAGCTCAGTGGCCGAATGGTCAAAGCCTGATATCCAGACCCAAAGTTTGTAGGTTCGATGCTCGCCATGGCGGTGGTTCCAAAGAGTGGATTTTTAACTTTAAAATGTTATTTATTGCTGCCTCATGTTTTCGAACATTCTAGATCTTTCTTTTTTATGTAAATTAGTTATTTCTCGAATATTCTGTTCGGGTATAAATGCCGATACGCACTAGTTGTAGGCAACTTCTCGATCTTGTAAAGTTGCGAGTTGCTACTTTGCTTCAATAAATTCGTCTGTTTTGCTAAATGGTGTGTTCATTCGAATCTTCGTGACAATATTTTTGCACATGTCCATCTAACTCATTCTCACTACATGCCCTATCCACTGTCTTCTCTTAGCCTTAATATATCTTATGGTGTTTTTTTTATTATTCTTATAATTCTTATAATTTTGTTAATCATATTAAGTTTTTTTTATTTTCATTTTGTTTACGTCTTCTTCAACTTGATATATCCATCTCAGTTTAGGTTGTCCTCATTTTGTATTGTATATAGTTTTCCGTTTATAATTTTTTTTGCACATGTTAGTCTCCTTCATTCTTTCTACATGTCTTATACACTCAATTCTCTTAGCCATAATATAAACTTATAATGTCTTCCCCTTTAATCAATCTTTCTATTTCATGGCTGTATATTCTACTCCATGAGTTGTTTTCATATATGGCTCCAAAGATTTTCTTATCGCATTGTATGCTGAGCACGTACTAGTACGTTTTCTGACGATTGGTACTTGAGCGCGGGACACGTACTAGTATGGCTAGTGTAACAACATGTTGTTTTTTTTTGGGGGGGGGGGGTACACATATAACTGTATATACAAGAAAACGAAGCCGAATGTTCTTGTCCACTATATAGATTCTAGAAAACTTTAGACAAATAAAAACTAATTTTTACATCAGTCGATGCGGAACCACAGAAAGGGAAGGTTGATTAAAAATTCAATTTAGATTTAAAATTAACTTTTTATTTATCCTTGCGAAAATGATATTACATGTATGTATATTTATATATAATATATATGTATATATATATATATATATATATATATATATATATATATTATATATATATATATATATATATATATATATATATATATATATATATATATATTTGTTTATATATTTCAATATAAAATTTGAACAGTTGGTTAAAATATTAAATAATTTTCGATCTATTGAGATTTAACTGAATAACTAAATTTACGCCCAAAACGCCCGCTCCCGGTACAATTCCGCTGCGAAATATACCCGCACAAAATGTGTTATTATTCTATATTCAAATCTTCTTAGTATATTTTCAGCTATGGAATTAAGTTAAATAAAAATTGTACTGAAATGCAATGTATTACATTCTAATGAGTGTATATCAGTTATATTATTTCATAAAGAAGAAAACTGATGTAGTTGCTGATAAACTGATTTTCCTTCGTTGTACGGGAAAAAATGAGCTTTTGCAATAACGAAAAAATTCAAAATTCAGATTTCAACTGAAATACTTAATTTGAGTATTCCTGAATCAGTTTCTACACATGTCAATGTTTTATTTGTAAGCGCATACAAAGAAATTTTAATTTTGAAACTTTTACTAATCATTTTGACCATTTATGAACTGGTTTTGACTAGCTTACTCATTTGTACATACGGAGTATGTATTTCGAATAACTCGAAAACGATTAGGCATAGAAAGTCAAAATTTTGTATTTAGGACTATAATAACATCTAAAAGTGCACCTTCCCTTTTGATTGCAACCATTAATCTATATAACGAAAACTTTCAGTATAACGTTTGTTAACGAGAATAATTCTAAAATGATTAGCCGCAAAATGCTAAAATTTTCTATTTAAGGCTACAATAATACCTTGTCGTGTACACCTCTTTTGACTGCACTCTACACTATGTATAACGATAACTTTCAATATAACGTGTATTACAGCTGTGGAGCATAACTCAAAATCTATTAGCTGTAAAATGTCGAAATTTTTCATTTAGGACTGTTAAAACATCTAGATCTGCACTTCCATTTTTTATTGGGATTTTTGTAATGAAAAATCTCAATATAACGTTTAATAAAGCTATCTCCCTACAACAATGACAATAAAAAGACATCACTGTATTCCTATGCAGTTAAAAATACTTTTTAAGCAGTTGGAAAAAGTGTTTTAAATCTCCATTAAGTTACAATAAGTTGGATTACTATTAACATATCAATATACATAAAACGTAATTTAAAGTGCATATCTTGATTTCTTTAAGTATATATTAAGAGTGTTAAGTAAACATGTAGCAGAAATCTATTAGAAGTCAAATAGAAAGGAGCATGTTAAAATTGGAGCTACTAATTAACTTAGTATACTGATGCATTAAAGCGGGGGGGAACCCTTTTTAACTGTACTAAGTTAACACTATGCTAAGTTAACATTTTATAAAAATGGTTTTGTCTTATCCTCTTAACCAAGGCATAAGTATAGTCAAATGGTCAAATACGTAAATAAAAATGTCAAAAGAAACACTGTTCCGAACATCTAAATATTCCTCCCCCACCCCCATCATCTTGCTAGGCAATCCAAAGAACAATAATTGAGTAATAGTTAAAGTTATAGTTCCATTTTTTGTAAAATGTACTTTCCTCTTAGACATAAGATTGGTTAGGGTGCTGGCCTTCGGAACCGGATTTCATGGGTTCGAATCCCACATTGGCATGGATGTTCGTAGCCGTTCGAAATCGGCTTTAAGCTGTAGGTCACGGTCTCATTAGCCGTCGTGTTGCAAAAAGTAGACCGTAACACTCCAAACCAAACCAAACCTCTTAGACATAAAAAAAATGTTAAGTCTTGCATTGTTTAACCCCTTCCATGTTTTTCCCGAGCAGAACTCGGGCAAGCGAAATGTACCGTCCTGGATCATCCCGAGTGTAGCTTGGGCACTGTGAAATTTTACACTGTGCAATCAGTCTTTCCCGAATTATTTCACATGGGATTTTTATGGTTTCGATTTATTTTGTTTACATTCCTGGCTACTAGATTATTTGCTGCTCAAAGAGAGACAGTAGAGAGAAGAAGGTAAGAAGAGAAACAAGGTTCTACTGTCTAGATTGCGATGTTGGACTCTGATCACTACCGTGTTTTCGATTGTATCATATACGACCAAATTTTGATTAATAATTTCATAACCACTTATGTAAATTCATAGGATATAAATAAAATTTTATTCAAGATAAAATCTAGGTATTCTAGGCTTTATATTTATAGTTAGTGTGAATTGACTCCAAAGTCTAATGATTTCTGCCATACAGAAAGCCAACTGTACAGGTAAATTACTCATTTACTTAAATTGATTTTTTTTACATTAATTTTTAGGGATTTTGGTATGCGAATGATACTATTACGTTTAAAAAGCTATGTATGTACGAAAATAAGCATAAAATATTTGACATTTTTTTACCCATAATCCTGAAATAATATGAACCTGGAAGGGGTTAAAGAAATTCAATCTATCAGTCGAAGTCAACACTTTATCAATCATTTGTTTTTAATAGCATCTTTTTTTTAATTCTTTTGCCTTGTTGTCAGATGGATGACCCCGCTAAAAACAGCAATTAGTAAATTTTCACCATCATGAAACAATTCTCACCCCCGTTTAGAAAGAAATCTACGAAATAAATCTTTGTAAACTTCAAAGGTTTCATCACTCATAATTGCGAGTATGATACAAGTAGGACGTGACGTGTTAATGTGCAAGTAATAACACGGCGAAAAGATTCGTTACCAGACTTAAATAGCGGGTTAAGCAAAGAAGAAAAGTCACGTTCAGTAATGCTGAAACATCTGGAGTTACATCCTCAGCAAGAGCTTTTCTGGACGAAACTACCTTTCGTCCTGAAAAGTTGGTTAAAGAATTAAATGATTTTCGATCTATTGAGATTTAACTAACTAAATTTGCGCGCAAAACGCCAATTCAAGGTACAATTCTGCTGCGAAATGTACCAGCACACAATGTGTTAAAATAACTCGAAAATTCCTTAAAAAAAGGAGAAATAATATTATTTGATGAGTACTTTATTTTTAATATTATTTATATTTTACGATAAAAGAAGTACTCTCTATTACAGAGGTGGGCAAAAGACGGTCCGCGGACCGGATCCGGCCCTTTCACTTACTTTATCCGGCCCGTTAAAAAATCCTGCATGCAAAATTTTTTTTTTCAATTTATTTGGTTCAACATATATTTGTGAAAGAACTTTTTCGTTAATGATTTACACGAAAAATATATATCGATCACAAATTAATGACGAAAATTTACACTCGGTATTAAGGATTGCTACATGGGATTTAGATCCAAATTTTGAAGAAATAATATTAAATGAACATTCCAGATTTCACGATTCGCATTAACTAAAACTATTCTTTTTTAACGTTTAATGTTTGTCTTTTCTTTTTGTAATTCTATTTACTATTATATTTACAAAATGTAATATAACTATAAAAATGTAATAACTATGATCAGATTAAAATAATTTGTATCATTAAGATATAAATATATATATGAAAATAAAATATTTCATTAACTGATTTATTTAATGACCATTAATTTAATATAATTGATCACATTTCTTTAAAAATTATGTGACATATTTTACGTTGCACAAATTGTTCTCATATACACTTAAGTAAGACAATTTATTATTACCATTACCTTTTATTAACTGTCAAATTTCTCTGTCCAAATGCTTTAAAATGATACTTATAGTGTTTTTGTAAAAAGATTTCTTGGGCAGGGAAAAAACTCATCAACCAAAACATTCGAGTGTGCACAGCGTACGCGGCATAGTCGTCCGGCCCGGGAGACATTTTAAAAATTTCATTTTAGCTCGAGCTTAAAAGTATTTGCCCACCCCTGCTCTAATAGCAACAATAAAATAAATTCAACTCAATTTTAAAACTTTCTGAAACAGACGTTAAAGGGAATCATTTCAAGTATCTCGAGTAATATGTATAAGACCATCTATCATCAGTTTTAGACGATAAAAGTTGCTTCAAATTAAAACCGGTTCTTTTAAAATCTATTTATGTTCTCTCTTCCACTCAATGAGAGAATTCTTTTAAAGTTTTAAAAAATGAATGAGACATTCATTTCTAAATGCTTAAATTACATAAGGTTCTTAAGAATTCCCCGGAAAATCTAATTCTAGTTTAATATGCTTTTTAAAATTAACCAATAATTCAAAATTCTATAAAAAAAAGAAAAATATTAGACGAGTGCTTTATTTCTAATATCATTCTGTAATTCACGAGAAAAGAAGAACTGTCTAATAGCAATAATAAAAAAAATTAAACTCATTTTTAAAACGTTCTAAAACAGACTTTGAAAGGAGAATCATTCCGAATATCTCGAATATTTATTTCTTCAGACGATTCGGAACGATGTCTATCTCTCTCGTCGTTTGGCATATATCTAGATTTTCACCCCTAATCGTATACCACGTTCGAAAAAGTCTTCCAAAAAGCAGCGTGCATTCCCAAATCATGAACGAAATACTTTCCAGATGTTGCTAAAAGTAACCTGAAAGTTAGCTGCTTTGTTTCAGAAAAGATGAACAAGGGCCAGCAGTGGTTATTTACAGGCCATATACGTACATGTCTGAATATGTAAATTACCAAATTATATGGTGCAGAATATGACAGATTATATCCATTATTAACACATATTTATGAAACCGGTAAAATTACTCTTCACTGACAACACATGAAATTATAACCAATATGTTTTAGTTGTTATTGATTACTTAGCAACGTAACTTTATTGCAGTTATGTCCTTGGAAAGCAACTCACTCAGACTTAAAGGTAAGACAAAAAACTTAATAAGCATCTTTCATTCTCATTTCAAAGTGAGAGAACAGACGTCAGAGAACGTCTGAGAAATCTTACACAGGCCAGATACAAACGTGCATGTGATAGTTTGTGAAAATTCCGTCTTGAAGAGAAGGAAAGCATGTGAATAACATCATAGGAAAGTGAGACTTAAGTTAGTGGCAATTTAGAAGGTTGTTAAAACATTCGTGTAGGGACAACTGAATACAGTGGTATACACATTGTAAGGATTTGTTATTTTTCCTGGAAGAATTGACAGCTGGGATATAAAAGGAATAATAGATACACAAGTAGAAGTTATTAATTCAATCTTTAGTCTTGAGCGTTTTTTCTTCAGCTGACTTCTTAGTGATCCCTACTAAAGACGTGAAAGTGAAATACTCTCATAAAGCTTCCTGTCATATATATATATATATATATATATATATATATATATATATATATATATATAATATATATATATATATATATAATATATATATATATATATATATATATATATATATATATATATATATATATATATATATATATATATATGTATATATATATATATATATACATATATATATATACATACATATATATATATATATGTACATATATATATACATATATATATACATATAAATACATATATATATATATATATATATATATATATATATATATATATATATATATATATATATTTATATATTTATCTTTATTTATATTATATATATATATATATATATATATATATATATATATATATATATATACATATATATATATATATATAAATATATATATATATATATATATATATATATATATATATATATATATATATATATATATATATATATATATATATATATATATATATATATATATATATATATATATATATATATATATATATATATCCTTTTTGGTTACGTTTGATCAATATACAGATGTAATACAGATCACATGTTGTATGCTGATATCTCGAAAATTGTGGTAACTTACAAACTCTACTAGTTATCTTTTTTCTATATCATATAATACCTCAACTTTTTTCTTTAACATATCATCATTTCTTTTAAATGTAATGGCTACATTTTCATGAAAGCAGGTGACTAAACTAAGAAACCCCTAACATTTTAGACAAGTCCCGTTTCCAAACCCCGGGTGTTTTCAGTAAAACATGTTTAAAGAAGAGAGAGGAGCCCAGTGCATTTTGTGGTTAATACTTGCGGTTACAATAGTTAAGTGGACAAGTACCGTAACGAATGGAATAATTACGTGAAAGATTTTAAAGCACAAGTAGGTAATAAAAGATTATTCTTCTGAATATTATTTCAGTGACAACAAATCACTCTTACTTTCTTCGACGAAGTAAAGAAAATATTATCGCGAATAATTTCAGTTTTCAATTTTAACGCTAGTAACCATATGTCTATTCCTGAATCCATTTTGACTAGTTTACACATTTTGTATAAAATCCATACGTATATAGCCTAACTCAAAACGTAGATTGTCGTAGATTGTCGATATATTATATTTCAGACCGTTATAGCTTTTAATTGAGTCCTTCATCTTGGATTCTAATCAGTATCCCATACAATCGAAAATCTCATTATGATGAATAATAACTCTGAAGCAATAGTGAAAAGACCTCATAAAGCTTCCCTCCCTCCCTCTCTCTCTCTCTCTCTCTCTCTCTCTCTATATATATATATATATATATATATATATATATATATATATATATATATATATATATATATATATATATATATATATATATATATATATATATATATATATATATATATATATATATATATATATATATATATATATATATATATATATATATATATATATATATATATATATATATATATATATATATATATATATATATATATATATATATATATATATATGTATATATATATATATATATATATATATATATATATATATATATATATATATATATATATATATATATATATATATATATATATATATATATATAGTTTAATTTATTGATATAATACAAATTATATGCTGTATGCTGACATCTCGAGAACTTTGGCAACTTAAAACTCTACTAGTCATCTTTTTTCTAAATCATATAATACCTCATCTTATTTTTTTAATATCATCATTTCTTTTAATTGTAACGACTACATTTTCATAAAAATAGGTGAATGAACTAACACGTGACAGCAGATGCCACCAAACGCTAGTATCTGTGCTCTACAATAATACTCTCTTGTTCGAAATTATTTTTACATGCAGAAAGACATGGATTTCTCAAAAACTGTAAACTATAATTTTATGGTTTGTTTAATGATACACAACATGACGACACTTAAATACAAGCATTTAATGCACTACAAATGATACATAGCTATAGCTTCGAAGAATAAAAATACTAAAAAAAAAGTGACAAAAAGATTTCAGAAAAAAAGGAATAAATCAGAAAAAATAAAAATCTCGATAAAGAATGCGATCTTTCCTGATGTGTGCGCACAAATCACAACGAGTTCTCATGTTTGAAATAACACTGTTAGCTTTGTAAAATTTGTAATTAGCTTCACTCTTTCAACAGTGACTTCCTTCAGACCATTTACGTCTCTAGGAAGAGGTTGTCTAATTAAAATTACCCTTCCAATTTAGTCTCTAAGGTCTCTATCGGGTGAAGGATATTTTGCTGACTACGATATTCAATGACTTCCCTTTGAAGGAATTCTTCAATGGGATTTGTTTGGTGTAGAATTGTATTATCATCAATAAATAAAAAGTGAAATCCATGTGCACCTGTGAAAAGTCTTACACAAGGCTTTTAATACCTGTAAATATGCAGGAACATTCGTTAATCCTCCATATACCATGACATCTACCGACAGCATTACATTCCATAATTTTTAGAATAATCTGTGAAACTAAATATCAAATCACTTAAAAAAAAACATGGAACCATTGGTGTTTACTTCAGCTCTGATTTTCTTTTCACCAATGGAATCACTTCTCTCTCTACTCATTATTCTATCTTTTTGTGGGGAGGGGGTAAAAACAGAGAAATATATATCCTTATCTGTGTTTTCATTGAATATTCTGTATTCCGTTTGTCATGATACAGTAGTTCTGGTGACGGCTGCAAACTATGAAATTGACTGGTGAGCAGATGACTTCCTGTTAAAAAGAACAATTTTTGCCAGTTATCGATCTTGAGAAGCAGATATCATTCGTTTACGACCTTTTCCACGACTTCTGACAACAGTTCTTCCGTTTCGATATTGTTTCCATAACGTGGAAATTGTCTGTCTTGAAATAGTCTGACATCCGGTTGTTTTCTTGATGGTGTACTCTGTTTCGAAACGTCTTATGAGTCACTACTTCACAGATTACTACAAATGATACTTCAAAATCAAGAAAAAACCGATTTGGGTCCTTACTTATTACATTCTAGTGTTATGCTGTCGATATCCACTTAGATATCTATACTTTCCGAAAAGTGCTTGATTCAATTTCGGATGACATAAGACTAGACTGTATGATTACTTTTGATTGTATAATACTAATTAGGCTTGTTTATCACACATTTTCTGCAAACATCGAACACATTGATGGACTTTTTCAATGAATATCAGTATTTTTTGAGTATGTAAAGATATTTTTGTACATGAGTGTACAACTGAAAGATATTTTGAATTTTAGGATTTATGATGTTTTCATGAATTTCAGGATTTGAGATTATGAACTTTTCAGGATTTATGATAATTTTCTTAATTTTTCTGATTTTTGATGACTGTTTGAATTTTATGATTTGTAGTATTTTCATGAATCTTAACATTTAGGATGATTTTATATTTTATGCTACCATGATGAATCCAAAACAAGCTGCTTTAGTAGATTTTTAAGTATGGAAAGTTAATTTGTTCCTTTAAACTTACTTTAAATATAAGATAAATATTATAAAATTAAGACATTTTTAAAGGGTATTTGTAAATAAATATCGCTAATATTTGACAGAAGTTTTAACACAAATTGTTAAAAGCACGATCTCATAATGAGATAAGGTTTGGTTTCACATGCTTACTGCTTATAGTCTAATCTGATTTATGTATTTAGTTAAAATTATAAGCATCTAAATCATATTAAAGTGAATCAAATAAACTTAAGAAGAGAGAAACTATATAAAATATAGCTACATATTTCAGTGACTTCTGTTCTTTTTACCTGCTTTCATCATATTTCTTTTCACTTTATTCTTAAATAGCTTCTTTTCCTTCAAAAAACAGTTTCCATTTACCAAATATGACTTTAAAGCGTCGTAGCTCGTCTTCCAAAAAGAGATATAAGCTATATATTCAAAGTTCAGGTTTCCCAT
Organism: Pardosa pseudoannulata; assembly: GCA_032207245.1. NCBI lineage: Eukaryota > Metazoa > Arthropoda > Arachnida > Araneae > Lycosidae > Pardosa > Pardosa pseudoannulata. Next base: position 142,312,685 of record CM063505.1, read on the forward strand.
CAGATGCAAAGAAAGGCAGAAAACAATTTACACAGTCATCTTCTCTTATCTTTACGATGCGGAACTGTCTCAGAAGTGAAGAACGAGAGACTGCAAATGATAAAAACTTCAACTTTGACTTCTGTTGTCGGAAGGCCACCTTGCCAGGAGAAAGATGTCGGGGGCATACTAACCTATGACTGTAAGAAAACGAGGATTAACTTAACAAACGTAATCTCATGGGCTGTGTGTCGTACATACTCAATCACACATGCATAAAAGAGCTTTAAAAGCTTTAAAAATACCAATGGGGTTAACCCTTTATATCACTAACTATGTAGTGGATCATCATCATAGCCCACAATTGATGTTTTTTACACAGTAAGCTTTTAAAAGCGTTATCATTGTCAAACTGTATGCGATTAAAAATCTGCTGATTCAGTTTATGATTCCATTTTTTTTTTGTGAAGAATTTGCGAATTCCTCTTGGGATAACAAAAACTGTTCAACTGACTAATTTTTGGTCTGGTTAAGCCTTTAATCGATTGAAAATTTTGGCTATCACATGAGATATTCGACCATACTTCATAGAGTAAAAGAAGGGTAAACTAAATTCGTTGTTTTTTCAACATGTACTGGGTAACGTATTAGACCTTGAAAGACGGTTTTGTTGTTTGTTTTTGGCCTGCAACACTATCATTAACACATTTTACTCTTAAAATTCCTAATTAATTGCCGTATTAAATTCAACTTTCCAATCAAAGCTCTATTTATTATTTGATCAGACGCACATGATTATTACTGAAATAAACTTTGGTTTCCTGAAAAAAAGTTTAAACGGCAATAGTGATTAAATACAAAGATATTTTCAAATTCTTTGTGTAAGAGTAATTTTTTTGCAAAATAACTTACAATGTTTACAAGAAATATCTTTTTGTTTGTTTGTAGAAAATAAACTTTTTTTGCCACCATAGGTTTTTTATACTTTAATTCTTTAAATTATTTATTGCTTGTTTAAAATGGTGTATTCAAACATATAAGAAAGTGTTATTGAAATCAGAGTATATGAAACACAAATATTAATCATTATTCGTTTCTAAAAATTTTTTTATTAAAATTTACTTACTTTAAACTTTTAATTATTAGACACAAGAGAAATCAATTTCCACCTTTAATCTTTTCTTTTGTGTATACTTACATTTGTATATACTCTTTTATTTTGTACATTTTATTTTGTATATTTATTTTTACATAAAATTGCTTATATTTTCCTTTTCATTTTTTTTGTCCTAAGCACTGAATAAATACGTTTAAAAGACAAAGAATTTTGCCATTGTTTTATATATTTAAACAACTCACTGGAATTCATATAACTTATAATTCGTCCATATGGAACTTCTATAATAAAGAGGACAACAAATACCACGGCATTTTATGAGAGCATGCTAAATAGACAAGTTCCCCTCGTTATTAAAAAATAATTTATGTTTCATATAATGAAAGTTAGTTTAATACAAATTTATAAACACTAGTCTTCAGAAATAACTCTAAAAAATCGTTGATATATGGTTGGTAGTTTGCAGTAGATTATTTTTCACATGTTACCGTGATAAAGGTTAACTTTGGAAGTCTGCTTCTTTGAGTATGTATGTTTATATGATATGTCTAATTATTAAACAGTTAATGGAGATTTTTAAGATTACAGCTTGCAGATACAATGGATAAATACTCCAAGAGCTAGAAAGTTAATGAAAAAATAGCTTTTATTTTTCCTTGAAACTATAAAGTCTGATCAGTGATTAGTAAGGTTTTAACTATTTCATTATAGTACGTATATTTATCTACGATATCGTGTTGTGTTTTTGAAGACACTTGGACAAACCAAGCACGATGAAGCCATACGCTAATCATATTAAGGTAAAGGAGTGTGCCTTTCGTTTTTTAACGAGCACCTCTAGGTTGAAAGGGCTACTTTTGCTCAAGTGAGTCCTGGTAATTTAGAAGCATGGACCAAGCAAAAGGACCAATAGGCTTGGTCTGCAAACCCCCAGAAGTATTGATTAAGAACTTGGAGGATATTATGACCACTAACATATTTTACGTGCTTCAATCTCCTTTAACAAACACAGCGGATCTTACACCGGCTCGAGCTCCGAACCCGCAACCCTCCAGTTACGAGAGCGTTGCCTTTACCGACTGATCTACCGATGCTCAACGATATCGTGCTGCGCATATTACAAAATTTCAGAAACTATTCCTCAACCTTCTTCTGGAGTTATTAATTATTTACTAAGTATGATCAGCACACTTAGAAAAGAAAACAAGAAAAAATACCGTATTTACTCGGGTATAATACTCATGCATGTATATCTCTCACCTTGTTTACGAGGGGTCATATTTCCTCTATTCCAATTCATTCTATAAGAAAACAGTATTTTGTGACTATTAGAAAAGATAGAATTATATTTTAGCATTTAAGTTACAAGTAGTGCAATATGCAATAGAAACTGAAAATTGTGCCTGAAGTCGGAAATTCGGAGTTCAAATTTAATAAAATTGTAATAGTAATAAAATATAGATTCGGCAATACGTCTACTAAGATTTTTATTTTTTAAATTTCTTCCTCAAATATTTGTCCTTATTCTTATGCGTATTGGGTGATTACAGGAAGAAGTACAAATTATATACGTGCATAACGTGGACCACGAATTTTTGCCCTAAATATTTTGAGAAAAGGGATATTTATGTAGGAGTAAATAATATTTAAAAAATAGTAAAAATACCAATTTATATAGTACGAAGTTAGGTCAAATATTCCTCTAGATATGAATGAAAGTATGTGCATTTTCGGTTTGCTACGAGGGGTTTAGAAATCCGTGTATACTGATAGTATGCCTTTTTTGTTGACCTACCATAAATTTCTATATGTTTAATACAATTTTACAAATATATGAGAGGTATTTGGTTGTAAATTTATAAATTTATTTTTTTTATAAATAACAGTAAAAATATAAAATAGTTATTACTGATAAAATTAAAATTGTTGCATCCTTAACTGTAAGATTTAAAGAAATTTACAAAACAGATAAACCTAAATTTTATCTCTGTGAATATGTACTTATATTATCTATAGAAAAATTCATACCATTCGGATAAATAATCAGTTAGGTTCTTTTTATAGCAAATTAGCTATAATTTCATTCTAAATTAACTTTTTAATTAAGAATGAAATTATTTTCTTTAGTTTTTGAATTTCTGGTATCAAAAAAAAATTTACGTTATTAATTATTTCTATAGAATGTAGTTTGCAGATGTGTATAATTAAAATCATGGGTGAATACCTGTATTTTAAATTATTAAATCATGCCGATCGTAACACTATTTTTCCTTTACAAATTTTTGTTTAATTTTATAAGTATCCTACTTTTGTATAATTTTACCCAGCCTTTAGTCTTGGTAAACATAATAAATGTTGTGACGTCTGCTTTTGGAAAATACTTTTCTTAAGCTATTTTCATTTTCGATAAATCATAGCGTATTCAACTAAATTAATGTTTCTGATTAGATGTTAAAGTGATATTTTATGTCATAGATCCAAAAGTGGCTAAATTTTTTATAACATTTAATTGACAGAAAATATCCTTAGATTCCAGATGACACATAGATCGGGATATTGCAACTGCTAATCAATACCTGTAGAACAAAGTGTGTGAACAACGCGTAAAGAAACGGATAAAGTCTATTTATGTGAAAACTAATTTGTATTTCCAGAAAACGAGTAAGTTGATTGTAAAATTATTAAAATAATTTAAAGAACCTTCATTTCAATCCTTAAAGTAATTGTCGTGTCATTTTTGTATGTCTTTAAACTATACAATTTATTTCTATGATTTTTCTTGTGCGGATTTAAAGAGTTTCGGTCTACAGAAGCTGATATACTTACAGCATCTACCAAGCCAACTTCAGAAAGTCTGATACTTCTTAATGAACTCCCTTGTTTAAGATAAAAAAAAATCCAATCTACCATTTCCACTGTAGCGGAAGCCTTTAAATATATAAGGAATTTATATTATTATATTTATATATATTTAAAGATTTACAGTCTGTAGAAACGTATATCCTTTCAATATGAGGCAAGACTTCTTCAAAGAGTATGAAACTCTTTCAGCAATCTATTATTTATACTTTAAATCTATACAAAAAATTCAATCCTTTCCTATGCATAAATTCGAAGACTACAATCTGTAGAAAGGCATACCCTTTCAGCATGCGCCATGACTTCAGAAAGTATGAAACCTAAATCAATACACATGCAATATATATATATATATATATATATATATATATGTATATATATATATATATATATATATATATATATATATATATATATATATATATGTAATAACATGGACTTCACGATGGGTGGTTGCAATCATGGCCCATAAAAATGACAAAGTTTTATTTAAAGACGATTATTAACAGAACATTGGAGGACGGGTTCATCATAGGGACAAGACAAACTGAGGGGTCAGCTAACATGAAGTTATAAGTCACAGGCCCTTAACATTTAGGACAACATCTCAGTTAAAATCTGTGGGAAAATCTCTAGGAAAATCTGCCTCCGATACTGTGCATCTCCTTTTTGTTTGCAAATTTCCTAAATTTTCCGCTAGGGCACTAGAGTTATAATTGGTTAGGCCCCTTCTCTGAGGACGTAAACTGCAGCCCCAATAGTCAATTTAGGTTAGGGGTTAAAAAGGAAAGCAAGAGGACTCGAGAATTTCTGATCTTGACTTAAGATTTAAAAACCCCTGAGAATTTTCTCGGGGTGCCTTATACAAAATGCCTACATTAGTTTCCCGATCTAGTTTACTTTTCCTTATATATATATATATATATATATATATATATATATATATATACACACACACACATCTATCTATCTATCTATCTATCTCTCTCTCTCTCTCTCTCTATATATATATATATATATATATATATATATATATATATATATATATATATATATATATATATATATATATATATATATATATATATATATATATATATATATAATCTCCTATTGCAGTTGTAAGCCTATACAAAAAAAAAATCTATCATATTTATTTGCATTGTTTTAAAGAGTTTCGGTCTGTAGAAATGCCCTTCAAGTACTCTTCAACTTGCACCAAGACTTCTTCAGAAAGTATGAAAACCCTTAATCAATAGCCCTGTATTTATATAAAAACAGAGATCTCCTATTGTACAATGTTGGCCTATACAAAAAAAATCTATCATTTTATTTGCATTGGTTTAAAGAGCTTCGGTCTGTAGAAATGCCCTTCAATTACTCTTCAACTTGTACCAAGACTTCTTCAGAAAGTATGAAAAGCCTTAATCAATAACCTGTTTTATATAAAATCAGAGATCTCCTATTTACAATGTTGGCCTATGCAGAACTTTCTATCATTTTATTTACATTGATTTAATGGCCTCGGTCTGTGGTAGCACATACCCTTTCAGCATGCACTAAGACTCCTACAGAAGGTATGAAATCCCTCAATCGATGAATATATTTTATGTAAAAAATCCCGATCTGCATGTTAGCTTTTAGATAAATGCAAAAAAACATATAGATCATAACTCATACATATTTTAAAATTTATGGTCTACAGAAGCAGATATGCTCTCAGCATGCACCAAGACATCATTAGAAGGTATGAGACCCCTTAATCAACGAGCCTATTTTATGTAAAAACCCCGATCTAATATTTCCACTTGATGGTTTGTTCCAACCAGAACTGCGCCTCCGAAACGATCGGAGTTGAATTAAGTATGTCGTAATGGTTTCCCAGAAGGAAGTTATCTGTACATACCTGGGTGTCATCTCCTCCAAAGGCAACATCCATCTTTTGTCTCTGATGGTGCCCTTCGGGTGGGTCAGTGGGTTGGGGGGCGAGGTGTCGCCCATCACCTGTCCTGCTTCGACCGACGACACTTTGGACCCGGCAGCTTTCGCACGCTGTAATTAGGGACCGAAGAATTAGGCGCCATTAAAGCAAACACACTACAGATCAGCCCCGGTGATTAGGGAAGCGTGTGGGACTGTCGACTAAGTGCGAAAGCAATCAACTCTTTTCCTCCGCAGACCTCGGAGGGATTTTCTTGGATGTTTAAGGCTGACAATGAACTTTCGGAACGAAATTGTGTTGCTATTTGCAAGAAATCTCCGTGAAAATTTCATATGCTATTACCGATATATTTTTGCATAGCGTGTTTAAACTTTGAAGTAAAATATTAATCACTTGAAAAATATTTAATTATTTTACTTTTAGCTGCATTAGAAATGTTAACTTTTACATATTATAAAGCCGTTGTTATATATAGAGCACTTTCAGATCTGGAAATTATACATAGTTGTTATATGCAGAAACAGAAAATAATAATAATAATAATAATAAGATCTGGAAATTATACATAGTTGTTATACGCAGAAACAGAAAATAATAATAATAATAATAATAATACAAATAATATATAATACATCGCTTATGCAAAAAAGGGAGAGATTATGATTTATGAAGCTTATTTTAGCTAACTTTTATTGTATACGCTATAAACTTAACAGCCTATACATTTAAAAGTAGTATGGTAAATATGCCCCTGAAACATTTAAAATATTCATATATTCCAATTGTTTTTCTTAGAAAAATGTTCAAAGTTATTACGAGTATTAATTGTATTACCGTAACTATATATGTCATTAAAATAATAACTAAGAAAACAATAAGTTAAATAAGGTTAAAATAATAACTAAGAATATTTTATGTTCAGCATAAAAAGGTTATTTGAAATTATTTTAAAAATTTTAAAAATTTCCACAAGTAAATTTATTTATAACTAAACTTTAAACTTCTGAAATAAAATGAAAGTTCACAATTTTTAAGGCACGTAATATTACTTTAACGTAAAATAATAAAATGCATAAAATCATAAGAACAAAGACCGCTGTTGTGAAAAAATCAGATAACTATAAAAAGAATCTGATATTTAGATTTTTTTTCTGTTAAATTTAAAAACCTTTTTATATCATAGAAACAAAGAATAAAAAGGTCAACAATCAATAAAACTATCCACTTCATACATATGTCGTTTTTTAAGTCATAGAAAGTGGTAAATAATACTCATTTTGAATCAGGTAAAAGGTACCATTTCCTTAACACCATTCAGTGTCCACGAATGCAGTTATTTATAATTTTATAACTTCGATGTGCTTACAGCTGAACTCCTCTTTATTCTATGATATTGTAATATTTCTCAGAGTAATAAAACGAACACTGTCGAAGTTAAACTTTTTTACTGCGCTATCTCTATACGTATGTGTTAGTGCATTTATTTGAGTGTTTACATGCCTATGCATCTTATTTTTAGGGCTATAATAACGAAGATAATAACGAAGTTTAAAAAGATTCATTGAATCGTCTATGTTTCTTTTGCGTTTCTGTTTTAAAAAAAATGTATCCCTAGAAAAATAAATAATTCAATTTAATTTAAAATATTGCGTTTACATCCACACTATTAAATTGATGTTGGTTATATTTCTAACTGTGATTTAATATTTAGAATACAATTTTCTTTTAAAAGTGGAAGTTATTTAGTATTGTTTACAATCACACATAAAAATGTTCCCTCTTATTAAGTACTCATCGAGTAAGAAAAAATATGAAATTAATTAATTATATTAATGTATATACAAAAACTTAATGCCAATGATGAAAAGGGTATTTTCTTTCTGATGATTCAATATTCCATTTTTGATATTTCATTGGTTATTAATGGTAAAATCCAATTTTTTTTTGTTTAATTACTTTTTGTCGTTACGGTAATTGAAGGAAAAAAGTGCGCACTGTATAAAAAAATTATTGCTTTGTTTTTTTAGGGAAGCTGCTACTACACCTTTCGAAATCTATCATAGTCCGTTTTCCTCCACATGTCTTGAGGAATCTCACCTACTGAAATTTGTATACCGTCCCTAAAGTGATCCAGATAATTTCGTCTTTAAATCGCCTTGCTAGTTTGCCGAGTTGTGGTCAAAGGATGGATGTTCTCAAATTCGAGAGGAGGGATCGGAGAAGACACCGATTACAAGGCGGGAATATCCCCCCTTCCCGTGATTAATCGATGCAGAATGGTCTGCTTTCCCCCCCATTTCTTTTCTTACCCCATTTTTATAAATTGGTTTTTAACGGGGACGGGATATAATTTTTTATAATAAGGAGAATGTCCCAGAGAACAGCTGGAGATAGAATACCCCCCGAACATTTTATAAGATGATTACACTTTATCTCGAAGAAATTTCTTCACGTGCATATTTGCAATGGGAGCCCTTGCACAACGCACTGCTGGATGATAAATGGCTGGACAACTAATTTGTTGATTGAAAAGATGTAATGAAAAATATTTAAGTGAACTCCTCTTACAGTGCTTAAACGGTTATTTGAGCCAGAATAAACTGCATGTATAGAGTATTAGTAATTTAAGGGTTAGCCAATAACTGGTATTTATTCATATTATGTTTGGATATCATGGTAATTTTTCAATGATGTACTTGTTCTGAATAAGGTCTTAATAGCACATGTGTGTGCTTAGCTACCTACAATCGAGCATTTGGTAACTGTTTAAGAGCATGAAACTTGTTACATGCCTAAAAATATCACGAAATTAATGATGAGATCAAGTTTTCATTCGCTCGTCTAAATATCCAGATCTGTGCTTATTTCTATCCCAATCAACTCTTTTGCACCTGAACGATTTTCTGGACTGTTTAAGGCTGACAATGAACTTTCGGAACGAAAAGTTCGCTCTTTTCAAGAAATCCCCGTGAAAATTTCGTACGATATTACCGATATTTTTATGTATAACGTGTTCAAACTTTAAAGTAAAATATGACTTGAAAAATATTTAATTATTTACTTTTAGCTGCATTAGAAAATGTTAACTTTTACATATTATAAAGCCGTCGTTATATACAGAACACTTTCAGATCTGGAAATTATACATAGTTGTTATACGCACAAACATAAAAAATAAGAGAAAATAATAATAATAATAATAGTACAAATAATATACAATACCACGAAATTAATGATGAGATCAAGTTTTCACTCACTCGTCTAAATATCCAGATCTGTGCTTATTTCTATCCCAATTAACTCTTTTCATCCGGAGCGATTTTCTGAACTGTTTAAGGCTGACAATGAACTTTAGGAACGAAATTGTGTTATTTTCAAGAAAACCCCGTGAAAATTTCCTACGACATTACCGATATATTTATGTATAACGTGTTCAAACTTTAAAGTAAAATATTAATCACTTGAAAAATTATTTTACTTTTATCTGCATTAGAAATGTTAACTTTTACATATTCAACAGCATGTCAGTTTGTGTCCTTCTTTCAAAATAATGTTCTTAAAGCCTCACTGTAATTTTGTGTTCTCCGTAAAGCATGCTGATCTAAAAACTAAATCGAGTTTAGAGAATTTTTTGAATGTTTAACTCAAAATGTTTGTAATTTATATTTCTTCTAATTCTACGTAGAATCAGACAGGATTTAGGAAGGAAGAATCTATTTTTATTTCAAAGCTGTAAAAGTTCTCTTATTCATATTCGTCGTATGCAAAATGTACCTTTAACTGCTAAAATGCGATCTCACAGATTTCTTTACAAAGTATTTTCACTTCTTTAAATCAGAATTGAGCCTTAGCATTTATTCACAGTACTTTCCAGCAGATATCAAACAAAGATTACGTACTATGTTGTTTAATTAACCCTTTGCCATTCCTGTACATCACATATGGCATACACGTATAATGTTTTATACGTTTGTATATCACATGGGATACAAAAATAATTTTTGATGCAACATTTTATATTAAACAATAAAAAGGGATTTGATGATTTTTTATTATATCTATACAATGCAATAATTTGATAAAAGTATACAAAATATAAGAATTTCTGGAAAGGGGGATGTATAGATATATCAGCTTATGCAGCCTAGTTATTACAGCCTAATTAATATGGCCTTCATTGGTAAAAAGGTTCCCCACCTCTGTAATATACACATTTAATCAAAGAAATATAATTTTGTGAATATTTATATAAACGATGGAAACGGAAGGGATTGTTTAAATTATCTGCATTATAAACTCCGTTTGTAATGCAGATTATACATAATCAAACTGCCAATTTAAAAATGCTGCGCATATTTTTTACAGAGAAAAGAAATTAGAGTTATAGAAAAGGTAGACATTTTACAATTTAGAAAGGGTCAAAGAGCGCTTCAGCCAGAAACGGAAGCTGCTATGACAGTTCACTAATTTTTTTAAAACGCGATTTTTTAGGTGTTATACAGTTGGACACAAAACCAGTCATAACCCTTGTTCAATAGAAGTAACGAAGAGATGAAAAAAATAGATCAGTCCTGATGGTCGGCGTCTAAGATCGATTTCACAGCAGAGTAGTAGCGCCACTGTACTGTAATTGACATAAACCAGTCACGAAAGCATTTTCCAAACGACATCAGATTAAACAGTGCGCAGAGAATTACAGATGATAGTTACAGGCCAGCAAGGAGATATGTTGGAAGTTTGATCTATCGTTTACCAAGGGAACGGAAAATGAAAATGATAGCTACGGGAAAACGACGTATGAGAAATTTATGTAAAATATCAATAAAATATGTGACTACAAATAAACTATTAAGTACTCTTATTAAAAGTATTTAAGATTGTATAAAATATAACTTATATTTAACATATTGTGTGCTGGTATTAAATGATATAATCCTTCGGAACCGGAGTATTTTCAAATCCCACTATGGCATGGATGTTTGTAGCCGTTCGGAATCGGCTTTAAGCAGTAGATCCCATTCTCATTAACCCTCGTGTTGCAAAAAGTAGACCGTAGCACTCCAAAACCAAAAACCAAACATTTCGCACCAAACACCAAACATTGTACCGGGAGCGGGCGTTTTGCGCGTAAATTTAGTTATTCAGTTAAATATCAATAGATCGAAAATTATTGCATTTTTTAACCAACTCTTCTTATTTTATATAGAAATATATAAACAAATATATAAATAGACATATATAAATAACAACCATAAGATTTTTGTAAACAAAAAGTATTTTTTTAGTGGATAAATTTATATTAGTATCGTAAATATGCAAAATCAAATAGAAATATTAGTATATAGTTTTAAATTTTTTAAAATTTTGTTATACATAAACATTTTTACATCATAAAAATTGAAAGACAAGAACATCCGGCTTCGTTTTCATGTATTTACCGTTATTTTTGTACCCACAAACAAACCATGCTGTTACACTAACCCGTACTAGTACTTGACCTGCGCTCACGTATCAATCGTCAGAAAACGTACTAGTAGGTGTCCCGCATACAATGTGTTAAAATAATACTTAAGGTTTTAAAGATGTTTTAAAATTGATAACGGTTTTGTACAGCCGAATGATGGTTGAATGGATAGCACGCTGCGTTGGAATGCCTCTTCTGGCATGGGTGTTCGTCGCTGTTCAGAATCGGGTCTAAACAGTAGGTCCTGGTCTCATTAGCAATCTTGTTGCAAAACAGTAGACCATGGATCTCCAAACCAAAGCGTGCTTTGTGCTAGCTAATCGCCTGACTTCAAAGAATGAGCATTCTAATTACTACTACCCGTGAAAAAAACACTATCACTGTCAATGTGCATGTACTTAAATGATTTTAACTTTGACCGAAAAGATTCATACGCCTCAGAAATACTTAGTATCGATTCTAGTTCATCTTCATATTCTTTTACTTCTTTCACGTGATCTTATTTTGAGTTTATGTTATGACAACTGTTATGACCATTCAAGTTCCCACCCAAATCCTCACCAACTATTGAAAAAAAATCCCCCAGGTAGTTTAAAAAAGACCTCTTATGAATAAGAAATATTTATGCTTCGATCCCAACTTTGGAACACTCTTATCAACCGGCACACACAAAAAATATTTTCCCAAGTTCTCCTAAACTTCCCAAAATCCGATACTTCCATTAAGACAAAGCGACAGGGATGAAAATTTTTAGAGATAAATAAGAGAACCCGGGAATGCTGAATGTGAAAAAAAATAATTTTGGTATTTGTGTGATTGTCATTTTATGCAATTATTGAAATGAATCTAAGTTTTTTATTCGTGAAAAAAATATTGTTCAGGAGAAAGATGAAATTTGGTCCAGAAATGAAGAGGTGGGTGATTACACTAGTAAAGTTAAGAACACAAGATTAAGTAGAATCTCAAATTTCAATAAGGTTTAATCATGCTTGAAGCTAATCCACAGACATCATCAAGGACATTAGTCCCTTAATCACCTTAATAATCATTAAATATAAAAAATATCATTATAAATTTAGAAAGTTGTAAAGATAGCTTAATAATTCGAAGACGAATAACTCATTGGTGACTTAATTCCCTTCCTTCTATTAATCATGAATAATATTACTAAAAATATAAACTTTGATCAGAACTGATTTCATTTAAGAGGGGATCTATTTGGACATTTCTCTCGCAATGATTCACCGATTAATTCAAATTATTCCTTATTTCTCATTTTATGTGCATGCCATCTGTCAAAATTAAAATATTTATTCCCATTATTCAACGACACTTACAATAAAAATGTCTCAGACTTCCACCAAGTGGCATAAATATTTCCGTATGCTACCATTTCTGACTGCATGGGACATTATAGAGACATCTCTGGACGGTTCTCCCCTCTTTCCGCCACTTTGGCGGTCGCCAGTTTAAATTTACCGCCTCAGAACTCGCAAAATATATCCGCCATATCTTAAATCCCCTGAAGATAAGGACCTACCAATTGTCAAAATATCCTCCCCTTATCCACTGCATCGATGCAGTCCATCAGCGGCTGGAGACGTTTATAGAGCATTCGTCGCGGACAGGGTATATTAAGTTCCCAAAAGCGTACAAATCACTGAGTATTCCTCCTTTCGAGAAGGTTTTTGTAACGAAATGACACTGCTTCCATCTGATAAGGAGGCAGAGCGATAACGCAACCTGTTCGTTTTGAGGGAATATTTCTTTGCCCTTTTTTTTCTGCGCTCTCTTTCTCGGGCTGGATTGTGATTTGTGACACCAGTGGAGAGATTGTCATAATTCGTGTGAATTATGGTAAGGTAAGTTTGTGACACACAACGGCCTAAACTTCTAAATGTGGGAAAGAGAGTGAGTAAGTCAAATAGCATTGCATTTGGAATTCTAAAAAAGGGTTTTTCAAAATTTATTAGCATTTTGAAGTGATTCTATTTTGTTGTAAATTATCTGAAAACATGAATAGTTAAAGCACCGTTTTAACAGTTTTCAGGGCACTTCTCAAAAAATCCTTATGTGTACATTAAATCCAGTACATATTTTCGCAATTTTCATCGTTTTTTCATTGGCTTCCTTCTTTACTATTTTTTTTTATTTTAACGAAGATCACTTTCATTGATAATATAATTTAAGTTTTTTGTAACCAATGTTCTTGAAACCTTATCTTTTTAAACGTTATCCAAACAAATCAATAATCATTATATTTGAAATATTTTTTCAGGCAAATACACACACACACACACACACACACACACATATATATATATATATATATATATATATATATATATATATATATATATATATATATATTATATATATATATATATATATATATATATATATACATATATATATATATATAGCAGTGGCGTGAGTCCATATGTGCAGGGTGTGAAGTGCACACCCTGGCAAAATTATGAGGAGCAATAATTTTCTGCACTTATGTCTACTTATCGTTACAGAGTATAATAATAAATATTATTTATATTATTCAAATTATGTTGATTTGCTTGCTTGTAATCCCGCAGTGCGTGAGGTACTAGGTGCTGCACCACGTAGCGCGCAAACGAACATAGGAAGTTCTGATGTGTACGCACTGCGCACTAAATTGAAAATCACGCTTTATATGTATGGGCTACTGGAGAAGAACAGCATACTATGGCACTGAGGCAAGTGCAGCTATTTTTCCTGCACTTGGCATTCAGAATCATCCGAAGGTACGGTTTATTAAGCGTTGTATTAGAGCGGGGACTTACGTGCTGAAGCGATTTTGGTTTTTTAACTGATTAACTGGCCATACGATTTTGCAGACGGTTAATGTTTAAATTTATATATTGTAAGATTTTGTTTTCATGGAAATATAAAAGAAGTATTTCATCAATATAAAGTGAAATGTTTTAGTGTGGTAAATTAATTTCGGTGATGTATTTATTGAAATAATTAGCTGAAAAACAATGTTGTTTTGTTTTAAAGAAACGAATTTTAACAGAACAGTCCAAATTTTACCATTCATTGTGTCTTACAGACAGTATATAAGTTATATCTGTAACACCATATCCCTGGTTTTGTTTTTAAAAATTGTCAAGATGTTTTTCGCAGAATATATGATTTCCAAATGTTAAAAACAATTAATAAATATAATTTAATCCACTGACCGAACAAGAAACAGTTCGCTCTATTGTGCCAGCGTGCAGTGAAATCCTCTGCACGTGGAATAGTTGTCGGCACCAATGAGCATCCGGATGAAGCACCGCAGCGGGCGCCATGTGGTGCTACGTTAGCTGAACATATAAGTTTTTCGTGGAAGCCCGAAGCGTTGCTTTTTCGACGCCGATATGACACCATACAACAAAAGACATGATTTTTGCTTCAGTGCTAGTAGAATTCTCATAAGTTTAGCTGTTTTTATAGTTATAACTCGACTACTCGTAGGTAAATATTTTATTTATTGTAATCTTTAAATTTATATTCATAATAAATAACCGTTTCAGAATGGAGAACTCAAATGTCTCAATATTAAGATTTATTGGAAAATCCATGTTTCTGCACACCCTGCATGAAAAAACTACCGCACGTCACTGATATATATATATATATATATATATATATATATATATATATATATATATATATATATACTATATATATTATATATTATGTAATATATATATATTATGTAATATATAATTCATTTTTGACTCATGTTGAAATTTAAAAGCACCAAGACTCAGACAACATTATGACAAAATTTTAAAAATAAAAGATTTATGGATGATTAAGAAAAAAGGATTTTCAAAATTTGCATTCCTTACTCCCTAAGATCAAAAATTATTAAGTACGGCCCATGTCAACCAAGGTCACTTTTATATCATCCATGATAAATTTACTCTCATCCAGTATTATTGGTCAGGTATTGCCACTGAATTAAAAATTTTGTTAAGCATTGTGAAATATGTCAATTAAACAAAAAAATCAAAACAAAAGAAAATTTGGCTATCTTGAAAAATTACACCCGCTAATGAACCTTTTGATATGATCTCCATAGACATGTTGGAGGACTTAATTTTGTAATTCTGCTAAGAAGACATTCTATTTTTCATTGATCATAATACACACTATATCTGCACTTTTCCCTCTAAAAAGTGTTACCACGGAAACTTATTTTAATTGCCTTAAGCAAATTTTTCAAATTCAGCTCCTCAAAAATTATTGTGACCGTAATGCTGCATTTACATCTTCGAAATTTAAACATTTTCTTAACACCATAATGTGACGCAATCAGTGACGTTCCCATAGACATCAAACTAATGGAACTGTTGAACGTATGAATCAACTATAATTAACCTCCTTAAAATAAATAAATGTTCACCCAGGTAACATTTTGGACTAAAACTGTAGCAGTGGTCAATTTAGGTTAGGGATTAAAAAAAATTTCAAAATGACAATTTTCTGCCTTGATTAAGTTTTGAAAACCCCTAAGAACTTTTTACTTGTTATATATATATTTATAATATATATATATATATGCAATAATTATTTCCTCTTGTCACAATATTTTTAGAGCTCCTATTGTTTTTACTTGTCCGTGCTACTGGGCAAGAAGAAGCCTAACCGGCTAGCAGTAATAACGAACTATGGAGTCTGGCCACATTGAAGAGACATACAAGTCTAATTAAATCTTTGTTTTAGAGCTGCTGAAACGGACATACTTACTAGTCAACGACAGACAAAGGGAAAAGACCCAAAAATCACTCTGCTTGAACAGAGGTGCAAAAGAGCAAAGACGAAAGATTTTCCCAATCGATAAGAAACTTACTCAGCGAATTTAGTGTTTAAGATCAGGAAAACGAAGATTTCCACGGAGACAGCTGGAAAACGTGTTGAGGAGACAAAATTACATAATAGGAGAGAAAGCTTTCACAATGTATCGAAAGAATTTTTAAGTCGAGGAAACTCCTTTGTTTAAGACATTTAATCAAAAAAGATTTTAAGGAATTAGAATAGAGAGAAGGTTTTTAAAAAATTACACTTAAATAATTTTATATATTGCACACACACACACACACAACACAAAATATATAATATATATCATAATACATACAATATATATATAATATATATTTATATTATAAATATATATAATTATAAAAGAAAAAAATTACAAGAACCCTTATTCATTGTGGCGTGCCCGATCAGATTACAGCAACTATACAAATGAACAACATTAAATACATAAGCTTATTGCAGGGTACAGAGCAGCTACAGTAAATATTTTGAAATTACGGAGGTACTCCGATAGATGGTACTATCCTTTGGCGGTAGGTGCTGGGTTCACAACCAAGGATTCTTGTCTCTTTATTATTTCTGGGACGAAAATAATGGTAAGAATGCTGTATCAATAATCAAGAGAACTCGATTGAAAATTGGTATTAAGGAAGGCAAGAAAGTACTAAAATGCTGTTTTTTATTTCCACTGTGTCACTGTCGAAACGTGCTAAAAATCCTTCTTGTAATCATTCTTGTATTGTAATCATTCTTGTATATACCTCAAGATGCGACCAATTCTCTATATTCGTGATTTTTAAAGTGGGTGCCGCAAGCTTATGTCAGTTATGCCACGGAGAAAAAAAGTTTGAGAATCGCTGTCCTGCGCTGCTGTTT
Organism: Pardosa pseudoannulata; assembly: GCA_032207245.1. Classification (NCBI taxonomy): domain Eukaryota; kingdom Metazoa; phylum Arthropoda; class Arachnida; order Araneae; family Lycosidae; genus Pardosa; species Pardosa pseudoannulata. Next base: position 142,329,767 of record CM063505.1, read on the forward strand.
TTCACACAAAAAAAGGATCTGACATTGGGTTTCCAATACCATATATCTTCCCTACTCTGAAAACTGTAAATATTTTCTAATAGTATTCTTTGAATTATTAGCTTATAACCCGTCATATGACGGGATCAGTAAAATTTTTAATTTTTCAGAATTGTAAAGTATCTTATGAGGCAGGTAAAAAAAATGGTTTGTTCTTCCTCTGAGAATTATCTGGTACACACTCAATAATTTGTTTATCTTCATACTCCTCTAAAGTCTCCCAAAACTATGAATGCAGTTTAGAATCACGTTGAATTCGTTTAGAAAGATAATTCAAATTTTTTCATATTTAAGTCGAAATTATCGTTAAGTTCTTCCCCTTTTTTTGCCACAGTAATTAAAGGAAGAAATGGAATGAAACTATCATTTCCACTACACCCTGGAGGTAAATAGAATTGGTTGTTAATACGTGTGATAAAATTTTCATTGTAACAAAAAATAATCGATGATTAAATTCAATATTATGTGCCTAACCTATTATTTAAGCCAAATACAAAAGAAAATGATTTACGTAATATCTAAGTTCCGTGATAAAGCGTATGAAAATAACAGGTGACGGTATTGAAATAATTTAAAATAAGAAATGATTAAATGAGGTGGTTAAAGGAATGACGTCATAAAGACAGAAAAAAAATTTATTTTTACTTATTTATTATGTGACAACTTGATAAATTTAATCGCCTGTTCTTAACCAGGGAAAATAGGGCTTTAAATAATGGCATAAAATGCTAGAAAAGGGGTGAAGGGGTGAATTTCGAACGTTGCTAACCCTAACTAATCATGAATCCAATATGGATGTATCTTTTCATTCCAGGTACAACCGCTTCCTAAATTCAAGGACAGACGGACAGATAACTTAGGCTATTATTATGCAGGGGATAACTGCACTTTCTCTTTGCGTTGGAAACACAGTTTTCTCAAGCCTACATGTGGATATTTCACTCACAGCATTATCAAGAGATTTTGAATGTATATAACAAATATACTTTGAAAATTTTTATAAAAGTTTGAAAATTTAGATATTATGGGAGCATAAATTTTTTTTCAATGATTTTACACCAAAACGGCCAGTTAAACTGTTATTGCTTTTAATGTGCAACGTATTTATGTGAGTTTCAAATAGAAACTATAATAAAATTACCTTGAGAATACATAGCTTAAGACTTTGACACAATGTCTTGACTATAAAGGATGCAATATCAAGGGCCCCTAACTAGGTTCTTTAGCGCTCGTGGCAAAAAACTAGTCTGAGCCCGTATCACCAAATACAATTAGAAAATATATATCTTTTAATAAAACATGTTTAAACATGTTTTTTTTTTCTATATCATATATTCAGACTGAACTCAAAATATTTTATTAGCTCTAAAATTGTTCCAATTTTTTAAACTTTTAATTTTTTTTCTTCTATTTTTACCTTTTAAATACTTATAAATATTTTTTAACAATTTGGGGTATTATTTTGCTGATACACTAATAGTTTATGAAAGGGGAATATTTTTTTATTTAGACGTTGTATTTTTCTAAAAATTTGGACAATTTCTAAGTTTTAATAACTTTATTAAATTCAAAATTTAAAATACATACCCAGATTTATATTAAAGCATATTAGATGGTGCTTGGAAAACATCTTGTAAGAATCATAACATGTTTAGTTTTTAGAAGCATTTAAAAAATAAGAAAATTTCTTAAATAATTTTTAAAGCCATTAGATTGTATAGTTAAAAAATTATTTTTCAACTTTTTCATATTTCTACTCCGAGCGAATTGTTCTCTTTCGGATCACATTTTCCCCATATGACTCGAGCGCCTGTGAAAATCATTTTCTGTGAGTTAAGGCTCTCGCAATATCAGTCACTGAAAGGAAACAATATAAATTCATCCAAACCTTTTTCGGAACTCGAATCTCAGTCCATGTAGAATAATAAAAAGCAAACTATTATGTAGTATTGTGTAGCAAATATGATAATATATACACTGTAATTGAAATCAGTTTTCTTTCCAGTCATTATTAGTCTCAGAAAGGAAACAATATAAATTCATCCAAACCTTTTTCGGAACTCGAATCTCAGTCCATGTAGAATAATAAAAAGCTAACTATTATGCAGTATTGTGCAACAAATATGATAATATATACACTGTAATTGAAATCAGTTTCATTCCCGTCAATATGAGTCTCTGAAAGAAAACAATATAAATTCATCCAAACCTTTTTCAAAACTCGAATATCAGTCCATGTAGAATAGTAAAAAGCTAACTATTATGCCGTATTGTACAGCAAATATGATGAAGGATACACTGTAATTGAAATCAGTTTTCTTTTCAGTCAATATCAGTTGCTGAAAGGAAACAATATAAATTCATCCAAACCTTTTTCGGAACTCGAATTTCAGTCCATGTAGAATAATAAAAAGATAACTATTATGCAGTATAATAGTTATTATATATAGTGCAGTATAATAGTATACACACTGTAATTGAAATCAGTTTTCTTTTCAGTCAATATCAGTCTCTGAAAGTAAAGAATATAAATTCATCCAAACCTTTTTCGGAACTCGAATCTCAGTCCATGTAGAATAATAAAAAGCTAACTATTATGCAGTATTTTGCAGCAAATATGATGATATATACACTGTAATTGAAATCAGTTTTCTTTCCAGTCAATATCAGTCGCTGAAAGGAAACAATATAAATTCATCCAAACCTTTTTCGGAACTCGAATCTCAGTCCATGTAGAATAGTAAAAACATAACTATTATGCAATATTGTTCAGCAAATATGATGATATATACACTGTAATTGAAATAAGTTTTCTTTCCAGTCAATATCAGTTGCTGAAAGAAAGCAATATCAATTCATAAATTCATCCAAACCTTTTTCGGGACTTGAATCTCAGTCCCTGTAGAATAATAAAAAGCTAACTATTATGCAGTATTGTGCAGCAAATATGATGATATCTACTCTATAATTAAAGTCAGTTTCTTTCCAGTCAAGCGCTAAATATCTAAAACATTTACACTGCGTAACCTACAGTAAAATTTTCACTTCAACTAAAGAGAAAACGCTTAATTCCCTTTCTTTTATCCACAACGAGCACTCAAAAATCTTTGCCTCAGATCTTGATTATTACTTCTGCCGCCAATAAATCATCGTGTCATTCCGCGGGAAACTGAGAAGGCCCCATCTGAATCTAAACAAGTTTCTCGTCGAGACGTTTCTCTCACATCAAAACCATAATAAGTGTTATACAATTGCTGTGATCACATATATTATGGAGCATATACTTTGCAAATAAACGGCGTGCGGACGTGGGCACTCGACAATTGCTACGGAATCGGCAAGAAGAAGAAAAAAATTATATACTGTATATACTCCCAAGGTTGCAAGATGTCAAACACAATTGGTTTTGCTTCCATCCCGAGACCTAATACAGGAGTTATCAGACATTAAAAAAGAATACCAAAAAAACATAACCTCAAAATGAGCAAATAATACCCAGATAACGAATTTCCCATCCACTGCTTCTTTTTTTCTTTTATCTAATCATCGAGAAATTCCATGCCTCGGAGGGGGGAATCCTGTCGCAACAGGCCGCTCCTTGCTTCCGATGACAATTAAACCCACCATCGATTGGTATTTTTTCTCTATTTTTAATCATCGTAATCGCCGTTTATGGAGGATCCCGGGACTGATTTACAAGTCTGCGGAACGTCCCCAGCGATTAGGGCCCAACGTGTCCAATATTTTAATGGGGCGACACGTGGAGATGATTCTGTTATTACCTTATCTTCAGGTTTCTTGCCACGACAAATGAGTATTCATCAGGACCCGACGTGCCCGGGGGCCGGATACAGGCACGGAGGCGTGTGTGTGCGGACCCAGAAATTTTCGGCAAAATGGCCGTAGACGTGGCTCGGTTTTTCATCAGTGGAATTTCTTCGCTTGCTTCCTTTAATGCCTCGCGAGTGCTACATGATGGATGACCCTGATGCAAAATCCTTTGCCGTTTACCGACGTTTAATATACGAATTAGCAGAGAGGGAAACTTTTTTTTTTCTTCTTTTTACTTTTTTGCTCTCTCTCTCTCTCACACACACACACACGTTTCCCCGGGCCATGTTGGGAATATGTTCTGATATTATGTGTAACTATGTATGTGCCCAGTTTTTGATTAAATATGATCACGGGGGATGGGGCTTTATCAGGATCGTTATGAAGCAGTCAATTTCATGCGCATCAAACGAGAAGTAAATAATGTAATTCTGCAACGGGCTTTTGGTCCCTGCCAAGATCTTTTAACAGTATTTTATTTGAAGTTTAAACCTTTTAACATTGCAACTTCTTTGAGAATTCATTTTGGTTTTATAAAGTATAAAGTTTTATCCAGTTTTTGCTTAATTAAATAATAATACACAAATTTACATGTTTAATTTGTGAATTACCATGACCAGAAACTCTTATTAATCTATCTTATTATTATCTAACTCTTCTTCTTATTTTTTACAACTGCCTCTCTTGTTTCCCTGGCTCATGTTGAGTATATATTCTGATATTGAGTGCAATTATGCATATTTTGGTTAAAAACGCTTAAAGCCGGTTTCAATGGCTCCGAACATCCATATCAGCAGCGGGATTTGAACCCCCGGGCTCATGAACCGAAGAGCATGGCCCTACCATTTAGACATCGTCCAGCTAACATATGATTGGCAATATTATTTTTTAATGTAGACTTGTGATAACATGAATTAAAGCCCTGAAATTTAACAGTTATAAAACTTTAATCAGTCTTTCCATCAAACAAATCGAGAGTAATTTGATTCAGACTATTTACCGAAGAGCAGAGCCCTACCATTAGGCAATTGTCCGGCTAACATATGATTGGCAATATTATTTTTTAATACAGACTTGTCATAACAGGAATTAAAGTCCTGAAATTTAACAATTATAAAAATTTAATCAGACTTTTCATCAAACAAATCAAGAGTAATTTACTTCAGACTATTGACTGAAGAGCAGAGCCATACCATTCGGCAATCGTCCGGCTAACATATAATTTTCAATATAACTTTTTAAGTTAGACTTGTGATAATAACAATGAAGTCCTGTAATTTAACGGTTATAAAACTTTAATCAGACCTTTCATCAAACAAAGCAAAAATAATTTGCTTCAGACTATTTACCGAAGAGCAGAGCCCTACCATTAGGCAATTGTCCGGCTAACATATGATTGGCAATATTATTTTTTAATACAGACTTGTCATAACAGGAATTAAAGTCCTGAAATTTAACAATTATAAAAATTTAATCAGACTTTTCATCAAACAAATCAAGAGTAATTTACTTCAGACTATTGACTGAAGAGCAGAGCCATACCATTCGGCAATCGTCCGGCTAACATATAATTTTCAATATAACTTTTTAAGTTAGACTTGTGATAACAGGAATTAAAGTCCTGAAATTTAACAGCTATAAAACATTAATCAGACCTTTCATCAAACAAAGCAAAAGTAATTTGATTCAGACTATTTACCGAAGAGCAGAGCCATACCATTAGGCAATTGTCCGGCTAACATATGATTGGCAATATTATTTTTTAAATTAGACTTGTCATAGCAGAAATTAAAGTCCTGAAATTTAACAATTATAAAACTTTAATCAGACTTTTCATAAAACAAATCAAGAGTAATTTACTTCAGACTATTTACCGAAAAGCAGAGCTCTACCATTCGGCCATTGTCCGGCTAACATATAATTGGCAATATAATTTTTTAAGTTAGACTTGTGATAATAACAATGAAGTCCTGTAATTTAACGGTTATAAAACTTTAATCAGACCTTTCATCAAACCAATCAAGAGTCATTTGCTTCAGACTATTTATCGAAGAGCAGAGCCCCACCATTCGGCAATCGTTCAGCTAGCATATGATTGGCAATATTACTTTTTAAGATAGACTTGTGATAACAAAAAATCAAAGTCCTGAAATTTAACAGTTATAAAACTTTAATCAGACTTTTCATAAAATAAATCAAGAGTAATTTGCTTCAGACTATTTATCGAAGAGCAGAGCCCTACAATTCGGCAATCATCCGACTGACGTATCATTGGCAATATGATTTTTAATGTAGACTTAGGATAACAGGAATTACTTTCCTGAAATTTAACAATTATAAAACTTTAATCAGACTTTTCATCTCGCAAATCAAGAGTAATTTACTTCAGACTATTTACCGAAAAGCAGAACTCTACCATTCAGCCATCTTTCAGCTAACATATAATTGGTAATATTATTTTTTAATGTAGACTTAGGATAACAGGAATTAAAGTTCTGAAATTTAACAGTAATAAAACATTAATCAGACCTTTCATCAAACAAGTCAAGAGTAATTTACTTCAGACTATTTACCGAAAAGCAGAGTTCTACCATTCGGCCATCGTCCGGCTAACATATAAATTTCAATATAACTTTTTAAGTTAGACTTGTGATAACAGGAATTAAAGTCCTGAAATTTAACAGTTATAAAACTTTAATCAGACCTTTCATCAAACAAATCAAGAGTAATTTGCTTCAGACTATTTACCGAAGAGCAGAGTCCCAACATTCGGCAATCGTTCAGCTAGCATATGATTGGCAATATTATTTTTTAAATAAGACTTGTGATAGCAGGAATTAAAATCCTGAAATTTAACAGCTATAAAACTTTAATTGATCAAGCAAATCAAGAGTAATTTGCTTCACACTATTTAATTTAATATTTAATTCCTAGAAGTTGGCACGTAAAGAATAAGTGCTACTAGACAAAAATTTTAAAGTTTTAAAATAGATGTTTAAATATGTGCTGTCATTGGTTTTATTGAATACTATTATTCATCTATGTATCAGTATAATTCATAATGATCACTGCTTGTATTATATAACTCATAATAATAGAGATATAAATTAGCAAGCCTACTAGAGGCATTGCCACCTTGAAATACACTAACACTTTTTCAAATAAAATGATCGTTATGCATTATTTGTGTGTATGTGTATCTATTTAAGAGCTCGTTATTAACGATATAAAAAAAAAACTACCGAAAATAGTTAATATTGTATAATTTCATATACAGCTCCATCGAAATAGTAATATAAATATATTGTAAATTCAGGACTTTTCAACGAAGTGTATACATTCATTTATCTGGTAATATATTCATTTACATGAAAGTTTCTAATGGAAATTAATTCAGGGAAAGATAATCATCCGCTCTTTGTTCTGGCCTTTTGTTGGCAAAAGATTTCAGGATCACACCCAACCAATGAATTATTCAGTTCAATTTAGAAAGTATTAATTATAAATACAACTTAAATTAGGCTTTGTTATTACATTTCTATGCTTTCGATATTACGAAGAATTGCTGAGGACTGTATTGAAATCGCCAAGAAATGTAACATTGAGATTCGACACGTTTTAGATTTAGGACCTAAAAATCATCAATTTATGTTTATCGGTGTTTAAATTCTATAACGTAAAAGAATAATAAATTTCTTTCTACTAAATTAATAAAATTTGGTAGAAAGAAAGTGGAGATCTGTATCAAATTTTGAAATACATTCAATCCACTAAAAGAGACACCTTAGAATAATTCATCACTTTACACAAGCGGTAGAGTTGTAGTAAATAGGTTGGCGATTCTTTTGGCGACTTTTGAAATTACATCCAAAACGTTTCGAAGACACTATCAATTCGTAATAATCTTTGTTGGTATTTGAAACTATTTCTACTAAATAATCACTGAAAAAATCTGAAAAAATATTAATATATACATTATAATAATAGAATACTGCAGACGAACAGTTAGTGTCATTGTTTAAAATTAGAAAAATCTTAAAAAATTAATAAAAACTTGTTAAAAAACTTCACTATATATCTTTCAGTAGATTTCACCGAAGTAAGTTTTAACGGAAGTGGTATGAGCTTCATCTATCCTCCATAGCCTAAAGTTATTTGTCATTATATTACTACAAATCATTAGATATGTGCTACATACTTAAGGTGAACTGCGGTAGATATTACGAAGAATTGTTGAGGACAGTATTGAAATCGCCAAGAAATGTAACATCGAGATTCGACACGTTTTAGATTTAATACCTAAAAATCACCCATTTATGTTTATCGGTGTTTAAATTCTATAACGTAAAAGAATAACAAGCTACATTAATAAAATTTGGTAGAAAAAAAGTGGAGATCTGTATCAAATTTTGAAATACATCGATCAACCAAAAGAAACTGTTTAGAATAATTCATTGCTTTACACAAGCGGTAGAGTTGTAGTAAATAGGTTGGCGATTCTTTTGGCTACTTTTAAAATCACATCCAAAACTTTTCGAAGACACTATCAATCTGTAATAGTTTTTGATGGTATTTGCAACTATTTCTATTAAATAATCACTGAAAAAATCTGAAAAAATTTTAATATATACACTATAATAATAGAATCAATACTGCAAACGAACAGTTAGTGTCATTGCTTAAAATTAGAAAAATCTTTAAAAAAATAAATAAAAACTTGTTAAATAAACTTCATTATATATCTTTCAGAAGATTTCACCGAAGTAAGTTTTAACGAAAGTGGTATGAGCTTCATCTATTCTCCGTAGTCTAAAGTTGTTTGTCATTATATTACTACAAATCATTAGATATGTGCTACTTATTTGAGGAAAAACCGCGGTAGCTTAGTCGGCAAAAGCAATGCTATCGTAACTGGAGGGTTACGGGTTCGGAACCTGAGCCGGCCTAAGATACTCTGTGGTCTTTAAAGGCGACTGGAGCAAGTAAAATATGGTTGTGGTCACAATGTCCCCCATGTTCTCAAACAACACCTCTGGAGGTGGCAGGCCAAGCTTATGGGTCTTCTTCTTGGACCCTGCTTCTATATTACGAGGACCCATTTGAGCAAAAGTCGTACTTTCACCCTTGAAGTGCTCGTTAAAACGAAAGTCGCACCACTTTGATGATATACGTAGCCATATAATACGAGTAGTATAAGGCTCAATCGTGCTTGGTTTGACCAAGTGGCATAAGACAACAGCAATATATTTACGGAGGAGTATAACCTAAGAATCAAAGAGAGAAGATTTCTGATATTTATTCTTTAAGAAGATGATCTTTTTTTGCATACTTTAAAAAAGTCACTACATTACCTTCCTGAATTTTAGTGCTTGTCCGCATTACCCTAGTACAGGATTGCTGCTAAACATTAAATACCTCCCTTAGTATTACTTACCATGTATTAACTTCAAAATTATATGAAACTATAAACAAAGGGTCGAGTGGAAAACATTCATGACGTATATCATCTTAAATATACATTGTAAAATGAGAAAGGTAAGAGTGGCATGGGTCAGAAAAAGTGAAAAACACTGATGTGGACACCACATGACTTCTTTGTACGCTTACTATATTTATTTTGTATGAGGCGACATCAGAATTATCATTTGCACATTGCTATCAACTCAAATAAGATTCTGTTTCTCAATATAAGCTTATAGTGAGTAGATATCAAGTATTGCCCTCTGGTGAAGATCCAAAGCATTAATATTCGTTATATAGTCGCATTTTTTTCCAATGCAGCAGATGACATAGACATTATCCTAACGCCTTAACAGGCTGCGAACCTGTTACTAATTTAGGAGCACGTGTAGCTTAAGGTATGCTACTGACGCGAGTAACGTTACCCCCACTGGGTCCTCATAATTTAGAAACTGGGATCAAGCAGAAGACCCTGGCCTGTCACCCCCAGAGGTATCGTTTGAGAACTTGGAGGACACTGTTACCACGGACATATTTTACGTGCCATAATCACCTTTAGCGAACACGACGGATCGTAGGCGGGCTCCAACTCCCAACCCGTCACCTTTCGGTTAAAAGATAGCCTTTGCCGACTGAGCTACCTCTGCTCAGTTACATTTTGTAAAACGGATATTTCGTTCTAAAACAAAATAGTTAGTGACTACAAATTTTTTTATCCTGAATCCGGAGTGTTTCAATGCATTTGAATGTAACTTTCCATTGTACTGCATTGTATATTATTTCATTTAATATTTTATTCAGTTTGCATTTTTAAAAATATATTTGTATGCAATGTACTTCTTATGAATTCGTATGTAATGTATTTGAATGCATTCATATGTAATGTATTGTAATGTATTTGAATATATTTGAATGTATTCATACGTAATATATTTTAATGTATTTGAATGTATTTGAATGTATTCATATGTAATGTATTGTAATGTATTTGAATGTATTCATATGTAATGTATTGTAATGTATTTAATGTATTAATATGTAATGTATTGTAATGTATTTGAACGTATTCATATGTAATGTATTGTAATGTATTTGAATGTATTCATATGTAATGTATTGTAATGTGTTTGAATATATTCATATGTAATGTATTGTAATGTGTTTGAATGTATTCATATGTAATTTATTGTATTTGAACATATTCATATGTAATTTATTGTAATGTATTTAATGTATTCATGTGTAATGTATTGTAATGTATTGTAATGTATTCATATGTAATGTATTTGAATGTATTTGAATGTATTCATACGTAATGTATTGTAATGTATTTGAATGTATTTCTACTTCACTGTATTAGTATGTGTAGCTATGTATTGTATACAAGGGAAACCCTCAAAATATTTCAAACCTTTACTTTAAAGTAGATGATCCTCGTCGGTGTAGCCAATACTTCTTATACTCTATAACAGTCAGTAGGAAACAAGTAAAAATTCAAAATTATTCTCCGCAGTCAGTAAATTTTCATTTTCGTTTTCTAAAATGGGAATTTAAAACGTTGTTTCAACTGTTTATAAAGCAATGTTGCAAATGTATATGAATACGCCAATATCTTTCAGTTGTATTGTTAAAGGTTGGCATTGACAATGGCCGTTATATTGAGATTTTCGTTATATAGAGAACACATTGCAGTTGCATATTATGTTAGTCCTAAACACAAAATATCAACTTTTTCGGCTAATCACTTTTGACTTTTGTCCCCCACCGTTAATATACTTGATGTTGAAATTTTTCGTTATTGAAAGTGTAGATTTCATTGAAAATAGCAGGAATTTAACTAGATGTTATAATAATCCTGAATACAAAATTTCAACATTTTATGACCAATCGCTTTTCAGCTATATCATATAATGTTAATTCGCGCCATATTAAAACTTTTCTCTCTATAGAGAGCAGATTGCGATAAAAAAAAAAGTCTAGATGCACAATTAGACATTACAACAAACCCAAATACAAAATTTCAACACTCTACAACTAATAGTTTTTAGTTATATACACAGCGCTAAAATACGTTTTACTGAGATTTTTTGTATATAGAGTTCAGATTGCAATAAAAGAAAAGTTGAACTAGATGCTGGTCTTTAAATACAAGATTTTAACCTTCTACGGTTAATAGTTTTTTGTTATATACCAAAGCATTAATATACGTTATATTGAATATACACATAATGTCTTAATGTTTCTTTATATTGACTGTAGATTACAATAAAAAAGGTTGGTGTATAAATAGGCGTTATAATAGTCCTAAATACAAAATTTCAAAATTTTATGGCTTATCATTTTGATTTAGGCTTGCACAACTTTAATGTATGTTGTATAGAGTTTAGATTTCAATAAAAAAGAAGCCCAACAAAATGTTATAATAGTCCAAAATACAACATTTCGACTTTCTATGTCTAATTATTTTTCAGTGATGTCCCATATCGTAATTACTCCTTGTACTGAAATTCTTCGTTAGAGTGCAGAATGCAACCAAAAGAGGAGTAGCAAAACTAGATGTTCTAAAAGTTCTACATAAAAAAATTTGACCTTCTACGCTTAGTAATTTTTTAACTAGCCTAGATACATACTTACAGACATCAAGAGAAAACTAGGCAAAACTAGTACAGGAATTGTCAAAATGAATATTTAACGTTTCAAAATTAAATTTGCTGTATAGCTACATACAGACGTTATATTCAAACTTGTCAAAATTCTTTCAAGCAAGATTTATATGAATATTTTTGTTGAAATTTGAACATAAATATTTCGTGATTACAATACTTCTTTTTACTTTCTACAAGGAGGGGAAAAAAGTTATAAAATACCAAGCTGATGAAAAGAAGGAGGTATTTGCTCTCGATGAATAAATTTCCTCCTCTTTAAACCTTCAGAAAGTCACAACTCGCTCTTTC
>CM063505.1:142347050-142349550 GCA_032207245.1 Pardosa pseudoannulata
TTAGACAATGGTTAAAGAGAGAACAATCCAAATTCTAACTTTTGAGAAAAAATACTATGGTATATTCTGCATAATGAAATCAAAAAATTTCAGTATGCAGAATCAATAAACAAGCATATATTATCAAATTCATAAAAATTAACAGAAAGATTTGGATGGGTTATCCTGCCTAAATGAGTGGTAACAACGTTGTTAAATGTTCTGCAAAATGCAAATGTTCTCCTGGGACGAGAAACCGAGACAGAGAATGATTGAGATAGCCTAATGCTCAATCGTGTTTGGTTAGACCAAGTGGCATATGCAACCGCAACAACAACAACTGTACATAAAATTACATATTTCCAATAGTAGCAGAGTGTAAAATGTCTTCTACCCCCGGTTCCAGTTTCTGGGAGTAACCCAAAAGTTGATAGAAAGCTATACCTTTGCTATAATGTTTTTATTCAAAATTAGGTTTCTCTAAGTCAAAACATTCTTGAGTTATCGTTTTAACACATACACACAAACGCATACATACAGAATTCCAAAAATGACATTTTCGGTCTCGTGACTCCCAGATTTTATAGAGGTAAGCATCACCAGTCAGTCGTATTTGATGTATTTGTGTTGTGCCCTCAAAAGAAGTAATGTTGGCCTACCTATATAATGCTCCTGTAGTAAAATGGGCAACAAAAATCAGCGATTCGTATCCTAAAATTCAAATAAAGGCAAATGTCTCGTATTTTTAAAAAAAATAATAATAATATTTTCAGTCTCAGGGAGGTCCGAAAAAGGATGATCAATCAAAATCTTCTCGAGGTCAAATATTTGAATGATTACAACACTTCCCCTATACTTCATTTATTATATTTTTCTATTTACTATTAATTTACTTTCATTTCCTAGACTACGAATGAGATAAAAACAAAAGCATATTAACATTTAAATTATCAGTTTTCTCTTATAGGTATAATCAAAATGAATTATCATAATTATTATTATAATCACTACTACTCTGTATGCTCCATAGAATTTTTCAACTCTATGCTCAACTAATTATTAAATAACAGTCAACATTTCTACCATTTAAAAGTCTCTAAATATACTATATTGCCAATGATGATCGGTCACTTGCGAATTTAGACATTTTGTTGAATATCTAGAAAAATACACGAGAAATTATAAAGAAACCTCAGGCGTATAAACAGGATGGTAGACGTCATATATTTCAGCTAAGAATTTTTCCCTAAACCCCATAGAGGACCGTCAACAAACTGAAGAAAAACGAATATGTTTTGGATAACCTTGTAAAAAGTAATGTATGAAAAGAGTTGAAACTTTATCACAGGATTAAGATGGTTTTTGTAATAATTGGTGTTCATTGTTATTAGGATAGTACGTATACTCGTGGTGAAATTAAGGTTTTTATAAAAACAATCCCAAATTTCTCCAAGTATTTTGCTTATAATTTGCAGAGTTGTCAATATCAAATAATGTTATTTTCAGCCCACATATCAAACAACATTGTAGATAATACCTTTCAATCGGAATTAAAAAATAATAAATATTGGGTGAAAGATGAGAAGGTTTATTAAATCATGTTTCACTGCTCATGCGCGAAAACAATCAAAATATAATGTGCATAATGTATTAGCTAAATGTATAGAGCAACTTTTGTGAAAGTCCGAAAAACACAGTTAAAAAATTCTGAAAGTGACCGTCTATAGAATAAGCTCGAAATCCCTTGTTACCAAAAGACAACAAAAAGATGAGGGGCTTTATCCAAAACTTCATATGTTATTAAAATTCTCAGTGGCTAGTAAATGGGAAAATATGTATTATTTCTTTCACTGTTAAAGTTGAGGCTGTCAGAAAAGCGAATGTTTGTTCTGGCTGCAGAAGAAACATTGATACTGCTGTTCACAATATACTGTACGTATATTTTGTATTTATACAAAATACTATATTTGGATACAGCCCCTCATCTTTTTGCTTCCTTTTGGGAAGGAACAGGGGATTTCGAGCTTATACTATCGATGATCATTCTCAGAATTTTCAAACTGTATTTTTGGGACTTTCACAAAAGTTGCTCTATACATTTAGCTAATACATTATGCACAATATATTTTGATTGCTTTCGCCCATGCGCAGTGAAACTTCATTTTGAAAACTTACTCATCTTTTATCGAATATTTATTATTTTTTAATTAAAATTGCAGGGTACTGTGTACAATGTCGTTTGACATGCGTCCTGAAAATAACATTCTTTGATATTGAGAACTCTGCAAATTATAAGCAGTGCACTTGGAGAAATTTGGGATTGTTTTTATAAAAACTTTAATTTCCCCATTACTATACGTGCTATCCTCATAACAATGAACGCAATTTATTACAAGAAGCATACTAATCATGTGCTAAAGTATCAACGGTTTGTATACATTACTTTTTGCAGGGTTATCTAAAACATATTCGTTTTTCTTCAATTTGTTGACGATCCCCTACGAGATTTGGGAGGAAATTC
>CM063505.1:142357050-142407050 GCA_032207245.1 Pardosa pseudoannulata
TCCACTGCTCGTTCCACGGCCGGGGTACCTCCTTTTGTTTACGTTATGAGAAGTGCGACGGGTTTGTATTTTATTGGCAGACGTTCTCGGATTTCGGACGGACTTCCCGCGGGGGCTCTTGAAACGCGTTCGTGACCAAAGGGTCACGCCAGAGGGGTCACCCAGAAGATTGACGCGACTGTCCAAACGTCGGTCCGTTTTTACAATTTTTTTTTCTTTCTCTCTTTATTTATTTTTTTTATTCGTCTGCTTTATTTTTACTTTTTATTTCTTTTTACTTTTCAGTATGATATGACGAAGCGTTGATGGGATGAAGAGGGGGGGGGGGAGATAGAAACGGCGTACCCTAGGAGGCAACGAAATTTCGGGCCTCCGGTGACTGGAACAATGCTCGTTACGTTGTTCCTGCGCTGCTCGTCTGTCGTGTTCATCGCGTATCGAGATCTTGTCACGAATACGTGACGGTGTTCCCAAACCTGATGACTTCATTAGAAAAAACACGGAAAAGAGTTTTCATTCACTCGTACAGAGTGATATTGGTCATAAATCAGAAGTGCTCAGCCGTGGAACGGGATTTTAAACTGAGTCAGTGTCAGATATTCATACAATTAACACTTTCAGATTTGAAGTATTTCGACCGTATCATTCTCTATGGACTGTGGGTTTAGGGTTCTTTTTTATTTTTAAAAATTCATGGAATCTATATAATATTAAATTAATTCCCTTAAAAAATTACCCTTATTAAATTAATTATTTAGATTAATTCCCTTATTTTATCCCTTAAAAAGTTACTCTCATTAAATTAATTATTTAGATTAATTCCCTTATTTAATATTTTAATATTAATTTAATAACTTCTATTCATAAATTACATTGGGGTTTGCGCGGTAATTTTGATTTTTCCCTCCAGACACGCTATAGACTTAATTCAGCCCCTGTCTGTACTTCTTTAGCCAAAAGTAAACGCGTTCTCTTTAAACATGGGTATTTTTTATCACGTGATCAAATATGCTTGGGGATTCTTCGTAGTCTTTTTACCTAAGAAATCCCTACTTAAAAAGTGTGTATGCACGATGTGGTAAAAGTGCTTGCCTGTTGTATGGATTTGATGTAACGTCACCCGTAATAAAATGTGGTGTGCTTTTTGATGAATCTCGACCATATTTCATATTTTCAATATTGTTCATGTAAAATGTTAAACCTTTTATATTCATGGTTTCATAAAATCTTCTCCATTTAAGTTAAGAACGCAGTAATATTGAATGGGAAATTATTAAAGAAAGCAAGTTTCAAATGTTTTAATAAAAAATTCCAAGTAAAATTAATTATTTTACTAAAAACTTGACTAAAAACTTAGTAAATGTTTCTCAAATATAGCGATAAAAATAGCGTTTATTTGTAAATGACATTTCTGCCATTTATCCCGTTTCTGGCATTCATTTCCTGATGCAAACCTTGCGATTTTTCCATCTTCTTGAAGTTTCCTTGAAAATAAAAGATTCATAAATATTAACCTTCTGACTGCTCAATTTGTAAACCAAAATAGATTTAAAAAATGTGCCTTTTCCTGTATATTTTAAATTTATATATATTGAAGAATTAAAATACGTCCTTTTCTTTCTAAAAAAGATGTTTTATATAGATTTTTATCGTGAGAAACTAAACTGTCAGAAAAGCCAATTTTAGATGTTATCAGAAGAAAAATAAATATTTTTAAGGTTTCTATTGAATTACAGTTAATTTATATTTATTATATATTATAATTATATTATCTAATATAACTATAGTTCATATAATTATATTTATTACATAATTAAACGTCTAATACTGTATATAATTTATTTCACTAGTTAAACAGTGAAAAAGTGGGATATGCTCCTGAATAGAGGAAGAAAAGCACATGCCCATGATTGGTTTGGTTTGGTTTGGTTTGGAGCGCTACGGTCTACTGATTTGCACACGAGGGCTAATGAGACCGGGACCTTCTGCTTAAAGCCGATTCCGAACGGCTACGAAAATCCATGCCATAGTGGGATACGAACCCACGAACGCCGGTACAGACGATCAGCCACATGCCTACGAAAATCGCGGGATGAGCAAATTTTGCTACATTTGAGTTGCCTATGGAAATCACGGGATAAGCAGCCAGAGGGTTAATAGAACCGACAACGAAAGAAATAATAAGGAATTCTGTAGCACAAAGAATTGAAAATTGCCTGAGAGACATTGGGACTTAGTTAGCTTCGACGAAAATGGCAATCTGAGAGACACTTGAACTTGGACCGTCAACTGTTAACTCTTTCAGAACGGCTGTATCATAATTGAGTCGCCGATGATGTATGACACATCCAACTGCTTTACTAAACATGGGAAAAATAAACAATAAAATTCAATTGTTATTGTTAACATTTGTGAAGCATCAAGTAAATTGGAGCCGCGGTAGTTCAGTTGACAAAGGCAACGCTTTTGTAAATGGAGGGTTGCGGGTTGAGACCAAGCCGCCATAAAATATGCTGTGTTCTTTAAAGGTGACTGGAGCACGTAAAATAGCAGTATATGCACGGCATACTCCCTAACAGTTCGTAAAGCATTTCCATTACATCGGCCGTACATCAGGAACATGTCGCAGTAATCACGAACGGAATACATGGCCACCATACGCAGACTACCGGTGCTGCGATATGCAGACTTTTAAATACCAGTTCAACGGCGGCTTAAGTCATTCCATGACTTTCGCGCATGTATGACGCGATATGCACCGCGAACATTTTAAACATTATCGTCTGGAAAGATATGCAAATACCGTTGTTGATATGTCCAATAAAGTGTTTTTTTTTCTTGCACCGGCAGTACTGTCATACTTTGTTTTTCATATTTTTCTAGTAAAATATGCATTGTACAGGAATGCTTCTTTGGGCAGTATGTACTCCCAACGAGAAAGCTAGCTGTGCAGAGTTTATGCGGTCGTTTTGGGACACCCTGTATATTATAAGCGTATATGTACATATCTATACATATTAGTATACATTTGCGCTAAAGGTTATGACAATACATATTACAATTAAGTATAATTTTTTTCTTGTACGGCACAATGAGCGAACACAATGAGTAATGATTAAGTTGTTCTAACCGATAAGGTGTTATACATTATTAATTAATGAAAATAGTTCAATCATTATACAGATGATTTTTAATATGCATATATATATATATATATATATATATATATATGTGTGTGTGTGTGTGTGTGTGTGTGTGATACGTTTGAGACGATAAAATAATAAATTATTTAAAAATGATTAATTCATGAAGCCGCAGTAAAACATGCTGTTTCTTTAACTACATACATTTTTTGTACTCTTAATGTGCATGTTTTCGTCTCTGGTTATCATTTTTTAATACTATCTATACCTTAATTATTTGCATACACCTATATTTATGTATACAGGTGTATAATACTTAAATAAGAAAGAAAAATGTAAGTTATGCTCACTTCTTGATGTCTTCGTTATCCACTAAATTATTAATAAAATATAATATAAAATGTAGTTTGAAGAAAAGATGTGCATATGTGCATCGGAAAACTTTCTTAAGCATTTGAAGCTAGAAAGGTGTGTAATACTGAAAGAAAAAAGAATTTAGGTAAGTTATGCTCACTTCTTGCCGTTCGTTAACCACAAATTTATAAATGAAATATAATATAATTTGAAGAAAAGTTGTGCATTTGTGCATCGGAAAACATTCTTAAGCATTTGAAGCTCAACAGGTGTGTAATACTTAAAGAGAAATTAGGTAAGTTATGCTCCTTCTTGCTGTCTGCGTTACCCACAAATTTATAAATAAAATATAATATAAAATATAGTTTGAAGACAAGGTGTGCATATGTGCATCGGAAAACTTAAGCAATTTGAAGCTCAACATGTGTGTAATACTTAAAAAAAAAGAATGAAGGTAAGTTATAATCACTTCTTGTAGTCTTCGTTAACCACAAATTTGTAAATAAAATATAATATAAAATATAGTTTGAAGAAAAGTTGTACATATGTCCAACTGAAAACATTTTTAAGAATTTGAAGCTCAACAGGTGTATAATATTTAAAGAAAAAAGAAAAAAGGTAAGTTATGCTCACTTCTTGCCGGTTTCGTCATCCACAAATTTATAAATAAAATATAATATAATTTGAAGAAAAGTTGTGCATATGTGTATCAGAAAATATTCTTAAGCATTTGAAAATCAACAGGTGTATAATACTTAAAGAAAAAACATCAGGTAAGTTATGATCACTTCTTGCCGTCTTCGTTAACCACAAATTTATAAATGAAATATGATGTAAAATATAGTTTGAAGAAAAGTTGTACTTATGTGTATCAGAAAACATTCTTAAGCATTTGAAGCTTCACAGGAGTGTAATATTTAAGGAAAAAAAAGGAAAGTTATGCTCACTTCTTGCCGTCTTCGTTATCCACAAATTTATAAATGAAATATAATATAAAATATAGTTTGAAGAAAAGTTGTACATATGTATATTAGAAAACATTCTTAAGCATTTGAAGCTCAACAGGTGTGTAATACTTAAAGAAAAAATAAATTAGGTAAGTTATGCTCCTTCTTGTTGTCTTCGTTATCCACAAATTTATAAATAAAATATAATATAAAATATATTTTGTAGAAAAGTTGTGCAAATGCGCATCGTAAAACTCTCTTAAGCACTTGAAGCTCAACAAGTGTGTAATACTTAAAGAAAAAATAAATTAGGTAAGTTATGCACACTTCTTGCCGTCTTCATTAACCTCAAATTTATAATTAAAATATAATATATAGTTTGAAGAAAATTTGTGCATATGTGCATTTGAAAACATTCTTAAGCACTTGAAGCTCAACAGGATGCATAACAAGCAATAACGGTGCAATAATTCATATTATTTCCTCCCTTACCCGACTTGATAAGATGCATAATAAAAGTCAGAATCGGAAAGAGGAACGACACTCCATCCCGTTTTATTGCTCTTTCCAGCAGTGTAAATATTTATTAAAACAATAGCAGGCTACTATATTATCGGCAGCACTTCCACCCACTCTCCGGTCAACCACTTAATAACGACAATAAACGGCGAGAGCTCGTTGTAAGCGATGCCGGAGTCCGATTTATAGAGCCACCGATATTCCTCGACGTACGACGTGATAACGACGCCGAAGACAAGCGTTCTTTATTGTCTCTCGGAGTTTGGAATACTAAAACGAATCGTCGCTGTAATGAGGCTTCTCTTTAGCGGTCGGGGGTAGAATCACCGTCGATCTAAATCTCGAACCGAATGGGTCGGACAAGGTTTTTCAATTTATTTTTTTTATCAAAAGGTGTGGGATCGAGATTCCCTATCCGAGACCCGAATATCCCTACGCTAGATAAGGCATCGACCTACGTTGAAGGAGGTACTTTCTGGAGTGAAAAATTGGACAACAGCAACGTCCTACAATGGGAAATCAGACTATTTGTTTTTCTCCTGTACAAAGAGAAAGAAAATAGACTGATTTCCTATTGCAAGAAAATTCCAAAGGAAAATATAGAATACTAAAATTGCCCCAAAAGTTAACTGAGATGTGAAAGAATACCGTCTTTTCAACCCTAATAAATCTAAAACCTACATTTTAGGAATTATGTCTCTATATTTTTTTACTATATTTGTCCATTTAAGTCTTTAAGTTTGAGTAACAACCATTTCTTTTGATTTGTCTCTGGCCAAAGTCTAATCTAAATCCAAAACAATCAGTTTTATAATTATGTCTCTGTTGGTGACTATGTCTATCATTTAAGAACTGAGTCCAAAACAACATTTTTTGTAATTATGTATCCGCATTTACATCTATACATGTCTGAAAGTATATAAGAATAGTATTTATGAGCTAATCTTGATTTTTACCTTTTCTTGAACGAAGTATACGGAAAGTATTCCAAATCTTACCTGAAGATTTGAAGAATATCAAAAGTTTAGGCTTGTGTTCCAAAACAGTAGGGCGTAGAGCTCTAAAACAAACCTAAATTTTAGTATAGACAAGCAAACCATAGCCAATCCCTAGGTTTCTGGTTTCTGGTTTCTGAAGCCAAATTGGCAGAAACGTACTAATCCAGCTGAATCACCCACCACCAGTGTTGTAAGTTTCAGAAGTATGATGCATTTAAATAAAGTATTAATTCCAAATACAAATTATTCTTATTTCGTATTTTCTAAATCAAAAGTTGCCATTTTTTACTTTGAAATCACATATGTAAGTGCTTAGTGAGTATGAATAAAAATTTCAGTAATTATTAAGTATTCTTTTATAAATTTCGGAAGCTACAATATTAAGAATGTACGCGAACAGCCAATGAACTGTAAACAACCCTGCTTAACGATTTAAATGAAATAATTTGAATTTAATGCTCTTATTATAAACATGATTTATTATTTCTGTTTTTAAAAACATTTAAACTCTTCGCATTTCCTACCATTTTGATAGAAAAAATAATTTTGATCTTTCTTTTACTTATTCGCAATATATAATTATATAAATATATAAATGTAACAAATTGTGATAATTTGAATTTAATGCTCTTATTATAAACATGATTTATTATTTCTGTTTTTAAAAACATTTAAACTCTTCTCATTTCCTACCATTTTGATAGAAAAAATAATTTTGATCTTTCTTTTACTTATTCGCAATATATAATTATATAAATATATAAATGTAACAAATTGTGAAAAATAAATAAATACAGATTATTCTTATTTTGTATTTTCTAAATCAAAAGTTGCTATTTTTTTATTTTGAAATCACATATGTAAGTTCTTAGTGAGTATGAGTAAAAATTTCATTAATTATTAAGCATTCTTTTGAAATTTGGGATGCGGCAATATTAGAAATGTACGCGAACAGACAATGAACTCAAAACAACCCTGCTTAACAATTTAAATGAGATAATTTGAATTTAATGTTTTTATTCTAAATGGGGTTTATTATTTCTCTTTTTAAAAATATTTAAACTCTTTGCATTTCCTACCATTTTGATAAAAAAAATAATTTTGTTCTTTCTTGTATATGTTTGAAATATATAATTATATAAATATATAAATATATCAAATTGTGTAAAATAAATAGATACAAATTATTCTTATTTTGCGTTTTCTAGATCCAAAGTTGCCATGTTTGGATTTTGAAATTACATATGTTAGTGCTTAGTGAGTATGAATAAAAATTTCATTAATTATTAAGTATTCTTGTATAAATTTGGGAAGCGGCAATATTAAGAATTTACACAAACAGCCAATAATCTGAAAACAACCCTGCTTAACGATTTAAATAGAATGATTTGAATTTAATGTTCTTATTCTGAACATTCTATTCGGTTTAGTATTTCTGTTTTTAAAAAAATTTAAACTCTTCTTATTTCCAACCATTTTGATAAAAAAAATAATTTTGATCTTTCTTGTACATGTTTGCAATATATAATTATATAAATATATAAATATAATAAATTGTGAAAAATAAATAAATACATATTATTCCTATTTTGTATTTTTTAAATAAAAAATTACCATTTTGTAGGTTTTCAAATCCCATATGTAAATGCATCAAGCATTAGTACATGTTCTCATTTCGAATGCGAACATGTACTAATGCTCCAGAGATTACTTCTATATACCTTCCGTTATCGAAGTTACTCGAAATGTACTACCAGTGAGGTAAAATTCCTTATCTGCTCTTTTTTATTCCCTATCTGGTGGTGCAAAAATCCCCAAGATTCAAGTCCATAAATTTTCAATCTTTCCGGACTTCAGAAGTGAGCGTTTATGGACTGTAGGCGCCTGAACCCGCTGTTGGGGCACAGCACTTGGTGTGGCCCACGCGGCTAATACCCCACTTTACGAGATTTTTCTTTTCTTTTCTTTTCTTATATTTATTTTCACCTGCACAGTGAGATAGAAAAAAAAATGTGATCCGGTAGCTTACGGGATAAAAAATTTTACGTGCTGAATGACCCGTGTGTCAATAGATTACCTCTAGGAAAGGGAATCAGCATGCGGAATTCGCAAGGAGATTAAAAATTTTTCCTTGAGAATGTTTCTTCAGTGTTCAATCATTATAGACTTTACAGTTACGGAAATGTGTTCATTCTTTATAGCCGCCTTAAAGTTGCAATAGCTGTTCCACTGGGAAAAATTCCCTGAAATTTCAATATTTTTATCTTAATGTATATATAATCAAGGAGAAGTATAAAATACGGTGCTTTAATATCCCTCACCATATAATTAGTATAATTATAGTGGAAACTCATTTATATGAAACTCACTTATACGAAATATTCAGTTATACAAAGTAATTATATTCCTATGAAATTTAGCCTCTGAGCGTATAAAGCCGTTCCTATAAAGTCTACGAAATAAATTATTCACTTATAGAATACTCAGTGATACAAACATTCATTTATACGATAGAATACGATAGAATGCTTGATTCTCTACTTAAATTATCGAATATTTTCATTTTGTTGTATTACTAGCATATAGCCCATCATATGACGGGATCAGTAAAATTTTTAATTTCCTAGAATTGTAAAGTACCCTATTGAGCTGGGAAAAAAATGGTTTATTTTTTGGCTGAGAATTATCTGGTACACTCTCAATAGTTTGTTTATCTTCATACTTCACTAAAGTCTCCCGATACTGTGAATACAGTTTAGAATGACGTTGAATTCATTTACGAAAATTCAAATCATTTTCATTTTCGAAATTATCTTTAAGTTCTTCCCAATTTTTTTGCCACAGTAATTAGAGGAAGTAAAGGAATGAAACTATCATTTCCACTGCACCCTGGAGGTAGGTATAATTTGTTGTTAATACCGGTGATAAAATTTTCATTGCAACAAAAAATAATCGATGATTAAATTTAAAATTATCCCATATCTACCTAATCTATTATTTAAGCCAAATATAGAAGAAAATTATTTATGTAATATCCGAATTCAGTTATAAAATGTATGAAAATAATGCAGATGATATTTAAGTAATTTAAAATGAGAAATGATTAAATGAGATGGTTAAAGGAATGGCGTCATAATGCTAGAAAAAAAATGTTATTTTTACCTATTTATTATGTGACAAATTGATAAATTTAATCACCTGCTCTTAACCGGGGAAAATAGGGTTTGAAATAATGTCATTAAATGCTAGAAAAGGGGGGAAGGGGTGGATTTTGATCGTTGTTGACCCTTACTCATCAAGGATGCCTCTATCCATTTCAGTCACAACCACTTCATAAATTCGAGGACAGAAGAACAGATAACTTAGGCTATTATTATATAGGGGACGAAGTATAATTAAGAATAAGTCTCAAATAGGGTGCTTTAATATTTCTCACCATATAATTAGTATATTTATAGTGGAATCTCATTTATATGAAACTCGCTTATACGAAATATTCAGTTATACGAAGTGCTTCTAGTTTTAATGAAATTTAGCTTCTGAGCCTATAAAGCCGTTTCTATAAAGTCTATGAAATGCATTATTCACTTATAGGAATACTCAGTGATACGAAACTTTCATTTATACGATAGAATGTTTGATCCTCTACGTAAATTATCGAATATTTTCATTTCATTGCATTATGAAATGTAATTAAGAATAAGTATCAAATAGGTGCTTTAATATACATCAACTTATAATTAGCATAATTACAGTAAAAACTCATTTATATGAAATGAACTTATACGAAATATTCAGTTATAGAAATTTTTTTCGTTTCTATGAAATTTAACCTCTGAACCTATAAATCTGTTCCTATAAAGTCTATGAAATAAATTATTCTCTTATACAAATTCGCAGTGATACGAAACATTCATTTATATGATGGGATGTTTATAAAAGGAAAATACGATGGGAAAATTTATAAAAGTTCTTCGTAAGTAATCAGATTTATAGTGCAGATGTATCTATGTACAAAGCTTGATGATTTTGGCCCCTTCTTTCTATCCGAAAATCTGATGATAAACATACTTAACGTGTCTTTTACTTACTGCTGAATACCAAAATAGAAAATCAATAAAAGAGCTTAGTACATAATCAGATCAATGGTGAATATGTATGTATGTGCAAAACTTGATGACTTTATGCAAGTTCTTTCTGTGGATAACCTGTGGATAAACATACACAAGGGTCACTTTTATTTACTGCCGAATATAAAATAGAAAATCAATAAAATGCTTCTTTGTACGTGGTGCAGATGTATGTGTATAACTTAATGACTTTAGGTCACTTTTTTCTATGCGAAAATCTGAACATAAGAAGATAAACACACACATGGTCACTTTTATTTACCGCTGAAAATCAAAATAGAAAATCAGTGAAAGGTTTTCGTAAGTCATAAGATATGTGGTGCAGATATATGTTTAAATAAAACTTGATGTCTTTAGGCCACATCTTTCAATGCAAAAATCTAAGGATAAACATACATATGGTTACTTTTATTTATTGCTGAAAATCCCAATAGAAAATCAATACAATGACTTCTTCGTAAGTGATTATATCTGTGGTGCAGATGTATGTAGGTGTAGCACTTAATGACTTTAGGTGACTTCTTTCTAAGAGAAAATCTGAAGATAAGAAGATAAACATGCATACGGTCACTTTTATTTACCACTGAAAATCAAAATAGAAAATCAGTAAAAGGGTTTCGTAAGTGATAAGATATGTGATGCAGATATATGTTTATACAAAATTTAATGTCTTTAGGCCACATCTTTCCAAGCGAAAATCAAAGGATAAACATGCACATGGTTTCTTTTATTTATTGCTGAAAATCAAAATAGAAAATCAATAAAATGACCTCGTAAGTGATCAGATCTGTGATGTAGATGTATGTATGTGCAAAAGTTGATGACTTTAGGCCACTCAAACATAAACACGGTCACTTTTATTTATTAGTGTAGGTACTTTGTTCGTGGAATGTTTCGATTGCATCTGCCCCATGTTTGTACAAGAAAACACACAAAGCATAAAATTAAGGAACAGCCCTCACTGAATAATATATTTGGCTTATGAAAGTTTCAGAAGCTAAGAAGGCGTCCATATGAAAATCATATCTTGTTGACCAGCAACTTGGAATCACACACAGTCGTAACCTCATCCATTATCGACATATAATTGAAAACGCTTATCTAGTGTCTTCGATCTTAATTCGAGAGATTTCCTCCCAACAGCGGAAATGCTGAAATTTTCTTCTTTTATTTTTATCCTCCAGAAAAACAGCCCACGGCTACGAACCGAGATATTTTTCCGAAGGTAAATATCTGTTCCAATTCATTCTCATATGTGTCAAGAATCACATTATTTTGGCTACTTCGTTTTTTATCTCTAAATATCATTTGCGCCAACGATAAGTAAAACGCACTCAAAACAGAACGCTTTCCCCAGCGCAATAATTGGCAGAAAATTACTTTCCTTTCTTTTTTGGTTGCTGGGAGGGGATATGTCCCCGCGCTGTAAATTTCGACCTCTGTGACCTATTCGCCCCGCCTGCATTTAAAATCGGCAGCCAGGGGTGCAGGAGATAGGAGATACCCGACAAGTTGCCCCGAAAAGAGATACGCAAGCACACCGGTGATGAAAGAGAAAAATATTCGCCAAGGAAGCATCAATCTTGCGTGCTTACGATAGCTAGCAATTCCAGATATCGTGGTTTTTTCTTTCCGGTTTGTACTTAGTATTCTAAGATGCATGGGATTCTAGCGCTTTATTTCTACTGGAGAAATAAATCATTTTACCATAAAAATGAGCGGGTGCGTTAAAGTAACGATTTCTATAGATAGCTAGTAAGATTTAACGAGGCTGAAAATTATTTGCGCCAAATTTCAAGTCAAAGTTTGTATTTTTTGATACAGCAGTCTGCACCATTCTTCACAATATTAGAAAGATAATTACTTAATTACACAGTTTTAATACAAAATAATGAAAGAGAAAAGTGCCGATTAAGGAAGCATCAATGCAGCTTACAATTCTAGATATCATGGGCGTAATTTGGGAGGACAGAGAGGATCAAATGCCCCCAGAATTTTTTGAAGGGGGCAAGCTTACTGTTTTCCCCTTCAGTTTTTAAGGTTTTATTCATATTTTAATATTATTTTTCGACTTTACCTCTCATGTGAAATGCCCAATTTTTGCCCCTTCTCCGATATGTGTATGTTTAGGTATGTATAGATGTTAAGGAAGACTTCAAACGGTGTCCATGAATGGTTATTAAACTTAATTATGGCTTTAAAATTATTCGCGCAAAACTTCAAGCCAAAGCTGTATTTTTTGATACAATAATCTGTATTCTTCTTCTCAGTATTAGATATATAATTACTTAATTACATATTTTTAATAAAAAAAAAAGAATGAAACTGATAAGTGTCCGTTAAGGAAGCATCAATGTAGAAAATAATTTTAGATATCACGGTTGTATTTTGGGAGAACGAAAGGTATCAAATGCCCTTCAGAAGTTTGTGAAGGGGGCAAATTTACTATTTTACCCCTCCAGTTTTTCGAGATTTTACCAATATTTTAACTTTCTCATTCGACTTTTACACTCCTCAGTTGAAACGCCCAATTTACGCCCATGCTAGATATCATGAGTATTTTTAATTTATAACTTGTACTTAGTATTCTAAAATTTATGGGATTTTAGCTTTTTATTTCTATTGGAGAAATAAATCCTTTCACCGCAAAAATGTGCTAGTGCTTCAAGGTTGTGATTTCTATAGATATCTAGCTACGTTCAGTATTATTCGAGTAAATTTCAAATCAAAATTTGGATTCGTTATATAATAATCTGCATCAGTCTGGGCAATACTAGATAGATAATTTCTAAGCAATACATTTTTTAAAAGTGAGGAAAGAGAAATGTGTCCGTCAAGGAAGTATAAATCTGACATGCTTACGGTAGCCCCCAATTCTGTATATCATGTTTTTTTTCCCTCTGTTTT
Organism: Pardosa pseudoannulata; assembly: GCA_032207245.1. Classification (NCBI taxonomy): domain Eukaryota; kingdom Metazoa; phylum Arthropoda; class Arachnida; order Araneae; family Lycosidae; genus Pardosa; species Pardosa pseudoannulata. The sequence continues at coordinate 142,370,049 of CM063505.1, forward strand.
GTTTATACTTAGTATTCTAAGATGCATGGAATTCTAAAGTGTTTTATTTGGCTGGAAAAATAAATAATTTATCAATACAGCGGTTGTGACAAGGTAATGATTTCTACAGATAACTTTCTAGATTTGACAGGCCCAAAATTATTCGCTCCAAATTTCAAGTCAAAGTTGTAATTTTTTGATACAGCAGTCTGCACCATTCTTCACAATATTAGAAAGATAATTACTTAATTACACAGTTTTAATACAAAATAATGAAAGAGAAAAGTATCCATTAAGGAATCATCAATGTAATTAATAATTCTAGATATCATGGGCGTAATTTGGGAAGACAATGGGGATCAAATGCCCCCCAGAATTTTTTGAAAGGGGCGATTTACTGTTTTGTCCCTCCAGTTTTTCAAGATTTTATTCATATTTTAATTTTATTTTTTACTTTTTATCCCCTTAGATGAAGAGCCCAATTTCTGACCCTGTTCCGGTATAGGTATATTTAGGGATATATGGATGTTAAAGGAAAATTAGAAAAGTATCCATGCATAGTTATTAAACTTTGTTAGGGCTTTAAAATTGTCGTTTGTCTAAAGAGCCGGAAAGGCCTATGCTAAGAGTCGATTACGGCTCCAGGGTAGCTTTAAGTGATTACCTTTCGAGTCGAAAAAATTACATTATTAACAGGCCTTTTTAGATTTATCATATGTCTATATCTATGTCTAGACAACCTAATTTAAATTATCCTTATCGAAACACTGAATTCTCCGGTGAACTGGTGTATTTGAGAGAACAAGGGGGGATCAAATGCCCCCAGAATTTTTTAATGGGGGCAAACTTAGTGTTTTGTCCCTCCAGTTTTTCCAGGTTTTATTCAAATTTTAATTTTCTTGTTCGACTTTTGCCCTCTCACGTGAAACGCTCAATTTTCGCCCCTGCTCCGGTATGTGTATATTTAGGTATATATGGATGTTAAAGGAGACTTGGACCAGTGTGCATGCAAAGTTATTAAATTTTGTTATGGCTTTAAAATTGTTGTTTGTCTAAAGAGTCGCATGCGACTCGAGAATAGCTTTAAGTGACAGTATCTTTAGAGTAAAAAAAATTTGCCCTATAAATAGAGCTTTTTAGATCTATCATATATCTATGTTTATGTCTATGAAACTTAATTTAAATAAAATTATCAAAACGGTGAATTCTTCGCTGTATGGGCGTAATTTGGGATAAGGGGGATCAAATGCAACCCAGAATTTTTTGAAGGGGGGGGGCAAATTTACTGTTTTGCCCCTCCAGTTTTTCGAGGTTTTATTAATATTTTAATTTTTTTCGACTTTTGCCCCCTCAATTGAAGAGCTCAATTTACGCCTTGCTACATATCATGAATTTTTCTTCTTTCTCAACTTGAACTTAGTATTTTAAGATGTATGAGTCTTTAACTTTTTATTTCTATTGGAGAAATAAATCCTTTCACCGCAAAAATGAACGAATACATTAAGGTTACGATTTCCATAGATATCTAGCTAGGCTCAGTATTATCAGCTTAAATGTCGAATCAAAATTTAATTTTTTATATTAATAATCTGCATCATTCTGGACGACATTAGGTAGATAATTTCTAAACTATACATTATTAAAAAGAAGAAAAGGGAAATGTGTCGGCCAAGGAAATATTAATCATACATGCTTAAGATAGCCCGAAATTCCAGATATCCTGTTTTTTGTTCTGTATTCCACTTAGTATTCTAAGAAGCATGGGATTCTAGCGTTTTATTTGGGGTGAAAAATAAATCATTTTACCATAAAGCGGGTGCGTTAAGGTAATAATTTCTACAGATAACTAGCTATATTTAATGAGGCTCAAAATTATTCGCACCAAATTTCAAGTCAAAATCTGTACTTTTTTATACAATAATCTGCATCATCCTTCACAATATTAGATAGATAATTTCTAAATTACACATTTTTAATATAAAAGACTGAAAGAGAAAAGTGCCGATTAAGGAAGCATCAATGCAGCTTACAATTCTAGATATCACGACCACAATTTGGGAGAACAAGAGGGATCAAATGCCCCCCAGAATTTTTTGAAGGGATCAAATATAATGCTTAGCCCCTTCAGTTCTTCGAGGTTTTATTAATATTTTAATTTTATGGTTCTACTTTTGTACTCAGTTGAAATGCCCAATTTACGCCCTTGCTAGATATCACGGAATTTTTTTCTTTCTCACTTGTACTTAGTATTTTAAGATGTATGAGATTTTAGCTTTTCATTTCTATTGGAGAAATAAAAAGCCCAAAACAGGGCCCAAAATTAATCACGTCAAAATTTGTGTTCTTTTTATTATGATCTGCATCATTCACTACAATATTAGATAGATAATTACTAAATCACATATTTTTAATATAAAAAAAACGAAAGAAATAAGTATCAGCCAAGGAATCACTAACATTAGATGTTTACAATAGACAAATGCATTTATAGATATCGTAAAGGAAATTTATAGATATCGATAAGCATTCGCCTAATCAACAGTGCGGACTTTTTAGAATATTTTATATTACCATATTAGCATCATATGCTAAACTAAACTAAACTCCTGGACGCAACAACCAGTAGGGGGTCTGGGCTAAATGGAGCCAAATCTCCGTTTCCAAGACCAAGGGCCCTAGGGTGCGAAGCATATGTTCCTGTTAAGTGGTTAGCCTAACTGGGAATTCCCAGTGTTTAATCCCAAGTATGCTTGGTCCTCAGTTTGTCTACCCTCTGAAGGGATGAAAGTCGGAGTCAAACTTGCCCCGCCCGGGGATAGAATAACGGACCTGTGTCGGAGGAGTGCGAAGCGCTACCTCAACACCACTGAGAAATTTAAAACATTACAGGCGACGAAAATTACTACTTAAGACAACACAAACAAAGTAGATCAATGTAACTAGGGATAACGTAACTTCGTAACAATGTAACTACGTAACTCAGGGATCATGCAGAAGACTTCCAGTTTGGCCTGCCACCACCAGAGGTACATTTAAGAACTTAGAGGACATTGCAACCACGAAACTTTTTTTTCATGCCAAAGTCACCATTAATGAACACAACAGATTGGTCGGCTTGAGAACCGAACCCACATCTATCCGATTATGAGATCGCTGTCTTCGCCCACAGAGCTACCACGGTTAAAGCAAAATACATTTGCTCGTACATATGTACTTACGTAAATAAGTACGGGCTTTCCATCAAGACTAGTTAAAATATATTGAAGAATTATTAAAATGGATGTTTAAAACTTAAAAGCTAAACTTTCTCTGTAGGTACCTACAAATTGTGGACTGGAATTTGCTTAAATGGATGCAGGAAAAATTACGTGTTTCTGCAAAAATCTAAAAAAAGAAAGTTTTTTGTGATTTCAATAACTTTTTATTTTGTACCAGTAACGTACTTTCTATTAATTTTTTTTCTAAAAAATAAGTACTATGACAACTTTTCTTTTATAACGTAATGTATTCATGTGATACCAGATACCATGCAGATTTATTTCTTTTAAAATGTATAAACGTATACTACCTTTTAACAGCTGCAAAAGTCGACTTCAATTTCAGTTTTTACAGCTCGTAAAACTGTTTATTTTTTAAAAAAATTTAATTTTTAGTGAATGCTGTTTTTACTTTCAATGTTGTACCAAAAATATTTTTTATAAATTTATCTCAGAGGTTTTAAAATATTAATATTCAATGATTTTTTATAGGAATTTACCCGATTGCGTATACCATTTATATTTATTGTTATATTATATATGTGTGTTATAAATATATGATTTTTTTTAGTTGAAATTAAAAATTATATAAATATATTTTGAAATGTTGACCTAGGATCGTAATTAAAATAATTTTTCAATGAAATAACACAATAGTTCACCATTTTTAAAATAACATATATTTATTTCATCTTAATTAAAACTATTGGTTGTATTAAAAGAATAAATGTGTATTATTGTACGAAATCAGGAAAAATGTGAGAAATAGTAGTCATTGGAATTTCGATTTTTTAAAAATTATCCAATAAACCACGAAAGTTATTTATTGATATCACATATGAAAAAACTACTAGCTTAGCAGTGAATAAAAGTAACATATTTCTAAATATATAATTCTTCAATTAATAGTTAAATTAAAATTGAATTAAAATAGCTATGAAGATCCAGATTTTTTCATTAAAGCTTAAGATGCTTGTTTGACTATTTTACAATACATCCTTTTTAACAAGTGTATCATACGTACAAAATTATATATTTAGCATTATATTTTTAAGAATGGTTAATGTTAATGAGACTGGATAAGAAACAAAGTATGTATTAGTGTCAGAGCTAATTAAAGTAGTTAAATATATAAATAAAATATATCAGTGAATACTATCTAGCAAGAAAAAGTTAAACAATTTTTTTGATATTAACTATCACGTTTAAGTTTTTTTTTTATCAGAAATATTAAACTTCTTGAAGCAATTAGAATACTACCCCATACATTTAATGAATCACTTAACTGATATGCAATCATAATACAATACATCTATACTTTATTATTTAAAAAATAAAAATAAACTACAACTCTTAAAAAAAAAAGAGCTGAATAAATATATGTTTAATCAAAAACAGAATTCCTACTCATAAATGAAACAATCCCTTAGCTTTTGATATATATATATATATATATATATATATATATATATATATATATTTATATATATTATATATATATATATATATATATATATATATATATATATATGTATGTATATATATATATATATATGTATGTATATATATTTCTGTTATATATGATTTTTTAGTTGAAATTTTAAAAAAATATAAATATGTATTGAAATGTTGAACTATGAACCGTAATTAAAAAAGTTTTTTTCACTGAAACAGCACACTATGTCACCATTTTTTAAAACAACATATATTTATTTGATTTTCATTAAAACTTTTACGTATATTAAAAAGAGTAAATGTGTATTATTGTACGAAATCAGGTAAATATGAGAAATATTTGTCATTTGAATTTCGAATTTTTAAAATTATCGGATAAACCTAAAAAGTTGTGTATTTGTATCACATATGAAAAAAATTACTAGCTTGGTAGTGAATAAAAGTAACGTTTTTCTAAATATATAATTCTTCATTTTATAGTAGTTAAATTAAAGTTGAATTTAAAATTGCTATACAGATCCATATTCTTCCATTTAAGTTTTAGATGCTTGTTTAATTATTCTACAATACATCCTTTTTAAACAAGTGTATCATACGTACAAAATTATATATTTAGCATTATATTTTTAAGAATGGTTAATGTTAATGAGACTGGATAAGAAACAAAGTATGTATTAGTGTCAGAGCTAATTAAACTAGTTAAATATATAAATTAAATTATCTCAATTAATAGCATATTAGTAAGAAAAATTTAAACAATTTATTTGATATTAACTATCACGTTAAATTTTTTTTCATCAGAAATATTAAACTTTTTGAAACAATTAGAATACTGCCACATACGTTAAATGAAACACTCAACTGATACACAATCATAATACACTACATCTATACATTATTATTCAAAAAATAACAATAAACTACAACTCTTTAAAAAAAAAGAGCTGAATAAATATATGTTTAATCAAAAACAGAATTCCAACTCATAAATGAAACAATCCCTTCCCCAGCTTTTGATAGATGATGCCTATTATTAATACGGTCTTCAACGTGGAAAACATAATTAAGAAGCATCTCGATGATATATATATATATATATATATATATATATATATATATATATATATATATATATATATATATATATATATTTCTGTTATAAATATATGATTCTTTTAGTTGAAATTTAAAAAAATATAAATATGTATTGAAATGTTGAACTATAAATCGTAATTAAAAATTTTTTTTTCACTAAAATAGCACACTAGGTCACCATTTTTTAAACAACATATCTTTATTTGATTTTCATTAAAACTTTTACGTATATTAAAAAGAATAAATGTATATTATTGTACGAAATCAGGTAAATATGAGAAATAGTGTTATTTGAATTTCGAATTTTTAAAATTATCTGATAAACCTAGAAAGTTATGTATTTGTATCCCATATGAAAAAACCCCACTAGCTTCGCAGTGAATAAAAGTAACATTTTTCTAAATATATAATTCTTCATTTTTATAGCGGTTAAATCAAAGTTGAATTTAAAATAGTTATAAAGACTCATAATCGTCCCTTTAAATCTTTAGATGCTTGTTTGACTATTTTACAATACATCCTTTTTAACAAGTGTATCATACGTACAAAATTATATATTTAGCATTATATTTTTAAGAATGGTTAATGTTAATGAGACTGGATAAGAAACAAAGTATGTATTAGTGTCAGAGCTAATTAAACTAGTTAAATATATAAATTAAATTATCTCAATTAATAGCATATTAGTAAGAAAAATTTAAACAATTTATTTGATATTAACTATCACGTTAAATTTTTTTTCATCAGAAATATTAAACTTCTTGAAGCAATTAGAATACTACCACATTAATTTAATGAAACACTCACCTGATATGCAATCATAATACAATACATCTATACTTTATTATTTAAAAAATAACAATAAACTACAACTCTTTAAAAAAAAAGAGCTGAATAAATATATGTTTAATCAAAAACAGAATTCCAACTCATAAATGAAACAATCCCTTCCCCAGCTTTTGATAGATGATGCCTATTATTACGGTGTTCAACGTGGAAAACATAATTAAGAAGCATCTCGATGATATATATATATATATATATATATATATATATATATATATATATATATATATATATATATATATATTTCTGTTATAAATATATGATTCTTTTAGTTGAAATTTAAAAAAATATAAATATGTATTGAAATGTTGAACTATGAATCGTAATTAGAAAACTTTTTTTCACTGAAATAACACACTAGGTCACCATTTTTAAAGCAACATATCTTTATTTGATTTTCATTAAAACTTTTACGTATATTAAAAAGAATAACTGTGTATTATTGTACGAAATCAGGTAAATGGGAGAAATAGTGTCATTTGAATTTCGAATTTTTAAAATTATTTGATAAACCTAGAAAGTTATGTATTTGTATCACATATGAAAAAATCACTAGCTTGGCAGTGAATAAAAGTAACGTTTTTCTAAGTATATAATTCTTCATTTTTCAATAGTTAAATTAAAGTTGAATTTAAAAATGTTATACAGATCCATATTCTTCCATTTAAGTTTTAGATGTTTGTTTAATTATTCTACAATACATCCTTTTTAAACAAGTGTATCATACATATAAATTTATATATTTAGCATTATATTTTCTAAAATGGTTAGTGTAAATAAAACTGAATAAGAAACAAAGTATTATAGTGTCAGAGCTAATTAAAGTAGTTAAACATATAAATTAAATTAGTTCAGTGGATAGTATATTAGTAAGGTAGGTAGGTTTTTGGAGTGCTACGGTCTACTTTTTGCAACACGAGGGCTAACGAGACCGGGACCTACTACTTAAAGCCGATTCCGAACGGCTACGAACATCCATGCCATAGTGGGATTCGAACCCACGATCTCCGGTTCCGAAGGCTAGCACAATAACCATTCGGCCATCGTTCCGCTGTATACTAGTAAGAAAAAGTTGGACAATTCATTTGCTATTATCTGTCACTTTTAAGTTTTTTTTATCAGAAATATTAAACTTTTTGAAACAATTAGAATACTACCACATATATTTAATGAAACACTCAACTGATATGTAATCACAAAACTCTACATCTATACTTTATTATTTAAAAAATAACAATAAACTACAACTTAAAAAAAAAGAGCTGAATAAATATATGTTTAATCAAAAACAGAATTCCTACTCATAAATGAAACAATCCCTTCCCCTGCTTTTGATAGATGATGCCTATTATTAATACGGTCTTCAACGTGGAAAACATAATTAAAAAGCATATATATATATATATATATATATATATATATATATATATATATATATATATATATATATATACATATATATATATATATATATATATATGTGTGTGTGTGTGTGTGTGTGTGTGTGTGTGTATTAAAAAATATGACATTTTTTTAGTTGAAATTTAAAAAAAATTAGTTGAAATGAAAATAAAAGTAACATTTTTCTAAGCATATAATTCTTCATTTTATAGTAGTTAAATTAAAGTTGAATTTAAGATTGTTATACAGATCCATATTCTTCCATTTAAATTTTAGAGGCTTGTTTAATTATTCTACAATACATCCTTTTTAAACAAGTGTATCATATATATAAAATTATATATTTAGCATTATATTTTCAAAAATTGTTAGTGTAAATAAAACTGAATACGTAACAAACTATTATAGTGTCAGAGATAATTAAATTAGTTAAATATATAAATTAAATTATCTCAGTGAATAGTATATTAGTAAGAGAAAGTTTAACAATTTATTTGATACTAACTACCACGTTTAAGTTTTTTTTCATCAGAAATATTAAACTTTTTGAAGCAATTAGAATACTACCACATATATTTATGAAACACTCAACTGATATGCAATCATAATACACTACATCTATACTTTATTATTTAAAAAATAACAATAAACTACAACCCTTAAAAAAAAGAGCTGAATAAATATATGTTTAATCAAAAACAGAATTCCTACTCATAAATGAAACAATCCCTTCCCCAGCTTTTGATAGATGATGCCTATTATTAATACGGTCTTCAACGTGGAAAACATAATTAAGAAGCATCTCGATGATTAATAACCCGCAATTATTCAAGATCTCTCGGCTATCGAGAACTTCCATTTATATCACGGCATCGCCAGTTTCCACAATAACCAGGCCCCTGGAAATAAAACAATGTAGCTGCACCTCACTCCAATACATTCTTGCTAAATCACTCACCAAATCCGAAGTGGCAAGGCCAGCAAAAAAGAAACAAAATATGGAAAGGTCCAAGAGAAATGGGGATCATTTGGCCGCGAGATGAAGAAGGTTGCAATGACAGCCCCCACTGGTAGTAAGCGATCCTTTGCCCCAGGTGACAGAACCATTGGTGCGTCAAGAAAGAAAAAAAGTGCAATGGCATACCTGGGATAATTGGCGTCAAGTGGCCTAATCACACGTTAGCAATTTTTTGTGTGTGTGACAAAGATAGTCTATGTGTTTACGGGTAAAAGGAAAATTATGGCCGGTTTCCCGAAACAGGCATTGTCAGGAGGAAAGGGATTTTGAGCAGAAGTTCGTTATGGTGAAAAGCGTCATTTTTACCGTTCGAGTTGAGAGATTGATGGTGGCTATACTTTCGGCAGTGATAATTGGATGATGCCAATAAGCTGAAATAATACGTGCAACGAAGCTCAATAAATGCATTTGAAGTGTTGTCAAATTAAACTTTTAAGGCGACTTGCGAAAGTGAAGGTACTGTACTTTCGACCTCCAGATGTTTTTTCCTTTGTAGAAAGGCTAATTTTGATTTTCATTACCAATAAAAATTTATTACTAGAGTAAGCTCTAGGGCACATCGAACCGGTACCTTGTATATTATTTCTATACTATAAGCTCTATAATATAATACTACTATAATATAATGCTATAGAAGTATTATATTATAGAGCTGGAGCAGAAGTTCGTTATGGTGAAAAGCGTCATTTTTACCGTTCGAGTTGAAAGACTAATGCTTTCGGCAGTGATAATTGGATGATGCCACGAAGCTGAAATAATACGTGCAACGGAGCTCAATAAATCCATTTGAAGTGTTGTCAAATTAAACTTTTAAAGCGACTTGCGAAAGTGAAGGTACTGTACTTTCGACCTCCAGCGCTGATAGATGTTTGTTCCTTTGTAGAAAGGCTAATTTTGATTTTCATTACCAATGAAAATTTATTACTAGAGTAGGCTCTAGGGCACATCAAACCGGTACCTTGTATATTTTTTCTATACTATAAGCTCTATAATATAATACTACTATAATATAATGCTGTAGAAGTATTATATTATAGAGCTCGAGCAGAAGTTCGTTACGGTGAAAAGCGTCATTTTTACCGTTCGAGTTGAAAGACTGATGTTTTCGGCAGTGATAATTGGATGATGCCATGAAGCTGAAATAATACGTGCAACAAAGCTCAATAAATGCATTTGAATTGTTGTCAAATTAAACTTTTAAGGCGACTTGCGAAAGTGAAGGTACTGTACTTTCGACCTCCAGCGCTGATAGATGTTTTTTCCTTTGTAGAAAGCCTAATTTTGATTTTCATTACCAATAAAAATTTATTACTAGGGGAGGCTCTGTAGCACAGGAAACTGGTTCTTTGCATATTACTTCTATGCTATAAGCTCTATAATATAATACTACTATAATGCTATACAGACCGTTAATTTCTTAACAACTTTAAAAGACTTCCAGTCTCTTTACTTTCGTGGTTTGTTCTATTATTATGAACTCTCTATTCTATGAACTCTCTATTTTCCAATGAAAAAAGTTTGAAGCAGGAAATAAATAGCAAAAACTGAAGAAAAAAAGATAAACTTGTTAGTATTGTTCTTTGTACAAATTCGTGTTTTAAAATGTACCACACCAAAGTAAATTTCGATAAATAATATTATTTACAAGCAAAAGGTATTTTTAGTTGTTTTTAAAGCATTTGTGAAAAATTATTATTCAAGTTTATTTAAAATTTAATTTTAAAAAGTTGTGTTTTCATATGCGAATGTTTTTTATTTATTTTAAAATTTAATCTATTGAGTACTTTCTCCTTAAATATTAATTCGCAGTAAATTTAAAAGGTTTCTACATTAAGAATAAAATTAGATCCAAATTTCCCAATAAAATATTTAAAATATATATTTTTAGAGCATTTTTTTAAAAATATATAAACTGCAATTAAATTATAAAATTATATATTTATTGCATCATACATCACCTGTAATATGGGCTTGATAGTGCAAAGATTAAGCAGATAACACCGTCATTTTTCTAATAACTTTAAAAAATTACTTCTGTTGTTTAAATTACACAATAACCTCTAACATACTTCGTTCGAAAAAGTATCCGACCGCAAATACATTTATCATGTTTTCCTTTAAAGTTAACCTTTTGACTTCTAAATCTCAGAACATTTCAGAAAGGTCGAGAAACTGAGAAACCGAAAGAAGAAAAAGGTCCCAGAATAATAAAATGGGAAGAAAATTTCAAGTGGGCAGAAATCCAAACACTTCAGGGTCCAGCTAGCTACCTAAGATGTTGATTCAACAAGAACACAAGGACTTCCAAAGACTGTCATAAGATCATTTAGAGAAAAACACGTGTTCACATTCGAAGATTGTTTTTCTAGTATACTTGATGTGTACTAAATGTACCCCAAAAATATTCTACTCGTATGAGGAAGTTATAAAAGTTTTTAATTGACACCATATTCTTGGGTCATAAAGAATGGTTGGAACATCCATGTTTTAGAACTCTACAGTCTACATTATAAATATTTTCACAGGAAAAAATGTTGGATTATAAATTAATGAAAAAAAGGGGGAAATTATACAATTATTTTGACTTTTCTGAATTGAAATTTAATATTTCATTTAGTGTATAAGAAGTCCAAATTCTTAATTCGGGTATCTTTTGCGTTGTTACTACATTCCTAGATATCTCTGACGCAATTTGTCCTTATATTCAAATTATCTATTTCAGTATAGCAGCATAAAAATTTCTCAAATGAAAAATTTAGGTAATTTAAAACTTTTGAAAACTATAATTATTTTAGTTGTGTTTGCCTCATTATTACGTCAGTACTGTAATCTCTGTAAAACTGAATAATGGCAAATCATCTTGGGAGCAATTTTTCGGTTGCTTTTCATATAAATCATTAATTACAATTTTTTTATACTTTTCCCGGCTTTGAATTCGACGATGATACAGATATTCCATAAATAACATGCGATCTCGCATTCTTACCTATAAAATTGAAAAGTCTTCTTCCTCTGTAACTTCTTGAGCTCATATTTTTTCGACAATGTTTTCATTTCATCGTTCTTGTTTTAGGCAAAGTTTTTCATCTACATCCGCGAAATGAGATAATTATACTGATTCTACCTCATATGGCTTCATTATCACCACATCATCATTTCATCATAATCTTCATTCATCGTTCAAACTTTCTTTGGCCACTTTCAGGACAAAGGAACAAGAGGAAAAAAATCTGCATTTTATCGAACAATTAGAAATGGTTCTGGAAATGTCTTTCCAACAAACACTTGTGATCATTCATAATTTTGAAAACACAAATGGAAGTCATTTATGTGATTAGAAATATTTTCAATTAATTATTTATTCTATTTAAGAATTTTTACACGTAAAGGCTTCCTAAAACCTATGCTTTAGGAGAAAATAATTGGTATTTTTTAAGTAGTAAATATTGGTAATTTATAAGTGGAGGAAACTTCGAGATAGGAGGAAAAAATTTCTATTAAATTATATTAACATAAATTCGGGATTATGGAGAAACTTTGAGATAAATGGAAAATCGATAAACGATGTCGAGATATCGGAGTCAAGTGTATTTTAAAGATAAATAAATTGACAAAAATAGTCCATTACTTTTTTATTACAGTTTCTTTCCTATCATTGAACATCTAAATTGTTTAAGTGACAAATAAAATAACATCTCCGTTCATACGTTATTAGTGATGTCATGAGCTGCCTTAAAACATGCAATTTTCTTTCACCTCATATCAATCACAATTTAACTTATTGTATGGAAAATCTATGTGCTCATTCTCATAATAATTCTGGTGGTATTTATTCTTTCTTAAGTCATTACTTTTAAACCTTCCAAAAAAGCTATTTTTACTTTTTAATACTTTTAAAAGGCTGAAACAATTCTCAATTTTTTAAAACAATCTAAATAAAAAAATTCCTATCACAACATAAAAAACCGTTAAAAACTTTAAATGAACGTGCAATGAAAATTTATAAAGTTTTAACTTTAAATATATAAAAAAGTAAAGTTAAAGGTATTTTAAAAATTGATCACATTCTTAATGAAATTTACTATTTCACGTATTAATTTCAATTTTTCAAGGTAAAAAAAATAAATCCACCTACTATTATGATTTTTAAAATTTTAATTGCCATTTATAGTATTGTAATTTCTATCTTTTAAAATTTAAAAAGGTAGAAAGTTACACCTAGAACTTCTTTCATACAAAAGTTGCAAAACTGTCAATGAAACTCAGTCTGTATTGCAAGTTTACACTCAGTCTGCCAGCAAAATTTGGAATTTTTAAAACACTGAATTAATTTTTATTTTATAAAAAACCTTTTTTTTCAGAAACAATGCAAACTTTAAAAATACTTGAATGGGTATAGAGATCAAATGCTGAAATTTTTAAATATTTAAAAAAATATATGACAAGAAAATATTCCTCTTTTTTTATGCTGTTTATATCTGATGATTCCCCTTTTTAAAGGGGTATCATCAGACCTGATTTTTTTATATTTTTTACCAGAAAATAAAGAGCTTGATCAAGTTCAGTTCTTGTAGTTTTTTGACCCGGACAAAAATTTAAAAAGCTGTCTCATTCTCCCTTACATTAATAATTGTTATTTAAAAGAGATAAACTCTTAATAGATTGAACTCTATAAAATCTCATTAGTTCTTACAAACAGAAAACAGCATAACAACAACAAAAAACATATTTATTAAAAAATATAATATAATGTAAACAAAAAAAAATAATAAATTACCTTTTAATTCTAATTTTTATATATTGTGAAATCAAAGTTGATTATAAGACATTTCCGTTCTCCCGTGAAACGTTAATACATAGATGCAATCACACAGATTTTCTCCCAAAGTCTTTTCATCCCTTTAAATAATGTGACTCAAATTTTAATGCAATGGGCTGTCAAGATGACTTGTCATGATGTAGAATCACTATATTTAATTGAAATGAATAGCTGGAGATTACAAAATGCATCCGCAGTATACAAATGTTAACTATGCATTCCAATAAATAGCTTCAGTATGTATCTAAACACCACCTTCTTCTCAGAAAATACTTTTTAACCTCTAATTATTATTGTGCAGTCGTACAGATTTCATCCTTCTAAGCTATAACTGATCCATGATTTTCCCAGATTATGTTCTAAAATGTGCTGTCAAGATCATTTACCAAATTGTGAGATAGTTAAAACTTAATTGACATGAACAACTGCAGATCACAAAATATATCCCCAGTAGTTAAAGGTTAATTAAGCTTGCCCATAAATAAGCTATAATTCGTATCGAAACTCTTAAATTTTAAGAGATCCTTCTGAACATTTAACTGCTATTGTGCTGTCTCACAGATTTCAACTCGAAAGCATTTTCACCCTTCTAAGACCTAACTGATCCGTGACTTTTCCAGATTCTTTCTACAGTGTGATGTCAAGATCACTTACCAAGTTGTGAGATAGTTAAAAATTTATTGACTTAAACAACTGGAGATCACAAATTAAGTCCACAGTAGGTAAAGGTTAATTAAGCTTGCCAATAAATATGCTATAATGCGTATCGAAACTCTTCATTAAGAGATCCTTCTGAACCTTTAACTGCAATTGTGCTGTCTCACAGATTTCAACTCCAAAGCATTTTCACCCTTCTAAGTCATAACTGATCCATGACTTTTCCAGATTCTTTCTACAGCTGTCAAGATCACTTACCAAGCTGTGAGATAGTTAAAAATTAATTGCCAAGAACAACTGGAAATCACAAAATACATCCAAAGAAGATGAATGCTAATTATCTATTCTAATAAATAAGCTTCAAAATGAATCTAAACACTTATTCTTCTGAGAAGATTCTTTTTAACTTTTAAATGTTGTTTGGTAGTCATACAGATTTCATCCAAAATCGTTTTCCCCTTTTTAAATCATAATTATTTCCTGAATTTTACAGATTCTTTCTGCATTGTCTTGTCAATATCACTTACCAAATTGTGAGATAGTTAAAACCTAATTGACACGAACAACTGAAGATCACAAAATACGTCCACAGTACTTAAAGGTTAATTAAGCTTGTCAATAAATACACTATAATGCGTATCGAAACTCTTCATTTTCCAGAGATTCTTCTGAACCTTTTACGCTGTCTCACAGATTTCATCTCCAAAGCATTTTCCCCTAAGTCATAACTGATCCGAGACTTTTCCAGATTCTTTCTACAGTGTGCTGTGAAACCAAGTTGTGAGATAGTTAAAAATTAATTGATATGAACAACAGGAGATCACAAAATACATCCACAACAGGTGAATGCTAATTATCCATTCCGACAAATACGCTTCAAAATGTATCTAAACACTTCATTCTTCTGAGAAGATCCTTTTTAACTTTTAACTGTTGTTTGACAGTCATACAGGTTTCATTCAAAAGCATTTTCCCCTTTCTGAAACATAATTATTCCCTGAATTTTCCAGATTCTTTCTCCAGTGTGCTGTCAAGATCACTTACCAAGTTGTGAGATAGTTAAAACTAAATTGACATGAACAACAGAAGATCACAAAATACATCCACAGTAGTTAAAGGTTAATTAAGCTTGCCAATAAATATGCTATAATGCTTATCGAAACTCTTCATTTTAAGGAGATCCTTCTGAACCTTTAACTGCTATTCTGCTGTCTCACAGATTTCATCTCCAAAGCATTTTCACCCTTCTAAGTCATAACTGCTTGGTGACTTTTCCAGATTCTTTCTACAGTATGCTGCCAAGATCACTTACCAAGTTGTGAGATAGTTAAAAATTAATTGACTTGAACAACTGGAGATTCCAAAATACAAACACAGCAGATGAATGCTAATTATTCATTCCGATAAATAAGCTTCAAAATGTATCTAAACATTTAATTCTTTTCAGAAGATCTTTTTTAACTTTTAACTGTTGTTTGACAGTAATACAGGTTTCATCCAAAAGCATTTTCCCCTTTCTAAACCATAATTATTCTATGAATTTTCCAGATTCTTTCTACAATGTGCTGCCAAAATCCCGTACCAAGTTGTGAGATAGCTAACAATTAATTAACTTGAACGACCGGAGATAACAAAATACATCTACAGCATATGAATGCTAATTATCCATTCCCATAAATAAGTTTCAAAATGTATCTAAACATTTCATTCTTCTGGGAAGATCCTTTTTTACTTTTCACTGTTATTCGGCAGTCATACAGATTTTATTCCAAAGAATTGTCTCCTTTCTAAACCATAACTGTTCCCTGACTTTCCCAGATTCCTTCTGCGTTGTGCTGTCAAGATTACTTACCAAGTTGTGAGATAGCGAAAAATTAATTGACATGAACAAGTGGAGATCATAAAATACGTCCACAGTAGTTAAAGGTTAATAAATCTTTCGATAAATTTGATTTAATGTATTGAAACTCTTCATTATCCTTACGAAATCCTTCTTAACTTTTAATTGCTATTATGCGACCTCTCAGATTTCATCCCCATAGCATTTTCACCCTTCTAAATCCTAATTAATCCATAACTTTCTCAGATTTTCATGCAGTGTGATGTCAAAATCCCTTATAGAGTTGTAAGACAGTTAAAAATCAATCGAATTGAGCAAATGGAAATTACAAAATACGTTCACAGTATTTAGAGGTTAAATTAAACAAGAAAAAATCGACATGTATAGATTAATTTAGTATTTAACATATCAATATTTTTTTCACATTCAGAGCCAAAATGCTACCCAAGATAAATGTCCAGGTTGTCCACCCCTAAATTGGGCCCTGTCATGACCTGCTAGAAAAATGCCGTATCGTATTTTCCACCATTAACACGGTGGATCATTTAATTAGAAAAAATACTCTGGTGAACTAATTCCCTTGAGATCCTTTTATTCTCATTTGATATGCATTTAAAAAGGTAAATTTTGTTCTGCTAGAGCATCAAAAGAGCCGCCAACTTTATACGGTGATTAACGTATCAATATTACACTGTGTGGGCAAAAGCTTGTATCCCATCGCACGAAGAAGTTACCAATGGCTTTTCACTCATGGAGAGTAAGTAGGTTGAAGAAGTTAAGTTTCTGTGTGAGAGGGATAAAATCATTCCTTCACGTATCTAAAAGATAATTTTAAAAATTGAGAAAGAGAGCTTTCAGTCTGTGCCTTCACGAAGATAAACTAGACTAGTAATTATACTTATTCAAGGTTTAAGTAATGCATGGTGTCGTCATATAAAAGTTATGCAGTTAAATGCGGTTCTTTCATGAGTTAGAGGCATTGGAAATTACAAAACCTTTTTTTCCAATTTGTTAACGTTAAGCTGCGAAACTTTATACTTATATACATTAAAGTAGGACTAAATTAAATATATTAAATTTTTTTCAATGTACAATAATATTTTTTCAGTTTTTAAAAAACATTTTCTAATTTTTTAAATGATCTTGTGCTTTAATTTTCAATTTATTTTCTCCTAATTTGTCTTTATTATAAAAGATATATTTTAAATATATTTGGGTATTAATTTGTTTACTGATATAGTTTTAATTAAAAATATTTAAAGTATTAGAACATCCGAATAATCCTATAAATTTATCTTATAGTTAAGAACCATATAATTAAATATAAAAATTTTTAAACAGATTTATTCATTAGCTTTTTAAAATTTTAAGGATAATAGTGGAAATTATACTTTGAGCGAAAGCCCATAAAGTTAAATGACCCGTAAGTAACATTTAATATGTATTCTATAGATAGCATTATACATTAAATTTTTTTTATTCAAGATGTTTGCTAATATGATGTAAAATAATTGCGAAATGCATTCATTATAAATATTTTTGATTTTTTTTAGCTTTTATAATCTCTAAACCTTCTTAAATCAGCCTGAAATATTGTCAAAATTACTGACAATAACTAAAACTCATTATTTTTATAAAGAAAACTTAATTAAACTAAAATCAGATTGAATAAAATATAATATTCATATATCATATATAAAATTAAATATACAATATATTCATATATAAAATATAAAATTAAATCTATAATATATTCAAATATAATATATAAAATTAAATATAATATTCTCTTTCATTTCACTGTCATATAAAGAGTAACATTCGAAAAATATTCAGAAAAATTAGAAGCATAAACAGGTTTCAGAAGTTTTGTTACGCATTATAAATTACATTATATTTTTTAAGTGCAGTAGATTATTTAACTTAATTGGATTTGAAACCTCCAAATTTATTATTAAATTATTTCTCGTAACTCTGAATGCAGGTATTTAATTAACAATTTGATTTGTTGAATTTCTGTTATAATGCTTTGCAGGAACATATTGATACAATGCATAGTTACATGCATATAACATGGATTACATGCTTTACACATTATATAGGGAGTTTTTTTTTTCTTCTCTAAATTAGGGTAATTTCGGTTCAAAATAAATTACTACAAAGGTTAAAAAAAATTGAGTTTCTTTTCTCAGAAATAGTACATAATCAACCTACAAGTGATCTTCTAAGAACCGATGATCTTCTTAAACAAAGATCTTATGACCTAATTTTCAATAGGAGTGCAATTCCTCCTCAACCGCAAAGTCACATAATTTACAAAAGGCATTTAAGCGTAATTGCTGCTTTTTTTTTCCCTTTTTTTCTAGTTTTTAGGATCTTCTAATTCATTAAAATCACATTATGAGAGGTATGTCATAATTACCTAATTTAGATTTACTCGTTTCCCCTTTTTCACTCTTTTATTAAATTTTATTATACTTTATCCCATATTAAGCAATGTGAGTTTCTGGTACATACACATCTTAACATGGGATGTAAATGTAACAAGACTTAATTCTCTAAAAACCCCATTTTTATTCTCGTAAATCATTGACGAATGTATGACGTTATTCAAAAGTCTGACCCTTAATTTCATAAGATTATTTACTTGAGTAATTTTTGTGTTCCTACTTGATCTTATCTGTAGTGACTTCAAAACAAGTTCATAAAAAGAAGTAAATACAGAACCCAGCAATGAAATTTTCATGATTTATTATTTCATTAAAAAATCATAAACTTTAAAAATTGTTAAGACATTTTTTACTTTCATGGCAATAAACAACATTTAAAGCCACTAACGGGAGTATCATTTCTATATTCAGTGTGAGGATCAGTCAAAAAGTTAAATCTGCTAAAAAAAATCAAACAGGACGAAATTTTAAAATAACATTATTTGCACCCTAAGACCCCATGCAAAATCTACTTTTAGATATGATGATAGCTATTATTAACCCTCTATCTGATCATTCCGTGATTTCCACAGGCAACTCAAATGTAGCAAAATTTGCTCATCCCTCGATTTTCATGGCCATGTGCTTTTCTTCCTTTTTTCAGGAGAACATCCCACTTTTTCACCGTTTAACTAGTGAAATAAATTATATACAATATTAGACGTATAACCGTGTAATAAATAGAATGAATTATATGAATAGAACTATAGTTATATTAGATAATATAATTATTTGTAATAAATAGAAATTAACTGTAATTCAGTAGAAATATATTAAAAAAAATTTCTTTTGATAACATCTGAAATTGGTTTTTCTGACAGTTTAGTTTCTCACTATAAAAATCTATATAAAAAATCTTTTCTAGAAAGAAAAAGTGCATATGTTATTTCATTTCCAATATATATATATATATATATATATATATATATATATATATATATATATATATATATATATATATATATATATATATATATATATATATTTAAAATATACCGGGTGACCATAATTAAACTGACAGTGCTCACAGTGTTCTGTAGCGCGATCTATTTGCGAGAATGACGTCACATTTTGTAGAAGATTAAACAAGAAGGGGGACGAAGGATTCCGCGAAAAAAAACAAATTAGTTCCAAAAGTCACAGTTAGGGGAATATTTCACGCTGTGTAATAGAAAATAGAGTGTTAACAAATGCAAATCAATACGGAAATTAATTTCTTAATTGTGCCAGTGGATGTAATGTAAAATTTGAATAAAGAACTTCTTCTTCTGCTCAACGTACATGATTGTGCAGATCACGAGACTTTATCGGTGTTTACGTAGATTTTAAGCTTTTTTAAAAATGTTACCATATTGCACTTGAACTAAATCAGAAAATGTGCATAATAAAAGGTAATTTTATTCGGTATTAATTTGCATTTGTTAACACTCTATTTTCTATAACACAGCTCCAAATATTCCCCTAGCGGTGACTTTTGGAACTTTTTTTTTTTTTTCAGAATCCTTCGTCTCCCGTTTTGTTTAATCGTCCTACACAATGTGGCGTCATTCTCACAAATAGATCGAGCTACAGATTTTGTGAGCACTGTCAGTTTAATTATGGCCACCGGGTACAATAAAAAGGCCCCATTTTTTAATCTATTTCGGTCTACAA
The DNA here is from genome assembly GCA_032207245.1 of Pardosa pseudoannulata. NCBI lineage: Eukaryota > Metazoa > Arthropoda > Arachnida > Araneae > Lycosidae > Pardosa > Pardosa pseudoannulata. Next base: position 142,390,558 of record CM063505.1, read on the forward strand.
ATTGAGCAGTCAGAGGGTTAAGGGTTAGCACAAGTTTTTCGATGCTTTCTGTAAAGCAATCCCATCTAGCATCCCTTCATAACTATTCCTTGGTTGCAGCTTTCACATTGTCAGCGGTATCGTCGCTTTGAAAGGTCTATTTTCATGGGACCAAAAATGCTGAAATCACAAGGCTAAAGGTTTGGACTATAATGAGCGAGTGTCTTCATTTTTCACTTAACTTTTTTTAGAAATTCATCAATATCTGTACCTTCTTTATCAAACATATTGCACTATTTCACGGTAAATTCTGATATGGCATTTTCACAATACAGTGTTTCCTCGCCACTCGCGCTTCATGTTTTGCGGCTTCAGTACTTCGCGGGTTTTCCCAAAATATTCATCAAAAGATAAAAATGAAAAAATACAACCATGTCGGCATCCACATTGCGGAAAGGAGCGTTGTTTCATGTTGATACGTGAGAGAGAAGGATTAATGCATAACAAACAAAGACATGAGTTCACTCAGAGTACATACCACGGGCTCTTGAGATGACAAAGTCTGCAAGTGAGTAAGTAAATGAAGAGAAAGACGAAGAGCAAACTGAAAAGCGGGGGCTTACCCTGGAGAATCTGTAACAATTGCGCAACATGTCAAGAATTTGCACGACATTGACGACAATATGGTTCGAGCTGTCGAGTTCAGCAATCGCGTTGACGGGGTTATGTCCTTGTACAGGGGAATTTTGAAGGAAAAGGAAAAACAAAGACAACAACTACCCATCACCATGTTTCTCTCTAAGGTAAAACTTCCTGGCTCTACCGTCAGCGCCTCCCTCAGAAGAGCCTCCGAGTGAGCCTAAAACTTCTACGAGTCAATTGAGAGCCTCTCCTCCGCCACCAACACAAGACTCTTCGCCTCTCTCAGAAAGCAATGTTGATTAATGTTTATTACTCTATAAGGTTTTGTAATTAACCTTATTAATTAGCACTGACACGTTTAAGTAAATACGTATACTGTTGTAATTTTTGTCTTAAATGTGTAAAGTATAAATACTGTTTACATATTTCAAAACATTCGTGTACCCGCTGTAGAGTAATTGTTGTAGAATTATGGTTGTAGAATTATTACATTGCTTCTTTCAGCCGCAATAACCTTTCGCCGGTTCTTTGGTGGAACTATATGGAGGCAGATACAATTCACTATTTTCATATGGAATGCTCCAGAACTTTATAACAGAAGAAAATGCAAATTGACAAAAATAAAAGAGTCCTATTAGTTGAAGAGCTGAAGGAATTTTATTTATTTTCTATTACTTGCTGATTTTGTCAGAAAAATACCCGTTCTCGACATGACACAAAGATAGGGAAAAAGCAAAATGGCTAAAAAAATATTCGTTTTTTTTAAATGATGCGGGTGATCTCTCCCACAATTTCGGCCTCAATGATGCCCACTCAACACCGCGCATGGCGAGGTCAGTGGAAAAATCCCGCCAGCGGGAACCCAAGACGATCGCCAAAACGTAGGGTGAGTAGGAAGAACAGCCTAGGAATCTTAGGGCGCCAAGCAACGCTCAAGCTGGACAAAAGGTGAAAGATGGGGACCCAAGGGCAACCCACGGATGGTCAACGCGGGAAGATTCAAGGTGACATGGACACGGATAAGCCCCATTCCATAAAATAAGGGGTCAGGAAGCCGGCAATTCCTGGCATTCCCTTTTAAATAGAATGTGGCTATACCACACCCGCATACACGAAAATTTCTAGGGGAAAATCCTACTTCGCGGTTTTTCAGCTTTTGCGGAAGTTTCTGGTCCCCATTAACCGCTAAAAAAGAGGGATCACTGTATACTCTATTTGGCTACCTATAAATTTCAAAGCAGTTAAACCTTTTTATCAACAACACCCCCCCCCAAAAAAAAAGAACATAAAAAATTAATAAATGAAAATTTAAAAAAAGAAAGAAAAACGCTATCTTAGTGGTTTAAGCAGAAATTAATTTTGTGGATTGGATACCGTCATAACATAAAAAAAAGTTATTAGTTTATAAATGCTACTGGATTAAAACTTAGGAAAAAGCTAAATTGATTTTACTCTTTCTTGAAACTGTTCAAAGATGGATATAGTTGTTATCAAGTCATAAAAATTACACAAATAGATTCTCTAAGAATCGCTAAAGATCGCTAAAGAAACATAATAAGGATACCATGAGAAAAAAAGATTCCTGCTTATAAGAATGGGTTGAATCTAAAATTCTTAAAATATTTATTAAAATTACTGATTGAAAGACTGTCTAGAGGAAAAGGATGCATGTTGGAACTCTTTGTTAAAAACCTTTTGATAGAAACAGAAAGGAACATATTCTGCAGATATACATACCTTCTCATTGTCTACAATCACTAGTAAAGGAGCACATTTTCAAACACAGCAAAACATTTTCTATTCGTTTCTCAGGAGTTGGTTTACATGACATTATTTTTCCTCTTCGTGATTTCAGTTCATTTTTTTTAAATTTAAAACATTAGAATATTGTAATAAAAGAATTATTCTGAAATATTTAAATTTAGAAAAGTACACTTAAAATTTTCGGGAATGCGTATTTATTTACCTTGTCGCATCTGTTACCTCCACGAATACGCCACTGAATTGCACACATTACCATTACAGCTGCATACTTGTTTAAAGCTGATTACCAGACAAAATTATTGCCACTTGAAAACCACTAAGTAGTACAATACAGATAAATATTTGAAGTTTCGTCAATATAGATTTTCATCTGAATTTTTTACGAAGGAATGCAACTAACATTTTGACTGACTTACGTATATTAATGAATATCTTACGTATGCAATGAAAATTAATACTACTATACACTCTTAAGATTAAAACAAATATGAAATTTAAATTTCGAAAGCTATAGCCTGTTCTCATTATTTTAGGCTGGTTGTAAATTTAAAAGCCATACGATACCATCTATAAAAAGAAAATTTTTCAGGATAACTGATTTATTTGCTATCTATGTAGTACATAGCACTATCATTTAATAATCTGAGAAATATAGCTATTTCTCAGATTTCAGATGTACTTAGGCTGCAGCAACGCTAAAATTTCTGTCTGGAGGGAGCTGGCATCCAAACTTTGTTTTTAGATGAGAAATCTCCAACTTAAAAGATACCATAATTTAGATATTTTGTACCCCCAGCTTCAAAATAATTGAAACTAATAATTGAAACTATATTTCACCTTACAGTAGTTGATTTCCACATTGCTCTTGGAAAGGATTGTAGGTTTACATTCACACAGATGTCTGATAGTTACAAGAATACCGTCGAAAAAATTCACTAGATACAGCCAGACTACGTGTACCTCACTCGTATATATATATTTTTTTTACTCTGAGGTCTGTGCTTTAAATCTTTGTTCATTAAAACATATTAAAATAAAATATTGGATATCATTATCATTAACATCATAGTTAAGATGTTGATCAGTTTTCTTACTTAATTTTATTAGCAAAAAGCTAACGTACTAAATTTCAAGTATTTGTATTGTATAGTCAACAAGGTAATTAGTTCTTACTATCTTTTAAAATTGAGGGTGATTCTATTGTCAACAAGGTAATTAGTTCTTACTAGCTTTTAAAATTGTGGGTGCGGATAATTTTGTGGTCCAAACATGTCAAGGATGACTTCCGCGTCATAATGACTTCAAAAGTCGCCAAGTATAAAATTTAGTACCATAAATTCCCCTTCTTCTCTCTTCATAATGATGACTTCTGACGTCATTATGACGCGTATGCCACCTCGACTGCAGTATGGTATTCTGAATTTAAAATATTTAATACCTATATTTTATTGTATTGTACAATCGTAACTGTAAATTTAAAGAGTTTAAAATAAAGAAAAATCTTAAAACTGTAAAGTGACTTGTGCCTCCTTACCTGGCTCATAGTATCACATAAATAAAATGTTCCTAATAACTTGTAGAAATCATGGCGCATGGAGCGTTTTCAATTAATCTAATTTCAAAACAATTAAGGATTAATAGCTTTTAAAATAATTGAAATTTTTCATTTAATTTATTATTATATTTATTTAAATATGTAGTCCATAACTCATTAAATTATCAAACAGACTGATAAACAAAAGACTTTTGAATGTCCCCCATGGATTTACCATAGCTTTCATTTCTTATTTGAAAAATTATGTGAGTTATGTAGAAAGATTCGAATAAATTCCTTTTATCCTCAAAAGAATTGTGTTAGAGCTTCATATGAAATTCATTAACTATATTTATTATTGCTTTCTATTTATCGTTCTATATATTAACCGATTAATTACAGAAATCGCTTCCAGTCGTAATGTGATAGCTAGTTGTAACCAATTAATCTTTAAAATTTTTTCAATAAATTCTAATTTTTTACCAGTTAATTATTCATCACCTTTCATCGATGTCTCGTTGGGGTTTTTTTCGAGAGCATAATTGATTTTTGAGGAGCAGAAAGTTTAAATGCTCCTCCCCTCCTTAACTAGTCACATCTAATTTTCTAAAATCGTGAATCACGTGAAAAAGCGTTTGGAAACCGGAACGAAGGTTTAAATGCCCGCAGATGGTTAAAGAGTGAATTTTTTATAAGCCAATAAAGCCTACGAGGGGTAAAAACATCTGCTTTGTGAATGAAACATTGATCGAATTTGATAATTTTCCGATCCCTATACGAAAGCTCTGATGAGTACTTTATGCCACAGACTTTTCATCTTTCTTTTTCAGCATTTCACATGAAGGTATTGTACCAAAGTTGTTTTACTGAAGACAAAGATTTTTTTTTATTTCCTTTTCATCCTATCTTGGGGAGATAAAATGGTTAGAAACAAAAGTACATGGAAATGGTATTAACGTGACAGAGGATTTTCAGCTAACTAAATGCAATGTAAAATTAGATATTTCTATATGACTGATATCACCTCGAAACTGATTTTTCATGATTATATCTTATTGGAATTTATGAATAGGGTGAAAAAAAGTGTTACTGCATACCTATTATCCTATGTGATATTATAAAGAATTATAATACTTCATATCATGCATATACTAGTATTATAAAGAACTGCAAAGTTTGCTTGTATGTGAGGGTAATCTCTGAAATTAATGTACCAATTCTTAAAATTCTTCTAGTAATAGTAAAAATTCTTCTATTCTTAAAATTCTTCTAGTAAGTCTACACTATCTTTGATAATATATGCTATATTTCTTTTAGAATAAGAAGAGGTTTCAATTCAAAATTTCAGTTAAATCAATTTGGGAGAAAGAAACGGTGGTTGGATGCTTTATCGGTGTTTCTGACAAAATGGCTGGAAGAAAATAATGTACTACAAACTTGTTAGTCATCAGTAGATCTAAAAGTCGTTAACACGATATACCTATCTTTTACATCTCACCCATAAAACGACTGTATGCTAAAAATAAATTGAAAATTAAAAAGTAACTTTAAATTGTATTTATTAGATATCATCTGAGAAACTTAATAAGTCGGAAATAATTTGAAATAAAGATATCCCAGTAAAGTGTTTCAAAAATTGTATGTTATAAAAAATTACCCTATTATGTGTAAAGAAATACACATAGAAAATTCTGAATAAAGCTAATTTTAAAATAATTTCTAGTCAATATCAAGAAATAACTAAAATTTTCCTTTATAATATCAACCATTTTTATATAAGTATTTATGCCGTGTTCGTTAAAGGTGACTGGTGCACGTAAAATATGTTCGTGGTCACAATGTCCTCCAAGTTTTCAATCAATACTTCTGGGGTGGCAGGCCAAGTCTATAGGTCTTCTGCTTGGTCCCTGCTTCAAAATTACGAGGACCCACTTGAGCATAAGTAGTACTTTCACCCTTGAGTTACTTGTCAAAACGAAAGGCGAACCCATTTACCTTAAATCGAGTAGCATCCGGCTCATATCGAGATTGATTTGACCAACTGGCATAAGACAACAACAACAGAAATAACATAAGTATTTCTACTAAACTAAGATAAAGTTGCAAGTTGAATAAACTGAGGAAAGGATGTAGTTCATAAACCTGACTAAATGTAGAAAAGTTTCTTAACCCTGTTATACTGTTCGGATCAATTTGACGGTATATATTTCCAACTGCAGACATAAAAGTACAATATAGATATAATTCTACGATATATTGCGACTTTGTAAGTATGGGCTGTATATTTCTTCTTTAGAAAAATATTTTTATTATATCTACTTAATTTTTGAATTTTATAGTGATGTATAGTTTGAGTCTATCTTCCCTGAATCAATTTTCTCTCTTTTAAAACAAACTTCACAAAGTTTTGCTAAATAAATTCAGAACATACAATAATAAATTCAAAAGGAATATCTCATTTTTAATCAAAATAGTTTAAAATAATAAAATGGAATCTCAAGACTCCAGCTATCTCCTTATAATGTTATATTTTCCACATTCACGGCATTTGAATGTATTATTTCTCAAACAAATGCTTTGAATTATAATTTTAAAGATTTCAACTTTTTCTCTTTATTATTTTCACAAAGTTTATTATTTTCTTTATTATTTATACTTTATTATTTTCACAAAGTCAACTTCACAAAGTTTCTCTAAATGCGTTCTTAACAGATAATAACAAGTTCAAATGGTATACTTCATTTACAGACAGACTAATTTAAAACAATAAAAGTGGATCTTATGACTCCACGATCACTTTATAATGTAATATTTTCAGCACTCATGGCATTTGGCTGTATTATTTCGCAGACAAATGCTTTAGCTTAGGACTTTGAGGATTCCAATTTTCTTTCTTTATTATTTTTTAATTTCACAAAATTCCTCTAAATAAATTCTTAACCAATAATAATAAATTTAACTGGTATACCTCATATTCTGAAAAACTAATTTAAAACAATAAAAGTGGATCTTATGACTTCACGATCACCTTATAATGTAGTATTTTCAACTTTCACAGCATTTAGCTGCATTATTTCCCAAACAAATGATCCTAATTAGGATTTTAAAGATTCAAACTTTCAGTTTTTAATATTTTATAACTCCTCAAAGTTTTGTTAGGTAAGCTCTCAACCGATAATAATGAAGTCAAATGTTAGACATAATTTTCAGACAAACATATTTAAAACTATAAAATGAGATCTTATGACTCCATGATCGTCTTAATGTTTCATTTTCAGCATTTGAATGTATTATTTCTCAAACAAATGCTTTGAATTATAATTTTAAAGATTTCAACTTTTTCTCTTTATTATTTTATAACTTCACAAAGTGTCTCTAAAAAAGTCCTCAACCGATAATAACAAATTCAAATGGTATATTTCATTTTCAGACAAACTAATTTAAGACAATAAAAGCGGATCTTTATGACTCCACAATCACGTTATAATGTAGTATTTTCAGCATTCACAGCATTTGGAAGCATTATTTCGCAAACAAATGCTTTGACTTAGAAATTTGAAGATTCCAATTTTCTTTCTTTATTATTTTATAACTTCACAAAATTTCTCAAAATAAATTCTCAACTGATAATACTAAATTTAACTGATGTATCTCATTTTCAGACAATTTAATTTAAAACAATAGAATTGGATCTTATGACTCCACGATCTCCTTATGTTATATTTTCAGCATTCACAGCATTTGAATGTATTTTTTCTCAAATAAATTATCCTAATTATGATTTTAAAGTTTTAAATTTTCAATTTTTAATACTTTATAACCCCCCAAAGCTTTGCTAGGTAAACTCTCAACTGATGATAATGAATTCAAATGGTAAAAATCATTTTCAGACAAAAGAATTTAAAACTATAAAATAGGATCTTATGACTCCACGACTATCTTAATGTTACATTTTCGGCATTCACGGCATTTGAATGTGTTATTTCCCAAACAAATGATTTAAATTATGATTTTAAAGCTTTCAACTTTCTCTCTTTATTATTTTATAACTTAACAAGGTTTCTCTAATCAAGTCCTCAACAGATAATAACAAATTCAAATAATATACTTCATAGTCTGATAAACTAATTTAAAATCATAAAAGTGGATTTTATGACTCCACAATCACGTTATAATGTAGTATTTTCAGCATTCACAGCATTTGGAAGTATTATTTCGCAAACAAATGCTTTGACTTAGAAATTTGAAGATTCCAATTTTCTTCTTCTTTTCTTCTTCTTCTTCTTCTTTTTTTTTTTTTTTTTTTTTTTTTTTTTTTTTTTTTTTTTTTTTTTTTTTTTTTTAAGCTTCACAAAATTTCTCTAAGTAAATTCTCAACCGATAATAATAAATTTAATTGGTATATCTCATTTTTAAACAAACAAATTTAAAACAATAAAAATGGATCTTATGACTTCACGATCACCTTATACTGTAGTATTTTCAAATTTCACGGCATTTGGCTGTATTATTTCTCAAACAAATGATCTGAATTATAATTTTAAATATCCCAATTTTCAGTTTTTATTATTTTATATCTTTACAAAGTTTCGCTAAGTAAATTCTAGTAGTACCGATAAATGGTATACCTCATTTTCAGGCAAAGGAATTTAAAACTATAAAATGGGATCTTATGACTTCACTCTTGTTTTAATGTTATATCTTCACCATTCAAGGCTCATTTTTCTGTATTATTTCGCAAACAAATGCTTTGACTTAGAAATTTGAAGATTCCAATTTTCTTTCTTTATTATTTTTTAACTTCACAAACATTCTCTAAATTAATTCTCAGCCGATAATAATAAATTCAAAGGGTATAACTCATTTTCAGACAAACTAATTTAAAACAATAAAAGTGAATCTTTTGACTCCACGATCGCTTTATATAATGTAATATTTTTAGCATTAACGGCATTTGGCTTTATTAATTCTCAAACAAATGCTTTAAATTATCTTTTTAAAAGATTTCAACCTTTTCTCTTTATTATTTTCTCTTTATTATTAACTTCACAAAGTTTCTCTAAATAAATTCAACTGGTATGTCACATTTTCAGCAAAGTAATTAAAAACCGTAAAAGTTAATCTTTTGAGGCATTATTTTTTCAAAATAATTACTGTCTCTTGCTTCAAAAATATTGGCTAAACTTTTTTTCTGATTTTGAGGCATTATTTTTGAAACAAATGCTTTAAATTATGATTTTAAGGATTCCCTAAACAAAACTGATCATTTCAATCAGTTTTTTTGTGTTCGGATTTTTACTATACAAAAGAAAATGTATTTTATTTCTTTTTATTTCCTACACATTCAATGAAATTTTTTTTCTAAGTAAAAAAAAGACCCATAAAACCGCTTGGGAAGAAAGCAGAGAGGGTTGCTTCAACTCTACAATTGTATCACCCAATGAATTATGAGTCAAGCGTTTTCCGTAGGTGTTACAGAAGAACACCTGCTTAGGTATTCCATTTAAAGTCCCCTGTTCAGAAGTAATCCCCATAAACCGGAAAAGGAGGGGGGAACGAGATGGAGTATTTTTCTATCCTCAGTCAGATCATTTGTTATTTTAGAACTACATTAAACAAAACAAAATCAACTTGGCAGTTTATAACTGCAAGAAATGAAATTGTGTCGCTCACTAGATGGCATTTCTAGAGATAAAGCTAACAAGAAAATTATTTAACTTAAAAGCCCATCTTTCATAGCGAAAAGAACAAGGAAATTGTTCTCAAAGAAAAATAAACCCATAAAATATTTACATTTCTACTGTACTGAGAAGTCTTAAAATGAGACCTTGTTACGGGCTTAGTCTGAAACTGAGACCTTGTTACCGGCTTAAGTAATAACTAAATGGCATTTTACAAGACTCTAAAACCAATTTGACATTCATATGCGTAAACACGTAACAGCAAATCTGCCCAAAAATATTTTGTAAATAGTCTTATATTTATTTTATGACTTTTAAAAGTTTGAAATTTATTTTATGATTTATTTTTTTTATTTATAGGTGATTTAGAAATTTAATTAATTAATTTTTTTAAGAGAGACGTTTTGAGTCTATTTTCATTAAAATATATAAAAGTGATAAATTGTCAAAAATGAATTAAAAGTGAAAACAATGACTAAAGGGGAGAATTTGGATTCACTAGTGGCTCACATGCATGTATATATTACAGTTCTTGTTGTTTCTGCAACTGGCTTTGATTCCAGGGACTTTGTCTCCCCAAAGGACCCCAGAGCCTCCCCACCTCTCATACTCGACCCTAGCCTTTCTGAAAATTCAAATTCGACAATACTTAACACATTGTTGACCGATCACGAGTTAACTCGTGTTTTTATGTCCGAACGTTGTTGACCGGCCACGAGGAAACTCGTGGCCGGTCAACAACGCTTTCGAATCACTGTTGTTTCCTCTGTTGGCGACCATACAGTGCAATTGTTGGTCAGTACTGTGTCTCGCGCAACACAAGCTGTGTCTCTCGCTTATAAGACCTGCCAAATCTTTTGTTGTAAAAAATATTTAATAATTAAAAAATTTTAAAAAAACGATGACGGAACGTAATGAAGAATCTTTCAATGAATTATACGCGGATGCTTTATCTGATTGTCCGTTACTTCCACATCCAATTACGAAATAATAGCCGGTGACATGAGATAAATTTTCAGTAAAATTGCGGGTCAAAAATGTATTAAAAGATAGATTTCTGAATGCGTGAATTTGTAAGAATGAATTTGCCTCCACTTTTAAGTGTCACCTGATTGAAGGCATTAAGATTTTTTTTGTTTGTTTTACTAAGGATTTTTGTTTTTATACAACCACTACCAAAAATACTAGAAGAGATCACAAAGCTGATCAATGCTGCAGTGATGATCACTGATACAATACTGTGCAAAATGTGAGGAAAGAGTTCAACTACCGCCTGCATAGATGTTATGTGACCGAGGAGTGCACGCGGAACATTCGTAGAGTGCAGATAAAACCTAGTGATTGTTTTGGTTTGGAGTGCTACGGTGTACTTTTTGCAACACGAGGGCTAATGACACCGGGACCTACAGCTTAAAGCCAATTCCGAACGACTACGAACATCCATGCCTCAGTGGGATTCGAATCCACGAACTCCGGTTCCGAAGGTCAGCAATCTAACCAATCGGCCATCTTTCGGCGATAAAACCTAGTGAGTTTGCAGTCATTTTCACTCATCATTCGCAGTTGTACGTGTAATAGTTCTAAATACATAGCATTTTAAAAACGAATGATTTTTTTACAGGAACCTTGCATTTCTGAAACAATCTGCTATACATTTATGATCATAATTTTACTATTATTAATATTATTAATCTCAATCTGAAAATTAACATTTAAATATGGTGATTTGACGCCAGATCCTAAGTCATTCTCCAGTTTTTATATTTTTTTCACTCGTTGTTTCTTTATTAATTTTCTGAGGCATTTTATCCCTAATGTACGGCTGTTACTCTAATATCCACTGGATGTGTCAATCTACCTGACTTTCATTTACGAGCCAGCGCACGCCATTATAATCTTCCTCCCTAACACTCTAAATTAACATAACGTTTATGTGGCTCTCTAATCAACGTAGACTCATCTTCCAGTCAATTGCATCAGAGGCTGCAAACGAACCCTATTTAATCCACTCTAGTGTTTGCCCGGGTTAATGACTAGATGAGGCCGAAAAGAGGCATCGCTGCCCCCCCCCCCCTGGACAAAACCTTTCTTTCTCTCTCTATCTCCCCCCTCCCTTGCGCATCCCTGATTTGATGGATGCGTCATTCCAGGTAATGGTTCGTGTGACCTGCGACGGGGAAGATCCGATTAAGTAGTGAGGGAGTATATGAAGTGCTTCTTTTTAGACCTGAAAGGAAGAAGACGCTCAAGGGATTTATTTTCCTTCGGAGAAGCTCTTTACCGGAGAGAAGTTTATTACGAGCTTCATTAAAACCAAGCTGATGAACGAAAAGAGGCCTGGCCGCTTCATTTGGTTTTCGCTTTAATCTATTGTGCTCAAATCTAATCAGCTGTTTGGATAATTTAAAAGCATATTCTTTTTAGCTGGGGTATTTTGGGTGATTACGGTTTATATAAAATAAATGATTGTTAAAATTCTAAACCATTTTCTCCACAATTTCTAAACTGAAAATAGAGTTACTCTCATGTTTTTGGAATGAGATAAAACAATTATTTAGCAGCGTAAGTTTTAATATCTATAAAGGAAATTCCTTTTGTCTTAATTTTTATAAATATTACTATAAATTATCTCCATTTTTAGTTTCTTGAAATATTTAAGGCTATGATCGATTTTCAAAAGGAAGTTTTTTTAACAGGTAGACTGTGTAACGTCGCAACATACATACACCTCTGTGTTTGTGGGGGCTTAGTAAAAACAATCTCTTAAAATCCTAGACTTTATTATCTCGACTATATACAAAATATACACGATATAAAACAACATCATTTGGGAGAGAGAAACAACCTTCTCTACCCTCCAGCCCCCAACAACCAACTGCCTTCTTCTTGAAAGACCCCTCGCAAAAAGAGCGGGTGAGTAAAAGGGCTGAGAGCAATGGAGTGGTCAGCGTTTGGTTTGGTTTGGAGCGCTACGGTCTACTTTTTGCACCACGAGGGCTAATGAGACCGGGACCTACTGCTTAAAGCTGATTCCGAACGGCTACGAACATCCATGCCATAGTGGGATTCGAACCCACGAACTCCGGTTCCGAAGGCCAACACCCTAACCAATCGGCCATCGTTCGGCCATCGTTCGGAGTGGTCAGCGGACCGGACTCCTCGATGATAGCCGGCATTCCACTCAGATGTATACAGGGACATAAAAATCCGAAACACCTCTGGGTCTGGAACTCCTGCTTTTTTCATTGAAATAAATTCCCACGGGTCCTAAGAATGACCGACCCTCTCTGGTTCGCTTGTGACCAGCTGCCACAACGGACTTTTGCGTCTATAGCCGTCAAAGTGTAGTTCACTAGGTAGCATGACGGCAGTAGCAGTCCAAAACAAAATGGTCGTATTTAGACACTACGGCTATAACGGCACAAATGTCCATTTATCGGAGTGCAAGTAGAAACCTAGTATCATGTTTTGGAAATAATATTTTAGGTTGAATTTCGTTTTCTACCTGTTACAAGACTTGCAGCTTCAGTATGCACGTGGTTGTGAAGGGAGTAGTGCGATCGTGTTTTCTCTTAAATTTATAGTTGTCATTAATTTCGTGTAAAACTCAAAAAAATACTTTGTTGCACAGAAAAATGTGCTTATTTGAGTTATTAATCATGTCATTTAAATCTTTAAATTTTTGCTGTTATAGCCGTCTTTGTCCCATTACTTAGTGTCTAGAGTCCGCTGGCGCCATGACGGTTATAGCCGCAACCTAATTAAAGGTGCTGAATTAATCAAAATTAAGTTTATTTAAGCAGAAAGAGTAAAACTATACTTCTAATATTCTAAAAATTACAAAAACATATAGTGTTAATTTTCGAACTTCACTTGTTCCTACTGTCCGTCAATGTGTTAATAACCCACCTGCTCAAAATTTGAAATGTCGTTAGCATTATATTTTGTTGATGGCCGGGATATTCACTTTGTTTTTGCTTCAATGTATTGTGCTCATTTTTTTAAAATAATATAAAACAATTATTTAGCAATGTATAAGTTTTATTATCTATAAAGAAAATTCCTTTTGTCTTCACTTTTATAAATATTATTAGAAATTCTCGACATTTTTAATTTCTCGGAATATTTAAAGATGTCGATTTTCAAAAGGTATTTTTAATAACCCACCTCCTCAAAATTTGAAATCTTGTTAACAATGTATTTTGTTATTTTCATTTTATTTTTGCTTTAATGTGTTGTGCTCAAATCTAATCAACAGTTCGAATATTAAAAAGCGTATTCTGATAAGCTACGATAGTTTGTAGTTTGCAGGAGAATTTCGGTGATAATAAATTTTTATAGTGCAAGTTTTTTAACAAAAAATAGAGTAAAATAGCTTGGAAGCATTTTATTATAACTCTTGATTGTTTCTAATCAGAAAAAAAAGTTTAGCCAATATTTTTGAAGCGAGGGACAGTAATTATTTTGCAAAAATTTTTCACATTTGTTAAAAAAAGTTTTTATTTTATTTTTATAAGTTTTTTTTTATATATATAAATCAAGAGTTTGAAGAATTTAAAAGCATATTTTAGTCCTTTTCGGTACTTTGCAACTGAATTTAGGTGATTAAGTTTTAAGTTTTATAAATGTTTTATAAAATCCTAAAGAGCCTCTTTGTCCGATCACTCGACTATTTTTATCCAAAAAAATAGAGTCTCGCTCATGCCTTAGAAATAAGGTAAAAATTATTTAGCAATAAATTTTAATAAAATTATCTAAATATTTAAAGCTACAGTCCACTTTCAAAATACATCTGCTCAAATTTTCGAAGTTGATTTTCAATATATTTTTGTAAATCAAGAGTTTGAAGAATTTAAAAGCATATTTTAGTCCTTTTCGGTACTTTGCAGCTGAATTTAGGTGATTACGTTTTAAGTTATATAAATGTTTGTTAAAATCCTCAAGCATCTCCCAGTCCCAACTATTTCTATCCAAAAAAATAAAGTTTCACTCAAGATTTTGAAGTAAGGTAAAGAAATTATTTAGCAATAAGTTTTAATAACAGAAATTTTTCTCTTTTAATTTTATAAATATTTTTATAAATCCGCATCTTTGTTAAATTCTCGAAATATTTAAAGCTACAGTCACTTTCAAAAGTTCAATGCAATACATCTGCTCAAATTTTCAAAGTTGATTTTCAATATATTTTATGTAATGTACTTTCAGTTCATTTTGCTTTCCTTTTAATCTATAGTGTTAAAATCTAATTACCAATTCAGAAAATTTAAAACCATATCCTAGTTAGCTGTTGGACTTTGTAGATGGATATTGGAGATAAAAAATTTTGAAAATAACAATAGTTGAAACTTTATTCCTACAAAAAATTTTTTTTAAATAAGCAGACTGAAATTGGGATTATTAATATTGATTATTGCAATTGTGATTATTAATACTGATTATTGCAATTGTGATTATTAATATTGATTATTTCTTTGTTGGTTTTCAATATATTTTATCTAAATGTACTTGTTGTTAGTTTTGTTTTCACTTTAATCTATAGGGCTCAAATCTAATTAATGATTCAGAATATCTAAACCCATATTTTAGTTAGCTGTTGGGTTTGTAAATGGATATTGGAGATAAAGATTTTGAAAATAACAATGCTTGAAACTTTATTCCGCCAAAAATTTTTTTTAAATAAGCAGACTGCAATTGGTATTATTAATATTGATTATTGAAATTGTAATTATTAATACTGATTATTACAATTGTGATTATTAATATTGATTATTTCTTTGTTGATTTTCAATATATTTTATCTAAATGTACTTGTTGTTCGCTTTGTTTTCACTTTAATCTATAGGGCTCAAATCTAATTAATGATTCAGAATATCTAAAGCCATATTTTAGTAAGCTGTTGGACTTTGTAGATGAATATTGGAGATAAAGATTTTGAAAATAACAATGCTTGAAACTTTATTCCGCCAATTTTTTTTTTAAATAAGCAGACTGCAATTGGTATTATTAATATTAATTATTGAAATTGTGATTATTAATACTGATTATTGCAATTGTGATTATTAATACTGATTATTATAATTGTGATTATTAATATTGATTATTTATAGCAATAGAGTTTTGCTTTTATTTTTGAAGTACAAGAAAGCAATTATGTGATAATATGTTTTAATATTTGTGCATTCCTTATCACTTATCAGTTTTTATTGATAATTTTATAAGAACACAGCCTTGTTCCATTTTGGTATGCCTTTGCTTAAGGCTTGTGAAGATTTCAATGTTCTTGAGTGAGAAGTGGCGTTAAGAAATATCACAATCACAATAGAATTGGAATTCACATTTATTTTTTCTGGAGTGAATGCTGTATACAACGGGATTGTAATTCTCCCAAAACAAGTAAAAATTTAGAGGATTGTTGCTTGCGTAAAATAACCAAGACGATAACAGTCGAAAAAGAGATGAAATAATCTCACAAATGGGGAGGCTTTTCCAGGGTGCAATGCAAACCCAATCTATCCCCCGTTCGGTGTCCGAGACCCTGCCGTTCCTTATGTGAGCGGACTTTACGAGTCTCCCGAACGTAATCACTAAAAAACTGGCTCCGGTCAAAAGTCAAAGCACCTCCGTAAAAAAAATGTCGAAAAGCCCCGAGTCGCAAAATTCTAGGCTTTTTATACCTGGGGGTCAGTTACGATCCTGCCAAAAAAAATTTTTTTTGGTCAGTTACGATTCCAGTTACCTGAGAACTCCAGCTAAGGTTACAGCTCGTTTTTTAGTTGAATTCTCATTCGCTAGCTGTCCCAATTCTAAAAATTCTCGATGAAATAATCCTGGATCATTACCGCAACCTATCAAGGGCGTGACGCCTATTCAACCAAACTGTCAACATCCCAGAC